>CM068752.1:7431566-8024288 GCA_035084275.1 Hydrolagus colliei
TTTGCATGGTGGTACAGGGATACTTTCAGAGGTGCTGACGAAGGATACAATAGATTTTATGTTTGATCTCTGAGTCAGCATGAAATGGAATCAAACCTAGAAAGGACACAAACGTGTAACTTAAGGCCAATTCTTTAGGAAAGCAAGTTGTGTGTCCAAACACATTTTTGCCATGTTTTTGTTGCCCATCTATTTCAGAAGTGTTTGATTATAACGCAGTTGAAATCCAGTTGAAATCTAACAATCCAATTGAAATCTAACAATCATGATCAGTTTAACAAGAATTATTGTATCTGTTTAACTTTGTGACTATCAAGGTGAATGTAACTCCACTGGGAAATGTAACCCTTCTGTTTTGGACACCCAGTACCACTTTTGATATGACCAGATGGGGTGTAGGTAGGCAGTTTATGTGGAATTGCAAGTATTTTTGTTATAGCTTATCTGCTACAGATTTTTTTTAAAAAAAAACAAAATTTCTTGGGTTGGTTTTTGGTAGAATAACAACTGTCAGCTTTATCTTTTTGAAGACTGAGATGTAATGTTTTCAACCAAAACTAAAAGCAAGATTGTGGTTATTCAGTTTATTCAGAGAAAAACTAATGTAACCATCTGTTTCCAGTAACGGTTACTGCTCTGTGATAACAGAGACTGTATAAAACACCATCCTTAATATTGAATATTTTTTCAAAATTGCAAAAGACTGAGTAATCTAAAAGAATATAAGTAATTTTTTGGTTATGTTGTAATTCAAGCTCAAAAAGCAATAGACGAACATCACCCTGCACTGCTTTATTCCCCAAATTCCAAATCTGTTTCTGGCAGTGCAGCTGTCTTTTCAGTGTGAATATCCAACAACTTGCATTTATATAGCATCCTTCTTGTTGGATAATTAATTTTCTGTTAAAAGATTATTGGCTGAATGGTTGTGGTACTACAGTGCAACCAGGTTTAGAAACCGCTTTCCTCTCTCCAATTTCAGTATATTTCTAATACATTTTTTCTCTTTTATGAATCCAGCGCCATCTTGGAGATGTTGCTAAAAAGGCTATTGGCAAGCTAACCACACGGACTGTTAGAAAGGGTGATAAGGTAAGGTTCAGCATTGTGTTGTAATGTTTTATTTTTAAACCTTGCAGTTAAAACAGTCTGGAAATATTTGTGAACATAGAAATACTGTATCACAATTTATGTTTCTAGAAAAATTCATACTTTTGTATTTCTACTTTACATCTGTTTCATTAATGGCTACAGGGCTGCAGCATAGAGAGAGGTGATCCCACTGGTCACCAGAGACTGCCAAGTGGAAATGGTCTTCCTCTCTCTCAATTGCCACCCAATGGCTAACAGAGTAACTGGAATAGAGCACAAACTTGTATAATACATGCTATGATGTGCATCAGAAGCGACTGTTGACTTGACCTAATGCTTGAACAGGAAGTGTGTCTATATCCATTACAGTGTGATATAATGTCTTGTCCAGTGCACTTCCTTACCCCATGTACAACACCTGCTTGTTTTATTTCCTCTTTTACTTGTGAAAAGCATTATCCAAATGTAATTTTGTTGTTGTTTGTTGTTGTTTTCCAAAATTTACTTTGAATTTCAAATTTTGGCATTGTTTATAACTATTTGTTAGAAATCACATTTTACACTATCATTTATCTACAGTTTAGATAGGTTGACAAGTTTGTTTCATATTTGTTTAAAACCATTTTAAATAAGGAGGGACTACAAGAGGCGTGTAGCTCAATGGTTAGAGCACTCGCCTCGCAAGCAAGAGACCTGGGTTTGATTCCCATCAGGGAAAAACCTTGCCAAGTGGGGGGTGGTCTTCTTCTCTCTCAATTGCTTACCTCTTTCCCCACTTTCCTTACTTCACATGCATGGTAATAATCCCTCAAGAAGAAAACACACAATAATAAATTGGTCACTCCAATCCATGACTGTTTGTGGGTCACTGCTGTGCACAATTGGCTGCTGCATTTTGCTCACAAAATATAGGGTCAATTCACTTTATAGAATATTCTGTGACGTGCTTTGAGATGTCTGGAAGACATGAAAAGCACAATATCAAATGCAAAGATTATTATTTATTATAAGAGCTAATTATACAAGGTGACATCACCAGAAATTAGACTGATGGTCACAAGTATTGCAAGAGGAAGTGAAACTTTTGCAAGCAGATCTTAAACATGACTGTTGAATGAAAGCTAAATGATTCAGAAAGCAGTTGGTGAACACGGAGGCTTATTGGTTCTTCTGACAGCTAAGAAGTGCATTCTAACATTCTGGACTGAAACGTTCCACTCTTCCATTGCAGCTAGGTATCTTACTTTTCTCTTCAAATTTTTAAAAGAGAAACCTCTATATTTTCCCCACTTTAGTTAGAGATTTAAATAGAAGCTCATTCAGAAGAAATCAATACAAATCTCTCTGTAATGATAGGAGGGCCTTTTTTATGGAAAGCATTCAAATCTCCTTTAGTGTTGTTCCTCTTGCTTAGCATTTTTGCTTAATGTTCCCGAATATAAATGGCAGCTTCTGGTTCAAGTAGAATTGCTGCTGTAGCAAACAAAAGGTGCTGAAGCAAGAGTTACAACCGTTTCATTTTATGAAATGGAATCCAAAGTATGAAAACTATTGTGCCAATGCAAAGTTAACCTTTTCCAATCGCTGTGGTTAGATCAGCAGTGTAAACAACCTTTACATCTCCAGGACTGCAAGACATTTTTAAATGCTCTTTCTTGCCTCCTCCCTAGTTCCCAGGATTTCAGGGAAGGTCTCTTGCAACCACTCTTACTACTACTAGTATAACAACATCAACAACTTGCATTTATATAACGCAAATAGTCTGGCTGAGTAGGTGAACGCCTTGCTTCCAACCCTTTGGGGTTACCTTTCTTTTCCTATATATGGAAAGGGCCAAGGAGATTGATTTCTGGCTGTGAGTGTCAGTGTCATGAGTAAAGTTTCTTGATTCAGGTGCAGCTGTTCTCACCGGAGATTACATTTGTGATCACCGTGATTGACACTTCAATGAATTACTGCGCAATAATACTGTTGTTTTGTTGTTCCTCAGTTGGATGTTAAATGTGATGATGTTCTTCAAAAAAGAAGGGTGGACTGGACAACAATCCTCCAGATCAATTGATCATTAATTTCATGGCTATTTATGGGCCTTCGCTGTGCCCATATCAGTCTCATTTACCTACAAATACACATGTGACACCAATTACCTGTGCTTTGAGATGCTTCATATCACTGGGAATTATTTCAAATATTTGGAATATTATTACCGATTCATATGAGTATGATGATTGTGGGAAAGCAGTGCTTTGTGAGTTTTGGAGAGGAAAAACAATCGAATCCTAATTATTACTTACAATAATTAACTGAATTGTCTGCATTTTCAGGAAACGGGTCCTGATTTCGACCATTGTGCTGTGTGTATAGAAGGATACAAATCCAATGATGTGGTCAGGATTTTGCCATGCAAGTAAGCTATTGATATTCAATCCCTCGTGTTTAGAGGGATAAGCTGTGAAGCACAACTAGATACGATAAGGCTTTTCATAGTTAAACGACCCCGCAGAGTTGTATAAAATGCTGAATGGAATAGAGAAAGTAATCTGAGTGATGGTTTTAGATATGTCGTAATCCTCAATACTATTGTGTAAAGTAATTTGATTGGCTTAAACTTGTCATTAGAAAATTTAAATTGCCAGGACTGCAGCCTGACAACTTGACTGACTGTCGGGCATGAAGTCTGGCCCACATGAACCTTAATTTTCTCCAACTCAGCAGTTATGCTGCTTGGCATTGTGGAATGCAATAAGTAAATGTGTAGCTACAATTACATAGTTTCTATACAAATATTAATGTCTCGTACTTTAGATCCTAAATAGTACAATTGCTTAGAGAACAGCCCAGCTATTTTTTTTAAAATCAAAGTATTTTATGTTGTATTGATGTGAGTAATCTCATTTAACACCTTTTTTGAGTTGTGTTTCAGAAATGGGCTTTCAGTTGGAATAGACAAATCACTATCTATTTTCTCTGGTAGAATGCCAATGAGATAAAAATACATTTCTTCAGCATTATCAACAAACTGCCTCTTTATAGTTTCAAGGTCACGGTGAAAATCTATTCTCTTTCTCACCCATTTAGCTTTCCAGCATCCATACCATGCTGCAGAGCTCTCTAACCCGATACCTTGCCAGTTCATTGCAAGGTAATGTTAGAAGATATTCTTTGCCAAAGATAAGATGGCTGAATGAATAAACCTGCTCCCCTGGAAACTGCTCTGAATTAAGGAGCCCCACATCCTCAGAGAAACTCCAAACTTCACTGCCTTGTAGGGAAGTTGGCTTCAAGCTCTAATATGTTATCTTCAATACAATCTCACACATGTTTAATAATTTAGTAATCTGTTCACACTATGTTCAGTGCAGTTGAGACAATCCTTTAAATTATAGTGTCAATCACTACAGGTACTTATTTAAACAGATGATATGAACACTTTCTCAAACATGATGCTAATGGTTTTGTGGAATGTTTCAGGCATCTCTTCCACAAATCATGTGTTGATCCCTGGCTGAATGAACACTGCACTTGCCCCATTTGCAAACTAAACATCCTGAAGGCCCTGGGAATCCTGGTAAGGATAACATGTTAATAGTCTTGGTGATAATGCTTCTGGTGCATAGGGTGCACTTTGTACTGTGTTTCATGAGTTGAGCAGGAACAGCCTGAAAGATTTGAAGCTGAAATTCTATACTGTAAATGTGCATCTTGACACCTAGGTTGAAATATTTAACATATGATCTTTGTGCAGATGAGTTAGATTAAAGCACATCTGCAAACATGCACTAATAACAATCCCTCGAAAAAAATAATAAATTGGTTGTTTCAATCTACGACTGTTTGTGAGACACTGCTGCGCACAATTGGCTGCCACGTTTCACCCACATAATTACAGTCAATTCACTTTACAGTATATTCTATGAATTCTGAGAGATCTAGAACACATGAAAAGCAGTATATCAAATGCAAGGATTATTATCATCTTATTATTGAATCAACTTGAATTTATGTACAGTAAAAGCCCGTTTATCTGTGACACGATCAACCGGATCGCGTGACCCCCCCCCCCCCCCCCCCGGGCTATTCCCCATTCCAGCAATCACGGGTATGCTTTGCGCATGTGCAATGCGTGCGCATGCACATTTATTAAGCTTACGAACTCTGGGTTTTTACCGATCATTTTACTGAGTGTGGTGGAATCTTTATTGGTAACAAGCTATATAATATATAATGTTATTATTTAAGATATTATTAATATGGTATGTTTTAAAATAAGTAAATTTTTTGTGTTGCATTTTCGGCAACTTGCCACCTGATTATCGGGCACAGTCAATTAGTCGACCACCCCGTAGGGTGCTGGATAAACGGGCTTTTACTGTACATTGTTACATGCTTGATGAATTATTGTTGAGGGTTAAACAAGCTTTGGTTTTCCTCTTACAGCCTGACATACACTGTGTAGATAATACAGCACTTGATGTCGAGAGATCTGTCCGAGGCTCATCTGTCAATCAAAGGTCAATGCCGGGTGATGTGAATGGCGAAGGGTCTATAAGTCTGGAGCCACTCCGATTGCTGGGCACCTCACAGCCGGGTCAGGAGGAGGAATCATTGCCACGCACCAGGGAGATGAACGTTACAGTGACCAGTAAGCATTCCATCATCTGTATCTGTTACAACAATAACAACAACAAAATTACATTAGTATAGTTCCTTTCATGTCAGGAGGACGTCCTAACAAAGGAGAGGGGTGTCTAGATAACTTTCTATATAGGAGTGGAATATTGTTAGCTATCACACTGTACAATTTTAATAAAGAGTGTACAATAGAAAGACACAAAATATTGAAACATTTCCACCAGAAAGATGTTTTGTTTTACAGCGCCTTCATAAAAAATATAATTTGACTTAAACAAGTACCATTATGAATCACAAGGGAGTAATGTCTCACTGACCAGGAACTACAGTAAAAAGTCATACCTTTATAAATTGTATAATTGCCTAAGTTGATATGCACCCAAGTCTTATTCAGTGTCTATCAAAAACACTTTGATTTTGTTGCATATTTTATAAAGCAAATCATCTCCTAACTTGTAACTGTGCTACCACAATTACTGGCTACATTGGCATACTCATACACAGTGTAGTTTATTGAGTCAGATTTGATATAACTTGCACAAGTTTGCTGGTAACTCATATTTCGAGCAAGTCATATTTAGTGTTTATGATCCTGACTAACACGACTTGTGTAAGTTGTACTGCACCACCACAGTGTGGTGCCACCATAGTGTGGTGCCATCTTGTGGCAGTGAAAAGCTCCACATCTCCTTGAGAAATGGTAAACCCTGCAGGGAAATTGGTTCCTATGAGTCAAGCAGGTTCACAGTAGTCTAAGGCAGCGTTGATGGTTGAACAACCTGTCTGGTTCATCAGCGAGCTTTAAGGTTGGAGCCAGATCCTCAACCTTGCTACCCAAAGTTCAGAATGCTGTTTACTGTATTTTGTTTCTCACAATTTCAAAAAGAAGTCATAAATAGCAGAATTTAATAATTGAAGCACTTTTTACTGCATGTCTCTTCTTGAGTTAAACACAATGAGACAAAGTGACAGAAAAAAGGGAATGTTGTGCAATGTGATACCTAATTACATTTCTTTCAAATATCTGTTATTGTTCTTCTGTTACTAATCTTCGCTGGCTACAAACTGCTTAATATGTGGCATTTTACTTTACTAGGAATGCTTTCCAAATTTCTGTTTTTTTAATATAATTTGCTTCAATGAAGGATGCTGATTTATTTTTATTTCATGCTCCCACAACTTTCATTATTTTCTTCCTATTTTCTTTTTTAAAAAAAACCTTCCTTCTCTTGCTCTCTTAAGGACCATGGTTAAGTGAATTAGGTTATTCAATAATTCAGCCCTTCTTTTCAGTGTTTGACTTTTCAGGCATTAAACATAAGGGGTTCTATATGACTCTGTGGTGCTTTCTGGGTTAATTTTTTGAGGTTGAGCTTGCTGTTTTCTTTAAATTATTTTTAAAATATCAATGAATGGTTGAATATAATTTCCCCTCCCTCAGTTTGTCAGATGTGAGACAGAATGGCATATTGATCTGTTTACAATGACATTTGAGATGCCTCTCCTTTATGTTTACAAATAGGTTTAGTTTCAAAATCCTAGATATTTAATCTGTAACAACGGACACCTGGAGGGGGTTGTGTTCAAATATAAATTCTTCAAAAAATTTAAATAATTCTAATTTTACACTGAATAGCTTGTTTTCTCAGTTATTTCATACGCTTGTGGAGGTTGATACTGTCCGTCTCCGCTTTCCTTCAGAGTTTCAGTTACATTGGGTACAGGTTGTGTGGTGTGTGTGTGTATATATATATATATATATGTGAATATTCAGTTTTTTGCAGACTCCATACTCAAACTGGCCAATGCCTTCATATCCTTTACCCACTACCCAACTGATAGCATTTTTTCCATGAGTTTTGAATTTTGCACTAAAAACATGTGAAATATTTACAGAAACGGTGACAATTTGCCAATCATGTTATCCCTAATGTTGATGTTAGATAGTTTGAGGTGTAACACTGTGTTGGAAGAACTGGTGGTCACAGGGCTATTGATGGTGGGATCACTTTAGTGTTTTTAGAATTGCGCAGTGACCATATAGGAAGAAGTGAGATGTTTACTGCTTCAGTTGTGGAAAACCTTGTGTAGATCTGTCAACATTTTTGAAATATTGTGAATAGACATTAACTAAACACAAAATACTTCAGATGCTGGGAATCTGAAACAAAAACAGAAGTTGCTGGGGAAACTCAGCAGGTCAGGCAGCATCCATGGAGAACAAACAAACAAACAACAAAACTTACATTTATATAGCGCCTTGCACGTCGAGAGGACATCCCAAGGCGCTGTACAGTCAGGTAGGACAAGAGCAGGGTGGGAAGGATCAGGGCAGGATAAAGCATAGTAGGAAAAGTAACTGTATATTAGTGGGCGAAACGCGGCAGCCAAATTGCGCACAGCAGTGTCCCACAATCAGTCACGGAAGTGGGACTAGGGGCAAAAGGGGGTAAATAAGCAAAAGGGGAGGGGTCGAGGCAGGGGGAAGAAAGGCAGGAAAGTCGACTGTATACTTGTGGGCGAAACGCGGCAGCCAAATTGCGCACAGCAATGTCCCACAAACAATCGCGAAAATGGGCCAGGGGAGAAAGGGGGAAAAGAGGGTAAGGGGGGAGAGGGAGGGAAAGGTGGGATGGGTTAGGGTTAGGGAGGAAGAGGGGGGAGAAAGGGGGGAAAGGAAGAGAGGGAGGGAAAGATGGGTGGGGGCAAGATCAGGAAAAGGGAAGAGGGAGGGAAGGGGAAAAGGGAGGAGAGAAAGTGGGGAAAGGGAGTGAGGGAAGAAGAAGATGGGGGCAGGGGTGGGGGGAATCAAACAACAATAATAAACAATAATAAACAACAAAAGCAATAATATTAACAACAAAAACAGCAACAAACAATAACCAACAATCGTCCAACAATCGTCCAGCAACCACTCCCTGTCCTCGCCGCCCGCCCGGACGATCCCTGAGATGGCGGGAAAAAAAAGGGCGCGGAAAAAAGGGCCCAGTGTGGTGTCAGGCCCCAAAACCCACCGGCTCCTCAGTCGATGAACCCGGGGACTCGGTGATGGCCCTGGCACCTCGGACATGGTGTATCTGGCCAGCTCGCACAGCAGCAGCAGCAGCAGCCCGATCGCCGTCTGGATCTCCCGCGACGAGATGATCCGTCGCTTGCAGCACCTGGGCGCTCTCCCCTTCGCTCTCCCCCTCGCGGAAGACGTGCGCCACCCGCTGCCTGAGGAAAGTGCCGAGGTCGCGGCCTTCCAAGGTCCTGTCGAGGGGCCACTCTTCGCACAGCCGGAGGAAGCGCCGACAGCAAGTGGCCGCCATTCCCTCCGTGATACTCCCCGTCGTCCAAAAAGATGGCTTCGTTGGCCGACTGCCCATAGAGGAAGAACCGGCAGCGATCGAAGCCGGCTCCAGCTGGTGGGCTGAGCGGTGCATAGCGTGAAAGCTCTGTCCCCGCGATCGTTCCAGCCCGAAGATCTCTAGTCTCGGGAGCGGGTGGTCCGTGTGAAAAAATATCACTATATATCTATATATATATATCTAATATATATATATCTAATATCACTATTAGATAAAATATTAGATAAAATATCATCTATCGCCAGGCGAGGTGGAGAGAGTGCAGGTGCTATCCTGAAGGGAAAAAGAGTCAACTTTGTGTTCTGACGAAGGGTTGTAGACCCGAAACATTGACTGTTTTTCCTTTCTCCATGGATGCTGCCTGACCTGCTGAGCTTCCCCAGCAATTTCTGTTTTTGTAGCAGCATTAACTGCCTGCTTGCTTAACAAAACTCTTAAATGCAAGAGAAACAAAGCTTCAATTCACGGTTGCCACATATGAGCTGTAGAAATCTATTTATATTTGATCTCATCTGTCCAGAATGCTCACCCTACTGTCTTGTCATTACTACAGCATCAGCTGCTTCTTCACTGAGTCCAGCATTAGGTTCTCAATCACCTTTCCTGGTTGCCACTGTCTTGTTCAACCTTTAGCTTCAAATTGAAATTTTAGTTTTCCTACTGCCCCAGCTGATCTCTACTACATGGGCTGGAAGTCAAGATGGAAAAGTTTTAAAATGCAGCAAAATTTGCTGAGGTTATTCTTGGTGTTTCCCCTGGGGGATAGTATTATACTGTACATCCTGTCAAAGTAATTTTGCCATTTTTAAAGATTTTTTCATAATCTGAGCATTATTGGAAAATGGCATTGTAAACCTCATGCACACCTGAGAGAAAGCGGTAGCGGGGTGTGAAGGGTGAGCAGGAATTTTGTAGAGTGGTGTGGAGTGTAAATACTGGCCGGTGGGTGGTGGGAGGGTTGAGCGTCCTGTTTCGGACAGTAGATGCTTCTCAATTTATTCTAGTGTTAAAGCTAAAGGCTTCGAGATTAGTATTATTATGTATACACAGGAATTAAATTGCAGTGACATAGTGCCTCTGGCAGCACAATTTAATTTGTTGATAAGAAATGTTATCTTAAAAGGGAACTCTGAAGAGAATATTTACAGAGACGTTAATTTTTAATCTTTAAAAACCTGCGGATCTCATTTAGATCAGATTATATCATCGTCAAGGCTAACGTTTTAAAGTGTTCTGTTTTGGATATCCAATTCACTAACTGCCCAAAGATTGATGTGATCAGACATGAGTATGACTTACCACGGGTTTAGTTTAAGGAAACTGCTTTGCTATTGGCACACTCTGTTTGTCTCAATTTTAAGTAATTGCTATGATGTATTTATACTGAATGTTAATCTGCTGGTGATTGATTACTACTTCCACAAATAATCTGACTGAATTTTGTACTTAATTTTTTCACTGTTGATGATTAACACTGCAAGAATTTTCACCTCTTCTGAGGCAGAGACAAGGGTTAAGACCATGATCTCTCACAGCTTTTTGCCTGCTTTTCCAAGTCACGATTCTTCTTGTGGGACTAGGAATGATAAAAGTTCCCTGATTATGTCTGTACCTTGTATGAATTTGTCTCTTGTGCCTTTAATAGCTCCAAACTTGTTGGCCTTAAGGCTGGTGTTGCCATTTACTATTGATGACAAAGAGGGTCTCTATTTTGATGCACTTTGAGTTGCTTTATGCAATAGAATTCCATGCTACTTTTTTAAAGAAAAGACTAACAGGATATGCGGATTGAAACTTAACAAAATCTGCATTTAACCAATGTACAATCATGCATTTGTTTGTATATTTGCAGCAATTTCAACCTGATCACATAAAATGCACAAATACCTGTTTAAATAGTTACTAGAGAACTGCTGAACATTGGAGTACAGCAATGATGATACTTCAAGTGTGATGTTTGACATCTGATAACCTTGCTATCCATTTCCTTGCATTGCACTGTCATTGATGCTGCTTTACTGTCTGATCTACATTTTCCTAGACGCACTCACTTGTGCTGCCACCGCTCTGCTCTATAGGGGAATCTCATCATTTTTCACATGGCGTTCCCAGAGTGACTTACCTTTCCTTTGTTAACAGAAGAATGGCTTATTATCGCAAGTTTTGGTGTGCTTAGTGCTCTCACGCTCTTCTACATGATAATCAAAGCAACCACAGCTACAACAGCAGATGAGTAAGTATTCAGGGGGTTTATTTAAATATACATTTTCCTGCATTCTAGTTGATCTTTCAAGATGGGCAGCATAGCTTTGAGTTTTGGAGATAACCTGATGGGCTGACACAGCTCAAGTGATCTGTACCAGACTGCACTTTGCTCATTTAGAGGAAAGTCTGACATCAGCAGCGGAGATGTTTTTCTAGAACTGGATTCTTTTTCTTCACTCCACATGATGACATTGACTTCTACGTGGATTGCCTAACTCAAAGAATCCAAGTGGGGACCAGGAGGAATTTAGCTTTTGTTTGCCCTGAATTTAATAGGAAGAGAGACAGTAATCCCAACAGCAACTCGCATTATATAGCGTCCTTCACCCAAAGACCAATGATGCAGGGAAGAAGACACTTGCTGTCCGTGTATTTACACTACTTCAGCAACAAGAGTGCTGGACCCTAGTCTGGAAACCCACTGCTGCTGCTGCTGTTTTGGTTAGTTCAACAAATCCATTTTGTCTTCATAATTTTCACAGCTACACTCAGCTTCTTGCTTGGGCTGTAGAAAAACTGCATTATTAAGTTCATAAACCAGTGAGGATGTAAAGTCCATTGATAAACTCCACAAGATCTTTAAGCATTTATTTGTACACTTTTTTACTTTTTTTTCCACATGTTGAGCTATGTCTGCCTTCTTTATTGGAGCAACCAGTTCCAGGCCAATAGATTATGAAACATAATGTCGCTGAGCATTCAATCCTCCCCTTCCCACTGCACCATCCGAAATTTACTGATGCTGTTAGTGGGAGGTTGCTGGGGCTAAAAAAAACACATTTCACCACTTTGGTTTGGCAGTGCAGTGAGGTCGACAAACCCAATAAGAGGGTGGGGGGAGGCAGTGCTAACAAACTTACATTAGGTCTAGGATAGGCTATCACCTAGAAGATAGGCTATTTCACAAACTGCAGGAATTATAGAATGAACAAGATGTCCTACTGGCTAAACAGACCATTGCTCTTTGTGATATGCAGCTTATTTTTGCAATATAATTAACCCTCAAAGCCAGGTCCCTTTGTTTCCATCAGCTTCCTTAAGGCACATTGTGTACAAGGAACATGGATCAGCAGACAGTTATATTTGGGGAGCAGAGGAGCTCTGACACAGCTTTTATCTTATATAAAATGATCCAGAGCCATTTTCTTACAACTTGTCAATGGATCTAATATATGATAACATTTATATAACAAGATTTCTAAAATGCCTCTTGAATTAAAAACAATAGTTCTTGTGTTCTTTACTTTAGAATTGCATGTTAGAGTTATAAAGGACTCTTTATATGAAAATCCAAAGTAGGTGTTCAATTCAGTTAAGCTGCAAGATTTGAAATGAATTCCTCTGTGGAACTTCCTTGCAGCTTGAAAGAGCTGGCATTGGGTGATCATGTGCTAGTTTACTGAGGAAGTGCTGCACAATGAACCTTACTGAAAGGACAGCAGTTGTTTATGACTTCCCTGCTTACCTTCAGTCTGCACAAAATTGCAGACTGAAGGTAAGCAGTACTTCTGTAGTACTTCTAAGAACTTGAAGTACTACAGTGAAATGAAAAGACTCGAATTTATTTCCTCATTGAATTATTTCAGCTGTTTTCTGTTATTAAAATAGTTGAGAGAAATTCAAGCCGTCAGCATTCTGTGTTTTGATCGGGAAATTAGAAATGCTGATGAAATTCCTCAAACACAACACCAAGAAACAAAGAGCATTTATACCTGGGATATGAAATACAAAGGTGGCTAACCCGTGTTATAGTGTTGGTCTTTGCAAATCCGTGTGTTTGCAAATGTTGCCAATGAGCCCTAAAGCTTTGAGATAAATGTTTCAGTCATGGGTGCTGGGGGTTGCTAACAAGGCAGCTCTTCACATCAGCATCCAGTGTCTGAATTGAAATCCCCATATAGTTGTTAAGCGGTGGTTCTTGGAAAGATTAATTTTGCTTTAACATGATAAAGCACCATTAAATACAGGTTTTTTAGTTTCTGAAAACCATTGTTAAAATTGTCCCTCGGGATCCATAATTCACAGTGACACCTTGCGAATAATTAACCTGAACTTTTAATTAAAGCAAACATTGAACATTTTAGTGAAGCTGAGAATTATTCAGTAGTCTTTAGATTTCTCATCTTAATAAGTCTAAAAGGGATAGGGCTGTGTGTTTATTGGAACCAACCTGCATTCAGTTGTGAACAAATTAATTATTGGTGTAAACCAATATATTTTTAATATTGACTTTAGAAAAATCATTTAAATTATTTTTCCAAAAACAAAATGGTAATTTTCTGAGCTGGATTTGCTAATAAAGTTCTCTTTCTGTCCCCAGGACTCTGTCATGTTGAAGCACCTCTGCTGCAGCCACAACATTTTACGCCAAGATCCGCCTCTCTGCATTAGTTCTGCTGAAGCCAAAATCTATTTTTTATATGTTATTTTTCCACATGCCTCCACATAAGAGCTTTGTATGACATTTCGTACAATAAAATATGGAATTACATCTGTTTTGCTGTGTTTATTTCTGGTCATTCCTTCTCAGGACAGAATCCAGGCAGCTTTTTCCAGTATTGAATGAAATTATTGAACAGGAACAGGTTATCAGGCAACTTGATAGAGGCTGGGGCTTATTTAAGCAAAGCTTGATGCTGTAATGGGAAAGACTGTAGGGTGGATATTCTGGAACCATGAGATCAAACGCGCTAAGGTTCATGTCCAGCATTGGCTTTTGCCTGCAGCTAGCGTTGGTGTTCTGTCAATGGAATGTGATTACAGTGAAATACTTGAGTGTGAGCATGTGTAATAAGACGGTGGTTGTTGGAGTAAAGAATATGGACAATGTTTTGGAGCTCAAAGCCAGCACTGAACAGTGAGGTGTCGCCCATGTTGAATAATTAAATATGCATCTTCTCATTTCGGTGGAAAAGTTGCACAACTAATGCAACTGAGCAAGATAGGAAGGATGTAATGACTGAACCGGTGAACTCATCTATTGTGTTGCTCAATATGAACTAATGGGCAAATGTAGCAGGGAGGATGAAACGCTTGCGCTGTGTGCAAAAATGCATATATTATCTACCCTCAAAAGGAATAAAACTGATTAACAATTAAGGGTATCTGTAATTCTATGTGTATATAGGTGGCAAATGCTAGGTTCTTGTTTAGATTGGAGTATGTGTATGTGTGTGTGTATATACAGTAAAAGCCCGTTTATCTGGCACCCAATCATCCGTAACTTCCGTATAACCAGCATCGCAAAAAAAGGGTCCACATTCAATTAACCGGAATTTATCCAGAAAAATGCATTGAAATATATATTTATTTGTTTTTTTTGCATTTTTGGCCGGTTATCCGACATGCGCTTTAACCGGCATTGGCCAGGTCCCGAGGATGCTGGATAAACGGGCTTTTACTGTGTGTGTATATATATAATATATATATATTATAATAATCCGTGCATTTGAGATGGCGCTTTTCACATCTTCTAGACATCTCAAAGTGAATTGACTGTATATTTGTGGGTGAAACACGCCAGCAAATTGTGCACAGCAGTGTCCCACAAACAGTCGTGAATTGAAATTACCCAATTTGTTTTTGAGAGATTATTATTAGGAGTTTGGCGTTTCACCAAGGTTTTTACAAACATGCAGTATATATAGGATGACCAAAAAGTCATAATAATTACCGTATTATCTTAAAGAAAATAAAAATATTTTTTTTGAGACTTATTAGATAAGCATTGTAATGCTATGGTGACTTTTTGGTCATTATAATTTCTGCTAATTGTGTTCTACAGGCAGTATGGCTTAAAGAAAATAAAAATATTTTTTTCGAGACTTATTAGATAAGCATTGTAATGCTATGGTGACTTTTTGGTCACTATAATTTCTGCTAATTGTGTTCTACAGGCAGTATGGCTTCCCACCACTGTGTGGCACTGTGTATTTGATTCACTGAGGACCTCATCTGGCTATAATCCAACACTGCAGTTACTGTACCAGCCATCTGGCAAAATCTCCAGTAAAATGATATTTGCCTCCACGTGAATATATTTCATGCTATAACTTGAAATAATTAATTTAATGTGAACAAAATATCAACAGGTCAAAATAGAAAGAAAGCCGAGGCCAATGTAATGTCTATTTCTCACAAGTAACCCCCACAAACTGGGAGAATGACGTCAATCTCCCAATTTATCTGGAAAATTGTTGGTTGGGCTTTTCGTTAATGTCATGGAATCTTTAAGGTCCATCTGAACAGGCAAACCTCAGTTTAACATCTTACCTGGAGGACTGCACCTCCGACAATACAGAACTCTCCCCATTCACCGTGTCCCCCACATACACACATTGCATTGAGTGTTATTCCAGACTGTTAAGATCATGATCCTGACTGGAGGCTTTGGACACATAAAAATAAGGAGTAGGCCATTCAGCCTACTCCTTATTCTCATGTCTGTGACCCAGACATGAGAATGCAATCAAATCAGCTGTTTGAATGTGTCAATTATTACAAGATATTTTTTGTGGAGCTTTCTGATCCGGTCCCTTTCTTCACTTGTATTTATTGTAATAAACCTGCTAAACTAAGTCTGCTTGTACTCTCTCCCTTTAGTCTCACCAGATCACTGAAACGTGATGCATTTTGTTTTGTACTTTGCAGATATCCTCAATGTGAGCAGTAACTCTGGGCTTCCGCAGACTGTGTATGAGATTGGCCTGTCAGAAGTCGGGCCCTCCATCCAGCAGCTTGAGGAGAACAAAGCATGAATAGATTGGTTCAATGTACTCGCTCGACAGCCTTAGCTTTTTACTGCACAACACAAACCTGAGACCTACCACATCTTCTGTCACTCTCTCATCGTGATGAAATGTACCAAAACTGAGAGGTGGAACTGCATCACGAGCTGCCTGTGTTTGTTGCGTGTCTTTAAAGCGTTCGTCCGTAGATTTCCTCATGTGAAGGACAGCTCATTGGATCGGCTTTCAACAACCTCCTTGCTCCTCTCCTTTGATAGTACCTCTCAAGATGCTCGAATCAAGAATGCCGTTCGGCCTGTTTAATCTCGATCTTCCAGAATACTGGACCTGTGTTATTACAGTGTTGTGCGGTTCCTCAAATGGGTCCCTGTGACCTGGCCTCATTATCCCCATCTAGCATTCCTTTTGAGTTCAGTAACTGTGCTAAAGAGGAATTTCCTGGTATCTGTCCTAAACTTGCCCTTCATCCCCTCCCCCACCCAGATCTGTGCCTCTTGTCTTGTGGCCTTGGTGTGTTTTTCTGGTTTTCTTGTCAGATCAGTCTCACAGTAATGCTAGGACCATTTGCTCTCACAGGCTCTGTGCATCAAACAGATAGCAGACATTGGGGTGTTCTGGAAATTGTTGATTTTAATAACAAAACGGAAGTTTTCAAAGTTGCTGGACTCCATGTGTGAACGAGAAGAGCAAGGGGCCATGTGACTGGAAATGAACTCGTCAATGCTGATCGTCCACCCTCTTGACTTCCCAAGTGACCTGTTGTTCTGTTGCCTTCAATAATTTTTCATTGATGCATTGTAGCTGTATTCTTGCACTGCTTGTTATTCCCAGGGTGTTGGCACCTCGGGGTCTTGCACCCATAGATTAGCCAAACAACACTATATTAGTTAGAAACCCGTAACTAGCGATAGCACCGGGCAAGTCCACAATGATTCATTCAATATCTTGTTGCAGAGTTTAAGTGGAACGTATAAATATTGTAACGACTGCTCAGCTCAGTTTAAAGAACAGACAATAAAGCCTGTCTAGTGTACCCTAGACCCTACTGATTACATTTATTAGTGTTGTAATCAAGGTGTTTTTTTATATAACTTTTTGAGTACAGAAGAGTTCAATGCCAAATGGAAACAGTATGATTCAGTGAATATATTCTGAGATGTGGTATTGGGCATATGTAACATTAGAGTCTGACCACTGGAGATCTTATCGGGAAGTTATTACAAGGCATGAACAGCCAGTACTCTCAGAGTTACTTTCAATCAGCAGATCCGAGCACAGGGCAGGTAATCTCTTTTTCTCACACTGATTCTAAGAAACCTTTGTGCTGGAGTATTGTGAATACAAGTGGAGAGTTTCCACTTTTGTAGGTTTACAGTTGTGTTGTGTTTGTTGAAGGTGCCTGATTTACGATGGGGATAAGTCATCCATTGGAGCTGCTCCTGACCCACGTCCTAAGTCTCGACTCCCTGCTGCAATGCGTATGGGTGTGGACAAAGGCAGAGGCAGGATTGGAGCAAAGCTGTGATCTCTATCACATTCCTCGCTGACTAAATCTAGACTACGAATGGCCATGTCAACCAAATCATCACCGCTTTGAGGCGCTATTACCAAATCCTGGATTATTAGTATTATATTTGTGAGGAAGCCAATAAACTTGCTCCACGCCAGAGGCAGCACTTTTAGAACCTAGGGGAGAAATCGATCAATGAAATGCAAAACATTGACAGCGTAAGGCTTGGAATGTGTGGACCAGCTGTGAATGTGACTAAGATAGGATCAGGAAGTGGGCCCTGGATTTGGATCTGTTGATGGTTTCAGTAGAAGTGTTTCTCATGAGGTTCATTCGCCAAATCCCATGACTTTGTAAACAGTGTTAATGCCACCACCAATACCAAAGCTCCCTGATCAAATGTCATCTGTTTAAAAAAAATTGTGTGGATTAGTTAACCGGAGGCTAATTTGTGTGCGTGAATGCCTTTTGTAGAATTACCAAACAATTATTTCCATACTGTTAGGGCCCAATGGCTGCCAAAATTGTCCAATACGTTTTTTTTAATCATGATTCATGTTGCCTGCACTAATTGTTTGGAGAAATGGATTGTACCTTATCCATTTTTGTCCACAAAATATACAGGCAATTCACTTTACAGTATATTCTGTGGAGCGCTTTGCGACATCCCGAAGATATGATAACGAGCTGTTTCAAACGCAAGGATTATTATTATTATTATTCACCATTGAAAGCAATGGGGCTCACGATCAATATTGGGTGTTTGGGGGAGCCCTGCTCAATGCACAGCTCCATGTTTCACAGTGTGCCGAGTAATTTCCTGATGTACTCTCTTATCTGTGGTATTCAAACATTACGTTGTGGAGAGGAACAGGGCACACACTGTGTTTCACCAATATCGTTAGTTATACAGAATTTCAAGTCTACAAGCTAACAAAGAGAGACTTTGTACTGAAAAAACTGAAGTTTCAGAATTGAAACTTCAAATATTAAGAACTTGACTATAAACTGCAGGAAGGAATTAGCTGAATCGCAGTAACTGGTATTTCAGATTCCTCCAAATAAACTTGCTTCCCCGGTCAGTCATGATATTGGGTTGAGAAACATACCCTTCGATACAATAACTAACAGTTTGGTAAATTAGGTCAAAACAATTGGTAGCCATTTGGCACAGATGCTAATTTGGAAATTGAATGTTACATTTTCACCAGTGATGGTAAATGTTCTATGTTTGGCTTATCTGAGACTATGCGTTGGGTCAGTGTCTTCACACTTGCTCCGCTTCATGCTTGCTCCAGCGCCTTGGGACACCCTCCTGATGTGAAAGGCAATATACAAGTGTAATATTGTTGTTGCTGTTATGGGTTCCCAGCATCTCTAACTAATCAAACCACTTGAAAGGCACGGTATTTGTGATTTCACAGTTTTAATCTCTTTTTGAGTAGTTGGTTGACCCAACGATTATCTGTGTGGGGTGGGAGGATTGTAATCTGGTAAATGAAGAGAAACCAGTGTATACGTAGTTACCTGGCAAGTGGCTGCCAGACAACATTGAAATGCCTTTCTAACAGAAATTCTAAATATGTACATCACAAAAATGGATCGTCCCCAGTCTGTGGGGTTCTCCTGTATATGAAGGGCTGGGCTGTTTGTTGTGTCAAATAATGGCTTTCGTTTGGCCTTTGGAATTGTGTACTTGGCTGCCTCCCGTACACCATTATCTTTACTCAGTCACTGCGGAGTTACATAAATACAGTAAATGATTCCGCCACTTTTTTTTCACTGCTGCTGTTCCTGCACTGCTATCCTGGGGATAGATCGTATTGTATTACTGCATCCAAAACAAATAAAAAAACAAAACTATTCATTTATACTTTTTTTTAAATTCAAACTATCCGACTGCTGATCAAACACCGAAGACATTCATGACACCAGAGATTCCACGGGGGATGGAGTTGGTGACACTTTGGACAATCAGAGCTTATACCAATGTGAAAATCTAGCATAGTAGGAATATGTGAACAAACCTAGACCTTTGTTCTGTATATCTTCCACACTGTAAATTCTGTATGTGGTACATGTTCAGATACATTATCCTGTAACTGAGGTTCCCCAAGTGGATTCATTGCAATAAATCTCTCATTAATGGTTTACACCAGGTCTGGGTATTGTCCATGTTGGTTTCTGTGATGAATTGGATAAGTCATTGGACAAGAGGAACAACAACAACCACAACAGCAACAAAGGATCTGGACAGAGCAGGGATTTTCCAAGATAATTTGCACTCCTGTGATGGGGAATGTCTCTGTTGGGCAGCTCTGGGATACAATCCTCCATGTGTGAGGTGAACTATATATGTGAAAGGTGTTGTTGCCTGTCACTCCACCAGAGGCTGGTTTATTGGGATTGGGTGGAAGCCAGTGAACCCAGAGAAGATTGACACAGATGTCTGTCTGTCTTTGTCAGTGAGCGGTGGAGGGAGACAGTACCTTACAATCTGGAGTCCTGTAGCTCAGTGGTTAGCATCACTCGCCTTACAAGCGTGAGACCTGTGTTTTGAATCCGGGTAGGTCAGGGCGAAACCTTGGGCAAGTTTCCTTATAAATTACATTTACAGAGCGAGCCCCTTTGACGTCGGGAGGACATCCCAAACTGTATCCTCAACTATACTTAGTCACTACACCTTACAGCAAAGTCTGGGAAGCGCTTTGGGATGTTTTGATGATGTGATGAATGATAGTAATTGCAAGGATTATTTATTTATGTAATTTATTTATTCAGTCGGGTTACCAGTTGAGTGCGTGAAGTGGATAATGGAGTGTTGAGTCATGGAGCTGAAAGATATGAAAATATCTTTATTTTCCCTGAAGGCTGAACTTGCACCAAATGATCCTCACTGAACAGACTCACACACAGACACTGCCCCCCACCCCAACACACACATTAGCTGCACTGAATGACCTCTCTGTCTCTCTCTCTCTCTCTCTCACACACATACACACAGTCTGGGTGTCACACACACTCACTCTCACTCATTGTCACTCCCACACAACCTCACTCACTCTTTGTCTCACTCTCTGCCTGTCTCTCACATTTACTCACTCACTCTGTCTGGCACTCACTCACTCTGTCTCACTGCCCGTCTCACTCACTCACTCACTCACTCTCTCACTCACTCACTCACTCACTCACTCACTCACTCACTCACTCACTCACTCTGACTGTCCCTCGCACTCACTCTCTCATTCACTTTCACACTCACTCACTCTGTCTGTCTCTCACTCACTCATTCATTCACTCTCTGTCTGTGTCACACACTCATTCATTCATTCACTCACTCTGTCTGTCTGTCTGTCTCTCACTCACACACTCACTCATTCACTCTCTGTGTGTCTGTCTGTCACTCACTCACTCTGTCTCACTGCCCGTCTCACTCACTCTCTCACTGCCCGTCTCACTCACTCACTCACTCACTCACTCACTCACTCACTCACTCACTCACTCACTCACTCACTCACTCACTCACTCACTCACTCACTCACTCACTCACTCACTCACTCACTCACTCACTCTGTCTCACTGCCCGTCTCACTCACTCACTCACTCACTCACTCTCTCTCTCATTCACTTTCACACTCACTCACTCTGTCTGTCTCTCACTCACTCACTCATTCATTCACTCTCTGTGTCACACAATCATTCATTCATTCATTCACTCACTCTGTCTGTCTGTCTCTCACTCACACACTCACTCATTCACTCTCTGTGTGTCTGTCTGTCACTCACTCACTCTGTCTCACTGCCCGTCTCACTCACTCACTCACTCACTCTCTCACTCACTCACTCTGACTGTCCCTCGCACTCACTCACTCATTCACTTTCACACTCACTCACTCTGTCTGTCTCTCACTCACTCATTCATTCACTCTCTGTCTGTGTCACACAATCATTCATTCATTCATTCACTCACTCTGTCTGTCTGTCTCTCACTCACACACTCACTCATTCACTCTCTGTGTGTCTGTCTGTCACTCACTCACTCTGTCTCACTGCCCGTCTCACTGCCCGTCTCACTCACTCACTCACTCACTCACTCACTCACTCACTCACTCACTCACTCACTCACTCACTCACTCACTCACTCACTCACTCACTCACTCACTCACTCACTCACTCACTCACTCACTCACTCACTCACTCTCTCTCTCATTCACTTTCACACTCACTCACTCTGTCTGTCTCTCACTCACTCACTCATTCATTCACTCTCTGTGTCACACAATCATTCATTCATTCATTCATTCATTCACTCACTCTGTCTGTCTGTCTCTCACTCACACACTCACTCATTCACTCTCTGTGTGTCTGTCTGTCACTCACTCACTCTGTCTCACTGCCCGTCTCACTCACTCACTCACTCACTCACTCACTCACTCACTCACTCACTCACTCACTCACTCACTCACTCACTCACTCACTCACTCACTCACTCACTCACTCACTCACTCACTCACTCACTCACTCACTCTCTCACTCACTCTGACTGTCCCTCGCACTCACTCTCATTCACTTTCACACTCACTCACTCTGTCTGTCTCTCACTCACTCATTCATTCACTCTCTGTCTGTGTCACACACTCACTCATTCACTCTGTCTGTCTGTCTGTCTCTCACTCACACACTCACTCTCTCACTCTCTGTGTGTCTGTCTGTCACTCTCTCTCTCAGTCAGTAGTGACACAAACACCAACACATGCCTGTGGCCCCTCCCTGGGCTGGAGCAGGCGCAGTGACCGGGAGGTGGGGGCGGCGGCTTCGGGACCGTCAGTCAGTCACAGGCTCCGCAGCCCCAGCCCTGAGCCCCCCCCCCCCCCTCCCCCCCCCCCCCTCCCCCCCCCCTCCCCCCGCCGGGCAGTGAGGGGGTCGCGATGTGGTTGATTCCCGAGGAGGTCCTGTTGGCTAACGCGCTGTGGGTGACGGAGAGAGCGAACCCCTTCTTCGTGTTACAGCGGCGGAAAGGACACGGTCGCGGCGGCGGCCTGAGCGGTGAGAGGCCGAGAGGCTCACACCCCACACACACCCCACACACAGTGTGTGAGACAGGGACACACAGAGTGAGACAGGGACACACAGTGTGTGAGACAGGGACACACAGTGTGTGAGACAGGGACACACAGTGTGAGAGACAGGGACACACAGAGTGAGAGAGACAGGGACACAGTGTGTGAGACAGGGACACACAGAGTGAGAGAGACAGGGACACACAGAGAGAGACAGGGACACACAGTGTGAGAGACAGGGACACACAGTGTGAGAGACAGGGACACACAGTGTGAGAGACAGGGACACACAGAGTGAGAGACACAGGAACACAGTGTGAGAGACACCGACACACTGTGAGAGACACAGTGACACACAGAGTGAGAGACAGGGACACACACTGTGAGAGACAGGGACACACAGTGTGAGACACAGTGACACACAGTGTGAGAGACAGGGACACAGTGTGTGAGACACCGACACACTGTGAGAGACAGGGACACACAGTGTGAGAGACAGGGACACACAGAGTGAGAGAGACACCGACACACAGAGTGAGAGACACCGACACACAGTGAGAGACAGGGACACACAGTGTGAGAGACAGGGACACACAGTGAGAGACAGGGACACACAGTGTGAGAGACAGGGACACACAGTGAGAGACAGGGACACACAGTGTGAGAGACAGGGACACACAGAGTGAGAGACAGGGACACACAGTGTGAGAGAGACAGGGACACACAGTGAGAGACAGGGACACACAGTGTGAGAGACAGGGACACACAGAGTGAGAGACAGGGACACACAGTGTGAGAGAGACAGGGACACACAGTGAGAGACAGGGACACACAGTGTGAGAGACAGGGACACACAGAGTGAGAGACAGGGACACACAGTGTGAGAGACACCGACACACAGTGTGAGACACACAGGAACACAGTGTGTGAGAGACACGGACACACAGTGTGAGAGACAGGGACACACAGTGTGAGAGACAGGGACACACAGTGTGAGAGACACGGACACACAGTGTGAGACACACAGGAACACAGTGTGTGAGAGACACGGACACACAGTGAGAGAGAGTCTGAGACACAGTGTGACTCAGGGCAGCTCACACTAACATTGTAACTAACAAAGTAGCAAAGGCGCCACATTGTCACTGAGAAAAGCAACAAAGTCCTTCACCCCCCCCCCCCCCCCCCCCCCCACCACCCCACACAGCTGTTTTGCTCTCTGTCTGTCTGTGTGTCTGTCTGTCTGTCTGTTTGTCTGTCTGTCTGTGTCTCTGTGTGTCTGGGATGGTCCCCGGCTACATGAATGCATGTTGTTGTTGTTGTCCTCGCCTGTCTGTCAGTCAATTAAAGCAATTTCTGCCACGTAACAAAAACAACAACAACAACAACAAACAGTAACGTCTCAAACCTGCAGGATCCAGGCTGTTCGGATATGGAACATTGTAGATATCACACTGTGCGTGTGGGTGGGTGTCTCTGTCTCTCTCTCCCTCTCTCTGACTGTGTATGTGTGTCTGTCTCTCTCTGTGACTGTGTATGCATGCCTGTCTCTCCCTCTCTCTGACTGTGTGTGTGTGTGTGTGTGTGTCTGTCTCTCTCTGTGACTGTGTATGCATGCCTGTCTCTCCCTCTCTCTGACTGTGTGTGTGTGTGTCTGTCTCTCTCTGTGACAGTGTGTATATGCCTGTCTGTCTCTCTCTCTGACTGTGTGTGTGTGCCTGTCTGTCTCTCTCTGTGACAGTGTGCATATGCCTGTCTGTCTCTCTCTCTGTGACTGTGTGTGTGTGTGTGCCTGTCTCTGTCCATCACCATTGATGACATTAGTTCAAGTGATGCCCGAATGGAGTCTGTCAGGCTGGTGACAGTCACACATTAGTCAGGTCGCGCTGACTGTTTGGTGGTTTCTGGTGTCTTTTCACATCCGGTTAATGTGTTACTGTGTTCAATACAAGATCATTAAATGAGCCATTCCTTGCACACACACACACAGCCCCCCCCCCTCTTACACGCGCACACTGACCGGCCCCCTTACATGCGCACACACTGACCCCCCCCTTACATATACACACACTGAGCCCCCCTTGCACACACACTCCCTCACCCCACTCATGATCAACCACTTTAACTAGGTTCTCGGTCCTCTTCCCCTCTCCCCTCTCTCCCCCTCTCGCCCCCCCCCCACTCCGGGGCTAGGCAGGGATTAATGTGAAAGGCCGCCCTATTTAAGTGACTTAATGTTCTTCTGACGTGAAAGGCTTTGCCGATGTAAACAGGTTCGTATTGTATTCACAGTGAGGTCAAAGTCCAGATAACCCTGACTGTGTGTGTGTCTCTGTGTGTGTGTGTGTCTCCCTGTGTCTCTCTTTGGCAGGACTGCTGGTGGGGACCCTGGATGTGGTGTTGGACCTGAGTGCGAGGATTGCTCCGTATCGGATCCTCCATCAGACACAGGAATCTCAGATTTACTGGAGCATCGCAGGGGGTGAGCACTGGGGAGGCTGGGGGGAGAGGGCAGTGTGTGGGGGGGAGAGGGCAGTGTACGGGGGAAAGGGCAGTGTGCGGGGGGGAGAGGTGGAGGGGGATCTGGAGGTGGAGGGGGGCATTAGCTCTTATAAATATAATTTTGTTGTTGTTGTTGTTGTTATGGTGGTGGTGGGGGAGGGGGGAGGGGGGGGGGAGAGAGGAAGAGCAATCTCACAGGGACACGGATTAAAGGGAACGAGTGTCTCAGTGAAGGCTGATGTGACAATGAACTCACTCCACCCTCCCTCCCTCGGGAGCCACCTGGCTGTGGAGGACTCTATATTCCAGCCCAATATCAGGTTCCCCTCAGCCCAGGTGAGCGTTATTCGTAGTGAGGGTAGCAGGTTCTAGAATAGCCAGAGATGGAAACCATCCCTTGGTCTGTGGCCCCAACCTGTAGGCACCTCCAGGAAGGAGATCACACGGCACTGGGAATGGCTGGAGAAGAACCTCCTGCAAACCCTGGCCGTCTTCGACAACGAGGAGGACGTGACCACGTTTGTGAAGGGGAAAGTCCAGGTGAGAGAGAGAGAGAGAGAGAGGCGTGTTGGTGGGGGGAGCGGGTGGCGGGTGGAGAGGAGGGAGTTGTCTGTGTGGAGGAGGGTGTCTGTCTATGGTGGTGTTGGGGGTGGGGCGGGGGTGGGGGGGTTGGAGCTGCCTGTGGTGAGGGAGCTGACTGCTCTACTCTCCCCCCTACTCCCGCGCCCCTCCCCCTCCCAGGGTATAATCGCTGAGGAGAACAAGAACAAGGAGGCGAAGGAGGATGAAGACTGCGGGAAGTTTAAGGAGGCCGAGCTGAAGATGAGGAAGCTGTTTGGGATGCCCGAGGTGGAGAAGTTGGTTAACCATTATTCCTGCAGCTACTGGAAAGGCCGTGTCCCCCGGCAAGGCTGGCTGTACCTCACCGTCAACCATCTCTGCTTCTACTCCTTCCTACTGGGAAAGGAAGGTCAGTGATCAGCCAGCCGGTCACACCCTCGCCGCACTCCCCCCTCCCCAACCTTCCCCCCTCCCCAACCCTCCCCCCTCCCCATCCCTGCCTCCTCCCTCCCCACTCCTGCCCGCTCCCCCCCCTCCCCATCCCTGCCCCCCTCCCTCCACCTTACCAGGGCTCAGTGGGAAAAGCATCGCTCACAGAACACCACAAACTATAGAGTCTCAGGTCCCCACCTGGGGTGTGAGCTGAGCCATTGACGTGAGCCAGGGCTTTGGGATGTCCTACCAACATGGAGGATGCCACACAACTGTAATTTGTTGTTGCTGTTGTCAGGGTTATTAGTGGCCTCCACACATCCTTTGCCGTGGGAGGTAGAAATCAGCCAGGGTCACTGCTCCTGGTCCCAAACCAGACCCCAGCTGTACCCCTGTACAGCTCTGTACCCCTGTACACACCTGTGGTGATTGATTGGACAAGCTGAGAGCAGCCGCTGAATCGGTCGACCTTGGGGTTTGTGTTGACATAAAGCGAATTCCATTCTGTGTCTTGAATCTGGCTCAGCCCTGAGCGATACTGCAGTGTAATAACCTGTGAGTGTGCGACTGCGACTCTGTCCCCGGAGAGTCCCAGGCGTTGATGTTGGAGCCATTCCCACTGTCAACCCTGAGGCAGATCGATGTTTGTCAGGTCAGGGTATCAAGGATATGGGGGCGAGGGGAGGTAATTGGAGCTGAGGTACAGATAAGCCATGATCTTATAGAATGGTAGAACAGGCTCCAGGGACTGAATGGGCTCCTCCTGTTTCTATGTTCCTGTTACAGTGAAGCTGGTGATTCGTTGGGTGGATGTGACCCAGCTGGAGAAGAACGAGACGCTGCTGTTCCCCGAGTGCGTGAGGCTCAGCACCAGGGACAGCGAGCACTACCTCTCCATGTTCCTCAACATCATCGAGACCTTCAAACTGATGGAGCAGTTGGCCACCATTGCCATGAGGCAGCTCCTGGACAATGAGAGCTTTGCCCAGGACCCCAGCCTGCCCAAAGCCCCCAAACCCCTCAAACACAGCTCCACACTCAAACGGTCTGTGTCAGTGACATTGTGTCTCTGTATTGTTTCCTCTCTCCTTATTTGTCTGTTTCTCTGCCACTTCTCTCTTGCTCACACTCACTCTTTTCTCTCTCTCTCTCTCGTTCCCTCTCCCTTGTTGTTCTCTCTCGCTCTCTCACACTCTCTTTTGCTCTCTCTCTCACTCACGCTCTCACTCACTCTCTTACTTACTCACTCCCTCCCCTCCTCGCTCACTGTTTCTCTGACCTGCAGGGACCTGGACGCCAGGGCTAAGAACGAACGATATCGATCCACTTTCCGCCTCCCAAAGTCCGAGCGCTTGGACGGACACACTGAATGCACCCTGTGGCTTCCCTTCAGGAAAATGCACATCTCGGGACAGATGTTCGTCTCCAACAATTACATCTGTTTCGCCAGCAAAGAAGAGGACGCCTGCAATCTGATCATCCCCCTGAGAGATGTGAGTCACGCCTTCCTGTCCCTGGACAACCAAGCGAGAGAGGGTGTGGCTGAGGGCCAGCTCACCACAGACACCGTTGGAGGGTGGTGACACTAGGCCTATGAGCAGGAGGAGGATGATAGGGGAGGGGATAGGGCATTGCCTCACTGTCAGGAACTGATTGACGGAGAAAGGAGGAGGGTGGGAAGAGTGAAGGGGAAAGGAAACCTGTAGTAGGTAGAAGGATGGGAAGAGTGAAGGAAGAAAGGAGGTGCAGTTCAACTGAGCTAATGAGAGAATGTGTTGGTGAATGAAGCGAGTTGGATAAGCCTTGTATTATTTTTGTTTTCCCCGACACTGACAGTCTGATGCCAGGGTCTAATGTGGGTCAGGCTTAGGTGCCTGTGGACACATGTGCGTGTTGTGCTGTTCTGTCGTTTCCCCCTCCCATCTCCCATGTGAACCATGTGAGGTTGACGCATTGTGTCACCAGAGCTTTGGCCTTGACACCCAGTCTGGTTTGTCCCTCACCAGGTGACGATCGTGGAGAAGGCCGACAGCTCCAGCGTGCTCCCCAGCCCTCTGTCCATCAGCACCAGCAGCAAGATGACCTTCCTCTTCGCCAGCCTGAGGGAGAGAGACTTCCTGGTGCAGAAAATCTCAGACTTTCTCCAGCGCACGCCATCATGGAGATGCTCCAGCCTGAGCCGTCCCAATAGCACCGAGGACCAGGTGAGGCTCCGGCTCGTGTGTGGGGAGGGGAGCGGGGGGTGGGGGCGCGAAACAGGGATGGGACGGGTGGAGGTTGAGGGTGGTATGGGAGAGTTGAGGGTTGAGAGGGGAGGGGGTGAGAGTGAATGGCGGGGATGCGGGGTAAGGGTTGAGGGTGGTGTGGGGGGGTGAGGGGTGGGGGGATGAGGGGCGGGGGGGAACTATTTGTGCCACCGGAAGTTTCCATACTGTTTCTCTGCTGCAGGTTTCTGCTTGTCAGGGGGAGGGGACCTCAGAAAGCCCTTCAACTCCAAGCCTGGGGGTTGGGGGCCCCAGTGAACCCTTCATCTACAGCAGCGAGAAGGTCCCCACAGCCACCCACGCCCTGAGGGCCATCTTCCCCAACCCAGCCTCCGGGGAGCCAGGGCCCGCTATGGTAGGGTTTTGCTGGGGTGGGGGGAGGGGTGGGTTGTGTGGGGTTATGTATGTGAGTGTACATTGAGGTGTTGGGTGGGTGTTGGGGTGGAGAGGAGGGGTGTTTGTGTTTCTGTGTGTGGGGGGTGGTGAGTGGATTGTGTGTGAGCTGAGGGGCGTGTCAGAAGCGCTTTGGGCGTGGAGCGCGCTATATAAATTGAAGTTGTTTGTGTGTCATCGTGTGTGTGTGGTGAAGGGATTGTGTTTATTTGGTTAGAGGATTGTGTGTGTGTGGTGAGGGGGTTGTATGTGTATGTGTCATGAGGGGATTGTGTGTGTGTGTGTGTTTCGAGAGGGATTGTGTGTGTGGCGATTTGCAGAGTAGCTGATGTACCCAATGTTCTATCTCTCGCTGCAGGTGAAGGAGAGGATGAAGGAGGAATCGTGGAACATTCACTTTGTGGAGTTTGGCCGGGGGGTGTGTATGTACCGAACACCCAAAACACAGGAGCTGGTGCTCAGGGGGCTGCCAGAGAGCCTGCGTGGGGAGCTCTGGCTGCTCTTCTCAGGTAACACAGGGAGAGGGATACAGGGAGTGAGACAGGGAGAGGGAGACGAGGAGAAGGGGAATGGGAACAGGGATGGAGACAGTGATAGGGAGAGGGAGACAGTTTACAGATAGACAGGGAAATAAGGGCAGTGGGATGGGGACAGGATGACAGAGACAGGGTGAAAGGGACATAACACAGGGACAGTGTGCAGTGACAGTGGCTCAGTTTTCTATGTTAATTCCTGTTGAGAACACTCTCGAGTTCCTTGTCCCAGGCCTGTGTGTGTGTGACTGGGTTAGATGTTGACTGTGTGTTGTGGGGGGGTGGGGGAATGGGAGGGTGGCCTGTGTCAGGAGCTGACCGTCTCTGTGCCTCAGGAGCGCTGAACGAGATGGTGACGGAGCCGGGTTACTACGCTGAGCTGTTGGCGAGGTCACTGGGCAGGAGCACCCTGGCCACCGAGGAGATCGAGAGGGACCTCCATCGCTCCATGCCCGAGCACCCGGCGTTCCAGACCGAGACCGGCATCGCCGCCCTGCGCCGAGTCCTCACCGCTTACGCCTTCCGTAACCCCAACATCGGCTACTGTCAGGTCAGCACCTCAACATCCTCACCCGCCTCGGCCCTCTCTCTGCTTCCCACTCTCTGTTTCCCACTCTCTCTGCTTCCCAGTCTCCTCTGGCTCTCTGTCTCCCATGCTCTCTCTCTCTCTCTGGCTTGCTGTCTCTCTGTCTACCGCTCTTTGTCTCCCGCTCTTTGTCTCTCTGGCTCTCTATCTCTGGTTCATAGTCTACCTAGCTCTCTGTCTCTGTGGTTCTCTCTCTCTGGTTCCCTGTCTCTGTGGCTCTCTATCTCTCTTGCTCTCGTGCTCTTTCTCTGTGTGATCTCTCCCACTCTCTGTCTCTGAGTTGGGGTTCTGACCCTGTCACCCTGTATGTGTGTGTGACAGGCTATGAACATCGTGACCTCGGTGCTGTTGCTGTACTGTAATGAGGAGGAGGCGTTCTGGCTGTTGGTGGCACTGTGTGAGCGGATGCTACCCGATTACTACAATACCAGAGTGGTCGGTGAGTGTCTCACACAGCGACTGGGGTTGAGGCTGGGCTGAGTGGGAAACTGACTGTCTGCTCCCTGTAGAGGTGCTGGTTGAGCAGGGAGTGTTTGAGGCTTCATTGGGCTAGACTGGGGTTAAGGGTGGGGCTGAGGATGGGGTTAAGGCTGGGTTGATGTTAGGTTTGGGTTTGGGGCTGAGGTTGGGGTTAGGGGCTGGGGTTTGGGGTTAGGGGCTGGGGTTTGGACTGAGTGGAGGGGGACACTGACTCTCTGCCCCCTGTAGGGGCTCTGGTTGACCAGGGAGTGTTTGAGGAGTTGACGAGAGATCACCTGCCGTTGCTGTACGAGTGGATGCAGGAGCTGGGGGTGATCAGTACCATCTCGCTGTCCTGGTTCCTCACGCTGTTCCTCAGTGTGATGCCCTTCCCCAGCGCTGTGCTGCTCATCGACTGTTTCTTCTATCACGGCATCAAACTGATCTTCCAGGTATCGCTGGCCGTGCTGCATTCCAACCAGAAACAGCTGCTCAACTGTGTCGACGAGGGAGAGGCCATGACTGTACTGGGCAGGTAACAGAGAGCAGAGCCAGGGCAGCCCTGGGAAACCATTCAATCACAATCCTGCTCTATCTTCAAATCCCAATCCGAATCCTGATCCCTGGAAGAGATACCGGGTGATGAGCTGCAGTTTGGGGAGGAATGTTGCTCCAGAGATGTTGCTAATTACACATTCAGCTATCGATAGCAATTCCTCATTTTCTTATGTCTGTATCTGTGTGTCTGTGCATGGCTGTGTGTGTGTCTATATCTGTGTGTATGTGTGCTTGTCTCTGTGTATGTGTGTCAGGCACCCTTCCGACATGACGAGCTATACAAGTGTAATTTGTTGTTGTTGTCAGTGTGTAATGATGGTGTCTTTCTGTCTGACCAGATACTTGGACAGTGTTTGCATCAAACGCAATTCACCAGCTCCGACCTCACACCTCCAGCCCCCGCCCAGTGACAAAGAGCTTCCCCCACAACAGATTGATATCTTTGAGCTGATTAACTCATCATACGAAGTGAGTAAAGAACGGCCCCTCGCTCCCTCCATTCCTCCCTCCCCACACCCTTCCTCCATCCCTCTCTCCCTCCCCTGTTCTTAATCCCCTGCCTCCATGCCCTGGGTTGGGATGACCTGTCCATGTGCCTGTGCTCTGTGTTGAAACGTGAATCTGGCTCTCGGCAGTGATTTTATGTGGAGCCCACTCTCTGTCTCTCTGTGTCTGTTTGTATCTGTCAGTCGGTCAGTCGCCTGGTATGTCTGCTTCTCTCTCCCTCTCTCTGTCACTGTCTGCTTCTCTCTCTGTGTAGAAGTTTGGGAGTATCCGGGCGGAGGCGATCGAGCAGATGCGATTCAATCAGAGACTGAAGGTCATCCAGAACTTGGAGGACTCGGCCAAGAGGAGTGTGGTGAGTGTCCGTCTAACACACACTGTCCTGTTACCCAGCAGCCTCTCTCCCTCCATGCCTGGATCAGGCGCTAGTGCAGGCTGTGTGTGTGTGCGTGTGTACATATATGTGTGTGCTTAATGTGTGTTGTTTATGTGCGTGTGTATGTGAATGTACATGTGTGTGCATGTGCCGTTGGCATTCTGCTGACTGTTCCTATCCTGATTGTTGCCAGGTGCGAGCGATCCTGACGGACACAGCGTTCAGTGTGGAAGACCTGGAGGATTTATACCAACTGTTCAAGGTCTGTCACCAAGTGAGGGGCTGCGGAAATGTTGGGGAGAGCGGAACATGGGGGGGAGTGGGAATGTAGGGGGTGGGTGGGGTGAGGGTATCTGGGGGGGATCTGTGGGGAGGTGGGGGAATGGGAATGTTGTGCGTGATGTGGTGGGGACTGTGCTGTGAGCTGTGAGTGAAGCCTCTGTCCCTGTGTCTAGGCCAAACACCTGACCAGCTGTTATTGGGGAGGGAACAGTAGTGCGTCCGATCGCCATGACCTGACCCAGTCCTACCTGGAACAATACCGTATCGACGTGGAGCAGTTCTGCCAGCTGTTTGCAGTTCTGGCCCCCTGGGCATGTGGACCCCACTCCCAGATCCTCGCCACTCGCATGTTCCGCCTCCTCGACCACAACAGGGACTCACTCATCAGCTTCAAGGAATTTGTGGTCGGCCTGAGTATGTGATGGCCTCTCCCATTCCAGCATTCAGGCTCTGTGTGTGTGTGAGCGGCAGTGTGTGTGTGTGTGTGTGTGTGACTGGGTGTATGTGAGCAGGGGTGAGTGTGAGCAGGTCTGTGTGTGACGGTGTGTGTGTGTGAGCAGGGGTGTGTGTAAGCAGGAGTGTGTGTGAGCGAGTTTGGGTGAGACTGGGAGTGTGAGCGGGTCTGTGACTGGGTGTGTGTGAGCGGGTCTGTGTGTGTGACTGGGTGTGTGATGTATTACAGGTGGGATGTACCATGGTGACCTCACTGAGAAGATAAAGTTATTGTACAAACTGCACCTGCCTCCAGGTATGTCTCCGATCAGGACATCCATTTGTCTCCCCTCCCCCACTCGTCACCCCTCCGTCCCTCCCTCCCCTCCCTCCCCTCCCTCCCTCCCCTCCCCCACTCTCCCCTTCCCTCCCTCCCCACCCCCAGTTAGTGTGAATGTTGATACCTGGTGTGTGTCCCACAGCGTTGTGGCCGGAGGAGGAGTCTGCGTTGGACGCTGCTCAGTATTTCACTCAGACTGACGTCACCGAGGAGTTGTACGGTGAGTAAACACACAACCGCACACACACTCGCACACTCACACACACTTGCATGCACACACACATGTGTGCTCGCACACACAGAGCTGCACAGTGAGTACGCACGCACCTGTACGGTGAGTACACACACACCCAGCCGCTCTGGGAAGGCTCCAGGCTAATTGGAATGAGCTGTGACTGTCTGTCTGTCCTGCTCTGGGCTGGGGTGTCTTTATCTGCAGTTTCTCTTTTACTCTTTAGCCTCATGTCTCTTTCCTGACCTGGATTTCCTGCCCACTGCCTGCTCAGGTGTGTGGTTGTATTTTTTGTCTCTGTCTCTGAGTTTGTGTCTTTGTCCCCGCCTGTCTTTCTCTGCCTCTGTGTCAGTCAGTGTTTGCTTCGCTGTCTGTGTCTGTCTCTCTGTCTATTACTGCCTGTGTCTGCCTCTGACTGTATATGTCTGTGTGTGTGTGTGTTTGGAGCTGTGTTTGTGCTCCTCACTCTGTCGCCGTCTCTCACTCTCCGCTGCCATCGCCAATGGTCACAACTTTGCTCACGTTTCTCAATTACCGTTTAGGATCTACCACAGGCGGCCAGGCCGGCAAACCAGGAGCCAGAGAGGGAGCCGACAGCGAGAGGCAGATTACAGGTCCTAGACAGTGTGGGGGTGTTGGGGTGGTGGTGGGAGGGGGGATGTGGGGGGGGCGGGGTGGGAGGCAGGGATATAGTGAGCCTCATCCCCACTTGGCTCAGGTCACCTCCGCAGCCAGTACCCACACTGTGAGCAGTAACTCGCTCTGAGACGCCATCTGGTATAGAGGCGTGGTGTAAATGCAAGTTGTTGTTGTTGTAACTTTGCCCACCACTACCGTCCCTCTTGCTGCTGAGCCTGGCACTGACCACACTGAGCAGTGCCCTTGCCCACCCCCCCCGCCACACTGCCGACCCCCACACTGACCGTCCTCTCCTTGTTGCAGACTGGCTGGGAGCTGCTCTGAGGCTGACAGTCGGGGACAAGAGGGAAACTAGCCAAGAGATGCCCAAGATGAACCAGGTTCCTGTTCCCAGCAGCGACATGTCAGGGGCGGCTGACTGTGTGTGGGGGGTGGGGTGGGGTGGTGGGTGTGCGAGGTGGGGGCTAATTCTGTGAGTGTATGGTGGGGGTGTGTGTGGTGGTGGGGTGGTGTGTGTGGTGGGGAGGTGTGTGTGGTGGGGAGGTGTGTGTGGTGGGGGGGCTAATGCTGAGTGTGTGTGTGTAGCAGTTGGGGGTGTGTATGTAGGACGGAGGGGGCGTGAGGTGTGTATGTGGGGTGGGACTAACCCTGTGTCTGTCCCCTGTGCTCAGGAGCAGTTTATTGAGTTGTGTAAAACTCTGTACAACCTGTTCAGTGAGGACCCTGAGGAGGGGGGTCTGTACCAGGCCATCGGCACCGTGGCCTCCCTCCTGCTGCGGATTGGAGAGGCCGGCAAACAGCTCGGCCGGGGGCCGGAGAGAGGCAACGGGAACGGCAACGCCGGGAGCGGGAGCCCTGGGCCCGCCGGGACCTCAGGCCCCCGGTCCCCGGGGCCGGAGCTGAGCCCCGCGGGGGAGGGGCTGCCGAGCTCCGACGAGGAGCTGAGGGATGACACCTCGTTGTCCTCCTACTCCATGGTGAGCGCCGGCTCGTTGCGGTGTGAGGACATTGGTGAGGACATGGTGCTGGTCGGCTGCCCCCGGCCGGGCCCCGGCGACTGGGCCATTTCCCTGCAGCAGATCCTGGCCTCGGTGCTGACCGAGCCTCTCCTCGTCACCTTCTTCGAGACCCGTGGGGACATCAGGACCAGGATCACTCAGTGCAAACGGCAACGGGCGGTGGAGCGTCAGCAAAGCTCCTGTAGTGAGCCGGAGCTGTCCTCCTCCGCCTGAGCCACGCCTCGCCTCCACCATCACCTCCATCGGCCACAAACCCAAGACTCCAGCAACTCTCGCCGCCCTGGCTGCCCCATTGACTCTCCCCTGACCAGGAGTTCCTACTCCAGACGCACAGTCCCACCTGTTACACTGCCTGCTCAAATTCTCCCTCGCCCCTCGGCAGCGAGATGGGGAGAGAGGCCACCAGCGACCATAACGTTCAGGTACGCAAGTGAAACAGGATATCAGTGTTTCACACACACAGACTGTGTCTATGTGGTGTTCAGTTACACAGCATCAGGGAAAACCTCAATTATCCCCCAAATCCTGAAGATTTTCCTGAATCTCGTGACCGGTGTCTGTGTTAGTTTTCTGGGGCGATCATCGCACAAAAGGGGGAGATTTTCTGTCTTGTTAAGCGACACTTCATGTTGTTGCTTCACAATCGGAGACTCCCAGTGTCGATGGCCTCAGTCATTCCATCACATCAGTGACAACACACACCCAACCCTGGAAATCACTGATCAGTAAAACAGCTGAACCCTGGGAGTGAGGCGTTGATAACTGTGTGAAACTGCTTCAGGAAGTGACATCTGTTGCAAATGCTGGTTTCACGGGCAGCTGTGAAGAAATTATCATTTTGTTTCCAGGGAGCAAAGAGGAAATTAACCTTTTTTCCCTCCTGGGTATGGCTGGGGAGAGTTTCTCTCCCCCTTTTTGAAGCATTGCGTGGTGTTCTCGGCCACGCCCCCCCCCCCCCCCCCCACCCCGGGCTGATTCAATGCCTGAACCCGGGAATTGTTTGTTGCTCGATTCCGCTTGAAAGGTGGGAAGTGCTGGAACCTTGGACCCTTCTGTTGTTTCTGGCTGAGGTTTTGATGAGAAGTCTGGCCTTCTGTAGACGTCATGTACACTTGAGTCTGTCCTGAACATCGGGCACCATCGGCTGGTCGCTAACCTCTCAGTGGGTCTAACAGTATTGGAAATCTCCCTCACGGCCAAGCCTAAGTTTCGGATTCGAAGTCATGTTTCTTCCTTCTGAAGTGTGTGCTGTATGTAGTTCCGCTGCATGTCAACACTAGTTGACATGGCCAAAAGAGACAATTGTAGAACACTCACTCCGCTTTAATTATATCCCTATCTGCTGAGACTCTACAATTCAGTGTTTGTGTATTATTAATAATAATCAGCATTCTTGTGTAATGCTCCCTGGAGCGGTCTCACTCTCCCAGGGCTGCATGTTAATTTATATTGGAAATATTTTTATTGTCCATGTCTGTTACTGTTAATATTGACCTAAAAATGGACCAGAACTTAATAAAATCATGATTTAGCACTTTAATTCTGTCTCTTATGTATTTTTCTTTTAATCCGACCTCTCTTTCTCTCCATCTGTCAGAGAGCAAACACGCAGCAAAACGCATTTTTCATAGATTCAACCAGTTCATTTGATTGCTCAACCGGATAAAATGTCATCGTTGGGGGGTGGGGGGGAAGTGGAAACTTTCCTGTGTCAGACAGTCAGCAGTTTCACATCCATCATTAAATAGTTTCGCAATAACAGCAACAAAATTACATTTATCGAGCGCCTTTTCACGTCAGGAGGACACAGTGGATCTGGTCAAGGTCTTGGTCAAGGATGCTGCCTTGCAGCTGGTGACCCTGGTCTCGACATTCTGCCCAACCAAGGTAGGGGGCGAGCTCTCCTGCTCCATAAACCATAACTAAGCCCTGGAAATACAAGAGGCATCACCAGTCAACACTGACTGACAGACACATTGGCTCACTGATTGGCAGATATTCTCTCTCTGGCCGCTGGGTGGCACTGTGTGTAGCTGGGGCGCCGCTGGGTGGCGCTGTGTGTAGCGGGGGCGCCGCTCGGTGGCACTGATGTGGAGCCGCCGCTGGGTGGCGCTGTGATGTGGAGGCGCTGTGTGCAGTGGAGTCGCTGGGAGCCTGGGGTCAGGGTCAGTCCGGATGTCTCCCCAGTTCCAGGTCCTCAGATGTTTTTCCTGTAAAACGTTCCAGGTTCAGCAGGTGAGTGAGTGGGTGGGGGAGGGAGTGATTGCCGCCATTGGGGGGGGGGGGGGGGGGGGAGAGGGGGGGGGCACCTAATTCTCTCTCTGTATATACAATACTATATATATATATATATATATTATAATTCCTGTTGTTTTCGAATTTTATTTTTCAGGTGAAGAAAAGCAAAAGTTGGAATTGCAAAATGTGTGGAGAGAAGCAGTCTGTGGTGAAGGTGGGGGCGGGGGGCGGGGGGTGATTCTCATCATCATTTCCTCCCTCGCTGTCCCTCAGTGTCTCTGGGCTGGGAGCTCAATGGGATCATTTGATTTGCCTCCTCGTGTTTGACACGGCGCCGTTGTCGCGTCTTCGATGCGTCTCAAAGCGCTTCACAGAACAGACTGACGGGAGCGGGAATTGACTTTGTGCATTCAGGAACAAATGTCATGTCGCGAAATGTCGTGCACTGTATTCCCCCAGATATTATTTTCCCACGTTTAGTTTTTACCTAATTTGTTCTTGAAAGATCCCCAGGAGGGTGGAAGGCAAACTGGAGGGACCTTGGTCGTCTTTCGCCAGCAGATTGTTATGTTCTTGTGTCCTCACTGTCCTCGGTCTGTGTCTCCAGGTTTATGGCCAGGGCTCGGGAGCTGACTGCCGTCACCATGTTCAGAAGCTGAACCTCCTGCAGGGAGAGGCAACACAAGCCGTGGATAGCGCCCTGTGGTATGGAAATCTCGGTTTTCGTTACTGATGTCAACATTAGCGTGACTGAGCCATCCGTGAGATTGCTTTGTTTTGCTGTTGACCACAATGACAATTGGGACAACATTGGCTGAGATGCAGTTGTGTTTCTCGGACAGGTCGGGCGGGGGCGCGGGCGAGCCTGAGGAGGATGTCTCAGTGCACGATGGCGCTGACTGGCGCTGTGATGAGGCAAAGAAGCCACAGGTACAATGAGTGCGGCTGAGAACCTGACACGGTCTCGGTGGATCCAGTTCATAACAAGATATCTCATTACAATTGTGTGTCAATTTGGGGTCAAAGCCGACTCCAAACTGTAACTGAATCAGCCCAACTCCCGTTCACTGAGTGAGGCCTTCACCCACGGAGAGAATTGTTGACAGTGTATAACAACAACAACTTGCATTGGTTCAGCGCCTCCCAGGCAGGATAATCTCTCAGAGCGCCTGGTGCTAGTGTTTGTGTTTGGCGATGTGTACTGTACCGGCTGCGTTGTACTCTCTGAGCTCAGTCGCCCGCTTGCTTTTTTCACAGGAGAGCGAGCGAGCTGGAGGCAGTCGCTGGAGTAAGTATCTGGAGAAGACACAGGAAGAAGATGATGATGAAGATGAAGAGGGGGTGGAGGAGACCTGCATTGGGGCCAGTGTTGGGCACCAGGGCCGGGCCGGGACCAGGAACCACACATGGGGCCGAAGGTCAGACACAAGCTACCAAGTCACATCACAAAGAAAAATAGGATTTAAGTCATTGAAAGAAAATAAACCTGTTTTAGATGGTGAATGTTTCTCTCCCTTTCCCCCCCTCCCATCCTCCAACAGTAAACGCAAGAGAGGAGGAACGCAGGACGGACCCAGGCAGGTGAGTTTCAGCACACGGTGAGGTGGGGTGGGGTGGGTGGGGAGTGAGAGAGCTAGGGAAGTGACGGGGAGCTTTGGGGAGGGGGAACGGAACACTTGCCACAGATCTCCAGCCCTCAGGAAGGCGTTTGTGTAAAATTGCTAATATCTCTTTTCAGAAAATCCACATTTATTAAGTGTAAGTGCCCCCTGACTATCCAGCGAGCTTGGAAGACGCTGCGTAAATGTAACTTGTTACGATTGTAAAATGAGGCGGGTTTCCTCTGCTGTGTTGCAGAAGCAGCCGAAGGCGGCTGGGAGTGAGCCGGGCTGGGGGAGTGAGCCAGGCAGGGGGACCTCGTGGGCCGGTGTCGGCCAACGTTCCCGTGGAGTTGACAGTCAACCGGCAGCTCAGGGTGATGTGGCCCAGGGAAGCCGAGCCCAGGCCTCCAGGTGGGATCGATTCCTGCCCTGTGTGGCCGGTGACGGCTCGCGGGGAGCTGACCACAGACACCGTGCCATCGCAGAGCGGCCAACGTCACACTTCGCATCTAAACAAAGTGATGAGCGAGATTGCAACGACCCTATTAAAGGCCCTGGTCTTGCCGAGGCGAGCCCGGTGCCCGTCAGCCAGGACCCATCTTTACCGATTAGTGATAGAGTGGAGGAGAGAAGCTCTGCTCAGCCGCTCAGTGTCACTGCAGCCAAATCTGAGGAGGAACCTGGCATGGGGTTACACTGGGCTGGTGGTGTTTTCAGCAGTAAAGCTGTGTGGGCGCACAGCCTTGCGGGAGGAACTCATACACTCAGCCTAAAGCCTCTTCATCCCGCCGCCCCCCGTAACCTCTCACCCCTCTCTCCTCCAGCAATCAAATCCCAGAATCCTGTCCCAGCCTCGCAGTTCCCCGGCTCCTTACTGTCACTGTTTCACACAGACGAGGACTTTGACGATCTGTGATTTCCAGGGTTTGATGGAAGAAAAGGACAATGCAGTGAAGCTAACCCTGGTGGGGAGGGGAGGGGGCAGTGTGTGGGGAGAACTTTTCATCTCTTGGGTTTCTGACTCGGGAGGAAACCTGTCAACCTGCTGAAGAGTCTCCAAACCAGACTGCGCCTTCCATACACCTGCTGCCTACACCTGTAAATTCCCTTGTGTCTGCAATGGAATGCACACTCTCTCCATGGAGGAGAGAATTAGGTGCATTTTGTGATGCGCTTTGAGACGTCTAGAAGATGTGAAAAGCGCTAGATAAAATTCAAGGAGTATTAATATTTGTTATCATTATTATAGGTTGTCTTGGGATCACAGAGTGTGGGTGGGGTTACCTGCTTGTGTTTAACCAGTTCAGACTGTAAAGCCCATAGTTGTCTATCAAGCTTCACTGCTGCTTGTTCAGGTGGGACCACCCAACTTGCTCTGTGAAAGGCTTCCACTTAGCAGGAGCTGAACGGGGAGGTTATCTGCTCCTAGCAACAAGGAGCACAAAAACAGATCAGTTTCAGCAAAGCCTTTGTTATGTGGCAATTTATATAACAGTCACCAGGGGTGCTCAGTTCTTTGACTATATACAAATCCAGGCAGGTCAGGGCGAAACTACACGCCCGATAATCCTCCAAAAAAATACAATAATAAAATTGGCTGTTTCAATCCATGACTGTGGGGACGCTGCTGTGCACAATTGGCTGCCATGTTTCGCCCACAAATATACAGTCAATTCACTTTACAGTATATTCCATGAAGAGCTTTGAGACGTCTAGAAGACGTGAAAAGTGCTATATCAAATGCAAAGATTATTATTATTATTGTTCTCCTCCCAATGAGGTGAGCTGCTACATTGCTCCGAGTGGAACAGTACCTGTGGTCAGTTTACATTCAGAGCTCACAGTCATCACAATAGTCTGTTAGCAATGAAGGTTACTGCCGTATTCATCCCCCAAATAGCCTTTTTCCAACATGATAAGGTTTCAAAAAGTTGGTTTGAGTTTTGCCTGTTGATGAGTTCATGGCGGAGGTTTACTCTCCTCTCGGCTGCTGTGGGCAATGTTGAGTTGGATTTCAAACACCGAGGTCAGAGGAGGAGAATTTGTCACGCTGTTTTTGGCTGGTTAACTAGAGGCCTTTAGTGCTGTCCAGAAAAGCTTCTGTGGAATATGTATTAATGGGAGTTTTGTGGGGGACGGACATGATGTATTTGTCTCTTTAAGGCCCTGACATTAATTTACAATTTATTCTGAAATATTCACTGAAGTGAAGTCCTTGGAGAAGGTGCTGAATTATCATTTGTGTCTGTGCTTCACAGAAATGGAGATTAAATTGTAATCAGTGTGTGCCAGTATCAGCCAAGCTCAGTGAGAGTGGAAAGAGCAAGCCTGGCAACTGTTAGATTAGCCTTGTTGAATCTGCTGTGAAAAAACTGTGTGCCTGAGTGATTCATCACAGGGCAGTCGCATGAACAAGCTGTGTCACAAGATGCTGTTGAACAAAGAGAAATGTTTTAGAGCCTATATCATCAGGCCTTGAGCGAGATTACAGACTCCATTCACTTGCTAATCTCTAAATATTTTATGTTTATTATAACATCCTTATGGTCTGACATGATTGAGCTGCGTAGGTTTATGTTTTGGGTGCGGTTAGACACAAAGGTCAAACCTTCCATATGCTTCTCTCCGGTGTTGTCGGTCTGGTGTGTGGGTGCAGTGACAGTCTCTGCTCTCATGACCTCTGCATTGACTTGCTTTTCTTGGTTTAAGATCCTTTCTTTCGGAGCCCGAAACTAACTGGTCATTTGTTACTTTAAAGTCTTTGCACCTTTAAAGTCTCTGAACCGTACTTTTCCGTGTCTCAGCTAAACTACCACCAGTCACCAAAGTATCTAGAACTTTTTAAATGGAATATCTTGAGCCCTCTGAATCACCCAGGAAACTAGACGTTTGGTTTAACGTCCACTTTAGCAATATTACATTACCCTCCGTTCTCCCTCCATTCTCTTCAACCTGACTTCGAGGGAATTTAACGTTTTTATTGATTGGTTTTGATTAGAATGAATATTATGATGTATTGCCCACTTCCCTTTTTCTCCAAAAGGTTTGATGCTATTTTAAATGCTAAAGAAATGGGCTTAACGATAATAATCCTTGCATTTGATGTAGTGCCTCATCATGTCTTCCAAGACATCACAAAGCACTTCACAGAATATACTTTAAAGTGGATTGACTATTTTGTGGGTGAAATACGGCAGCCAACTATGCTCAGCTTTTCAGTGTAGGTTTTCGAAACCCGTGTTCCCAAGTGTAGTGAATGAGATTCAGAATGCCAGACAGTCCAGTTTTAATAATTCTCAGTTTATTGAGAAAACAGAACTTTGACATAGATCAGCAGAAAAAAATGGATCAGCATTTTAAAGTGCATTCACATAAGGGCTGTGCATTCACATAAGGGCTGTGCAGTCATAGTCTTTATAGTAGCAACTCTTCCCAGTGTGATGTGTGTGTGGACGGAGTTTTACGGTGGATGAGGAAGACAGAGGCAAGTTCAGGTGCCCAAAGGGACTTGCACACGTCTCAGCTTCTCCACACCCACCGCACATGTACTCTTGGTGTGTCTTGTTTCACTACTGACTCCTCACTGCGCTGTGTCTACAAATTTGGTCCCTCCTTCATTGAAAGCTTTACTGGTAGTGAAATTTTCAAACAAGCCACGGGGAATGTTGGAATGTCATTTAATAATATTTTTAAAGTTAGTTGGCCATTAGTGTGTCCAGTTTCTAATCAGAATGTTTGTCAGTGATGAGGGCAAAGCTGGGTGAATGTGCTCGTACAGACAGCTGAACCGGACGTCCTTCCGACGTGACGTGAAAGATATTACAGGAATGTAAATGTTGTTGAATAGCCAATAACATGAGATTAGACTATGTGTGACAACCTGGTAATTAATTATACAGTTGTTCCCCACTCCTGTACTGCACGCAGAGATAAACAGTGGGCGCACAGCTGCTCAAATAACTTGTCGTTTCTAAAAGTCATTACTTGTGATTTATTGCCTCGTAGAAGTCATTTCACATTCAACAATAGTTACACAGTCGACTCAAATCTGACGTGACCTGGAGAATACCGTGAGCAGCTGAGTATAGCCCTGGACGCAATGTGACTATAATAGTGAGCGAATCACTGCCCAGCCCTAATGTTCAGTAGCCCACCACCACCACAGCAATAGCAGAGGTTAAATACATCAATAAAGCAAGCGGTAGCCTAATAAAATCACAATAGTAAGATTATAGTGCTGTTATGCGGCTGTGGGCTGGCAGCACTATTTGCGAGCTGAGGCCTTTGCGGGCTGGAGAGCGTCCAGAGCAGAGCCAATGTCGCACTGCTTGGCCTGAAGCAGCTGTGTCAACCAACCGCCCTCGTCAGTGAACCCCATCGACAGCATCTGGGACAAGGCTTCTATCAGGTGAGGTTCTGCATCTGTGTGAGCGAGAGAAAGAGCATGTTATTCATGTTAGGCCCTGATATCATTGGCGAGACTAATCAGTCTTCCTCTTAAACTAAACTTAAGGATCCACGTAAAGTGACTTTTTTAAGATCCATCTTGTGAGGGATTTGTGAGGATAACCCCATTTCAGTCTCAGTGTCAGCGTCAGGTGGTCAAACATGGGGTTAATCTGTGAGAAAAAGAAAACCACCCCAACACCATCAGTGATTCTCCACCTTTCACTCCTGATCATGGAAGAGGATACCACCTCACAGACCACAGACACGTTGCACTACAAGAAAGGATATTAAGTTTGTCAACAAGTACGTTTCCCGGACAAAATTCTCTTCCATCCCCTGCACAGCAGTCACTGCACTTACCCTGCGGAAGGTGTGGATAGACAGCTGCCTCTCTCAGGCCGGTGGGACCATCAGTCTGCAGGAGATTGCTGGCCTCTTGAAGTTGGGCTCGGAAGGACTGGAGCTCCCCTGTAGACGGGTCAACTTCCTTGGGCGAAAGATGAGTCCATTCCTCATCGCTGTTCCCACAAGTGCCAGGCTGCAGGTAAGAAGGATAATCAGTACATGGAACATAGGCCACACCATCTGCAGCCTCCCCACCATTTTAGAAAAAGGCAGTTAGGCCCAACCCTCTAGTTGCAAACCAAGTCTAATGACTGTCAATCTGAAGGCATTGTTCGAGTTCCTCCATTACCAGAGAGCGCTGTAGGAAGAGGAATTTCCTCTCTTTTTCTCTCACCTTTAATTCTGCATTCTCTTCAGACTGTATGGGAGAGAAAGCTGGGGCTGAGTTAAGATTCCCGAATGGATGGTCCTGTTCCATTGAATTAGATTTTCCCCTCTCCTGGTCAGCGACGTTGCCTGAACTCTGCTTGATCAAGGACTGATCAGAGTCTGAGTTCCCTCCCATGGAACTTGGTGGGGTCTGATTGCCCTGGTACCTCTGGCCACTGAATTCCACATCGATACCTGCAACACAGCAGCCAATGTTAGCTACTGATTCCATAGCGCAACAGTATAGACACACACACACTCGATCTGGTTTAGCTCCTCTATAAACCCACTTGTGCTAAATTGAGGTTGAGGAGATTGTTTCAGCAGGTTAGTTTTGCTTTTAATTTCCCTGGGAGTGGAGGACATCAGCTGCTGAAGCAGTGAGTATTTGACAAGTAACAGTGGTGTCAGTGTAATAACTGACTTACCCAGGGGGCTCAGCATGTCAGCCACACTCTGTCCAACGTTCTTCAGGAAGGTCAAATTGGCGTCTTCAGTCTGGGCCTTGGGAGCTCCAGCAGCTAATTAAAATAGTTGTAATTAGAGGTGAGATTTTTACTGAGAGCCACTAAACCTATTACATGAAGTCACAGAATAATCCCTCCTCCCAAATTAGAAATGCCAGGGCCATTGAGTGTCATTCAGTGACTATCTGGGATTCTTCCTCTCACTCCCTTGCCATGCAATGTGCAAGTAACCGTGGAAAACCAGGTATACATTGTGAATACTAAACAGGAGCCAGTAATGAGATAACTTTGAATCTGGAATGCATTGCCTGAAAAGGTGGTGGAGGCCGATTCGATAACAGCTTTTAAAGGAGAATTAGATCTTTATTTAGGGAGAATTGGTCTGTTAGGTTATGGGGAGAGCGCGGGGCAGTGGGATTGAGTTGCTCTTTTCAAAGAGCAGGCACAGACTGATGGGCCGAATGGCCTCCTTTTGTGTCATAAAATTCTATGATTCCTTGTGATTGGTTTAATCACTGCAATTATACTTGCAGCTCTACACTCCCAACACAAAAACAACAAATTACTTTTGTAAAGCGCTTTTCAAGTAAACACAACTTTCGCATGAATTTGATTTCAATCATTTCAAGCCATAACAGCTCCCCCTCCCCCTCTTCCATGACCATCTGGTCTGCCTGTTCTTTTGCAATTTCACCCCATCTCCGTGTAATGTTATTAACACCTCTTCAGTTTTGTTGTAATCCTCCTTTTGTTTCACAACATTAACACCTCTTTAACCCACCATCTCCTGCCCTCTACCACATTTTCTATTTGGCCTCCTTGCACCTGCCTGCCCCCCATCTCTGTTAGTCCTTAAAACCCTCTCCCTCCCAACATGCTCCAGTTCTGATGAAGGGTCGTGAACCTGAAACGTTGACTCACTTTCCTTTCTCATAGATAATGCCTGACCTGCTGAGTGTTCCCAGCCATTTCTGTTCTTGTTTATGATGTACTTACGTTGCTCAGCCTGTGGGCGCTCAGTGGTTGGTGTTTGTTGCCCAGAACAGCATGAGGCTCGAGCCTGAGCGTCAGCATAAGCCTGAGCTTGAGCCTGAGCCCACTGACAAGGGCCTCCATGTCGCATCTTACGCAGCCACCTGCCCCGAGGCATCCACTGTTAAGAGGGAAAGGAAACTTGAATTATTTTTTAAAAACTACCACTTTCATAAGAATGGAATTGAACCACTGGTTATTGATCAGCAGAAACATCTTTTACAGTTTGTTTTACAGTCTCACTCCCTCACCTCGAGTGGGTTGAAGAGTGGAACTTGGAAAAGCAGCATCTCGTGTTCCTTGTGGAGCCCCTTCCCCTGGCACATGCCGCACAAGTCATAGTCGGCACAGACTGTGCACTTGTAGCGAGGACCCACCACCGGCCCGTTACAGCCATCACAGATCACGTTGGGGTGCAGCAAGCCGGCCAGCTTCTCCTGGGCAGGGTGTGGGCGGTGCTCCAGCTTGCATTCCTTCTTATCTGGGAGGACAGGGGAGATATTATACACCAGGCAGAGGCATGTTACAGTGGGAGGAGCTTGTTAAATAGTCCCAGTCATTGCAAACAGCAGTTAGGTTGAGTATGTGTGATGTGAACAGAGATTAACTCAAGCAAGTGGATTACTGGCAAAAAGTTATTTTTATGAAATTTAAAAGTTTAAATCGCAATGAACCTATTCACAAATCTGAACCAGTTTCAGTCAGAGCAATTTGAAAGAATTTGAGAATATTTTAAGGTGAGACATTATCCCTGAATATTTATGAGGGTTTCTGTAGGACAATTTAGGAGGCAGGGTGGTGCCCACAAAGCCAGGGTTCAGGAATGAAGATCTGAGACTGATATAATGATGGTGTTACTCAATGAGGCCCAGTGAGGTAAAGTCCTTAACAGTAAAGTAAAGGCCCAGTACAGTAAAGTCCACTATAACAAAAAGTTGCATTTATACAGCAGATTTCACATAGGTAGGATGTCCCAAGATGCTGGACAGTCAAGGGTTTGCATCCGAGCTGGGGAGAGAGAAGGTTTAGTGTAATTTGAGGAAGGAATGCACAATGCTGAAATTCTGAAAAAAAAAGCCTGACGCAGGGTTGTAGACCCGAAACGTTGACTCTTTTTCCTTTCTCCATGGATGTTGCTTGACCTGCCGAGTTTCCCCAGCAACTTTTGTTTTTGTTTCAGATTCCCAGTATCTGTAGTATTTTGTGTTTTGTTGCTGAAATTCTGTGTTTTATAAACATAGCAGCTTAATTCCAGTATCTAGCAATACTGTATATCAACAGTCATTGTATAGTTTACCCGAACAACAGGAAACCAGCCCTTCTAATGTTACCACAATGACGTTTCTCAATACCTACCCTTAATGTAGACGCGGAAGGTGTCCTCCTGCAGAAACGACAGGGCCATCATCAGTTCATCATCACTGGAAAAGGCAATCAAGTCTCCTTCTTCATCTGACAGGGAAAAAAATCACAGACTAAATACAAATGATTTGATGTTAATCCGTACTCCCCTAAACTGACTGAGTTAGATCGAAACCTCTCAAACTCCAAATCAGCATTGAAATTCTGACACCCCGTACCCTCCCCAGACCTCAATCTACCTCTTATACCACAGGTTCATAGCCCTACACTTGGCACTATTACCCAACTGATATTTCATGATTTCTGTTTCTCCTCTCTGTTTAACCTCAGTGTTGTGGCTTTTTCCCATTGAATCACATATCCTTCCTGGGAACAATCCCAACCCAAATCTTCAGGGATAGGAAGAACCTGGAGTTTGATCTCGCTTTATAGTCTCCAGTTTGTAACTGAACCTAAAGCTTTCTGAGTGGCAGCCCAAAACACGCTCATTTTAATGTTACCGATATTAAGAGATGGGCAGCTAATTTATTTGCATTTGGAGGTTAATTTGGATAAGGAGAGCAGCTGACAGCTGGCCATGTGCCCTGCGGTCTGATGGGGTGGGAGTGCAATACCAACAGTGGCCGGGGAGGGAGACATACCCGACGGTCCACAGTGAACAAAATCTGTCAGGGGCCCCCAGAGCCAGGACAACAACAACAACAGTCTGACCATCTGGCCATAGAAACAAAAGCAAATAAATCACGTTATTAATTAATCTTTTTAAAAAGACCAGTAACAATAACCACGTGACCAGGAGCTCAGGCTGAGTGGGTTAGTTACTACCACACATGCAGATCACAAGAGAGAGCAGCCACCGGGCAAACTGTCTGTCTGACAACTACAATAATCCTTACATTTGACACAGCAATTTATCATATCGTTGAGATGTCTCAAAGCGCTTCACAGAATAAATATACTGTACATACATATATACAAAATATGTAAATTTACTGTTTAGGTGAGAGCGCAGCAGAAGCCACACCAGGCCACTCAGCTGCTTACCTTTGTAGTACATCTGGAAGGTGTCTGAGCGCAGGGACTGGAAGACGCTGGCCACCTTCTGGTGCAGAAAGCTGAAGCTGGTGGACACGGTCTGGTCCACGGCAAACCTGCGGATCTCACGGTTAATGTCCTCCTTGCCCAGGAGGTAAGCCTTCACATTGAAAGCCTTCACGTTGCAAGACATGGTCTATCTCGTTGGGGAGCCTGAAAGGATCAATCAGTAACCTTTGTGTCGCAGCACGAAATACAGACGGATCCGGAAACCGCGTCTCTGTCTGTTTCAAGATGAGGGCTGGGCTGAACTGAGCACCACTCACTGTGCAGCCTTTATATAGCCTGGACTGGCAAGTTACGCAGCACAAATTGGAGAGATTTTGCTCCAGTTTTAGGGGATTTCCTCTTGGGTTTAATAATTGATTTCTGCTCCTCCCGTTTATAAACAAGGGCTGGAACAAGTCAGATCTTGTTTCTTCTGCCTCCCTCCTTCCCCCCATAAAGGGGGGTTTGGGACCCAGCGCATCGACAGGCAATCCATCCACCTTGTGGTGGGCTAGGAACACAGTCTGATTACTGTACCTGGAAATTTCACTTGTTGTTACCCGAAAGTATGCTGGAAAAACAGTCAGGGTCAGGGAGGAATCATTGATTTTACTGGAGTTATTACTGAATGCTCAGCAATCATCTCTGTTAGAAGGTATATAGTAAAACCTGGATAGAGTGATCTTGAGGGGAGCGCTGGATTGTTGTTGGTGGTTTGAGGTGTTAAACCAAGAACCTATCTATCTTGTTCAGGTAGTCAAATGTGGCAGTTATTTTGCAGTGGTATTGGCCCACCTGGCCATAAAGTTAACCTTGCCATCAAGTGAATGACCATTTAATCTGGAGGATTATCAGTGAGATATCAGTGGACAGTGAGAAAAACTCTTCACTTTTCTAGTAGTGTTTTCTCGCAGGATATTTAACATTCACCTGAAAAACTGTCAGGTAGAACTTTGGGTAAAAGTATCATCCGAAGGGAGGCACATTCTACAGTGCTGCCCCATACAGTGTTTGTGTCAGCCCTGACCGAACTGAAGTCCCGATGTGAGGCTCGAATCCACAACTGTACACATTTCTCCCTGTATCATCTTTCTGAATACACCGACTCATGTTATGCTCTCACCTAAATGCCATTCGTCATCCGTGAGCTCAGTGTTCCATAGAGGAAGCCAATCTAAGTTAGACACTTCTATGGTGAAGATAAACTGCTTCCATGTCGCCTGACAATTAAATGTTGAAGCCAAATTGTAGTGGTCTTGGTAGTCCAGTTCCTAAACAAGTGGGTCTGCAGTAAACTGGCTCATTGGCAGAATGGCAGAACTTAAAAAGTCACTGAGGGGGCTAGGGTTCAGACCAAATCTGACAAAGTAGATCATCCTAGCTGGGCAATAAGCAATAATATTGCCAGACAGTATTCACAATGGCAAGCTAAATTATTTTATCTGGTTAAACTCCAGTGGCACCCTAACTCATAATCTGTGTTCCCAAACTTGCATTCCTGTCAACCAATTTTTAATACTTTTCAGGATTAGATACACAGGGTGCCTCCATTCATTCTAGACCGAAGGAAATTTGTATGAATTTGTGATAGTCTATCTGGTTTGGAAACTCTTAAACATAACAATTGGTTTCCACATGTGTCGATTCTACCCATATCCACCATGTTAAGTAAAATGCATCACAAAGTATTTTAAATTGGATAATTTGGGGGGGAATATTGAAGTATCGGAACACATTTTTATTGAGACTTTATATATTTCTAAAATGTTTTCAAATTACAAGTTATGATTAATTAAGTCGTATAGTTGCAGTTATATATAATTAAAAGTGTTGATGCTTCAACATAAACCTTTAGAACTAAAGTCTTCTGTGTTCCATTTAACATGTCATTCCAACTCAGCTCAGGACTGTGGGGTGGGGAGGAATTGCACGTGATTTCATCATTTTTTGAACAGTGAATGAGTCCCTGATGTGTGTATATTTGTGCCTGTGAGCATAGCGGTGAAATGCACAATGTTTTTTTAAATGATTGCCTTCTCGTTTCCAACAGTGTTCTGGGGATATTTAATGTCCTCCCGAACAGGTAGCCATCAAAAATTACTTGAAAACAAAGGGCAATCACAACAACCTTAGATTGAGTTGTGCCTTTCACATAAGGGCACATAGAGATACACGTTATTAGACTTGTTTAAACAATGTATGAACATTAGCTGCAATACTGTATGTTGAAAGGAATGTTCCAGAATGTTCGAGATTTAGGCAATCCTCCCAGCTCACACACACATTTTCCAAACATTACAAGATGGGGCAGTGAAGGTAATTAACCCCAAGTGGATTTGTTCATGTGATCACTTGTGACTCAGTGTCAGGTGATGCCTTGCTGTCTGGGAATGGGTAATGTAAAGGGGACCTGAAAGGGGGGATTGCGAAGGGCTCTGTAATTCACAATTCTCAATCCAGTGCTGAATCATCATAGGCCCATATTTTTGAAACACAGTACTTATGCTGTCTGTGATTACTTAGTGTTATCTTGCTATTAATCCCTTAAAATTAAAAAAAAATAGATTTATGGTAACTCATTCCACAACTATTTGTGGGACACTGCTGTGTGCAAAAAAGGCTGCCACATTTTGCCCACAAAATATACAGACAATTCACTTTACAATACAGTACTGTATATTCTGCTTCTTAAGACGTGATAAGACGCTGTATCAACTGCTTTATAGGGCGAATGGTCCTGGTTTAGGGAGAGGCACAGATCATAACAGCATTTAAAAACAGAATTGGATAAATAATGGAGGAAAAATAATTTTAAATGGTTACAGAAAACAAGCAGCAAACATTGAGATAATTCACTAATGTCTATGAGACACTCACAATTGCATAATGGAGAAATTTTAGATGGAAGCTTATTGTAAGTCAATACATGCAATAGATCTGCAACACAAATGCAGCATGGGCATCAGAGATTTCTGGTCTGCAAGGCAGAGAAAACTGCATGGAGCAGAGAGAATGCAGGGCTCTCATTCCTGCCAACCCACCAGTCAGCTTCAAATTTTAAAAAGCAATATTTCTGAAAATACAGTATTACTTTTAAATGTTTGAATCTGAAAATGTTTCCAAAGGTAGTTGTTATAATAATAAATAATAATCCTTCCATTTGATATCGCGCTTTTCACGTCTTCTAGATGTCTCAAAACTCTTCACGGATTATACTGCAAAGTGAATTGGCTTTTTTTTGTAAGCAAAACACGACAGCCAATTGCGCACAGTAGTATCCCACAAACAGTCGTGGATTGAAATTACCAATTTTTTTTAGGGATTAATATTAAGCGTATGGAGTAAGGACACTTGCCCAAAGTTTTGCCCTGTCTGGAATTGAACTCATTTATCTCGCTTGTAAGACGAGTGCTTTAACCACTGAGCTACAGTACTCTAGAAACTTTCATTGAATAAAGAGGATTTCTTATTGAAGTGGACTCCTCTGTAGAATTAAGTGCTTCAACTTGATTAAAGCACCCTTCACCTTGAATCCGAATTGATCTCCTGATGATCCCTTTGTACCACAAGCCCTCTGCACTAGGAAACAGTTTTTGAAGGTGATAGGCCCATGTATAGTGCCCCATAAACAATGGTGTATATACAACAAACAGCTTGTCATAATGATTTCAATGTACACAATTTCCTACCTCATAGGAATATACAGGATTGAAGTAACCAAACCAAAGTGACTTATACAGTGTATGTTTTTTTACATAGTAGAATGGACTTCTCTTATGATCTCTTATGATCCAAATATAAAAGAGAGTAGGATAAAGGGATATTTATGGATAGTGACTGAAAATAGATAGAGATAAAATCAATTTCATTGGAGTTCATTATAAAAATGAACTGTTGCAATATTCATCATCTTTATCCTATATGTTGCGATTGTTAAATAAAATATTTAAGAAATTGACTGATGTAATAAATGCACAAAATCATGCATATTAATAATGCATAATAATGCATCTGTTTCCACTTATGTATTGTGGTGTTGTTTAGTATTGTGGGTGAAACCGGATGTAATTAACTTCCAATTGGTTAGAAACCTTCATTAACCCAAGTTGAGGCCAGCTGTTTCTGTGGGTTGTTTGAAAGGTCCAAATGACTCTGGACAGTCTCCAGCACATTCAGAGGACAAATAGAATAAGTTTAGTTCAGCAAGAAATCATCTGTCTTACCTTAGGTTAGAAACATCACAGGAGTATTGTAGAGGGCGCTCCTCTGAGGTTCAGGTTAAGGCACCCTGAGTAAGTGCGAGAGCCAGGAGGTGAAAAGTGAAATGAGGGGAAAAGTTACATAGAATATTTACATAGAATATATAATACATAGAATATTTGATAATAAAATGAAGAAATGGAAGACTGCACATGTGAAAAATATTTAGCTGTGTCTGCTTTAGTTATGCAGGGTGACTAATTTTAGTACTATAGATTTTGAAACTTTAAGAGACAGAATCTATTAAAATAGCAAACCAGGCTTGATGGCCTCCTCCTGTTCTGATGTTTCTATGTTATTAAGAAATAAGATTCCATTGATATAATGTTTATATTGCCATTTTAATTGTAATTTCCATAAAGTAATCATGTTTTAATTATTGTTAAAATCCAACAATTGTAGATACAAAGAGCACATGTGCATTCTGCATTTTTTCCAGACATTTTCTTTTGTCAAATTTCTTGAATTTATTTTCATCTGGCCAAGTAAGGTGTAAAATCTTATAAATAACTGCTAAGCTGTCGGAGCTGCAGTTTCAAAGTGACAAAACTTTTTTAAAAATTTCATAAGGTTTGGTTCTTGAACAATTTCCTGACCAAAGAGATGAACAAATTGATCCCAGGAAATGGTTAATGAAGGTACTGCAGTTTATTTGTTTCAATTGCTGCTCACTTACTAGCCACCAGGAGGTGCATGTGAGGCAGTGTACTCTGTGAGGAAGGGGAAGCAATTGCAAGTTTATACGTTTATACGCATGTTTATTTCATAGAATTTCAGGAATAGTTATTGTCAAGTACAACGACAATTTTCTATGTAAATACATCATTCACGTGCAGAAAATCAGTAGAAAATACATGATTTAACCTTGGATTTTTAAAAATAAATTCTTCAATAAAACTGCCATGCTAATAAATTTACATATTTAAAATAGTGAAACAATAAAATTTACATTTTTCTGCTTAAGATTCCATCAAATGATAACAAAAAAACAACATAAACACAGTTTTGAAAGGCTTACAATAACAAAGACTTAATATCACCTTTATTCAGCCCAACTATATTTGCCTACTTTCACACAGCAATTTCCTTTCACAAAGGTCATAACTGAATGAGTTATGATGACATCAACAAATCATCATGACTGACAAAAACCTTTCTTAACTCAAAATCTGAATTAGAAATGTTCATGTACAAAAACATAGCAATATTCATCTTATTAGGAATTTTTAACAGTAAATCCATTTATATACAGGAGTATCTTACTTTAGCAACATTTGGCAGATGATTTTTGAACACGATTTTTAAAAGCCCTATCCTGTGATCAGTATTTCCCTTTACATTGTGATAGTTTCACTCATTTCTCTGTAATGTATAGGAATATTTCTCAATCACTTGTGCAACAGTGCATGTATTATATATAAGGAAATAATTTGTTTCTAAGAAAATAATGGTTTGGCGGTTGGTTGTCCCATCACATTTCTTTTAATCCCTCTGGATAGCAATGTGGTTAATGTGGACATCCTTAATGTTACCACTGACAGCAAGGTATCTCTTTAAAAGGTAACTATTTAGATAAAACTGTAATTTTGTTATTGTTTTTAAATAGTGTAATCCTTGAATTTGATACAATGTCATTGAGACATCTCAAAGCGCTTCACAGGATATACTGTACAGTATTGTAAAGCAGATTGATTGTATTTTGTGAGTTATACCTGAAAATGATTGGTTTGTTAATGATTAAAATGTATAGTACTGTATATGATAGTCTAGAAATGTTTAGTACTGTATATGTATAGTACTAATTCAATATTGTTTTTAAACCAGGCTTCCAAACCCTAATAGCATGACATAGCCCGCCATGTGTCACCGGCCCCACCCATACATACCCCGTCTTTTCACGCTCATCAAATGTGTGCTTGGGGATAAGAGGCAGCAACTTGGGGTGAGACTAGGAGTCACAGCACAGGGATAGCAACTACAATATATACGTGTCCAGCACCTATAAGCGCTTTGAGATGCTGCCCTATGTGAAGAGAACTATACAAAATGCAAATTGTTGTCGTTGTTGTATTAACCTGGTGACGGCGTTCAACAATTTTTTTTGGTGGTGGTGGGGGGGGGGTTAATGGAGATAATCCATGAGAGGTAAATTTGAGAGATGTTTGGTAGATCAGGGTATTGAGGGATACGGGGAGAACAAGGGAAATTGGAATCGAAAGGATGAGTTGAGGTGCAGATCAGCTACAATCTAATTAAATGGCGGAACAGGATCGAAAGGCTGAATGGCCTCATCCTGTTCATTAAAGGACAATGAAATGGAAAGGACAGCACAAGATGTATATGGATGGAAGGGGGGGCTGTGTGTGTGAGGGTGAGGGGCTGTGTGTATGGGGAGGGGCTGTGTGTGAAGGTGGGGCTGTGTGTGAGGGGGGGGGGTGCTGTGTGTGAGGGGGGGGGCTGTGTGTGTGAAGATGGGGCTGTGTGTGTGATGGTGGAGCTGTGTGTGAAGGTGGGGCTGTGTGTGAGGGGGGGTGCTGTGTGTGAGGGTGGGGGGCTGTGTGTGAAGGTGGGGCTGTGTGTGAGGGTGGGGGGCTGTGTGCGAAGGTGAGGCTGTGTGTGAGGGGTGTTGCTGTGTGTGAGGGTGGGGGGCTGTGTGTGAAGGTAAGGCTGTGTGTGAGGGGGGGTGCTGTGTGTGAGGGTGGGGGGCTGTGTGTGTGAGGAGAAATAATACCCACACGGTGGAGGCCAGTGACCAGAGCACCCGTTACCATGGCAACCCCAGGAGATGCACGTTAGTGCTGAGCTGGGAATGGCAGCTCTATTTACTTTACTGACAACCTCCTGCCTCACCAGCCATCATCATCATAATAAATAACTAATACTGTACAATAATTTAGCAAAAGAGCTCACAGGATTATAGCGCGACTCTCTCCGTGGTCACAGCTGGTGCCGAAGTCGAGGACCCTCAGGCGCTGCTCGGGGCAACCCCACCCACCCGCCTGCCCGACCGAGCCCGGAACTATATTTTGGGGTCCGGGTCTATAATTCTTTCGAAAATAACGGTCCTTATCAGGGTGCTGGATCAATCCGCGCCAGTGTTGCGGCGCTGGCTGGCCGCCCGGCCGCACCACCACCATCTCCTGCGATAGGCGGGGAGAAAAGTAGTGCGCCGCTCAGGCGCCGCATGAGGGCGGAGCGCGTTCAGCTCTGCTGTGCTGCAGCCTCTTCCCTCATTTGAAATCCTCCCTCTCCACCCCCCCCACTCCCCCTTCTCCCTCCACCTTTTATTTTAATTTCTCTCTCGCTCCTTCCCTTCTCTCTGTCACTCCAGTTACTCTCGCCAGAGAGGAGGAGGAGGTGGTGGTGGAGGATGAGGAGGATGATGATAAGGGAGAGATCGACATGAAAGCGCCGATGCCTAAGCGATGCTGAGAGATGAGGCTCCGAAATGGCACGGTGGTGACGGCGGTGGTGCTGTGCGGGCTGGTGTCCGTCTCCTGGTACGCGGCGTTCTTCACCCCCAAAGGTGAGAGAGAGAGAGATCCCCAATCCTCTCCCCCCTCCCCGGACACTGCCACCCCCCCTCCCCCCCACCTCCAGCCCAGGTTAGGGGAGAGGGGGTGGGGGAGTAGAGAAGCCATTTATTTACCTCTAGACTCCCCTTGCCCGCCTGCCCTCTCAGCCACCCGCCCAGGTAACGGCTGTGTCTCTGTGTGTGGTGTATCTCCCTCCCCGCGGTGGCTCAGTCAGTCAGTCAGTCAGGCGGGGACGGTTGGGTCAGGGTCTTGTATCTGGGTCAGAAGGTTGTGGGTTCGCAAACCCCGTGTCACCACATTCAGCCCCAGTACTTTTGAGGCTGATATCCCTCTGTGTGTTGACAGTGTGTCCACGGGGGTAAATAAATAAAAGCGTTCTGGGGGCGCTTTACCCCCCTGCTGGAGGAGGCGCCATATATAATTAACAATAATAAATGCAATTTGTTATTATCGTTGTGTTTTTTCGCTATATACACACACACACACACGCGCGCGCACACTGGGATGGAGGAGTGAATCCTACCCATGTCTGTTTTGCTGGATGTTTAAGATCGTGCGACTGGTGGGAAAGAGTTCGAGTCTCTCCCAACGTCTCGGGGTAGATTGAGACGCCTCGCCGACGCGATCAGCTGCTGCTACAACAACAACAAAATGACCTTTGTGTAGCACCTGCTAATGATCATGGCTCGTTTGTGGGGCGATGCTGCGTCCAAATCGGCTGCCGAGTTTACTTACTCGGAAATAGTCACTCAAGACTGGATAGGTTATCTGTGTGTGACCTGTTGACAAATGTGGTTTTAATGAAAACATTTGTATAAGTCGTGACTTGTTTTTTTTTAAGAAAGCGTTGCGTAGAAACTTGCTTTTCTTGGAATAGGGGAGGCTTTTGTTATTGTTAGCTGTCTGATTTTTTCCTTCCTGATTAGTTGAATGCAACCATCTGGCCGTTGTGAACCTGAAAGTATTGAAAGTTCGAGTAGTGCTTGTGTTATCTGCGGCTCTGGCATTTCAATGCCTTATTTTTTTGCTTGAAGCTTTGAACAAGCATCAGTTGTGTGAATAGCTGAAGCAGAACCTTTGATCCTGAAGATGTTTGTTTTGGGTTTGAGCTAGTCGCTAGCAGTTTGGAGCTGTTTTGAGGTTCTCTCTATTGAGATTGCTTCTTGAGTAAGTCTGTGAACTGAATGCAGCAAAGGAGCTCTCTTGCTCATTGCTCTTGCTTTGTGGAAGGTGAATGGCAGGTTCTTTATTGTTTTTGACTTTAGTTGAATCCTGTATTGGTTAGGCTTGATTCTCTCGCCCTCACCTTCACAGAAGGGTTGCTCCCAACCACTGCACAGGTTTCACCTCAGCCATGTGGTGAGATTGCCAACTCAGCAGGTTGGTGCTCATGGATTTGGATGTGGAACCCGCTTGCTATGTGAGGCCGTGCCTTGGTGAATTCCATCATCGCACTTTTGAACATCTTTATTCTTTGGTTGAAATAGCCGATATGTTTAACAGGCTGAATAACAACAGCTATTTATCTATTAGCTATTTATTAGCTATCTGTTTAGCTATTTATTTATCTATTTACATTGTAACATGCTCATGCCAACCAGTTATATGTTTATTTGTTTATCAAATTTTTATTTTCAGACTAACAAAACTCATTCCCTTCCACAACTTATGAGAGGCCTTTTACAACCAGCAGTGCCCACTGCCTCACTTTAAACTTCCAGCATTTCTATTAACCAGGATTTTTTTTCCTCTCTTGAATTGATTTATTTACAGTTGTTTTAAACTTTTGAAATAAAAACAGAAGTCACTGGGAACAGGCAGGCAACATCTATGGAGAGAGAAAAGCGGGTTCACGTTTCAAGTCAATTAAACTTTTTATTTCAGATTTCCAGCATCCGCATTATTTTGCCTTTCATTTTAGATGTTTACTGGGTAAATACTTGTGTATTTTCTAAATACCATAACTCCACTTCTCTCCTACAATTGCCTCCCTGTCCCTCATGCTACAATGAACCTTTAGAATTCCCAATTATTATTATTCTCAACACTGTAATATACTAACGATCTAGTGCACTTTAATTCCTATTGGAACAAGGCCAAAAGTTTCAGTTAGTCTGTGGGTACTTGGAGATAAATAATTTCCCAATAAGAAGTTAATCCACCATAGCTGCAGGGTTTCTCACAGGATCGCTGGCATTGGTTCAAAACTATCTTCACTTTTTTAAGGTTAATTTTGAACAAAAGTACAGTACTACCATAATGACCCAAAAAAATCAAATCAGCTTACTTTTTTGCTCTAAGCATATCAGTAATGCTTTTTGTCTACTTTAGTCTATATTATTTATATTTTATAATGATTTGGTTTTAAAACTAACTGCATTTCAGAATGCTAGAATCAAATCAAGTTTCTATTTAAGGTGATGGGATCTTAGGGATAACATTTGTTAATGATATTTTAAAATATATATTTTTACATCTTACCTATTTGCTAAAAAAAACTCATTCCTGGATCGAATAACTTTGCAACAACAACAAAATTACATTTGTATTAGCGCCTTTCACATTGGAAGGATGTTTCCACAAATTAAACTTAAGTTGAATTTAACCACTCTTGTTGCAGCTTGGTCATTGGCACAAATGTAAAAATCTGTTTTAAACATTAAGATGTGGTCGTTGAGACTTCCAAAGACAATTCTTTGTGGAATGGAAAGCTGGTCATATAGAATCTCTTTGAATTCTTTGGCATTGAGTCACTGACCGGATAAAAGCCAGTGATGCACATACTGTTAGATTGCATTCTCCAGGAGCAAGGAACCTGCTTCTTGTCTCTGCTGACTGCTAAATGTAGTTTTATTATTGAAACAAGGACTGGATTATAGGTTTAAATAACCTCTAATGGCATGTGTACTACAGAGCTGTCAGACAGCCTCAGCTTCTTAAACTGTCAGCTCGGAAACTTTGAACTTGGCTTCTTGGTTTGAAATGAATGTTATTGAAATTAGCATTGATTTTAATCATGAGATACAATCAGTGATGTGTGCATTTCTGGATATTAAGAGATTGCCGTGGTGCCTTTTCTCATGAATAAACACTTTCTAGAAATTGTGGTCAATGTAATGACTGTTCTCATTCCCACCGCCTTTGCAAAGAACCTGAAAATTAGTTTTGTTTACTGTACTGCAAGATGGTGTATGTCAAATTGGCTACCATATACTGTAGCAGGTTGTTGGATTGGAAAACTCAGTTGGGAAGTCCAGCCCCTTTTACTTTGAATCTCAAGTACGGAATGATTAATTTCTGAGCCTTAATTATTGCATGGGAAAGATCTGTCTTAAATCCCCATTCTGCCAATGACAACCATCTCATGAGACATCTGTTCCTGTTTACAACACCTAGTATATGAAATGAAAACCCCTTATAAGTGGTTTATTTTGCGAGGAAAGTGCTTTGTTTATCTGAGAATGATCTATTCCTATCTGTGATAGGAAGTACATTAATGCACTCCCATTTGCCCTAGATAAAACTATAGATATATATTTTGCCCAGATTTCTGTCTATATGTCGGTGAATCTTCGTCAACAGGCCTTTGATATCAGCACAAAAACCTGTGACTTGTTTACATAGTCAAATATTGGTAATTTTTTTCCAAGCCCCTTTTTTTTCTCTCTGTGATATTGTTTTATATACTTGCTCTCCTGAGATTTTTTATATAGGGAATGGAGTTTATAGCCTATAAAACTAGTTATGTAACGTCTGTTTTTCTTCCACAATGCTTTCAAAACAAGGGTTGATGTTTGATGTTAATTCTGATTACAACCTGAAAGCTTAGCCCAATATTTACTGCAGTCTCATGATGCTCACTTTAACGACAACTGTTTAGAGCCCATTTTTTTGTTTTTTTATTTTTTTTGTTGAATTGGATTAACATCACTCTCAATCAGCTGCATTTGGTTTCCTGTAAATTTAACTGAGTTAAATTTAAAGCCTTTCTACTCAGCAGATGCTACCTGTGTAAGGCATGCTAAACGTTACTGTTGTTATCAATGTCATATTGACAGCAGTTGGAGGATAGATGATTGGATCTTCAATTCTTCCCACCTGGTATCCCCAAACCTTGGCTCTCCCCAACCTTTGTCTAATGCATTTCCAAATTTTTGTGGGACACTGCTGTGTGCAATTGGCTGCCGCAAAATACTTCAAAAATGTATATTTTTTTCACCCATTAAAATATACAGTCAATTCACTTCACAGTATATTCTGTGAAGCGCTTTATACGTCTAGAAGACATTAAAAGTGCTACAACAAATGCAACAACAAACAAACAAATTAGGTAAACAGATTGAATTCTTTCAGAGAGAGAATGAGCACTCTATTCCAGACAAATGGGGATATTTCCATACATAGGTAGTATTCATGTGTGGAACTCTGTCTGGTTTGGATATCGTTAAGCATGATTTCCACATGTATCAGATACTTGGCTGATGACTTGAAGAATTTGGTCATTCCTATAGTCAATTTAAAAATAATCAATTTCATGAACTGAAAACTGCATTAATTGCAATATCCATCTGTCTCTCTCAACATGACGTATTTTCAGGAATTTATCCTTTTATGAATCATTTGTACTTCAGGTACCTTCTTAATCAGGTTTCTCAATAGGAGAGTTTTACTGTATTACTCTTGATTTATTGGTAACTCTGTACAAGTCTATTACAAAGAAGGATTTAGTAGATCTGGATCAAAGGGTTTAATTAAAAGAGGATTTGTTAATCTAGCCTGTTAAGCATTGAAGCCGTCATGCCTGACAGCAGACTTCTGAAATCTTATGCAAGTTGACTTTAATGAAGAATTTCCCTTGTTTATAGTTTCACAGAAAATACTGTACCATAATTTTTTTTAATTTTTAATAGATATTCATATTTTTCTACTTCCCTTGTTATCTGTGGCCAATGACTGTAATTGAGATGATTGCCTGGCCTGAATTTGCATCTCTAGTTGCGGATGGAGTGTTTCTGTGTATCTTCTATCTGTCTGTCCATCTCTTCTTTTGTCTTCTATCGGTCTTCTATCTATACTAATAAATGTATACTACTAATAAAACAACAATGTCTGTCTGTATTCAGAGGTCTTTTTTTAAGTTGTGTCTGAGATGTGTAGAAAATCCAGGCTGATTTGTGATGACAAACACAATCTTTTGAAATTAGCTTTTATAAGACACAAAGGATCCATGTTTATTTGATAATTGTGGCAACATTTTAGGAACTTCGTGAACCCTCACTATGATGTAAACATGTTTCTCTGGAAAGATTCCAGAATCACCATGATTGTTTTGAAGATGAGGCCTCTTTAGGTTATACAAAAATTGCCTTGTGCTACGGATATTGACTGAATGTTCATATTGCTGTACGGCTGAAGTTCTGCTGTTCTGTCCATTTGAATCTGTATGAATTGTGTAGTTGTTTGTGTTTGTTTTGGAACTTGTGAGATGTTCTTTTATTCTGAGCAGAACTTGTTATTTGGCTGGAAGATCCTTCAACTTGCAATGGTAACCACATCTGTTTGAATAGAAACTGAATCATTTCGTCTCAGCTGGAGAGATAATCTGACAAAATTGGGCTTGTCTGATTGGGACATCATCATATGGATAATTACTCCCTTTCTAAAGACATATTCATGATCCCAAAAGCGAATGGCAGCTGTTTTCTGTATCTAATTTAATTTGGTCATTGCAAAGTGCACGGTTTGCAATAGGCAGTGCAGTGGGTTCTCACTAAGACCTTGCCAACATGTTGCTGTTGGAGCGATGGCTTTGATAGGCAATGTTGATGAGCAAAAACAAAGAACGCAACTGGAAGCTTCTGGACATGAATGAATGGTTTGTGTGTGTCCTCCTTCAGGGCTTGATCTCGTGCCTGAAGGCTGAGGAATGGATCGTATTCTGTTATTTCTTGTAAGTTACCGAGGAGGGAAATAAACCAAAACAAATGTTTGAGTGTCAGCCAAAATCTGGGGCTGCATTTGGGTGTGTATTAGGTGCCAACTTTAGGCTGGATGGACATGTGGGAGAGATGCAAAGTATTGTTTAATCAGCCAGCATTTTCTCGTGTTTTGAAGAGAAAAGCACCGGCCTATACTAGAGGAGCTGAATTGCTGTTTCTGTGTTATAACTCTATGGTTTAATTAATTTCCTCATATTGGACCGGCAGTTGCTAGACCAGCAAATTTTATTTTATCCAGCGGAAGGGAAGCCTGTGATTGGCCTGCTCACTGAGGTCTTTGTCACTTAATTAGAATAGCAGTGACAATTTTTTTAAAAGGAGAAGTTAACAAGTTTCATATATGATTGCTGTTTGCCATTCAGAGGTGGATGAGGTAATTTGCCTGAGACTGAATGAATTCTACAAATTTTATGGAAGACTAAATCCAGAATTAATCTGGTTTCACTCATACCAGTGTTCTTTTATCAGTGGAACCTAAAATTGTCTGTCAAGGCTACTCTTATGGTCTACCATTTGAGCTGCATGTTGTGAGTAATTGATTATTTCCCTGATCACAATTACTAAATCCCAATTGATGACAATTATCTGTCTTCCTCAAGCCTTACAGAAAAGCCTCTGACAGCTCAGTACAGATTGTGGATGGTTCCTACCTTTGATCTTGGTTCAGATGAACCATTTTTGTATTTCCCTTGTGTTTTGTGGGGGAATGCTGTGCCACATTCATTCCATCCACAGGGTGTTAAGATCTAGCTTTGAATTGACAAATCTGGAGGGAATTGGTAAATTCCTCCCTCAACCCCTCCCCTCCCCCACCATCCTGGGGCTTTGTCCAGAGCTGTGAGAATTGTGCTGCATGTATCTATCAATCAAGTATGTGCAGCGTAAAGTAACAGGAAGGGGAACAAATTTCAGCACCAACTGCTGAAGTTACTTTTGGAAAGGCTGTAATTATGAAATTCTGCAATCAGACAAAGATATGTGCAATCTTAAAATAACACTAGAATCTGATGGATACAGTATTACTGAGCCTGGATAATCTGTGTCCCCTTGTCAAAAAGTGTTAGCAATTACAATGAAGCATCTAATTCTGATAACTGTACTTCAGTGGTTGTGCAATCCTGAGCCCAACTTAACTGTTAAATTGTACAGAGCTGAAACATTGTGGTAGCTTTATAGGATGCCCTAAACTGTGACAACAGCTTCATTGCTTTATCCACACATCAGAGACCAGACATTGTCCTTGCATTTAGAGTTTATGGGTTTTTAAAAAGATCATTGAGCCCACCTTGTAGGGTTGTTGCTGTGTGAAACCTCTTCACAATTTGCTTTTTGGCTAAATGTTTCTCATGCATTATTGTTTAGCAACATCATTCTGGTGCTAATAAGCATTACTTATTGACGTTAAACAACTATTCAGTTCTCATCTCCTAAGTGTAGAGGATGTAGAAATATCGGCTTATGACAATAGTAGGACAAACTCACATAGTAATGTCCTAAATCTAAACTGCACAGACAGCAATCACTTGCATTGCTGTTGTTGCCTTTAAAATCCCCTAGGACTGAACAATGGGAGCAATAGACATTGAATAAGGCAGTGTAAGCATCTTCAAGATATTTTTGAAAGCTGGTAAATAGTTAATGCAAAATGGATTTGCAGGAGAGTTCTGGAAGAGCTTAACTCCTGTAGCTCAGTGGTTAGAGCACTCGGCTCGCAAGAGAACTGGGTTCGATTCCTGGCAGGGCAAGTTTCCTTACTCTGTATGCCTGATAATAATCCCTCAACAAAAAAAATTGGTCGCTTCAATCCACGACTGTTTATGGGACACTGCTGTGCGCAATTGGCTGCTCCATTTCACCCACAAATATACATTCATTTAACTTTACAGTATATTCTGTGAAACGCTTTGAGACATCTTGAAGATATGAACAGCTCTATATCAAATACGATTATTATTTATTATTAGTTTCTATTGCTGGAGCAGAAGGGGTGGGGAATGAGTGAGAAGAAGTATGGAGTGGATTTGGACGCTGAGATTGCGCATTTTGAGGCTTAGCCTCAGTGAGTGACCGGAAATGCTAATGGAAGTGTAGCCAGAGGCACAAACTGCACAAAATCCTATGTACAAACCTCTCATTCATTTACTTATTCTGCTGACCTTAACCACGTGTGGTTCCAGAGAATTAAGGTTTTGTGCTCAGATTTGGATAGTGGTGATGCACTTGAACATCCATTTAATACCTGACCCTTGGGATGTAAAGGATTGATTTTCATGTCATGCTGTATGTATTTTCTTTTGAAAGCACTACACCTATTTTCTGTTCAGAATTACAAAATTTAATGGACCATAACTTTACAGTGAATCCTCCAGCTTCAATGATTCACAGTACTGTATTAAATACTTGTGAATTGGGAAAGGTAGTTATTTGTGCTCATGCCCTACTAGTGGTGATTAGTTTGCTCTTGGCAGATCCCCGATGTTGTGTTGTAGTAATTTTAGCATTTTGAGTTTCATTCATGTTGTGTTTCTGCCTTGTTGAACATTGCTGTTGTGTCAGCCAAAAAGATCCGGCTTGTCTAGGTTGAGCCTTTTTGTATTCCACATTGATCTGCACTGTGCTTCCACTGGGATTTCAGTGAAGTGTCTTGCTGGGGGTTCAAGTCTTAGGTCTATTTGCACTTGATTTGATTAACCTAGTATCATTGTCGTGAATCTTTACATAAGATGGAGTGTTCTGTCAATACTTGAACACTCTTAACACAAGAAATACATTGAGAATCCAGAGAATTTAACTTTTGATTTTATTGTGTAGAGGAACAGTGACCTGCATTTATTACAAACCAGACAATGATGGGTGTTTATTTGCGTGTGATACCTTGCTTGTGCTCTGTGTAACTTTAATACAGAATATCAGATGACGGTTCTCTTTAAACCATAGTTCCACAAGCTTAAGCTGAGAATATAAATATTTAATGGGAGTTAGAAATTTTAGTTTCTGAGAGATAACTGTGAATGAATTGTAGGAATCCTGAAACTTTTGTATTAGAAAGTAGGTCACCAAGAATTGGCATGGAATGTGATGTCCATTTAGTTATGGTTAAAGTAGATGCCCACCTCTATCTTGAAGTTGGTAACTCATTTTGAGTATGGCTCTGTGAGACCAGTACCCAGTTGACCACTTGTGACATTCTGGTTATTTGGAATTTAGGAGCATCACGACTGAATCTCTCCTGTTGGTAATGATCTGGGGATCTGGTTCTTGTGAGCAAGAGATAGTCAGCAGTGTGAGCCCAGACATCTAGTTTTTCTATTTCATTTCTCCCTCTCTTTCATGACTCTCAGACACTGAAGCTCCTTATGTTCTGTTATTGAGTTCCCCCACACATTCATCCTTACTCCTTATTGTTGTCCTGCTGTCCACAGAACGACCCAATTGAAGATATGAAATTGCACATGACCCTCACTTAGGCTTGCACACACAGTAGGCTGCAGCTTGAGGCAGATCTCAACTTTCTTACAGCATAAATTGGAAATCTCACTGTTGCTATCAGTAAGGGATTGAGCAGGGGTGCCTAGGGTTGTTATTCTCCCTTGTGGCTCATTAGACAACAGCATCAACAGTCACCAAAGATGGAGATTGCAGACTATTCACCTCTTAAAATACAAAAAAAAACTTGTAGAAACCACTGTTACTATTTTACAATTCAAATGCTGACTTCAGGCAGAATCCCTGGCTCATGATCTTGGAACCTACTTATGTTTATCGACCTTGCTGAATGCCTGCCTCAGGCATTGACAGTTTGCTTGAAGTAATTGTAAAACCGTTATAACAACCAAAGGTAATGGCTGGAAACAGTGTGTGCTGTGTCTGTATTCTAGCTGGTAAAGGGAGACTAGCCTCCGTTCACTAAGAATGGGTACTGTAGAAATCCGTGAAAATGAGAAACGTTAAAAAGTCTGGGGGAGTAAGCAAGAGAGTGTTGGATTATGTGGTTTATATAGAGAAAAATACCAGCACAGATTTGATAGGTGGTGTTATGAAAATCTATGGCTACAAATTGCATGATTTGTCCCAGTGGTGCAGGGCTGGGTATTGAGAAGATTAGGTTCTGAACTGGGAAATGAATTGTGATAAAATGTGTGACATTGAAACAACTTGTTGAAATAAATATTTAAGATTCTTCTTTGTGTCTGTCAGAAGTTCTAAATGATATTGATGGACAGCAAGATATTGATGGACAGATTTGGATAAAAGGAATGCTTTGCTGAAAGGATGTTACCGACAATAATGTGGTTTTTATCCTCTTAAGGAAGGTTGGTTTGGCAGATGCAATGGAAGGCCAGTCAGTTTTTGAGATTGGAGGTGTACAGCTTTTTTTAAAAAAAACCTGAGCAAGAAAAATATGGTGATTCTTTTTTTTAAGAACCCTGGTGAAGGGAGATGACAAATTGTTGAGTGTGGCTGTAGAACATGTTTGAAATTAGCTTAGTTTAACTTTTGGACATCTACTTGCACAAAAATGGGAAGAGCTCAAAATATAAATTGAAGGGTTGTTTTACAATCTGTTCAAATTTTTTGAGCTTGTACTCAAGTGTTATCAGTGAACCACTACAAAACATGGAGTCCATAGCCCAAAGTGGGTGCTTACACATTCATTACTTCTGTTCACCCATTTCCTAATTCTGATTACCTCAGCAATATGAGTGCACAGTACTGACCGGAAGCTTCAGGTTAGCTGACTAACTCTCGCATCATTCATGGTGGCAAATTCAGTCGTTGTGCAGGTTTGTTCAATTCTGCCCTTGAAATACCAATAGACAAGCGTAAAAACACTGTGTAAAAGCGAATTGCCGAATGTGTTGGACTTTTGCTTTAGAAAGCAGAGCGTGCACTGAAACTGCAGGGTTGCTTCCAGGAATGAAAGATGAATCTCCTGGACACTGGGAGTTATTTTATAGAGAATCGCGCCACGTTAAGTGAGTGGAGTATAGGGAACGGCGATATGGGATTTTTCCGGATATGGATATATCGGTTTGCTCATACCTGCTTAAACCGATCTATCGAGTTTTTATACTGCGCATGCGCGTGCATTCGAAGTGCGCGTGCATTGATGGCGCGCGCGCATTTATGGTGCGCGCTCAGTCGCGGTGCGCGCTCATTGACGGTGCGTCCGCACTGACGATGCGCGCGCAGTCACGGTGCACACACATTTCGAAATGCGTGCTCTAGGTCCAGAAAGTTTGTAATGTTGGTGTCAAGGTCTGTTGAATTATACGATGTTGTTTGCTCCCTACCTCCCCCTCTCCTTCTCTCCCTCCTCTCCTCCCTGTCTCCTCTCCCTCCTTTCCCCCTCTCCCTCCCTCCCTCCCTCCCCTCTCTCCTTCTCTCCCTCCCTCCCTCCCTCCCTCCCTCCCCTCTCTCCTTCTCTCCCTCCCCTCTCTCCTTCTGTCCCTCCCTCCCTCTCTCCTTCTCTCCCTCCTTTCCCCTCGCTCCTTCTCTCCCTCCTTTCCCCCTCTCCTTCTCTCCCTCCCTCTCCTCTCTTCCTCTCTCCTTCTCTCCCAACTTTCCCCCTCTCCCTCCCTCCCCTCTCTCCTTCTCTCCCTCCTTTCCCCTCGCTCCTTCTCTCCCTCCTTTCCACCTCTCCTTCTCTCCCTCCCTCCCTCTCCTCTCTTCCTCTCTCCTTCTCTCCCTCGTTTCCCCTCGCTCCTTCTCTCCCTCCTTTCACCCTCTCCTTCTCTCCCTCCCTCTTCTCTCTTCCTCTCTCCTTCTCTCCCAACTTTCCCCCTCTCCTTCTCTCCCTCCCTCGCCTCTCTCCTTCTCTCCCTCGTTTCCCCTCGCTCCTTCTCTCCCTCCTTTCCCCCTCTCATTCTCTCCCTCCCTCTCCTCTCTTCCTCTCTCCTTCTCTCCCAACTTTCCCCCTCTCCTTCTCTCCCTCCATCTCTAAACACAAAATAGAACACACACACACCAAAAACAAAATCTAGAGATTTATTCTCCTCCATTTCTTGCTTGAAACTAGCATGTAATGTCCACGTGTAAATGAGATGTATTACAATAGAAAAGAGAGAGACAGACAGTCTGACTGTTAGAGTTAGAAGCCAGATTATCACTGCTTCTATGTGTGTGTCTAGTCAGACACACACAGCAGTGATAATCTGGCTTCTAACTCTCTCACACACAAAAATAACACTTACAGCCACAAAATGCCACTTATTTTTATGTAGTCTGAAGTCTGAATTAATGTCCTTCGCCATTGGAAAGCTCTCCTTTGCTATGCAAAAAGTGACAGCGTTCGTGATACTTTGCCACTTTTTGTCCCCTCTCTGGTACAATGTTCTCCTCTTAAATAAAGCAGGAATTGTTCGAGCTGCACTGGCCCCACTACCTGTCGCTTTCTCCGAAGCGCTGGTTCGACTTCCTGCTGTTGTCGACAATGATTTCGCTCTGGGGGCAGTGTGCTGGGCGGGGTGGTGCTGCTTAATGTGTTGTCGCAGGCTGCTCGTGCTCGAATCAGATGTCTTAACCAAGACCTTGCAAACTGTACATCTATACACACCAATACTGACTGCATTGTTTTCAAAGTAGTCCCGTACGGGGCTTCTTTTCCCCATGATGAGAAAGGTAAATTTTCAAACTACAATTTTCAGCGATGCGACTTTGTTAAGACGCCACCTCACGTTGAGTATACACAGTAAAGTGTGCGTGCGCATCGGATGTGCGCGCCCGTTAATTGTGCGCGCGCACCGAATGTACGCGCATTCCATGCTCTAGATCTAGGAGGTTGCAATGCCGGCGACAAGGTAAGCTGGAAAAGATCGCATTACACTGATAATACCAACAATATTGATATATTGTCAGGAACGATATTAAAAATATATCGATGTATATTTTTTAAATCGAATCTCTCGATATAACAGTTTTTTTAGAATCACCATATCGGCATACCGATCTGAAAATCATATCGGGTTTAATCAAAAAACCGATTAATCGCCGTTCCCTAGTGGAGTATAAATATTTGAATGGAAATTTATACTTTTGTCAACAAATTCTAAAGGGAATTCAATTCAAGAATTCAACCGAGGGGGTGACTTATTTAATTGACAAAACTTAATTAACTTGTGATCAGCCAGACAGACCTCTCCAGTTTTGTTTGTTTCTATATTCTGTTGAAGGCTCCGTGCACTTGCTTATTATTGTTAGCAAATATCTGCAGCTCATTGGAAAAAAACATGAATACCTTATGATGACTTTGGGCAAGCTCTACATATTTTAATATTCTGAGCAACTTGGCAGCCTGGCAGTTTTCACCTTCCTGTGGTCTTAGCTCTTCCGGCTCCTGGGTTGCCTGACACAAAAATCTGCTAGAAACTGGTAATCTGTTGGTATCCTTCAGAAAGCGATGAACATAAACTAATAGAAATTATAGCACAATAATTAGGCCCACCCAGCTTCCCCACTGGTTATACAACTCAAATAGTATAATTCTCTGATCTTTCCTCTCATCCTTTTATATTATGTCACTTAAAATATTGAAACTAACAGTTGTTTGCATAAATTTCCTCTAATGTTCTCGCACCCCCACTCTGCTCTTCCTTTTTTAAACCAACCGGCAGGCAAGATCTGTCACTGTTCATCCTCTCAAAGGCTTTCAGAATTTTTAAATCCTGTGTTTGATCCCTTCCATGATTTTTCAATCCTCCACTCATAACTGCGATACACAACTGCTTGTCTCTGGTGAGGGTGCTGTGCATCCTGACCATCCTTGCTCCTGCTGCAAGGTAAAGACACAGGGTGATGTTTCACACAGAGAAATTCAAATGGAAAATATCCACAGGTAAGTGACAGACTTGGCAAGTAGCTGTGTTGTGATTTGAAGTGTGTGGGTTCACAGGTCTTGCCTGCAGTGACCGAAAACAGCTGTCTACCTTTTCTCCCTGACTGTAGGACGAGTTCAGAATTGGCTCAATCTACTTCAGCAGCTGGAGTACAGCTGTGGCGCAGTGTTTTTTTCCTCATCTTGAAGTTGCAAAATTTCTTTTTCATGAGGTTTTATGTTAACAATCAGCCAAATATTGTTCCTGCAGACATGGAGACAAAATGTCAGCCGCAGTGATCCCCTCCAATTCAGCTCCTTGGAGTTTGTGAGAAGTGTTGTTTAGGTTTCAAACTACACACAGCCTTTTGTTTGCTCAACCATCTGGTAAAAGGAGTGTGTGTAAATGTAATCCCACATCTCCAGAGCAGTGTTAGGGAATGTGAAAAATGTACAGCATTTAACTCCTTCCTCTGATCAAAAAGAAACATTGCTCTTCACTTCAGTTTTAGGGCTGAAATGATGAATTGCAATGAATTCCTTTATAATCTGCAAGTGATAATGGTTTGGGATTCAGGATTACCTATTGCACTTCTGTCCTGGGTAAGGTTAACAATTGACACAGATAAGAAATCGAACCTGGATTCCCATTGTCTGCCATCATAGAAATCATAATTTGTTATCTCGTCTCGAAGGGTAGAGGCTGCTACCTTCATATTTCCCACTTTGTGCCGTTAGTGTTTCGATCCTGTGCACATTACCACAGATTAGGTTGAAAGGTTCTTCCTCAGCTGGGACCCATGAAGTTTCCCTTTGGGGAAATGTGACTCATTTGAGACGTCTATTCAGCTGCTGATCTCATTGTTCTGCTGTGACGGGCTGAGCTGCCATTCTGTGACTAACATTGCAATAGGTTTATATTCATTTTATATTGGTGCTTCATTTTAATTATCAGTCCTTCTTCTGTAATGAATGTCCTGGGGAGCCAATGGGATTGGGCGAGTAAAGTGAATTGACTGTATGCTTGTTGGCGAAACGTGGCAGCCATTTGCGTACAGCAGTATCCCACAAGCAGTTGTAGATTGAAATGATCAGTTTGTTTTTTTCTAGGGATTATCTGGCATGTGGAGTAAGGAAACTTGCACAAGGTTTCGCCCTGCCGGGAATCTAACTCAGGTTTTTCTCTTGCGGGATGAGTGCTCTAGCCATTAAGCTACAGGACTCCATGATGTCTATAAACGGGGGATATATGCAGTAGATTCCAATAAAGTGGTTTCGCAATGAGCTTCTCTGATTGCTAAGTCACTGGGTACACAATGAAACATTCGCTAAGGACCACCCTAGTCCCTATCTTTTTTCTTTTGCTGGCCTTATTTGGAATCTTAAGACCCTTGACTAATTTTAATGACGCGTTTCCAGGATTTTCTGATGTTGAAGACTGATTGAAAAATGGTTAAACACCTGCTACCAATGTATTCCATTGCAAATCAGTCAATAGCAATCTGATGGCTTCATGTAAATGGTCTCCTGTTACAGGATGCTACTAGAGCCATAGAATCTATGGGAGATGATGGCACCTAATGCTCATCACATTGAAATATTTCCTGAAATATGAAACCTCTGTGCTGGGAGCTTTTAACTAGAACAAAGGCAGGCACCTCATGAGGTAGCTTTCCCTATGGCTTCACTGGGTTTTCCGAACTCACGAACAAGGAAGCTACAGTTACAAAGAAAACTTCAGCCTTTATGCCTGCATCTCAGCATCCATGAACAAATGGGGGATTTCCTGGAAACGTGCGTCACTTTTCTTGTACTTTATTTTGCTTGAGACTTGTCAGATCCCAACAAGGCTAGTATTGCAGGTTGAAATCTCACGAAACTATTGTACCGCAGCTTGTAGAAACTATTTGCTTCAAATCCAGTTTGTGCACATTCTTGTACAGCACTGGATCATTTATATAACTTCTTTGTTGTAACCAATTCAACTATTGACCTCTACGATTGGAGACTGGTACCCCAATATTCCTTTTTTGTTGCTTATTTTTTTTCAATCTCACTCCCAGTGACAGCAACTGCTAAATAAAGATGTGCATGAATTTGCCAAAATCCAATATGTCTAATTGATCCAGGCACTGATGTAATACAACTCTAGAACCAACACCAATTTAGTCACGCTATGATTTTGATGTCGTATTGTTACCGTTGTAATATCTGACAAACTGAAAACACAACCAGAAAGGTTTGATGATTAACACTTGGGGTGTCGAGTGCTTTGGGACATCCTCCCGATGTAAAAGGTGCAATACAAATGTAATTTTGTTGTTGTTGTTTTGTTGTTAACTTAAATGCAAAACTTCTCTTCTGTAGGAATTGCGCTAATTTGAAATGGATGTCACCCAGTACATTTTAATAATTAATCATCTCCAGGCTTGATGGCTTTTGAGTATGTTTCTGTTCTGCTAATATAGCATGGTATTATGTGAGGATTATATAAACTGATATGTCAGACTGTTCACTGTTGCCAATCATTAATATTGTTTTTCTTTAAGAACATGGGACACAGAAATGAGGTGAAGTTTTGAATTTCTGCTGTTTGTCTCTTTCTTCCACACCACCTACCTCGCTCCCCTCCCCACCCTCTCATGTTTTTGATCTTGTCTGCATTGCTGTAGGTCAGCCCGTGCTTCCTGGGTATGGTGGGTGGGGCAGGGCTGTGAGGACAGATGGGAATGTTTGTTTCCTAACTTCCACTTGGCTCACAGGAGAAATGTAGAATGGAGGAAAGAATGGTCATGGCATGTACAGGCCCAACTTACAACAATACTTAATTCATTCTTCCCAAAGATAGCGGCACCTCATACAATTTCTTCCCCAAGCTTATCTATATATATATATATATATATATATATATATGTATACATACGTATATTAATTATATATGTGTGTGCATATATATACACAGTATATATAAAAATCCTTGCATTTGATATAGTGCCTTATCACGTCTTTGAGGCACCTCAAAACGCTTCTCAGAATATACTGCAAAGGGAACTGACTTTTTTTTTCAATGTTACAATTGTTTATTGCTGAAGTTGCATGACAGAACGAGATGTGATTTTCTCAGTGAGAGAGACTATGGAGGCTCTTCTTCAAGAAGTAAAACCAATGATAAATTGGTCACTTCAATCCACGACTGTGTGTGGGACTCTGCTGTGTGAAATTGTCTACCAAGTTACGTCCAGAAATATACGGTCAATTCACTTTACATTATATTCTGTGAAGTGCTTTTAGGTGTCTAGAAGATCTAAAAATTGCGATATGAAATGCAAGAATTATTATTATTATTGAGGTCAGAATTAACCATTCTTACTACAGCATCTACCTGCATGCCTGACCTGGAAATGTGCTGTGTTCACCTTTACTCACTGTCGTCACATCCATTAGAAAACGTAAACAGATTAATTTCAGATTGAATGACTATGAAAGTGGAGGAGCTGGTTTTGTTAGTTGACGAGCTTGATTGATTTGTTTGATGTAGTGTAGGATACCAAATGTAATGGATGGAGAGCTTTTCCTAACCAGCGATCTGTCACTAGTGACTTGTTAAAGAAGCGAATGCATTTGATTTCTAACTGCAGTGGAAGGTTGATGAGAGAAACAATCTGGAATAAACATTTGCAGTGATTTTGATGGCTGATCTCTTCCATGGGTTTACAGGTGACTGAGGCCTTGGGCAGGTCACCATGTCTAGCTGTAAAGCTGAGGAGCAGCTGCTTGCTTTAGAGTACCAGACTGCTTGAACTCTTGCCAGTAACAGATCTGCCACAGGAAATTAGAGATGGATTTTGAAGTCACAGGTTATTTCCCTGCAGATCTCGGGATGTGCACACATTGAATCGTGCATATCCGAGAATACTGAAATGTAATCAGAACATTCTGGTAATCCACAGCAAATCAATTAATATCTGACATTTTTATATAGTAAAAGGTCCATACCCAAATTGTTGGTCATTTTCAGATGCTGATTGTCTGCAGTGTATTGCTAGCATTTTATGTTATTTATAATACTGCCATAGTCAGTGTTTTATGTGCCCAGGAATGTCACCTTCTGCAGTTATGGATTATATTCTTGAAACCATACAGGTAGGTACAATATATTGAGTAATCTCTGCTTCAGTTTATCCCGCTGAGCGGTGGCCTGCACTTGACATTCTGATGTTTTTATATGTTTACCCTATGTAGATCCAGTGCTTTTTCTCTTCTCCAGGCTCCTCCACATACTGCTCCAGGCTCCTCCACATAGAGCGCTGTAAATCATTAGCCTGAGCTGTTAAAGTCATGCTTACTTTCTGTGGAAATTTTATTGGCAACTATTGGTGCAGAAATCGATTTGGCAGTTTTCACTGTAGGAGTAGAGTACATAGTTGGAGCAGGGTTATCTCACAACTAAATTATACTTGTATAGCAAAATGGTTATAGTAAAATATAATACAATAATATAGCACTTATCACATCTTTGAGATGTCTGAAAGTGCTTCACAGAATATTCACAGAAGTTTTAAGGATATTTTGCAGCAGCCCAATTGGGCACAGCAGTCGTTCTACAAACAGTTGTGAATTGAGTGACCAAATAAACAAAAAAATGTTTTTGAAGGGATTATTAATTAAATGGTTACATGGTAAGAGTGGTTTGAATTAACTGGATTACACTTATCTCATTAAAGCAGTTGCTGGGATTATGCTATAATCTACTTTTTGAAGGTTATGAGGCTTCTCTTTAACTACAATCAAATACTAACCTTAAAGATATAGATTGATAAACAAGACTTTGGGTAATTTTGTGAATTATCCTACTGGTACTAAAAGTATGCAATGATATCTTGGTAACTTAATCTTGTTTTAACTTGTCACTAAATCGTATTTGCTGTTAATATTCTGGCTGCATTTATTTATATATTTGTACATATGCCGAACTCTCCACCACAGATAGTTTGTCACAGAGCCCTGTTCCCTCGACTTTTGGCTTTCTGTTTCTCTTATGATGAATTGTAAGTGGATTCACAGGAGGAAATGTTTTGCTCGTCTGGATCGTTGCTGTTTTCTTTCATGTTCCAGCAGTTCAGGGAACAGAAAGGTTATTCACAGCAGTTACAGCTCAGGGAAGACTGTCAATGTCATTGCTTATCTCGAATTTTAGAGCAATGCATCTTTAGCTAAGCTTTTCTGCTTCCTTTCCATGTTGGACTGATCAGCTGTACATTAACCAGAATTTCCCTGTGCCGTGACACTGCATACAAACCTTCATTATTGAGACCCACGGTAGTCTTATCATTGAACAATATTTACCAGTCTGAAATGGCCCTGAGGAACAAATCTGTTCCTTGAGGATAGCTTGCAATCAGTATAGAGAATCCAGGTCCTTATGAATAGCTTGTGGACAGACCAGTCGGCAAACAGTATTTGGAGAATATTCTGGTGTCCACTTTGTAGTCAATCTTTACACACGTATTTGGAAGTCAAAGCATTGCATCACCATTGCAATCTAGTTATTGCCTAGCTTTTGCTGGAGACATACATTGTATAATTTGAGTCAAGCTTTTGATCATAGTTGAGGATCAAGTAAAGGTTTTAACCTGATGTGAGATTTCCCTTTCAGTCTGTGCTCTGGTAGCTGTCTAGCTGTTTGTACGCTCGCAGCAAGTAGCTGGATGGGGCAATTAACATCATCAGCTCCAAAGCAATGAGACATTGTGCCGTTCAGCAATGTGCAGAACACAACGTCATTGTGTTGGCAGTGAAAGCCGTGCTTGTAAGCCTCGGTGCTTATGACTGAAAGTAATGTTTGCATTTGAGCCCGTGGGCAAAGGGGCAACCACTGGTGGAACATTCGGGCCTTTCAACAACTGAATGTTTGGGCAGTAACACGATAATTGGGCATGTGCTGTAAAGTGATGTTCTCTCCCAACCCCCAACCCCCATACCCCGTACACACACACAGCTTGTTGGAATATAATCATCACAAACGCCGATGTTGCTTTGTGACACTGTAAATCTTCAACGGAACTCAAGCCAGTGGCCTGGACAGTTTTCACTGTAGATGTGATACATAGTCGGACTAGACATTAAACCACGTTTCTCTCAGCTACAAATTGAGCAAGCAGCAGCTGAGTGGCAGCCCATGACAATTTATCTAGAGATTTGCTTATGTTTTTCTGCAGTAATATAAACAGTGCACCTTTCCTAAATTCAGATAGCTGTAGAGCACAGAAGGTAACTCAAACCAAGCAAGATTTAACCATCCCAAATGCCTGTTTCTGGCATTTGACATGTCAGATCATTGCTCACTGAGGATGGTGTAACCAGTGAACTCTTGCTTCCGGCCTGTGCAGCAGCTGCTTCACACATGTCCATTTAGCCCTCGGACACCCTCCAGTCAGCTGAGTGTCATTATATGGATTTGATTTTGGACAGCGGAACTGTGAATTATAATTTAAACAGCAGGTGTTTGAAGTGGAAAAACAGTCTCAATAATGAGCTTTTTAGTGTTATTAAGCAGAACAGCATGACAAAGTGACTGGGTGAATGTGGCACAATCTGCACAAGACAAAATGAGGTGCAAATTGAGCTGGGCTGTTGAGAAAGAGTCTCTTTGCAGTGTAAATGTCTGGATTGCGTAATTTGAACTCCTGTGCGTAACCACACAACACAGCACTTAGTGAGACAGGCAACCATTTGCCACATAACTTCTTGCAGCGAACGCATTTCTAGTTGAAAAGAATCAGTGAAGCTTGGAAAGTGTGAGAAGAACAATAAGATTATCCAGCCTGCCATATGCTTCAGAGAATAGAAAGTGCAGCAGAACCAAGAACTTGTACTCCTATAGCACCTTCTCTTGAAATGTCTGACAGTGCTTTACCTAATTTTTGCTACCTGTAATGAATCGTATGAAGTAGGGAACGGCGATATGGGAATTTTCCGGATATGGATATATCGGTTGGCTCATATTGAGATATACCGATATTTTCAGTTTTTTCATACTGCGCATGCGCGCGCATCGGAGTGCGCGCGCATTCCGGGTGCGCGCGCATTCGGGGCCTATCTTCTCAGGAGGTGAATATCTTTCTCTCTCTGTGTCTCTCACTCTCTCCATCTCTGTGTTTTTCTGTCTGTGTGTCTCTCTCCCTCTCTCCTCTCTCACATCCACCCCGTCTCTCCCCCCCCCCCCACCCGCCGTCCCTCTCTCGCACCCCCCACCCCCGTCGTCTCTCTCCCCCACCACCCCCCCAGCCGTCTCTCTCTCCCTCCCCCCCCCCCCCCCCCGCCGTCTCTCTCTCCCTCCCCCCCCAGCCGTCTCTCTCCCCCTCCCCCCAGCCGTCTCTCTCCCCCTCTCCTCCCCCCCCTGCCGACTCTCCCTCCCTCCCCCCCCCAGCCGTCTCTCTCCCCCTCCCCCCAGCCGTCTCTCTCCCCCTCTCCTCCACCCCCCCCAGCCGTCTCTCTCCCCCTCTCCCCCCCCCAGCCGTCTCTCTCCCCCTCTCCCCCCCCAGCCGTCTCTCTCCCCCTCACCCCCCCCAGCAGTCTCTCTCCCCCTCACCCCCCCCACCCACAGCCGTCTCTCTCCCCCCACCCCTTGCATACCTGTATATTGTATTCGAGGACTATGAATACAAGATGGCGGCTTTGCACCTCGGTCTGTGCATTGTGTATAGAGATGAGCATTCTGGGTCTTGTAGTTGATTGTGCTCTCATCCCTATTTTTTACCTCGATATACCATTTTTTGATATATCGGTATTTTTAAAATGTCTATATCGGCATACCGATATGAAAATCATATCGGGTTTTAGCGATATACCGATATATCACCGTTCCCTAGTATGAAGGCAGACATATTGCACACATTTAGATCACACAAACGATGAGCCAAGCGACCAAGTAATTTTCAGACTCATTGGCCGGGAGGATAAAAACTGGAGTGCAAGAGAGGGGCGTTGTGTGGTTGTGATGTATTTAATCCTGGCCAATTTGCAGGCAGAGACACAATAATAAAAATAATAATAACAGTAACCTTGCATTTGATATAGCACTTTTCATGTCTTCTAGACATGAAAATACTCACAGAATACCTCACAGAATATACTGTAAAGTGAATTGACTGTATATTGTGTGGGCGAAACGCGGCTGCCAAATGTGCACAGCAGTGTCCCACAAACAGTTGTGGATTGAAATGTCCAATTTTTTTAAAATGGTTATCAGGCGTGTTGGAGTAAGGAAACTTGCCCAAGGATTCACCCTGCCGGAAATAGAACCCAGATCTCTCACTTGCAAGGCGAGTGCTCTAACCACTGACCTACACAACATTTATTGCCATAGCAAAACTGAACTGGACACCGTCTGCCCTGTGGATCATCAACTACAACCACTGAAAACTTGTTTGACTTTGTAAAGTACTGCACAGAGGAAAAAGCTCCAAAAGAGTATCAGCCCTTTCAGTCCTTTATTTACAACCTGTGTCAGTGTAATTGTTTGAATATATCTGTGTTTAACCTTCTGCTGTTCCAGTGTTATGGAGGAACTTGTGTGAGTCCTGACCCCTGACTGTTCAGCACCTTGGGACGTCTTCCCAAGGTGTAAAGGCGCTCTACAATTTAATTTTGTTGTTGTAGTCTTGCAGGCAGACACAGGGTCACTGGGAGCAAACCCAGCCTCCAGCAGCATTAGCAAATTAATTGCTCAACACTTACAAAAAACTTTTTTTCACAAATAAACGCACTTGAATATATTAATGGTGTTTTGTAAGTAAGAATGATTAAGGGGAATACTATGCTTGTGCACTTTGTGAATGTTCAAAATAGTTAATAAATAGCCTGGCTAGCAAATACATGTTTTACATATTTTATTCTGACCTCTTTCCAACCAGTTTTGTTCTGTTCCTTTTATTTTAGTGAATGATCTGATGTTTGGATTGTTCTCTGGATTGAAATAGAGAACCTGATTGATTTACTTGGTGGGAAAATACAATTGTCAGGTGTACTATTCTGAAATCGATTTTGTACTTTTCAGTTTAAGGTCATATTTACATATATCTGTGTCCATCTTGATTGGGATTTAATGGCTTTCTGAAAAATTCCTGTGAAGCTCCACGGTGTGAGTGTCTTTGAAATGATGGTATTCCTCGAGGCTATAGAGCCGGGGGCAGACACTGTTATGCGATGTTTATCTGCTCCCCTGTTAATTGCTGTTATGGTCTTAGTCGCTAAAGCCACTTATGGTAAAGCATTCCAAGTTTTAATAGCCTTCTATGGGGAAAACATTCCTCTAATCTTCCCCCTTAAACTCATCCAATGGTGAGAGTCAGTGCCCATACTCCCTGGTTACCATTTTACATCTGTCCTTTGTTCAGTGGAAACCGACTGATCCTAATTTCATCAAATCAGGAGCTCGATGGATTCACAGCTCACTCTAAAAGTCACTGCAGGAGATTTTCTTTCAATTAAATCTATAATCCTTTGCACACATTAATATTAAAACAAACACAGTTTAAATGTAAAGATGGTGACAGCAGGTGTACTGTTAAATCACATAACAGTACACCTGCTGTCACCATCTTTAGAGCAGGTGTACTGTTAAATCACATAACAGTTGTGGAACTGTGAGCGATCTTAATTCTCAGATTACACTGGTCACTGCATTCCTGATCCAATTTAGTCTAAGTAACAACAGGCGTGCTGTGATTAATAATCAGCGTGCTGAATAGTGTCCTTCAGTGCACTTGGTTCAAGTAGCACAAGCTGGACAATAAGTGCCTGCTGATCTTGGGCTGCCTGAAGCTACTTATTCAGGCTGTAACTCGGTTTATGTGTTCCTTTCTATAGAAATTGGAATTTCTGTTCTCAAATCTAAAAACAGAAGATTACAGGGATTTGTGTCTTTTTAAAAGAAGATGTAAGTTCTTCATCTGAAAGTTGCTATTACAACCAATTACAGAATACACGTGTTCCACAGACATCAAAGCTCAATTCCATTATTTTTGTAACAAAAGTGGCTGGGAACACTCAGCACCTCAGGCAGTATCTGTGGAGAAAGTAAAGTGAGTCAACCCTTCATCAGAACTGGGACTTGTTGGGAGGGAGAGACTTTTAAGGACTAACAGAGAGTGGGAGGCAGGCTAAGGGGTAGAGGACAGGGGATGATGGGTTAACCAATTGAAGGGTAAATTAGGGAAATCTATTGTAGAAGATCAGAAGAAGTTCACATCGATTTCTTGCATCAGTTTGAGCTATCATCAACATCAACAAAGTGCCTGGACAAATTTCACATTTATATCTGTCAGTGGAATGTCTTGTGTTCATGAAAAAGTTAAGACAATGAATAAATGCAAGGCAAGTGGGTAAAGAGAATACACTGGAGTGTCGGAGTGAGGAATGGATGAGGCTCTGGTTAACATTTTTAGGAGTTCCATATATCCTGGAAGAGAGTAAATGTTCTCTTCTTAATAAATAACATAATAGGACATTAACCTAGAAATTGGATGCCAGTTAGTCAGACAATGGGATTGGGGAAAATGCTTTTGAGCTCTATATATTGTGTGCTAACAGCATTTCTCCAAACTATATATGCCTCAAAAGATTAGTTGACAGAGATTTAGAGGCAATATGTCATGGGCAGAATTAAGATTTATAGTAATGTTTTGTTGTCCACTTTTCATGGGGCAGTGATTCTTGTCCTCCAGACGTGAAAGGCGCTTTAGAAATGTAAAGTTGTTGTTGTTGTAGCAATTTTCCTTGTCTGTGGAATCTCGGATGGTAAATTCTTGCAGACTTGATATCTCTATTAACTGGCTTTATTTACTGAGTTCCCAGTGCCTTTGAGAAACCTTCCCATTGTGGCTGTGAATGTCTCGCAAGTGGCCATTAATCTGGAGAATTGTTGACCAGAATACCGAGAGAAACTAAGTACTAAGCCTCCATTAGAATCCTATAACAATCACGACTTGCATTTTTACAGCACTCCTCAATCGGGATAGAGTCCCAGAGCGCTTGAAACAGGTTCATGTTTTGTAACATTGCCTGTTATAATTGTCTTTTTATTTTGCTTTCAATTCCCATTGTATGTTGTAAATCTGTTAAGCATGACTGAAGCAGATACTGCAACTTGTTTTGTATAAAATTCAGAGCCTGCCAATGCAGCTGTAGTTTTCACTCAATAATTCTGGAGTGACTCTGAATGTCCTGCACATGACCCTGAGATGAGATATGCCAGAGCCTCTCTGGCTAGCACAGATATAATCAAATGACTATCGTAGTTTTCAGTGTTCACAACTGTTCAGTCCCATTATTCCTGTCCTCCCAAACCTCAGTCTGCCATTGAAATTATGTTCTCAGTTTGCCCTAGATCCAAGGCTTCTCTATGCACTTCAGCAGAGAAATAAATGGAAGTGTCATCCTCTGTTAGAGGGTGTAGTCTGCAGGTTGCTCATTATTCTCCATTGCTAATGCAGAATGGAATAGCAGTGTTGACTCTAGTAATAGGTACGTGCTACCTTCATTAGCTGTGCTGGAAATGATGTGTTTTTCCACGCACTGCAAGTTTGGTCTTCCGAGTACATCATCACTTTGTGCCATGGGATCACTTGTTGGAATATTCTTCTTAAAGTCATTCAACATGAACTGCTGTTTTTCTTCCCGCTCTAAGATCAAATCTAACCACTTTTCCCCCTCATTTTCTTGGTTTGGTTTGCCGAAGTTAGTAGGTGGGATTGAGTTCTTTGGGATTTAGATATTTGAGCGCCTGTTTTATTTATGTCCCTGTTTCAATTTCTTTGAAGTGTTTCTACACTGGGATTATTATATTTCGGAGATCATTTCCACCCCTCCTTTCTCTGGGTTTTTCTACACATCTCGCATAAGAATATTAACCTACTGAGGTTTGGTTTTGTGTCAGCTCCCTGGTGGTTTGCCAAGTGACCATTGTGTTGAGCTGGGAAGGTACACGTCAGCAGGATGTTAGCTGTGTCGTAAAACAGTATAATCCATCCATGTGTGAACACTGGCTAGCAGGGGACACTGGAAAATAATCAGAAGTGGTTAATTATTATTCTCCCTTGTCTAGCCCAGAGACATAGAAACAATTTGTCACATCCCAATTGGGTCCTGGTATTGAGTCGTGTGTGTATTCCCTGAGCTGTCGCTGAAACCACCACCATTTGTTCAAACTTCTTTTGGAAGTGAAACTTGAGTGGCAGCAGCAGCTTGAAACCTGTGTCACATGAATGTGTAGTGGATGGTTGAAAGGATTGGATCCTGTGAAAGCACAGCAGGGTGCTGGTGTAGGGACCATTGGACAAAAGGGGTCTTTTATGAACTGAAACTGCCATGCAGATCAAATGAGCAGCAGTGGTTTGATTATAACATGGTTAATATTATAGTCTTCGGGAGGTGGGAAAGAGCTAAAAGTTAATAAAATAAGTTCAGTCAATTAAAAAAGACACAAGAAAAACAAATGGCCCGTAATCAGACAGGCTGAATAGCCTCCTTCTCCCCCTGGTCTGTGTAAATGGGTCTGTAACTACTGTACATTTCTAATGATGAAACAATGATTTAAATGCAACAGGGCACTGTATCTAACCATTTGCCTCTACCTCTGAGTGACCTTGGCTTGTTGAGTGGACCTGAGGAATCGCTAATTGGCATTGGCACACACTCCAGGTCTGCCTGCGTAACAGCCTATGATACAATTAGTTATTTTCAGATCATTGATCCAATGTCAAATTGAGTCCTTAGTGTAGACACTGGCCATCTGTTTCTGATTCCGGTGGGCATAGGACTCCACACTATTTACTAGGTGACCAGAATCCTTCTCCCAGTTATGTTGGTCTATCGTCTCCACTCATCCAAATTATTAGAAAATTTGGCTCTTCATCACATTGTTTCTGGGAGGATTAGCTGCTGTGTTTGCCCAAGGAATATTCACTTAATCTCTAATTAATCTCCTCCTACCAGGAGGGTGATTGAAGGCACGGTCGAAGAGGAGGGTCTTGCAGGAGGCAAGGAGGGGGCCAAGGCAGAGCGACTGCTTGATGGAATTCCAGAAGGTGGGGGCAGAGTAGCTGAAGGCTCACTCACCAATGGTGGGGTGGGGAGGCAGAGGTGTGAAGCAGGCAGGACCTTGTAGAAGGAGTGGGCAGGTTGGTAAGTGGTTGAGAGGTTGCAGAGGTAGAGGGGTGCAAGACTATGGGGGGGCTTTGAATGTGAGGACTAGAATCTTGAACTGTGTAATGGGAAGCCAGTGGAGTGGAGCAAGGATAAGGGTGATAGGGTCTTGGAGCCTGGTGTGGGGGAGACGAGGGCTGCAGAGTTCTGGATGGTCTACAGCCTGTGGAGGAAGGAATTGCCAAGGCCGACAAGCTGGATGTTATGAATGAATGTCTGCAGGTTTCGGCGGCCAGTGGTGTGAGACGGTTCTGGTGCCGGGTGTTGTTGCAGAGGTGGCGGAAAGCAGAGCTTATGCACAAAGTTTATGCAGCTACAATTATGTTTGTGTGTGTTTTTCTCCAGGAGATGTGGTGGATATATATCAACATGAATTCCTCGCACTTCGAGACCGTCTCCGTGTAGCCGAGCAAGAAAATCTCAAACGTTCTAAAGAGCTGAACCTCGTGTTGGATGAGATAAAGCGAGCCATTGCTGAGAAACAGACATCGAGAGATATTAACAGGACCTGGAGTAATCTATCAGGTACCTCACATCTTACACCTTGTGCCCGCTGAAACCACAATGTTAACAAAGCTATGATTCATTTTGAAGGCTGTTAAGAATTTGCATTGCAAATTTGGTGATCACCCTCAGTCAATGAGGGTGATTTTTGGGTGAAGAGTGAAGATCAATGTTAACCCCTATTCTAATTCACACATGGAGGCACGTACTGTATGTTTTCAGTCTCCGCAATGTTTCAGATCCAGGGCTTTCATTTATCACTTATGTAAATGTGAAGTGAACCATTTATTTTAAGACTGAAAGATGGCTTATTTTAACTACTATATTTGAAGAGAAATCAGTTTGAGTCAATGCCACTTTCCCTGCGTCAATGTTTAAACATCTTTGCTTATGCCTTTTGTCTCTACTTGTCTATAATGTTCGTTTCCCATCCATGAGGATCTAACTATCTCTTTTGCCCCCTCTTTAATTTTCTTAATGAATTTAATTAATCAGTTTCATTCCAGGCAACGTTTCCATCTAATTTGGCTCATAAAGTTCAAGTCTAGGATCTAATTATAAACCTTCCTGTTCTAGTCGACTGCAAATTCTCTTTAGATCAGATTTAATCTTTCTCTACGGCGGGGAAGAGCACAAACCACACAAAATTAGTTTACTAATGTTACTTATTTCAAATAAATGTGCAATAACTCTTTTAAGTACTGGCTGGAGTTTAAGTCAGTTTAAGTCAGTGATGTACAGATTTCCTGCACAACACACCATGCTCGGGTTCTGATCACTGAATGTTCAGCGCCTTGGGACCTCCTCCTGACGTGAAAGGCATTTTATCAATTTAGTCTTGTTATTGTTCAGTGCCTTGGGCGTCCCTCCCAATGTAAAAGGCACTTTACAAATGTAATTTTGTTGTGTGTTTGAAAGATATTTAATATTTAGTCCTGGAGCTTAAAGTAGCATCCTAGTTCCTGGGGCCAGGGATTACTTCACTTTTGAACCACTTGGCTGTGAATTTCAGTCTCGGTGAGAGTGTTATGGGAACTGGGATCCGGGAAATATGAGTAATTGCGTTTTTGTAGAGCTTATCATTCACTCCCTCTCTCTCGCTTGCTATGGGAAAATGATTGTATTCCAGTTGTCCAGGTGATGACGCAATAAGGTTTACTCCATCCCTGCTTACTATCTCACTATCTTCCTCCCCTCCCAGATGAAACTAAACTAAAGCTATGGAACATCACCACCAGTAAGAATGTGCTGCAGCTTCCCAGCATCTTCCATCATCTTCCACACTTGCTTGCCAGAGAGAACAGTTTCCAGCCTTCCGTGTACCTAGGGCAAAGGAGAACTGGGGGTGAGCACTTTAGTGAAGTTCTTTTAATTACTCGTTTTCACCTCCTATTTGCCCCTTTTCTCCTCCGCTCCACCATCGGTGCCTGTGCTTCCAGCTACAACACCCTGAAACTCTGGAACTCTCCTGCAATTCCTCCACCTTGCTGCTTTTCTACCTGCTTTCAATCCTGCCGTAAGATTTTCTTTTTTGATCTTGCTTACGGTCATCTATCCCCCAGCTAGGTGTCAGACTCTGCCACTTTTCAAGCATTGTGGAACACTACCCTGCGTGAAGGGCGCTATATAAATACATGTTGTTTGCATGTTTTCAGACATGTGGGAATCAAATCCTATTCATATTAATATATTTTAACTGAAATATAATGTTGCCTAATTCAAATATTTCACTGCCCCTTTTGCAATGTCGAGTTCTGGAATGCATTTTATGTGTGGATTGCCTTTGTTTCAGGTCCACATGCAGTGGGTAGCTTGGAATTAATTTCCTTTCTATAGAAGGACCCGAAGGAAAGATATGGGGGAATTTGGTTTTGCATTGCATAATTCATACTTCATCTACAATATTTTGATGTACAGGTATTTTGATGTAATACCATTTTTGTCCTATTTTATTGCCCACAGTCTCGATAGTGATGGGAGTTCCCACTGTAAGGCGGGAGGTACACACTTACCTGGTTGACACCCTGAATTCTCTGATCTATGAGCTGTCCCCAGAGGAAAAAGAAGATTGCGTGATTGTTGTACTTATTGCAGAGGTGAGCAAGAGTCCACCTACATTAACACATCTCATCGGGTTACTAGCAGTCCATCCATACAACCACAAAAAAGCAATCACGAGAGGTGGTACCTCAGAATGCGTAAACAACTTATATTTATATTTATTGAGGCATTTTTCACATAAAATAAACACCTGAAAGCACCCTTACATAGTGATCTGTTCTTGATAGTGTGTGGAGATTACTTAATCCACTTAGTCAATTCTCCTTATGTACAAATGTTGCTTATTCACTGCTCAGACTTGCAAAGCCTTCCAATAATAATCTTCACATTTGATATAGTGCCTGTAATGTGGAACATCTCCAAGGACTTGACAATATTTCTTCACAGCTGGACTCCTAGGGTAGTGACTGTATTTAGGTGAATGTGGCAGCCAATTTGTAGACAACAGAGTCCCACAAAAAGCCTTGAAGTGAGTTGGCAATTTTATTTGGCTGATTGTGGCCCAGAATAGATGGAGAAAATAGTTTATCATTTTGAATAATGTCATGGGATCTTTAATAGATCTATCTGAAGAACGGATGAGTATTTACTATTAGTGATGCTTCCGCTAAACTCCTAACACTAGATTCCTTTCCTTCGTAATCTTTAATATCCCTATTTCTCTTGTACATTTCTCTTCCCCATATTAAACATCAAAATTCTTTCAGCATCTAGGGTCCTTCTGAAGCTAATCATTGTACATTTACAGAATCCTTGGTGAAAAAAATTATCAGATCTTGCCTCTAATGTGGTTAACTCTAATTATATGCTTGTGACCCATTGTCTGGGCCGTTCAACCAGAGAGAAATGCCAGGCTGACTCCTAGTTACGTTTTGAATGAGAGAAAATTAAGGTGAGAGATGGAAATGAATGCATCTGCGAGCTTCTAACTAGTTTATAGCAGCTTTCCTGCACCAATAGAAGTAGAGCTGCTAACACAAACCCATTGATGGCAATGAGGGCAGTTTGACTGGAAGCAAAATCAATCAGACATTTAAAGGGAGATGGATAGATACAGAATTGATTGGAATGTTTAAAAAGTGGATAGATAAATGCAGAATCAATAGGTATTTAAAGGATAGGTATACTTGGGTTGTAAGGATATTAAAGAGAATTGGGCTTCAAGAGGGAATGCATCTTATCACCTGATTTGCTCTTTCTCCACCCACTCTTCCTTCTCCATTTCCCATCTCTTTGTTAAACCTGGTGAGATTATATTGGAACCAGAAAATAAGAGTGTCTCAGATAAGTAAACAGGATGCAACTGTTTATCTATCCAGCATCTACTGTACATTAAATAAACCAAGAGTTAATTTAGTCCCAAGCGCTCAGGGACGCTACCCCGCATAAGGGACGCTATATTAATGTAGTCATGCGTCATCACCTTGTGTAAGCAGGACACTTGCTTTGGTGTGTTGAACAGTCTGAAGGGAAACTAATACTAGTAGGAAGAATAAAACCTCTGCTATAGTTGAATATTGCTGAACTAACCACCATAAATGGGACTGATCAGTCGATTATTTAATGGTGATTATCTCCTAGACAATGTATTCTAGGTAGGGTTAGGCGATATATTGATATATCGGTTATATCTGATATAATTTTAATATCGATATGCCGATATTGAAATTAAAAAAATATCGATATATCAAAACATTCGATATATCGAAAAAAAACATCGATATATCGCAAATATCAATATACTGTTTCTGGCGATATATCGGTATATATTGGTATAATGCGGACTTTTTCAACTTACCTTGTCGATATCCGAAAGCGCGCGCACACCGGATTGCGCGTTCGCATGCGCAGGACAAAAAAAACACGATATTGATATATCAGTATATATCGATATGGTCAAACCGATATATCGATATCGGAAAATTTCCATATCGACGGACTCTAATTCTAGGGTTTGCTTTTCAAGGCAAGTGGCTTCAGGGCTTTGTCTCACTGTAAGATCATCAATCAATAGACTCTGAGCAGTGTTTAGTGTTTATTTGTTGGTAGCCTGCAACTAAATGTCATCCAAGTATTACTATTATGTACGAAATAATTTTGTTTGCTGAAGAACCCAAAAGCTAAAATCCTACCTGAAGGTTTGTACTTCCATAGATCTGATGATCAGGAGGGTGTAATGTTTCCAGTGGAACAGATTGACAACTGTAATCCATGCCCACAACTTTTGTAGGTTCATCTGGATTAACTGCTGTAGGACATACAGAGGCCGAAACGAATTTTAAAAATCTGTAGGTTTATAGGCCTGGCTTTGGACCCACTCCACAAGTGATTACTGTGAAGTGCAATAAAGTGAATATGAATGAAATGATTGTGTTCTGAAGCCGGTCTCTGTGGTGTTGTAGGTGTTGTACACTAAAGGGGTCCTTGGGAAGTCCTCACAATGTGAAAGGCATTCTACAAATGTAATTTTGTTGTTGTTATATTGAATAAATGCTGCTTTCCCAAGCATTATATCAAATTCAAGGATTATTATTATTATTATTACAGTTGTTGACTGCTGCCCTCCAACAGGACGTTGCTCAACATAGTCTATTAATTTCCTGTGACAATGACAAAGGCAGGATGTACAAAATACACTGAGATCCAATCAGCAAGTCAGTTTGAGTAACCCCTGGAATGTATTAACATTATTTATCAAAGATTTTTCCATGAAGACTTAATTTAGCCAACATTATAACTAGATTGACTGCTTTATACTTTGACATAGTCGTTACTCAAACTGACTTGCTGATTAGGTGTCAGTGTATTTTGTACATGTGGGGTTAAGGCAGGGATATCCTGCCTTTGTCATTGTCACAGGAAACTAATAGGCTATGTTGAGCAACGTCCTGTTGGAGGGCAGCAGTCAGCAGCTGTAATAACAATAATAATAATAATTCTTGCATTTGATATAGCGCTTTTTGCGTATTCTAGATATCTCAAGGCGCTTCACAGAATATACTGTAAAGTGAATTGACTGAATATTTGTAGGCAAAACAAAAGATCCAGAAAGTAGGAAACCATAAGCAATGATTAGGGCTTAGCTGATATTTGTTAATCTCTGGAGGAAAACTGCCTGTCTGGCTTTGTACTCCATCATAAGAAGCCAGTGGCGACTGAAGGCATTTCGGTATACAGTACTATTGAGGCCTCAGCATATACATGTACTTGAGATTCAGGATCCAATTATGAGAACCCAGGCTTGTGAGAGAGGCCCAGGGCTGCATCGACAGCTGTCCCAAAATTCAATCTCTGTTAGCACCAGAAAGCATGGAGTGGGTGAGGGACACTTGACATACACTATTATTGGCTATAAGGAGCTGTTGCAGCTAAGCCCTACTCATCACTTATGGTTTCCTACTTTCTGCACCTTTCATTCTTAGCAATGATGTTACTAAAAAAAATTACTAATATCCTCGAGCAAATCACAGTCAATTGATGGAATGCCGATCTACTGTAAATCCTACATGCAACATGAAAGGCACTTATCTGGATGTTTAAATTCACAACTGTACTTTTCCTTTCTGAGTAAACTGTGAACGCAGAGTATTCTCTCTTCAGTTGAAGTGGTGTTTCCTGTATAACTTGTGATGAAGCCAACCTTGGTTAACAAGGATTCACTCAGGATTCCATCGCTTTGTTTATGATTTGCTGTCTCTTTTTTGTTACAGACCGATACATCTTATGTAAATAGTGTTGCAGAAAATCTCAAGAATTTGTAAGTATTTCCTATTTCTTATAAGAACATATTTATGCCGTTTTGAAGCGCAGTTTCCTAAACTAACACTGCTCTGGCATCAGGAGCATTACTCTGTTTAAATGCCTCATCAAACCTCGCTGAGTGCAATGCTTAAAGAGTGACTGGTCAAATCCTCTCCTCCACCTTGGAATGTTTATTCTCAGATTCCAGTGGACAATATCCTTTGCTTATTTATGGAAAAACCCATTTGCCAGTCTTTAATCAGCCCCGATCTTCATTCAGTGCTAATATCTTCCCACATATAATGGTGTAATCCGCCAAGGTTATAATTTTTTTCTCCAAATCATTTGTGAATAGTGTGAACAGTATAGAACAAGAGCTGTACAACTCCCTCAGTGGGTGCTTTTTCCCATTATTATCGCCTTCTGCTCGCTATTTCTTTATTAGTTTTGAGAACCAACTAATCCATAAACTCTAACCTACATCAATGTTGAACACTGTGCTTAAGTACCTTCTGTTCTAGCTGTTGGTAATTTTAACATCTAAAAATATGTTTGGCTTCGTTTTAATGACATACTGTACCATCCGTGTACAACACACATAAATCATTTTCCCAGAAATGCTTGGTCTCGGAGCGGTTTCAGTTTGATGGAAAGTTGGCTAAACCAGCGCTTCATATGGCTTCAAAATGGAGGCTCCAAACATTGATGGTATTTTTTCAGATGTTTTTATAAAACATGTAGGGCAGGTTACAGACACCAGTGGTGTCCATTGCAGACTTCAGTCTGAGTGTTGAACCAGAGCATTGGATAATGATCCAGCCATCTGTAGTCGCAAGGCATCTGCTTACTATGAGCCCAATGAGCTCTGTTTCCCTCAACCACATCTGCTTGGTGTATCTGCTGTTCACAGGCCTGTTTGGCACATTTTATTCTATCTTCATTTAAAAATAATTGGAAAACTATTGATTCGGATCAGAATTTGAGTTAAAAATCATGAACTGTGTCAGTGTTGAGGTTTACTCTGTGCCCAGGATGACTTATTGCCTCTCAGGGATCAAGGAGTTCAGACTCCCATTTCCTACCAGCAGCGGCTCCCACCATTGCTCTCAAAATGATAACATCCCAAATAAAATTCTCCTAAATTCCTGCCTGGAAAGTTAAAGCTGGTTTGACAGGTATAAATTCTACTGTTTGTCTACTTGCTTTTTTTTCAATTTCCTGAAGTGAAAGTATTTATGTCAGGAGGCTACAGTCAAAGTAGTTGGATATTTTTATTTTAAGGGAGTGAGCTTACGTTAGGACAAATAGTATTTGAGCCTGTCGATAACTCCCTCTTAAAAGGGAATTGGATAAATACTTGAGGGAAAACAAAGTTTCTGAAAGCTGCCAAGTGTGAAATACAAGCTGGAGAGCAGATCGCTGCTGGCTGTTCCTCTGGCCTTTCGTTCAGTTTGTTGACAGCTTTCACAAATTGCAGTTTGCTATTTGGGGAATATCACATATTTCACATCGCTGGCCATGGGTGAGGGGAGATGGCAGCTATTCAGAGCAGCAATAACAGCGTGGAAGGCCATTCAGGTCCCATTGAACCTCACTCTTTGTCATTCCTTTCCAGATTTCCAAACGAAATTCAGTCGGGACTCCTTGAAGTCTTAGCGCCTTCACTCAACTACTACCCCGATTTCTCTCACCTAAAAGAAACATTTGGGGATCCGAAGGAGAGGGTTAGGTAATTCCTCCAACAGTGTATTTAATAAAATTGTGCCTTTTGTGCCTAACTGTTCAGCGCCTTGGGACGTCCTCCCGACGTGAAAGGCACTCTATAAGTTTAATGTTGTTGTTGTTGTTTTGCACTGTAAAACCTGTACCCACGCCCTTTAAAAATTTCTGCGAAAAGAAGCAACATAATAATAATGTTGTATGCCAAAATAAACTGTACTGGGGCCAAAGGTACTTCAGAAAGGGATAAAGCTGCAAATGTGTGTGTTGATCAGACAGCCTGAGAGCAGAAGGTGTGAAATTACACATCCAGGGTTTCTTTTATCTCAGTTTGAAAGAAATCTCTTCACTGTGAGGCCACTTCAGGTGCAGGCGGCTGTTCTTTGAAGTAACTAGAAACTGTTCTGGATTAATACCGACAACTCTAAAGTGTTTGTGTTGCTCTGCATATATAATATCAGTTGTTTTGGCTTTTGCCAAGTGATAACACATAATCTGCCTGTGATTGGAAAGCACAGTTACATCCACATCAACCATCGGTGGGTTTGATTTCTGTGATCCTGGATTCATACAATATTGGTAATGTGTCACGTTTTACCCCAAACTGATTGTTTTGGTATCGTTCCGTCTTAACCCCAAACCCACTGAGCTTCTCACTGGAGAAGCTGCTCATTCTGATCTTCAACCTGGAGTGGTGCTTTTGGCCAATTCACTGAAAGTGTAAATCTGTAGTTTTAAATACTGACTAACTTTAGCTTTTGTTTCAGATGGAGAACAAAGCAGAATCTGGACTATTGCTTTCTAATGATGTATGCCCAGTTGAAGGGATCCTATTATGTTCAGGTAAAAGGAGCTGTTTGTCAGTTGGGGTGGTTCTCACTGTGGTAATGGGCAGCTGGGGTGGCACTCACTGACACGCGCGCACACAGACATACACTGAGCCTATTTTCAGTACTTTGTGATGTCCTCCTGACGTGAAAGGAACTATACAAATGTAATTTTGTTATTGTTGTTCTTTCCTCTCTAGCTGGAGGATGACATTGTGGCCAGACCCAGCTACTTTGGAACAATGAAGAACTTTGCTTTGCAGCAGCCTTCGGAGGAGTGGATGATCCTGGAATTCTCCCAGCTAGGATTCATCGGTAAGTTGTAGGGAACGGCGATATGGGAATTTCCCGATATGGATATATCAGTTGGCTCATATCGACATATACCGATCTATCGATATTTTCGGGTTTTTCGTACTGCGCATGCGCGCGCATTCCGGGTGCGCGCGCATTCGGGGCCTATCTTCTCAGGAGGTAAATATCTTTCTCTCTCTGTGTCTCTCACTCTCTCCATCTCTGTGTTTTTCTGTCTGTGTGTCTCTCTCCCTCTCTCCTCTCTCACATCCCCCCCCTATCTGTATATTATCACATCCACCCCGTCTCTCTCCCCCCCCCCCCCGCCCCTCTCTCGCACCCCCCACCCCCGTTGTCTCTCTCCCCCCCCCCCCCCCCCCCCCCAGCCGTCTCTTTCTCCCTTCCCCCCCAGCCGTCTCTCTCACACCCCCAGCCGTCTTTCTCCCCCCAGCCGTCTCTTTCTCCCTCCCCCCCCAGCCGTCTCTCTCCCCCTCTCCCCCCCCCCCCCCCCCAGCCGTCTCTTTCTCCCTCCCCCCCCCAGCCGTCTCTCTCACACCCCCAGCCATCTTTCTCCCCCTCCCCCCAGCCGTCTCTCTCCCCCTCCCCCCAGCCGTCTCTCTCCCCCTCTCCTCCCCCCCCAGCCGTCTCTCCCCCTCTCCTCCCCCCCCCCCCCCAGCCGTCTCTCTCCCCCACTACCCCCCCAGCCGTCTCTTTCTCCCTTCCCCCCCAGCCGTCTCTCTCACACCCCCAGCCGTCTTTCTCCCCCCAGCCGTCTCTTTCTCCCTCCCCCCCCAGCCGTCTCTCTCCCCCTCTCCCCCCCCCCCCCCCCCCCAGCCGTCTCTTTCTCCCTCCCCCCCCCAGCCGTCTCTCTCACACCCCCAGCCATCTTTCTCCCCCTCCCCCCAGCCGTCTCTCTCCCCCTCCCCCCAGCCGTCTCTCTCCCCCTCTCCTCCCCCCCCAGCCGTCTCTCCCCCTCTCCTCCCCCCCCCCCAGCCGTCTCTCTCCCCCACTACCCCCCCAGCCATCTCTCTCCCCCTCCCCCCCCCCCAGCCGTCTCTTTCTCCCTCCCCCCCAGCCGTCTCTCTCACACCCCCTGCCGTCTTTCTCCCCCTCCCCCCAGCCGTCTCTCTCCCCCTCTCCTCCCCCCCCCCCAGCCGTCTCTCTCCCCCACTACCCCCCCAGCCGTCTCTCTCCCCCTCACCCCCCCCCCCAGCCGTCTCTCTCCCCCCAGCCGTCTCTCTCCCCCAGCCGTCTCTCTCCCCCTCACCCCCCCCCCAGCCGTCTCTCTCCCCCTCACCCCCCACCCCCAGCCGTCTCTCTCACCCCCCAGCCCTTGCATACCTGTATATTGTATTCGAGGACTGTGAATACAATATGGCGGCTTTGCACCTCAGTCTGTGCATTGTGTATAGAGATGAGCATTCTGGGTCTTGTAGTGCAGTGTGCTCGCATCCCGATTTTTTACCTCGATATATCGTTTTTTCGATATATCGATATTTTTAAAATGTCTATATCGGCATATCGATATGAAAATGATATCGGGTTTTAGCGATATATCGATATATCGCCGTTCCCTAGTAAGTTATTGATTCTAAGCTTAGCTTCCAGCTCAGTAACTATGAGGACAAGGAGACAAACACAGTCTTCATGTCCATGGCTTAATTTAGAAAATTGGCTTCTGAGTAGGTTGGCTTGAGAGAGAGAGAGAGCGGGACCAGCTAGGACAGCAGAGAGCTCCTTCCTCTGTATACTGAACTGCTTTAAAATTGTGAACGTCCACCTGACATCAGCTGAACGTTGTACTGGAGGTTGCGGCACCTCCCCCATTGCTGCTCTGGGTTGTGAGCTGAGCTCCAGTCCCTCGTCAGTGTGGCTGATCCCGATAGAATGCTACTGTGTGAGCCGAGCTGACACCTCAGCATTTTTATCAAGTCGTGCACAGCTGCCGTCAGCCCTGTGAGAGTTAGAGGCGCACATGTGTGTCTTGAGTGAAGTGAACCAGACCACTGCCTATCGTGTTCTTGCACATGGTTGATTTTTTTCTCAGTAGCTTCCAGTGAGGAATCATTATGTTAAAAGGGTAAATTAATTATCGGGGAAAGACTCATTATTTGGGGCCTGGAACACTGGTTCCGGTGACGACAAACATTTCAATATCTTCCAAGTTGTGTAAACACATTGTGGGGAAAGGTTTAATATTTGGTAACTGATTGCTAGAGTCCATCTATTATTGATCTGATCAATCAAATGTCAGGCACAAAATGTACTTGAGCTCTGGGACAGGTAACGTCAGGCTAACTGAATCCCCTTAACGTCACATTGGATTTTTCAGGTGATGTGTTTGCTCATTCTCCATCAAATCAACAGCAGACAATATCAAGAGCCGGTTTAAATGCCGCTTTTATTTTCTAACCGCATTGCGAGTTCTCTGTGGGATACAATCTAAATGAAATCAAGTGTGTACAACACTGCACTGAGCCCAAGTGTACAGTGATTTGTGTCATAAAGCCCTCTGTTGGTTTGTTAAACCTCACACTTCTTCCATGTGTGAATCCTGCCCACAGAGCTCACAGTCATGTGATGTTTACTGGGCGGGTGTTTGTGATACTGCGAGAGATTCTCTGCTTTTGTTCAGGTTTGACACAGGGTCTAGGGCCCGCAGATAACTCTGGTAATTTTTAAATAGCTCAATATCTTATTCCGTTAGTTAGACACACACTGCCTTGGAACACCTTGATGCAATGGTGATATCGTCTGAAATGATCTAAAAGGAAATAATGTTGAGGTTTGTTTGATAGACGTAGGGAACCTGCTGCAAACTGTAGAGCAGTCAATGATGAGTGTGTACATTTCACAGTGTCCTGACCAAGAATCCCCAAGACAGTTTGGTCATTCAGCTCATGTTTGTTTGTAAGAACCTACTGAGTGCAACATATCTGCCGGGTACCTAAAAACCATTAGTGCCTTTGACAGTAATTACTATGGAGAAAAGGATTATAAAAGGACACATTTGTTCTTTCTTTGCATCCCTGCTTCTTGGACCCTCTCCAAACTCTGACCTTCAACAACAACAACAACAACTTGCATTTATATAACACACTCCACGCCGGGTGGCGTCTCAGAGACTGTGCTTCATGAGAGTTTGTGAAGAATCTGAAAACTGATTTGGTTAATTTGGATTTTTTTTCAACCGAGAGAGAGAAATTTGACTATCAATGGAATTGGCCCAAATAAGTCAGCTCATCGAGAGAGCAGACAGACAGACCCCAATAAAACTAAATCCAGAGTGCAGTAATATCAGCATATCTTTCTGCTGAACAAGTTCTGATCTAAGAATGAAGAATAGGATGATGGTGGCATTAATCAGCAGCAACAACAGCTGTGCTTTACGGCCTTGCCCCCACCTATCTTTCCGACCTGCTGTCTCCCTATCAGCCTGCCCGTTCCCTCCTTTCAATGGGCGCTGGCCTGCCCCATGTCCCCAACCCGAACCGCCCTACCATCGGTGGCTAGGCTTTCAGCCTCTCTGCCCCCACACTCTGGAACTCCTTCCCGCAATCCGTTCGCCTCGCTTCCTCCTTTCCTCCTTCAAGGCTGGTCTCAAGATCTTCCTCTTCGACTGTACCTTCTGCTGCCCTACTAACTCTTCCCCCTCTCCTACTCTCCATCCCCTGCCCCTACCCTGCCCCTTCCCCCCCTGCTCAGGTCCCGACCTAACTGTTCAGCACCTTAGGACATTCTCCCGACATGAAAGACGCTCTATAAATGTAATTTTGTTGTTGTTGGTGTTGTTGCTTCAACTTGCACAATTCCCAGTCAATGCAAACAGTGGGAAAGAGATTGTGTTTGGAGAATTGAGTAACTTGTGGAGAGGAGAAGAGTCCTCCCTACATTGGCTGGGCGTGATGAACGAAATAATGTCCTGAGCCCAGTGTCTATGCTGGGAGATAACACACTCTCTACAGAGAGATTATTCTCCTGGTTTAATGCCGGTAATCTGACAGAAATCCACAGGGGTCAACTGTTAAATCATTGAAGAGTGCTGTTTGATTTTGCTGATTGACAAAGAAATCTAAATGTGGTGCAGTGGGGGCTGGTGTGGGTGGGCAGCACACTGGCATTGGAAGGCATTCAGTGTAAGTGAGGTTGAGGAGACATCACATGGCAAGGTTCCCTGACTGTGCAGCCACCTCCTGATTGCTTATTACAGAGAGGAGAATGATTATTCTCACTGCGAGGTGAATCGGTAACAAAGCGACATTTTAACACGAAGGGTCAGGGTAGTCGATGTTTATTGTAGTGGGAATGCAGCAACTTATTTTGGACTAAAATTGATGATTCCAGGCGTGATTGTAAACTAACTTTTTTTTAATCAAATAATTTTGACATTGAACCTCCCCTGTCCGCACTAAACAAATAGTTGCTGTCAGGTACAGTGAGTGTTTTATAGGCAAATAAGGCAGCCATTTACATTAACCTGTGGTGAACAATACTCTGGTGGATCATTGGCAAAACAGAAAAACCTTTGTTTAAAGGCATCAGTGGCTCTTTACTTTCTTTCTCAACAACCCGCTCTCGAGTCTCATTAAACACTCAGCCACTGGGAAATTTTAAAAACTACAAAAAACTATTATCTGCTCTGAGTTCAGTAATGGGCAGCATCAAGTGCATCACTGACTAGGTTCCCCAAGGGAGGACATAATTTTCTGGCTTGGGGTGCATTTTGTGTGTCAGGGGACAGATGATGTGTTGTTGGTCAATACATCCCAGTTGTCACTTTTGTGCCCTCAGCAAATGTATAATTTGCGTCTGGCTATTGTTTCACTGGTTGGAAGGACTTCAAAGTGGAATGTGACAGGTTTGCAAGCTTTCCATGTGTAGCTGTGGGAAACTCAGGCAGATCACACGTCAAGATCAGTTGGTTCCTTGGCACTGCTGGGCTTGTCTGATCAAGGCTTCACTAAATTCCCAATTAAACAAACTCCATGTAATTCTTGCACTTTGTTCTTCACCCAAAATAAATACCGTACTAGCCTTTACCTATTATAATTCATCTTCAGTACACCTAATATGTTAAGTACAGTAGCAGCTGTGTCTACAGTCCTGATCCCTGACAGTTCAGCACCTTGGGACATCTCCTGATGTGAAAGGCACTACTCTATCAATGTAATTTTGTTGTTGTATATCCTTGATTTACGATTGCAGAGAACAGCAGTTTAGATTTTTTTGAAGTTTAGATGAATCAAAATGGATCATCTCCAAGTCTCAGAGTGAGTAAGATCGGGGTTTAGGGAAGTAATACTGAACAGAACTCACTGATGTACGCAGGAATATTGATGGAGATGTGTAGGCGTCCTAAAACTTCATGATTTTTCTGTCACGGATATTAATATATTAAAAGTTTAGTTTAAACAAGGTTACAGATGCTGTCCAGATGGTGTGAAATTCACACTTGCTTTGCACCAATCACTATATCCTAGGCAGCACAGTGTGAACGCAGGGAGTAATTGAGCAGGTCTTAACTCTTTGCTTCCTGTTATTTAGGTAAAATGTTCAAATCCTTGGACCTTAGTCTGATTGTGGAGTTTATTCTCATGTTCTATAAGGACAAACCCATCGACTGGCTGCTCGATCACATCCTGTGGGTCAAAGTCTGCAACCCAGAGAAAGATGCAGTAAGTGTCTGTGAAGAGCGAGGTGTGCCTCACTGATCGCTTCTCAGTTATTTACAAACCTTAAGGTGATTGGGAAGTCTCATGTCTTAACCTCTCAAAGTGCTTCACACATACTGAGTGTCAAGTTAGTGATTGTTTCTTTCCCATCTTCCCAGAAACACTGCGACAGACAGAAGGCTAACCTACGGATCCGGTTCAAACCCTCCTTGTTCCAGCACGTCGGCACTCACTCCTCACTGGCCGGAAAGATCCAAAAGCTAAAAGTACGTTCACTATATGTGCCAGGAAACACGCCAGAGGCGGTGACCAAACCATGTGAGACACAAAGTGGCATTGGGTGTCTGACACTGCCTTGTCAATCAATCAGCTGGTTAACTGCTGGTGATAAGAAGCCAAGTCTCTCGGTTACTGGAGCAACACTCACCAAGGCTCGATCTGCATGGTCCAGCCTCCACATAGGGAGCCTTCACCATCCTGGCCAGACCTTGTGTGGTTTATCACAAGCTGCAGTGACTGGGCTGAGGAGGAAAAGGCAGGAATGACCAGGCCAATCCTGTGTTTCCTCCCATCGTATTGTGATAATGATAATTATTGTGTGTATTTGGGGTAAATGTGGCTGTTTGTTGGGTTACTCTGGGTACCTTTACCTCAGTAATTGGAGGCAATGCAGAGACGAATAAAGTCCTTCACCTGTTGCTGGAGGGTGACTAGGGCTCGCAGCACCACCCGCAGCATAGATTGTAAAGTGCAGCTATTTGTCCTTATAATCCTTGCATTTGACACAACAACAACAACTTTGATTTATATAGCGCCCTCCACGCAGCACGAATAAGGTTGAAACGCCTCAAAGGACTTCAGGGTTAAACTCTGTGACGTACATTGGATATACATACGTACCCAAGCTGAAGTTACCCATAACCAGTGTTTGATCCTTCATACGTTCCCCTTTGTTGAGAATACAGCTTCAACAACAACAACAACAACAACTAGTATTTATATAGCACCGTTTAAGTGGGTAGACATTACCTAGTATCACTTCTAGGCGGGTGGCATATGAAGGATCCTAACAGTTTGTTTCTCCTATTTACCATTGATGACTTGGGGCACAGTTTATACATTCTCTGCACCCAACCCAGCTCCAATTGGGAGACACCTGCTGGACCTGTCCTTTGTAACTAAGGAAATGATCCATTTTATTTCCCAGGATAAGGATTTTGGGAAGCATACGCTGCACAAGGGCCACTCCAACCCCCCGGCAGAGGTGACGACCAGCCTGAAAACCTACCAGCATTTCACCCTGGAGAAGGCATACCTGGGGGAGGATTTCTTCTGGGCTTTTACCCCAGTGGCTGGTGATTTTATACGAGTCCGATTTTTCACACCAGTGAAAGTGGACAAGTTAGTTTGTTTAATGTTGTATCTTTCACATACTGTTGTACAAAAAGCTTTCAGAGTATATGATGAACCAATCCATTTGACCCTTATTTCTCTCTCTCTCTCTCTCTCTCTCTCTCTTGCGCCAGGTTTTTCTTCCGCAGTGGGAACATTGAGCATCCCGGAGACAAGCTCTTCAATACCACTGTGGACGTGCTGCCATTTGATGTGAGTCTCATTTTCTTCATGATCTTCTTATTTCATCTAATGGAGCAGGAAGTGGAGCCTGATGTAATCTGCTCATTATCAACTCAACCAGTGAGACATTTTACCTGGTCATGAATGAGGCTGTTTGTGGAGTTGATGGAAATCTCAGATTTGCATTGCAAAGTTGAGAGTGGGAATGAAATGGTTGTGGAGATTGTTTAGCAAGTGTAATTTCACAAGCTCTGGTTTAAACTTTCCTCTTTCTCTGGCTGCTAGAATATCCAGTCGGGGAAGGAAACGCTGCTAGATGGCAAAGAGCAGTCTCCGCGGTACCAGAGGACCAAGGACGGATTTATCCGGATTGGTAAATACACGGGGAAGCTGCGTCCCTCAGCTCGCTCAACACAGAGTGGGATTGACGGGCCAGAACAGCAGCAAATTGCATTTATATAGCTTCATTCAGGCTGAAGGATGTCCCAAGGCACTGGCTTCTGCGAGGGATACAATGTTGCTGGGGTTGATGGGGGAGGATGTTGGGGTGGGAGGCGGTATTCTTAGCAGTGGCAATATCGGGATGGACGATGAATATTGTGGAGTTGCTCATCTTTGGAGATCTCGGTGAAGAACTTAAAGAAAGGAAGTTAACTGGGTGTATAATAGTAATCCTGCATTTGATATAGCGTCTTACCAAGACGTTTCAAAGCACTTCACAGAAAACTCTAGAGGGAATTGATCGTATATTTTGTGGGCAAAACATGGATTGTGCCCAGCAGTGTCCCACAAGCAGTCATGGAATGAGTGGCTAAATTATATTTTTTTGAACAAATGTTTTGGAAGGGATTATTACCCCTGGAAAAACGATGGACTTACAGCCAGGTAAACAGAGGTGTGTGGAGTAAGGCAACTTGCCCAACATTTTGCCCTGACTGGGTGTCAAACCCAGGTCCTGTTGCTTGTGAGGCGAGCGCTTAACCACTGAGTTGCAGGACTCCATATCAAGGGGAATGATGGTAGTCAGGCCCGATGCGGAGAGTGTGATGGTATAAAATCTTTTGTGATCTGTTTCAGCCTCGTTTTTGAATGGCATTGCTGAGGGGGAGGTCGACCCTTCATTCGGACCATTGGAGGGTTTTCGTCTCTCCATCCTGTCAGATTCACCTGTTTGGGTCATACTTAGTGAGGTACAGACTCGGTGTTAACCTCTGTCCGTGGAACTTGACATCTGCCGTTTATCGAGTGTGTTGGGCTGGTGCTGTTTCCATTGGAAGATCAGCTGATTAATATTTCTGGTCTTTGTTTCTCAGATGTTTATAAAGAAAGCTGAGACTTAACAGAAGAGGAAACCTGAGCTATGATAATGATCATGGGCAGCAACGTTTGGGTGGAGATGGTCTCGTCGCGTTCCGCGCCTGAACCAGTCAATCCCGGCTATTGTTTCACACGCTGACTGTGACATCTGGTGGCCGGTCTGGGAAGTGCAAGAGAGGGAGAAAATCTGAGTGAAGCAAAAGAAATCTGTCATATCCACAGACAACGTGTCGCTGGTGTTTTTATACCAAATAACAGTTGTATGAAAGAAATGGTCAATTTTTACACTGAATCTTCTGTTCTGATACACGGTGTGCCATTGGTCACAAATGGAAACTAACACTTTTACTTGTTTTTCTGGACAATCAATCGTTGGAGGTGCTGGGGATTAGTCGGGCTGAGTGACTGAACACATGAGAATTGGGAGATTATGGAGCATCCAAACCAGGATTTATCCAGAACCGTTATTTTACCCCTTTTAGAGATAATGTTAGACATGAATCCCAGTGTCAATCTAAGCCACACACCAAGTGGCTTCAGTGTAATCTTGAGGTAAAGTGGGGCAAATCAGGCAGGGTTCCCAATCCTGAAAACTATCCAGAAACTCTGCATTCTCTGCGGGTGGGAGGTGGGGCCATTGCCTGTGGCTGGACATTGGGTTGAACTTCATTGATTTTCACCCTCTTTTGCCCCTGCTCTGCAGTTGAGTTGCTGCCGGCAATGAAGTAAGGGTACAGTGAGCTCCTGCAGGAGAGGAAAGGCCTTTGGAGACTTGTCGAATCCCAAGGTCATCTGTGATTCCCATCCTGGATCCTGAATTTCCGTAGTGTTCACCTCAACACCAGAAATAAAAGCTGGATAAATCCTGCTCCCGATAAATCATATTTGTTGTGTAACAGCCTCAGTTAAAACAATATCATGAAATCTGGTTCTTTAATTGCTTAATCATTGATGCATAATTGAGAGGTAACAGCAGTGTGTGCTGGCCATTCTCTGGGGAGGGAGAGGCACAGCTTGGCCGCCAGTGATGGTCACTTAAGGCCAAACAAATACTTTTGTTTGACATTTTCATATCCTAAGGAAGCTTGTACAACACCGCGATCATGTTTATTAGAATCTGAGTTGCCCTGTAGAATCTTAATCATGTAGGTCCTACATGAACTGATTAACCTACCCATACAAGTGAGAAACTTGGCTGCATGGACCATACCAATCTCTAGAGCAATCTATAAAATTACGCGACTTACTCCAGACAGTGAGCTGATTGTTGCGAATCCGTAGTCATGGACAAGCGAAGGAATCTGAACCAGGATAAGTACAAATCCGGCTGAGTGAACCCTGGAGCTGGGGCGTGTGTTTCTTTTGTCATTGAGCTGCCAATGTCCCGGCTGTTGTTTCATACAAAAAAAAGTTAACTAAAGCTGGTTCACTCACCGAAACAGAGACTTGGCATCACAGGCTTGTGAGCCAAACATCACGGAACTATGGAGGCCTTTGTACTTCAGTTTTAAACCTATGTAACTTATTATTTTCACAATTTTATTATAGCCGTTTTAACTTTCATGGCTTAACAATTATTTCTTAATGCAGTTTGTTCTGAAAATTGGTGCTAACATTTTTTTCACAAATGGCTATCGTTCTCACTGGCCTGCAGTTGGCCTCAGTGCCCCTGTGTAACCAGAGGAGAGAAATCCAACTGTTTCTGATCCCTCCTGCCCAGAGCCAATTAACCCATTCACCCCACAGGAAAGTGTGAGCAGAGTAGGCTAAAGCTTTCACGAGAAGACAGAAGATGATTTGCAAAGCAGGCGCAGGGTAGGGAGCAGAATTTGAAGCTGCACTTTAAAGACTTTCTTTTGAATTAGTATTTAGCTGAAAAAGAATTATGATATTGCAATATCCTTTGTATTACATAAAGCAGTAGGAGCTAATATAAACTGTATTTGCCATTACTGTTATTTGACTGGAAGCAACATCGGCTGTTGCTGTGTCTGATTAGGGGTGAATGCAAATGTGAAATCAGAGAAAATAATTTCAAGAGGAAAAAAAATCCACTTTGGCTGACTGCTTCCTCTGCCATTGAAGTCCCAGGGCTGGCTGCTCTGTGCACCAACCCAACCTTTCCCCAGGTCAATGTCAACACTGCTCTGCCACCAGCCACGAGGACATAGTTGGGAGGCACCTTCTCTGTTCTACAGCTCTGCTGTTTACTCCACTGAGGTTGAGAGCTCACCGAGTCCAAGGGAAACTAACACGTTTCGCAAAAGCTGGTGCCTAATATACACCAAAACTGCAATTAGACTGCACTGTACTGTGGCAATAGTCATGTGGATGTAAAGAACGGACCTACTTGCTTACCAAGAGTATGCTGGAAGGCCAGAGATTTAACCTCTAGTGAAGAATATTCCATTTCAATTGCCATGTTTCAAAGTGGATCATTGTGAGTCAAAATGTCATACTGTTCTTACACCGTTTTCTTCCCTGACCTGCTGACACGCACATTTTATTCTATTTTGGAATTAAACTTATTTCCTTTTGGCCTTAGAATTTACAAAGGAGCTACTGACTGATTTTTTTTCACCATAGTCTTTTTTAAGATGCACTGGAATGCATTATCACATGGGTTGTGACGTTTCTTATATTATGCAGAACATTTCTTCTGTTATCTTTAAAGGGTGGTGAATTGTAATAAAATCTTTAAACTTACCCATGATATCTGTCTATTCTTACAAAGTGTAGTCTTTGCATTTAACAAATACATACAATTGGATACAAAGACTTTGAATGCTCTGTACACTCATTATTCCTGTCCTCAACTACCAGTTTAAGTCAATTTTCCTCAGGAAGGTGGCAACAAGCCCAGCAATATACAGTTGCCTATTGAATCCCACAGTGTATCACATTGAGCTCAATTGAACCCAGCAGGTCAGTCATTTGATTTCATTCTCCCTGACTGCCTATTGCTTTTTTTTTGTTACTTCTGTGAGTTGATGACATATGTTCACTCTCGAATGTGTCCACTGATCATAGTATCTTAGTGATACATGATCCTAACATTTGTTTTATTACTGTCAGTCCCAAAACATTTTTCCCTATACCTCTAAGTCCCTGCAGTTGGTAATAAAATGTGCATTTGATATAGCGCATCACATCAGTGAGACGTCTCAAAGCGCTATACAGAATATGGGCTTCACAGAAGGCAGGGCGAAATCTTGGGCAAGTTTCCTTACTCCGTACTCCTGACAATAATCTCGAGAAAAACAATAATTTGATCCACGATCGTTTATGGGACACTGCTGTGGGTAATTGGCTGCTGCGTTACAACTACATATATACAGTCAATTCACTTTACGGTATATTCTGTGAAGCACTTTGTCTTTCACCTCCATGGCCTTGCCCAACCCTTTGTGACCTTCTAACCCCCTACCAACCTGCCCGCTCCCCCCACTTAGCAGGTTCCGATCTTCTCCATGTCCCTCAACCAACCCACACCACCTACTTCAGTCACTCTACCCCCAACCTCTGGAATTCCATCTCGCAGTCCCTCTGCCTCACCGCCTCCCTAGCCTGCTTCAAGTCCCGTATCAAGACCCTCCTTTTCAATGGTCCAATCGGTCACCCCAAATCCCCTCTTTTCCCTCCACCCTCACTGATCCCGACCCCAGCTTGGGTCTGAAACATTGACTGTCCAGCGCCGTGGGACATCCTCCTGACATAGAACATAAGAAATAAGAGCAGAAGTAGGCCATTCGGACCCTCGAGCTTGCCCCACCATTTAACAGCTGATCTTTTAATCTACTTCCATTTACTCACCCTATGCCCATATCCTTTATTCCTTGTATCCATTAGAAATCTATCAATCTCAGTCTGGAATATGTTCAAGGACTGAGCATCCACAGTCTTCTGGGGTAGAGAATTCCATAAATTCACTAGCCTCTGAATGAATAAATGTTTCCTCAGCTATGTTTGAAAAGGCTGACCCTTAATCTTGGGACTATGATCCCTTAGTTTTCTATTCTCCAACCAGGGGAAACAGTCTCCCACTGTCTACTCTGTCACGGCCGTTAAGAATCTTATGGGTTCTTATAAGAACCTATAAGGTTGCTGCTGTTGTCAAGAAGATGTGAAAAGCAAATTAAATGCAAGGATTGTTGTTATTATACTGTAAAGTGGAGTGACTGTGTTTTGACCAGTTGAGAGCAACTTGGAAAGTGAACTTGGGGTGGATTAAACTCCTGTTCAATGAATGGACAATTGGTAGTCCTGGCTCGGCCCAGCCTGACAGTCACTACACTGAACATCAAACCGGTGACCATCTGAGCTCCGACCAGTGTGTGCTGGGGGAGGGGCCAGATGAGGTCCCGTCTATGATGCGCGCGCAGAGCTCCATTTTAGCGAATCACACTGCACTTTCCAGCCGTACAACCAATCAGCAACATCCACGAGGAGCCGGTGGGGCAGCTAGGGTGATGAACAGCTCCACAGACTAATCAGAGGACGAAGCACAGCGGAGTAACAGCCTCCGTAACCAATCAGAGGGCGAGAAGGTCAGCCATGGTCTCGGAGCCAGTGAACAAGAGCAGGGGGCGTGGCTGTTCTGAGAAGGGGGAGGCGCGCGCAGAGCGGGTCACGTGAGGCGGCAGCAGTGGAGGAGCGGGTAAGTGGCCGATACCGGGTGAGTCCCGTGGGATTTTGAGCCCCGAGGATCAGGTCCCATGCCCGGCGGCGGGTCCGCTCAGCACCGCGGAGGCCAACGGCAGGGCCTGGACTCCTCCCCCCCCCCCCCCCCCCCCGGGAGTTGTTGGGCATTGGCCGGAGCTGAGCTGCCTGGAGCGGGCAAGGTCAGCGCGGCGCTGGGGCCCTGATTGCGGCCTGAGCTCTGGCGAGCGCGGCGCCGCGTGTGTGTGTGCACTTCCCTCTCCCAATGGCCGCCCCGGGGAGGGTCACTACGGTGGGCGGGTGATTTACATTGAGTGGGTTTCAGGGGGAAGTGAAAGCCGAGCTGTCCGGCTGCCCATTAATGTGCGGCCGCGCCGGGAATATCCGGTCCCGCAGTTACTGAAACACCGCATTGTGTTGGAGCCGGGGATGGTTGTCATCAGGCAATGGCTTCGATTTTACTGCATTATTCCAGTTTCATTCATTTTGCACTGAAACTCACTGAATTCGGACAATGAAAGGAATGCACAGTGAGTGGCGCCCAGGCCGACCCCCAGGTTACACCACTCAGCACATGGATTGTGTAACTGAGCGATTCAGTTCATTCCTCAAAAAGAAACAGTGGCTACTATTGGGGTGGGTTTGCTGCTTCACATTGTCAATGAGTCGAGTGTCCCGACCTCACATCAGGGGGATTAGGTGGGACTGGGTGGTAGCTTCATACATTTGTTGTGCCTCTGACACCAAAACATCCGAGTGCTTCACAGGCAAATGTAGTGACTGCATTAGAGGAGGGAGGAGTGAATTGACACCATTGCGAATTTTCCGTCAATATCTTAGCTATGTTAAGATTCTCTTTACTGGCGTCAGAATTCTGAATGGATGTATTAAACAGAATAGTTTGTGGATCAAATGTGCTACAATGTTTTACGGTCATGAGCAATGCCATCGTGTTTTATGGTAATGCCGTTTGCAATTACCGTAAGTGTTTCCTTGACAGCTGCCAATGCTCTTTTGGACTTTCCCATCAACTCTTGGGAAATGCAACCATGTGCTGTGCATAGGCCAAGATTGAATCCTGTACTTTTCCTGTGCCCTGTCTGCAGTTCAGGGCCTTGTATTATGTACAAGAATAATTAAGAAAGAATTGCTTGTGGGGGATACAACTTTTAGCAAGTGTGCTCCCCAGTTGATTTAACTTAATGAGGAATCCAGATAAGGTTTGCAGTTTGGTGAACATGCTATGCTATGATATGGTGTTCAGGTGAGGAGAGGATTGGGCTGGCTGCACTTCCCTTCACTGGGTGTATGGTCTGTTGGCCTTCATTGTCAGGGTGAAACATGAAGAATGGTCTCATAGGTGAGGTCCTGGAGTGTCAACGCTGCCTGTAGAACTACATGGCAGCATGAGTCAGCATCTTCTGGAGAGGGAATCACTGGCAAAAATGAGTTGACATAATGAAGTGGCTACAAAATGGAACTGTTTTCTTTCAGAAATCTAGAAGTAGATTTAGGCCAACTTGTTTTTGCAGGAGTGTGGGTTTAATCCTAGCAAGTTCTGATATTATTGTGGGGAGTCACTGAGCATTGAAGAAAAAAATTCCTTTGGGTGTTGATCATTATTTGGTAGCTGGATCGTAGACCTAAGAGGGTGCAGCCACTATATTACAAAGGTAGGCTGCTTTTTATGGAAATTATTCTTCTAATATCAGTTTAATAATACTTATTACTATTGTCATTAATTTCTTCATGTATGCAGATGACATTCAAATCTTCTCCTCCAGTTGTAAATCCAGTTGTAAATCTGACTTGTTTGTCAGGCGGACATCGAGGCTTGGATGAGCTTAAGCATCCAGCGACTTAGCTTCTACGAGATAGAAGTCATACTCCTTGGCTCCTGTCTTCTCTCGTGCAACTCTGATCTCAACCTACCTGCCTTTCCTTGAGGCTTACCGAACCTATACGTAGCCTAGGTGTCGGGTTCAATCCTCAGCTGTCCTTCTTATCCCACATCCGGTCCCTGACTTTCCTGCACCTCAGTTTAATTGCCGAGTCCTGACCATAGCTTACACCCAATGCATCCCTTGTCTATGCTTTTGTCACCTCCCAAGGAAAGTATTGTCGACGACAATACTTTCCTTGCCGGTCTCCCCAGCTACACTAGCCATCAAATACAACTGATCCAGGATTCTGCTGCCCTTTTTCTCATCCACTCTAAATTGTGCATTTGTGCTTCAGCCTTCTTGATTGGGGGAGGGGAGTAAGAGAAAAAGAATCCCCCTTCCCCATAAGTAGCTTTGTTAAGGGATAAAATACACATCTTATAGCTGCTTTGTTTAGACCTAGTATTTGTCTCTTCACTCACAAAACAGTGAGTAACTCATTCAAATGTGACCACCAAGTTTGGTTATTGCTTGGTTAATATTTTGTTAACTGTTTAGCTAGGATCAAGTGAAACATTTAGCGGAAGACTTCCTCTTACCAATCGTTATCCCAGCAGAAAGAGAGATCACGTCAAGTTGCCCTCTGTTCTTGTTGCTCAATTCACATTATTTTAAGCACTTGGGTGAGAACCACTGTGCACAAGATGGAGTGTTCACTGCCACTTGAAATACCATGTAGTGATTCCTCTTGCAATGACCAGTAGGAACATTAGTCATAGTTTTGGCCTACATGAAAGATGCTATATAAGTACATGTATGTTGCTGATGGTATTATGACAGACCAACCATGACATGACAGCTATAATGCCCTAAATTCATGTTGATATTAACTAAAATGTCTTTTCATGAAAGTTGACTAATTTATCTACATTAGGGTTCTTGTATTGATTTTTAAAAGCGATTTGTTATTGCCATTGAACATCTGATAGCTAGCATTAACACCCTCATTTGGTTTCAGGTATGTCATTTCCAGCAAATAAACTTACTACTGTACATTATTTCTAACTGATGCAGTCACATGAGGTGGGTGGGTGGCTCCTAGCAGGCTACAAGTATTTGTGAGACCGCACTTTTCTCCACACAGTGCTGAATCATGCAGAAGGAGGGACATGGGCATTTTTATTTGATAGCTTAGCAGTAATTAGTCAGTAATAATTCTGTAGGCAGACCATGTAATCATTTATGCCGGAAGACATCCACAAACAGCCAAGAGGATTGTTGGGAGGTGCTGCTTTCTAATGATGTCGTGAATCTTTAATGCTACTTGAACAGGCAAATGGAGGATGTAATGGGTGGCATTCACTTTGCTCAGTCAATGTTTCTGAGAGGCGATTAGCTCCTTAATTGTGATCAGTTGTAAGATCAGTGGAATATAGGAGCACCCCACAGAAAGATGTACTCAGATATTAGCTTTGTAATCTAAATAGTTTGTTATTCTGAATTTCTACTGTCTACACACAGAATCCTATATGTTTTTTCTATTTTTCCAATCAACACTAAGTTCAAACAGTATCTCTTGGGATTAATAAATCAGCCAGTAATAATTTGAGACATCTAGAAGATGTGAAAAGAGCTATATCAAATGCAAGGGTGGTTATTATTATAAGTCTTCTAGCAGCGTAGAGATGTGCCAGTGGAGTGTGTTTGAGTTACTACATTCACTTCATTGTGCTGCGCTAATGCACACCTGAAAACCAGACAATACAAATAGATTTCTATAATCTGTTTGTTTCATTGTGAATACAATCTTGTTTCCTTTGCTCCATTTTCTCTCTCTCTCCCCCCCCCCTTCCCCCACATTTTATTCTTTCAAAATAATGTGTTCACAATTATATTTGATAAGGACCACTGAAGTGCTTTGTCATCATGCAGTGATCAATGACAAACATTCTTGGGTGTTGTAAGGAAACTGCACAACACTGCTGGCTGAGGGGGTAATTGCACCACATTTACTGCCTTCTGTCTTAATTATTGCTCCACTCAGCACAGCATTCCTAGGTCTGGGGATGAGACTTGACTTGTTCTTTAGTGCCCTCTGCTGAAAATGGGTGGATGTTGCAGCAGATAGAACCAGACCCAAGCCTTCAAATTAGCTTTACTGTACAGGATGAAGGAGGCGGAAGCAGACTAGAGAAAATGTACTAAAATTTTCCTGAAATCAACATAGGTCAATGGATTCTACAGTAGCCTGTTTTAGTCCCATAATAATAATAATAATAATCCTTGCATTTGATATAGCGCTTTCCACATCTTATCGACGCCCCAAAGCGCTTCACAGAATATACTGTAAAGTGAATTGACTGTATATATTTGTATACTTCAGCAAATGTTATTTTGTATCATCCTGTTTCACCTTTCAATACTCTATGCCCTACGTTTGTTCAGGGGGTTTGTGTATGCTCCCTAGCAATCTTTGACTTGCAAATCAGAAATCACCTTTTGGAACTTGCCTGTCATTGTTATTTTCCTCTTAATTTTCGTTCTCCCAAGGGAGACCATTTGCTTTCTACTTGAGGTTCAGTTCTATTAGTGCACATTTCCTTCCGGTAACTGTCTATTTGTCATAAAACTAACCTGATCCTAATCTGACTCAATCTACACTTCCTGTCCAGCAAGGGTCTTCACATAGTAATTGTGAGTAGGATTTCTACTTAATATTCTCCTTAACTTGGGACACAGATCAACTCGGTTATTTAGACCAACTGTGATCTGGATTAGAAATCAGGTTACTCAGCACATGCGAGAATTTTGCTTGTAATAATTCTTGTGTTTTGATATTGTGCCTTATTATACTGAGGTGCCTTGCTGTAAGGTGGAGTAACTATTTTTCTTGAATATTTTTTATCAGTGGGAGGATAAAAGTGGCTGCCTCCTGCTCTGAGTAACAGGAAGTGTCTTTAATGATACTTGACTGGATCAGCCGGCTCCTCTCATTGTGCTAATAAATCTAATGTCCTCATACTAAAACCACAGCTAACCTTATTAAGCTCTGCATGTGCAAACATGTTTTCTGAACTTCATTTTGCTTTGGGGAGGAATCCTTTTAACATTGAGTTTCATTTTAAATGCTTATAGGAAGAGTGGGATGCAGGAGAGCGATGTCTGTATTAACCTCAGCTGATTTAATGGTGACTACTGAACATGTGTGTATGTGCACGTCTGAGTTTGTAAAGTGTAAGGGGGAAATTCATAGATTCATAGAATTTTACGGCACAAAAGGAGGCCATTCGGCCCATCTAGTCTGTGCCGGCTCTTTGAAAAGAGCGATTCAATCCCACTGCCCTGCCCGCTCCCCATAGCCTAATAGACCTGTTCTCCCTAAATAAAGATCTAATTCCCTTTTAAAAGTTGTTATCGAATCAGCCTCCACCACCTTTTCAGGCAATGCATTCCAGATTCGAACAACTCGCTGAGTGAAAAAAATTCTCCTCAGCTCCCCTCTACTTCGCCTTGAAACTATTTTAAATCTGTGACCACGAGTCACAGATTCGCCCATGAGTGGAAATAGTTTTTCTCTATTTGCCCTGTCGAAACCCCTCATGATCTTATAAACCTCTATTAGGTCTCCCCTCAATCTTCTCTGCTCCAGAGAGAATAACCCTAGCCTATCTAGCCTCTCCTCATAGCTGAAGTCCCTCAATCCTGGCACCATCCTAGTAAATCTTCTTTGCACCCTTTCCAAAGTCTTCACATCCTTTCTGTAGTGTGGTGACCAGAATTGAACACAGTATTCCAGCTGAGGCCTCACCAAAGTCTTATAGAGGTTAGTCAGCACTTCCTGACTTTTGTACTCTATACCCCTATTTATAAAGCCTAGTATCCCATATGCCTTCTTAACAGCCTTGTCTACCTGTCCTGCCACCTTCAACGAGTTACTAACACAAATCCCCAGGTCTCTCTGTTCCTTCACACCATTTAAAATTGTACTATCTAGCCTATATTGCCTCCCTTCATTTCTTCTCCCAAAATGCATCACCTCACACTTCTCTGCATTAAGCTTCATCTGCCATGTGTCTGCCCACTTTACTAATTTGTCTATATCCTCTTGCAGATGGCTACTATCCTCCTCACTATTTACTATTCTCCCTAACTTAGTGTCATCTGCAAACTTGGAAACTGTACTCCATACACCCAAGTCCAGATCATTGATGTAGATTACATGAGCCAAAATGTAAAAGAAAATTCCTTTGTCTTTCTCAGAACATGGAGCTGAAGCTGTGGCTGTTAGTGTTACTGCTGGCGATTGGATCAGTTACTCTCCGTGCTGAAGATGATGAGGATGACATTGTTGAAGACGATGATGAGACTGCAGTAGAAAGTGAACGAGAACCAGAACCCAGCCCTCCTCCAGCTCCCAAGGTGAGGTTCCACCGATGAGCTGCACCATTATTCAGAAGAGGACTGTAAAATCATAGCAAGTACAGCACAACAGGAAGCCAATTGAGGCTGATTGAGCCACTGCTTGCATTAGCTTATATGGAAACATAATTTCTAATCTTAATTAGGTGCAAAGTTCCCTAATTTTTTCAGATAGTACTTATGCTGGGGTATGGTGCCATAATGAGTATAATTTCAGTACAACTTTGTTATAAAAGGCAATCAGGCCTATACAATCCTAACCAGCATTTTAATTGGGCATAATTGCCATTCGGTGCTTCTACATTTGCTGTAGAAGCAGAAAGTCAGCTCTTCACATACATGCCCTTCCCCCCGTGCTCAGGTCCTGACCTGACTGTTCAGCGCTTTGGGACGTCCTCCCGATGTGAAAGGCGCTCTATAGATATAATTTTGTTGTTGTTGCTTGGATTTTTTTTAGCAAATGAATTTAGGAGTCCACGGCCATTTTTGCTACAAGCATACCTTTATCATCATGAAATACTGTCATGGGGTGAATTCAGTAATTTAAATATGGACCTCTTTGGATCGGTAGCAGTAACAATGCATTACTATTTTCAAATAAAAACACTTAATTTGTCCTCTTTCTACTTTTCAGGTTACCTACAAAGCTCCAGTTCCAATTGGAGAGGTGCATTTTGCAGAATCGTTTGATAAGGGCACCCTGGAAGGGTAAGAAACCTACTTTGTGTATGTCCATGGTAAACTAATGTTGCTGCTGTAGTTCCTCCAGGTTTAAAGAGCAATTATCAAAGCAATCTGTTGCCATCCATGACCATCTGCTGAGATTCGATGTGGAATTAGCTGGAGGTTGGTAGAGCTGCTTTAAAATGCACTTAGAATGATTGCAGGTCTTCACGAATCTGGTTCCATTTCATCTGTTTACTGTGTCAATTAATTTTGTTCCATGCAGCCAGTGCTAAGTAACTGAGTTTGGGGCAGTCCCAGTCACGTTCGTGGGTTGACGGTACAAAAATTTATCTTTGTTGGCAATGTCATCAAACTGTCAGAAGAGTAGGAGCATGCTTCTGAGGTGGGGGTAAGGCATATAGTTTGAATGAACAGAGGAGGCTTTCGTAATTCACTTCTCAGCTTGATGTTGACGCTTTGATGCTTGGAATGGACGACTGTTGCATTTCCAGCACTGACGTTTTAACATAAAATAGTCCCCAAAATGTCTGAAGTAAAATACAGATAATGCTGTCTTCCAAAAACTGGGTGTCTCCATGATATAACCTGGGTTACTTGAAAGACACTGTACAAATGTAATTTTATTGTTGTTGCATATTTATACTAAGTTCAGGGCAGTTGTTTGCTCAGACTTGTTCCTTTTGGCAACTTGTTTGAAGGACCCATAGTTTATGGAAGACTTTAATCCTCATTGTTCTAATTTTTTTTGAAAAAAGTATTCTTGGTGACGCAGTAGAACTTACTTTTAGTTCCATGCCTGAGGATAAATAATGTAATCATAAAGTTTGAGCTAGGGGTTTTGTTTGAGGTAGCGGCTAGGAGTAAGCTTTATGGGACAATAATTACCAAGACCGTAACTCTCTCACCTGCCCAACTTCATCATAGATGCTGTTGGCTACTGATGACAGGATACACATGATTGACCATGATTTTATTAAAAATGCTTTTAATACAAAATTTTAAATGGGGAAATCAGCATGAGACATTTGGGGCAGATAGAAAAAGTAATACATTTTAACACTACATTTTTTGACTATCCAACGCATCCTAAAAGCTAAGATCCTTTAGAATGAAATCTATCTGGAATGACATGCCTGTTTCTGTACTGATCTAAAATACCAAAAATCGAGTTTCTAGTACATGGTGTTCTTCCCTGAAAAGAGAATCGAGTAATTCCAAAGATGAGCGGGATATCTTGCACAACTGTGGGACTTTTTCAGAACCGCGATCGGCCAATTGATGCATTCTTCTATTTTTGCCATAGTTGGGTTGTGTCGAGAGCGAAGAAGGAGGATACAGACGAAGATATTTCCAAATATGATGGTAAGAGCATTTTTTCCATTTGTACAATGTATATTTGTACACTTCTACTTTAGTCAACCAGGATTATAGCAGTTGACACTGTAGCTTGGCTCATAATTTTCGACAAAGATGACTTACAAGTTTACTTATTAAAGGATTTAGTTCCAAACTAAGCATTAGAATTCATGCATAATTATTCATGTTCCTTCCAGTTGGAAGATTATATAGAGGTTAGTCATTATGATGGGAAAAATAGATGAAATAACTTGTTTTTTTTAGGAAAGTGGGAGGTGGAAGAAATGCGTGAGACTAATCTTGCTGGGGACAAAGGGCTGGTTCTCAAATCTCGTGCTAAGCATCACGCTATCGCTGGCATACTGAAACGACCATTCGTTTTTGACACCAAACCACTAATTTTACAGTAAGTGTTTACTTATTTAAATCCTGTAGCTTTAGAACTTTTCCAGTAATGGGAATCGATGCTTAGTGTTCCCCTTCAACCTGAACGTCTTGTGAACCATTGCTTTGAATGAACCAACATTTTCAAGAGGCTTCTGTTGGCTTCTTAATGATAAACCATCTGAGCAAAAATTAATGAAATATTTTGAAATGGTAATCTACTAATATGATCTATTCTTAGCACTGTAATGTCACTTCATTGTTCGGGACAAGGTATAGGTCCAGCTCTGATTGCCTGGCTTGAAAAATTGAAATGCTGCTCCAACAGCTGTGAAGGTGGCATTTGCGCCATACCTGTGCCTGGACCACAGTGAAATTTGTATAAAAGTTGCAGAATACAGATTGTATTTAGTGCATTTTTTGAATTATTCTTCCAGGTATGAAGTAAATTTTCAGAATGGAATTGAATGTGGAGGTGCCTACATAAAGCTACTCTCTAAAACCCAAGGTTTAGTGCTGGTGAGTGGAGTTCTGTTGTGTAGTTCACATTCTGAATCTGAATCTCCTATATGTGCTAGTTCAATTCTAACCTACTGAGAAGTTTTTGGTGATTCATTCCAATTTTGACACCCATTTTCTGATATTTATACATTTAAAAGTACAAAATCTGTATGTAAATACTGAGGAAGCACACATATTGCAGTAGGTTTATGGACAAAAGGATTACTAAATAAATATTTGAGAGATGATTAAAAATAGATTGGAAGCCTGAGGAGCTTGAAAATTGGGAGTGATTACAGAAAAACTTTTAACAGTGTCAGAGCCTGACTCCAGGTAGAGTAGGTGGGGGGGAGGTGTGCAATCATGGTCAAAGCTAGGGATTTAGTTATAGTGTCCAAAGTTTTGGAGCGTAGTGGCTGAAGCGCAACCTCCAATGGTGAGACAGATGGTGCGAGGGTCCTGGAGTAGGCGCCAGGAGGTGCATTGGTTAATTAGGAGATCGGAGGGGTAGGGAGGTGCCAAAGAATCAAGGGATTTGAACACAAGGGTGAGGATCTTTGAAGTCGAGTGTGAGAATCTTTAAAATAGATACACAAAAATATATACACATTTAAAGAATCAGTGAGGCATGTTAACTAACTTGAGCTATATAACAGAATTTGTCCTGAGGGCATGGCATTAAAAGCAATCATTATTAAATGGAGCAGATTTGATGATGTAGGGAAACTGGAGTATCCAATGTGCGTTGCTGGCTAGAGTGAAGTTGGGTGTGTGTCAATAAGTAGTTTGACTGGTTTTGATGATCTGTGCTTTTTATTGGGTAATTTACCAGTCCTACCTGTTATGCTGCAGAGAAAGCAGGAATATTACAGCATTCAAGGGGAAAGAAGAGAAAATGTGATGCTGAGGATGCTGGTCAGCTGTCAGGGTGTTGTTCCCCATTGATTTAAAAAGAAATGCTGCTGCTCAGTGCACAAATCTTCTCCAGTCTTGCCTCGTTGAGAAAGATCTGACATGACAGGTTTCCACGATTCTTAAACTGGAGGAAATTTCACTTCTGGTATTAAAGACCTTTCTCCTGAAAGCTAAGAGAAAGGAAGTGTACTTCCTGAATAACTGCTTTTGACTGGACATGTTTCTTCAGTATGATTACTTAGCTAGAGGTGGATTAGCTAAAGCAGATAGTGGTGCTGGTTCATACCTGTCACATTAGTGGGACCAGAAGTACATCTCCAAGGATTGGAGTATACAATTAACTACTGTAGCAACCACTCCCCATGGTAACTGGGGCTGTCACTTCCAATGCCTCATCAGTGCCTATGGTATGATTTTACTTGCTGAGCGTGTTCTTATATGAAGGATGTTTTGTTCCTTAATGTGCCAACATTTAGAGAATAATTTTAATGAACACTTTCACTTTTCATGGAGGTGATGACATCTGAGGTTCTTCTCTACAATGTTCTGAGTATTCTTTTGTCTCCAATGAAATAGGCTTGGAAAACCTTTCATTCTAATTTGGGAATATGCTTCTATTTTTGTAGGAAAAATTCTATGACAAAACCCCATATAGCATCATGTTTGGACCAGACAAATGTGGTGAAGATTACAAACTGCACTTCATCTTCAGACACAAGAACCCCAAAACTGGCGAGTACGAAGAGAAACACGCAAAACGTCCAGATGTAGATCTTAAAACCTATTACTCGGACAAAAAGACTCACCTCTATACACTAGGTACTGCTGAACGGGTCATTGTGTTATTCATAAAATTCTTGTTAATCAGCATCTTCTCCCCCTTCCCAGGAATAGTGGATCTGAATCTCGAACTTGGGGATATTAGTTTTGCTCCTGTAACTCGTCCAATAGAAGCTTACAGGGAAGCAATATCAGCTAAATTTCTGTTCTTAGTTCCATTTTTCAGTATAGTTGAGGGTAATGCTACCCTGGGGGCTCCAGTGAGCATGGCAGTGGGAAATAATTTTGTATATGTATCTGTGCCTTCTCATAATCTGCGTTCTGTCTTTAGAAGATGGAATGTATGCACAATAAAATTGTTTTCAATTGTGAAAACTTCTACTCATTGTGTCATTTTGCTTTCTTTCTCTCTTCCAGTGCTCAACCCTGACAATTCGTTTCAGATACTGGTAGATCAAACAGTTGTTAATAGTGGAAACCTTCTGGAAGACATGACTCCTCCTATTAACCCTCCAGAAGAGATTGAGGACCCTGATGATCAGAAACCAGAAGACTGGGATGAAAGGCCTAAAATTGCTGACCCTGATGCAATGAAACCTGATGACTGGTTAGTAGAGAGCTTGGGGTATCACAATGAAACAGATCTGAAATGCAGGTGTGCATCATGTACAATTTCCACTTCAACGTAGCTTAAAGTGGCTTTACCTATTGTACAAATATTATATTTGGTTAGAATTATAATAGCTTGGATGTTCTGAGAAGGAACATGCACCACCAGCAGCCATTGAGTGCAGAGAAGGAATACAGCATACGAGATGTCCACAAGATCTTCAAAAAGCCCAAATGATGCGAGAAGCTGCTGAATGATGATCAGAAGACTGGTGGGCTCTCTATGTTGAGAATTGCCAGGCTGGTAAACCTTGTAACACTGTTTGTGTTCATGCCGAAATGTAAACTAGTCAAACATCACTTTTCTACGACTGGAGGTCTAATGTGATTTATCGATTGTCTGTTCACAGGGATGAAGATGCTCCTGCTAAGATTCCAGATGAGAATGCCGTGAAGCCTGAAGGCTGGCTGGATGATGAACCTGAGTACATTGCTGACCCCGATGCAGAAAAACCAGAGGACTGGTAGGTTCAATTTAGTTTGTCCTGTGTTTAGAGGCTGCACTTACATGGTTTATGAATGTTTTAGTATTGATTATGTGCAGGTGATATGCTTCCCTTGTAGAAACCAACTAGCTTTCGCTGCATGATGCCTGGGTCAGTTCAGTGGGTTTAATCCAGGTGTTGGCTGTCATAACTAGTTTGTACATGACGATCCAGCATCGTGTTTATTATTTTGTTAGGTTTTATTTTCAAGCAAGAAAAACTAGCATGTGAAGCTGCTATTGGGTCTGGTGCCAAACTGGACATTAAAATTAAATATGAAATATGATTTGTTAACTGTGAAAATCACTCTCCCCATATTTAGTTCCAAATACAGTCAAAAACAAATAACCAGAAACTTTTCAAATCAAATGTGGGGATTCTTCCTATTCTGCTGATTTAGAGCATTGTTCAGAACTTGGAACAAAATGCTGCTGTTAGACATTTCATATTTTCTTCCTATTTAGGGATGAGGATATGGATGGTGAGTGGGAGGCTCCTCAAGTTTCGAATACGAAGTGTGAATCTGCTCCTGGATGCGGTCTGTGGAAAGTGCCAATGATTGATAATCCAGATTACAAGGGCAAATGGAAGGCCACAATGATTGACAATATCAACTACCAGGTATCATTAGCTTTTAAATATATTTGGATTGCATTTAGACTCTTTAACACAAAGTACAGTAAGAAATTTATAGATATTCTTGTGTTTCTACAATGTTTCTACTGGCATTTGTTTCGATCCAGTCTCAATTGACTTTGTTACAGATGTTATAATGCAGATTATTTCTCTGACCTTGTATTGTCTCTTTCAGTGATTCTTGTATTGAAGACTTAAAAGACTCAATCCAAACACTGAAAATTTCCCAGTTGCCACAATGAGAGGGAATTTATCGATTTGCAGAGCTTTCAAATTCTTTTACTTACCAGTGAGATTTAGACCAGTTGGATGCAGATGCATCTATATCTTCTCAAACCAAAACGTATGGCCAAAAAATGAACTCCGTTGTAACCTCCCATTTGGCCATGATTAAGGAAAGATAATGGATCGCCCACGATTAGATCGCCCACAAAACATACAATCAATTCAGTATATTCGGTGAAGTGCTTTAAGATGCCTCGAAAATGTGATAAGGTGCTATATCAAATGCAATGATTAGTATTGTCAGTACATGAGAATGTATGCTACTTTACCAATGCCTGTCAGATGTTATTTATGATGTAGCAATGACTACTATGGTCATTGCTGATCAACGGTATTTGTAATTTCAGCTAGATTTCTGCCCTCTTACTTTGTTTAGGGTGTCTGGAAACCAAAGAAGATCCAGAATCCAGACTATTTTGAGGATTTGCATCCATTCAAAATGACGCCCTTCATGGCTGTTGGTTTGGAGTTGTGGTCCATGTCATCAGACATCTTCTTCGACAACTTCATCATCACCACTGACAAGGCAGTGGCTGACCAATGGGGCAATGATGGTTGGGGTCTGAAGAAAACAGCTGAAGGTGCAGCTGAGGTATGGAGTAACGCAGTAAACAATCCCAATACCAAATATTTCAGTTGTATTGAGTCACCTTTCAACAACTTTTAAGAGAGAGGTGGATGTTTATTTGGGGAGGATGGGTTTGCGGGGTTATGGGGAGAGAACCGGAGAGTGGGATTGAATAGCTTTTTTCAAAGAGCCGGCACTGACTGGATGGGCCGAATGGCCTCCATTTGTGCTGATTCTATGATCCTCTTCTCACTTGCTATCTGTTGGCCTTTAAATAAAAAAATAAAAAATTGTAGTTATGCACTTTAGATCAATTGCCTCTTTTTTCCTACAAGATTATGTTAAATTAGCTTAACCTTGTGTTGTGTTTGCAGCCTGGAGTAGTGGGACAGCTGATGTCTGCAGCAGAGGAGCGTCCGTGGTTGTGGGTTATATACATTCTGATTATAGCCCTGCCCGTGTTCCTGGTTATTGTATTCTGCTGTACTGGAAAGGTAGGAAGCTTTGTCATGCAGAGAAGTAATAGATGATCTGTATAATTTTTCCCACCTACCACCCACCCAGCAGAGTTCTTCACCATCAATGTAGTGTTGCTGTATATGTTCCATTGCTGATTCACGGTTTAGGTTTCAATTGATTGGATCTAGACTGATGACTTCCATGCCAAGATGTAATATTGTAAGTTATAGAATTAGTTTTCCTATTTGTAATACGTTTTTTTTTTAAAAAGGGTTAACCTGCTGAATTGAATGTGGGGGACCAGGTTTATTGGTCATTAGAGCTCATGTCTGCAGTTTGATTAAATTGTAACATACTTGGGTGTAATTGAGGCCAAAAGTGTAGGTTTCTAATCGATGTAGAACATTTCTGCAGGAAGAATTCTGCAACTTAGTGTTTTGGCTGAACTAGATGCAACAGGATTTCAGTAGTAATAGCTTCCAAACTTCAGGCATAGTCTACTTAGTGAGTAGAAACAGCAAAAGCTTGTGCCCTGCATCACAGATGATTCATATAATACCCAAGCTAGTGAGTTTGTTATAGATAAATAAATGCCAGTATAGAGTGAGTCTATGTGCTTTGCTCTTTTGTCAGTTTGGGAGAGTACAGAGAATCATTTGTTCACTTACAAATACACATTCATTACACTTTGAGATATTTACTGTTCTGAGGCACTAATTGAGGATTTTTTGATTATACATACAATGTGATCCATCTCATGTGTGTATTCAACATGATCCTAGTCTACTTGCAGGTATAGTTTAAAAAGTTCAAACTCTGTACCGATGTCCAAGAATCAATCTCTCAACACTTGATCTCAAATAATTGAAATGGTCTGAGTCTCTGCATATTTGTTGCATAATATTATCTTGGGTGTTGTCAAGGCAGACATCGACTTCACCTTGAAATGGTTGCTTCTTGAAGACCTGTCGTGAGACTGCATAATTAACATAAGGCTGTAAAAAGATTATCTGCTCATTTAGGCTTTTTGTGGGATAAGGCTGGTATTGTCTGTAAAAGTTGGTTATTGGGGATGTCACAACTGCATTCGTACTCCACATATTTTGATATTTTGTAGCACTCATTAGGTAAGCTTGCAGAAAATATGTTTGATCCGGATATTAGAAATATAACTTTGTAGGTTTTGTTGAGACAGCTAAATTTTGCGGCATTTCTTGCTCTAGGTAGATTCAGATTTGGAATGCTTATCAGTGGACTATTTGGGTTTGCATTTGAAGCATTATAGTTGCCAAATCTGAGTGCAATATGTTGCTGGACTTTAGGAATTGGTCATCAGAATGAAGTTATAATTAAAAATCTTTATTGTAGAAAGATGCTGCTGCTGAGTACAAGAAGACTGATGCACCTCAGCCTGATGTGAAAGAAGAGGAGGAAAAGGAAGACAAGAAAACAAAACTGGAGAAAGCAGGCAAGTTAACCAAGACTATTTGCAGATTTGGTGGTACAGTAAAAGCCCGTTTATCCGGCACCCAATCAACTACAACTTCCGTATAACTGGCATCGCAAAAAAAAAAAATCCGCATTCAATTAACCGGAATTTATCTGGAAAAATTAATTCATTTTTGTGTTTTCTCCCTTCTCATACCCCCCCCCCCCCTCTTCCTGCTCTGGGCCCAACCTTGGGATGTTGTTGTATTCTGTGAAGTGCTTTGAGACGTCGATAAGTCGTGGAAAGCGCTATATAAATGTGAGGATTATTATTATTATAAACCCCTTATGAATATTGTGCTAAAACAGTTCGGCCAGTGCAACTGTATGCCGAAGCACACTGCAGACTTCAAGTTAGGATATGTGGGGAAATGGAAATGCTCTTATGCATTCCTTTCTATCAGTCCTTGTGTAAGCCTATAGAATTTGTGTTCCTTTGTGCAATTGTGTAAATCTAACAATGTTCAGATGATTTTAATGTTTCTGCAGAAGAAGAAAAACAGAATGATGTGGAGGATAATTCTGTAAAAGCAAAACAGGAGGGTGATGAGGAAGAGGAGGGTAAGGAAGAAGAAGAGGAAGGTGAGGAGGAGGAGGAGGACGACGAGGAGGAGGAGGAGGAGGAGGATGAAAAGGGTCAAGGTGTTGAGCGCAGTGAAGAGGTAAATTGTTAGAAGTACCGTTTTCATTTTTTTTGAAATAGCTCAGGTTAGAAACATAATCTTTAAACTGTCAGCTTGATTCATTCAGCTTTTGTCATATGATGTATTTCTGCAATGGTAACTTGAATGCATCATACAGTGTGATCTTCGGTATGATATATTTGGTGTAATGTGAAGTCGCAGAAGGCCTAATATCCAGTGGCATCCAGCACACGTTGCTGCGCACCAGAAGATCTTCTGCAACTGTGCACTAAGTAACTTGAGGAGCCTGCATTTTTCATTTTTGAAAGGAGGCACAGATTAATGAAGATTTTTTATTCCTTCTGGTTATGATTATGTTGAATATAGAATAAAACTGAAAAATTAGAAGCTGGTGTGGTTAGTCCTATCTAACATGTGGGCATTTACATCACAGAATAAAGATGATTCATCACCATCGCCAAGGAATAGAAAACAAGGAAAGACTGCAGAAGCACCTCAGTAACATCACCCAATAATGCTGAACTTTTAGGGAGACCACCATGAATGGAAATGTAGGGAGATGAAGTTCTACAGAATTACATGAAACTAGATTGTGCACAAGAAAAGAAAACTCACCACATTGGCCAAATACTATGTAGACCAGGTCATTGTACGTTTTGAGCAAGGACTGTAATCTGAATGGAAATATACTTTAAAATGAGTCTCCTGCTTTTTGGTAAAAATGCTATACTGTTACACCCTTCAAATCAATTCCAGATATCTGCCAAATTATTTTCAGGCTTGCTAAATAAAATTTTAAAACATTAACTTCCTAATTAAATGGCTTAACTGAAAAATACAACAGATCAAAATTTCTGTATGCATAACAAAAAAATAAATGTCATGTTGTGCAACCAAAGCAGAAATTCCCCAATATGTAAGAATTTGATGTATGGGAGCAAGGAAGAAGCAAGAGTAGTTGACTATGCTTATGTACCATGCTTGATTGCTTTGCATTTCCCTAAATCTTTAATTTCCTAAATCTTCCTGAGGAAACCTGCCAAGTGAAAACTGAGAACACTTGTTTCAGTTTTTGTGATGCTGTGTAGTGTTATTGGAGATTAATAATCAGGTAGACCAAAAAATGTTTTCCTTTCAAAACAATTAAGTATTTTAAGGCCAATGTCTCAAGGACTGTTCTTTCTTCTCTAAACTTTCTGTTTTTCCACTTTGTGATGAGAGTTTCACCAAATTATGTTTAAAAGAACTTTGCTTCGATCTACATTTACATTTTAGTAACACATTGAATTTTCTAACCAATCCCACTAATTTGAAATATAAATTACTGAATTTTGCATAGTTACAATAGCTAATATAAATGCATGTAACAGTTACAATGGTATTAGGCCTGTTTTTTCCACCCTTATACAAATGGTCTTTGTACAATTTTGTGTGTGTATTGGAATTTGTGGACCTAATTGGTCTTGTTAACAGAACAGACTAAACAGACTAAATCCAACTGTTTTGCCTCTTAATACGTTAACCCACTAGTTTCTGTCCTGCCTATTATATTCTTTTCACTAACCAGGGAAATCCAATGCTGGTGTAAGATTGATGTCAATGTGTTTTTACTTAGAACAATTACTATTGTTATCAAAAAAGGACACCATGTAGAAAGTTAGTCTTTAAACAATCTAGCGTTTGCATTCTTTCATATTTCTGCAGTTTAAGGGAGTGATCGCTGAATGCATTACTCATAAATCTAGAATTTACAAAAAATATATAAAAACCTAATGGTCGGTTCGCTTATGTTTCCTGTCTTGTTATTTCATTCCAACTGAATGCAGTGCTATTTTTACATTTAGCACCTATCTGCAGCTCTATGTTTAGTATTTTTTTGTGTGTTTGATCTTCATTTGGGTATGTTGGATATCTATGTAGACCTAGCCAGGAATTTCCAATTCCTTCTGAGCATGGCCAGAATTTGGGGGTACGTTTTGGGGCTTGTACAAGCCTTGTCTATCTAGTTGCTATGAAGGAAATGCTGCAGGTAATACCTGCATTAATTAATTGTTCAGCTGGTTTCCTGCCATAGTTTACAATTTACACAGTACTGTGTAAAAATGCATGATTGAGATTTGGAAAGCATTTCAGCAGTAGGGTAAGCTATATGGAATTTAAAGGCCATGAAAACCCTTCCATTCTACAGTCTCAATACTATCTGGAGGGTCTAGATTGGGGAATTTGGTTGAATCTGAACCATGTCATTATGGACCAAGAAATACTTGGTCCATAATGGCACCAATTAAAAATGTTTTAGTACAGATATTGCTCACTGGTTGTCACACAAGTGTTTTTCCTCTCAATAACATGGTCCACAGTTAAGAAAACTATCATTGCAGTGATGATACGCAACTTAATATGATTCTGCAGGTGATCAACAAGCCAATGATTTGGAGGAGTATGCTTTAGTAATTGAGCTATTCCAAATGGAAGTCTTTACTTTTTCAGTTATAGATCGTGAATCTTTTCAAATAGAAGTCACTTTGATGGTTTATATCTACATTTTCTTGCATTGTATAGGAAATTCCTGTCTTAGATGATTGCACACAGAGGTTAAACACTGAAGCAAAATAGAATGCACTGAATGCATAGTTTTGTAGTATTTAGCTAGAATATTTGCACAAATTCTAACCAAATCCCTATGTAGATATTTATGTTAATTCGAATAAAGGTTTTAGTTTATTTGGTAAGTGCTCTTTCCACCCCCACCTCCCCCCCAAAAATTGTGAAATTGTTTTAAGCATACATTAATTAAACAATTCCTGCTGCTTAGGCACGGGGATGGGGCGGTTGAAAAAGGCCATTCCATCAGTGGAATTGCCAGAATAAGTAACCAATGCAAAACATAAAATCCTCACAACAAGAAACTTTCTGTAACCAGTCAATCTGGCTGATTATTGAATTTAGATTTTAACTGTTATTGGGCTAAAGTCAGACTCCTGTGATTTTTTAATTCAAAAATGGTTACAGATCTTCATTCCCAGGTTATTTTAATAATCATTGTGTTCAATTTTTCACTAAATAAATGAAGGCCTTTGAAAGTCACCAGTATTTCCTACCGTAGTTGCAGAGATTAATACTTAACTCCTTGCCCCTAAAATTTGGTGTACTCATGTCATTCTGATTATTCTTCTCAACATTTCTACTACATGTTCTTATGCACTGAATTCAAGTTTTTTTTTGCTATCAGTGTTCAATCTGTTTTGCTGTGTAGGTTGTATGAAAAGATGCATGAGATTCCTATGATGCCCATCTTTTCCTTGATTTGGTTCTTCCATGTATGGAGCTTCACAGTTTTGATAATTCTCTGCCACGTAAACGAGTGTCATGGCAAATGCACATTTTCAAAAGCTAGTCATGCATTGCTTCCAATCCCAAACCTATATAAGCCTATATTTCTGTACTTCTTGATTGCCATCTGAATACTTTCAAAAATGACTGGGAATACTAGTTTTGAAATATTACCTCGCATAGATCAGTGTGCTGATAGCATGACATAATATTATAGTCCAGCAAATGCTTATCCATGACTTCTGGCAGAACTTCCTGCTCTGCTTTGATCCCCAGGTGGCTGAGATTTGTTGAATGTGATGAACAATATGGCCAATTTATTATTTTCTCTGTTGTAAAGCTTTATAAGCAGCTAGATTTTGAAAATTGTATATTTGTCACATATTGGTAAATAGCTTGGAGCATTCATTGAAGGTGACTACATCCAATGACAACAAAAATGAAAGTTGGGTTACTTGGCCTACTTAAAATAGTGTTAATGGCACTAACATTTTACCAGAAAATGCATCTGAATGATTTCACAATTCTAACTGGATACTTGTGCAAAAACTACAGGTGAATCTTATCCAACAACTATTGTAAACATTTGCCTGTAATTTTTAAATACTGTATTGATGGTGTTAAATGCCGTTTCTGTACTAGTGTACCATAAAAGATTTCAGTTGTCATTGTGCTGGTATATAACTTATGATGAAAATTAAAATAACAGCTCACTGTGTACCATGCTGGCTAATACAGTGTGCTTTTTCCACAATCTTGCTACTTCAAAGTAATTCCAAGCATCTAAATAAATGGAAATATCTGAAGATAGATAAAACCAGTGTATTTTGAGTTGATTCCTTCCTAACTATGTGCTTGATCACTAATTGTTTCCTTTATCGTAATGGCTTTTTTAAAATTTGAATTTTGTTTGTAAAAATGCTTTTTGCTACCTTGTGTAAAGGCCACTATTTTGTTCAATGAAATTATCAAATGCATTGATAGGCATTCTATTTTTAACTCACGATCATGTAACAACATAAATGTAATCTTCTAAGGAGAATCTTGAGTTTTGATTATAGTTTTTGGAACATTAGTCAAAATTGGTATTGTTTTTTCATTCAAATTTGTTTTGAGTGCTTCCCTTGCAGAATTGTAAAATTCAAGATCATGTGATGATAAAATGGTTCCTGTAACTAAAATAATTAAACTGTAGTTGTGTGGACTTTTGATTATCAAACTGTTTTAGATAATTCAATTTAAACACATTCGGTGATGGCCCAAAACAGTTAAGATGGACCATCCTTAGTTAGCTGTTGAAATGCAAAACATTACGAGAATCCTCAGATGGATAGGTCCACTTGCAATGGACTGTCAGGATGTGGAATTGCTATACAACTGTGATGTTGAAGACTGGGTTAGCTTTGACCATACTATCCCCGGTGGGCAAATCACAAAGCTGAGGATTAAGGGAGTAGAGGAGGATGGTGGTTTGGGTGGCATAGCACTGTCTTGGACTAGTTGAAGCTGTATCAGTCAGGTTTGGCTTACAGGTACGGAATGGCCACTTTTAGTGAAGTAACTTAAAAGAGCTGCATTGGGAAAATACTCATGGTGGGTGGCGGGGAGAGATATGCCCCGTGTTGAAAACTTCTCATATATTTATGGCACCTAATACCCAAAGGACTCGCGCATGCGCTCAGGTTCCAGCCCAACCGACTGTTGGGACTGGCGCATCGTCCGTCCATTGGCTGGAATGCGATTCGAATCACTTGAACGCCATTGGTGAAAACAATTGTCAATCAAGGGGATGTTTTTCCCACTTCACTCCCACCGCCTCCTGCATAGCGAGCCCTGCCATTGGCTGTCAGAGCCGTCAATCAAATTGGCGTTGCGCTTCCTTCGCCCAGCACCTTAGGCTGTCATTGGTTGGTGTTAATTTTCAATCCAGATGATGCTCCGCCCCCGCCATTCCCTTTGTGTTGCACTATTAGTCGAAAGCGCTGTCAATCGAAGAAGCGTCCCGCCCTCCTTGCAGTTCCGATCTGCGATTGGTTAGCATCATTGTCAATCAGAAGAGAGTCCCGCCTCGATTGGTTCGGAGTCGTCCGGCGATGGGGGGAGGGAGCGAGGCGGGTTATCGAGCGGGGGCGGTTATCAGTCGGTTATGGTGAGAAGTAAAAATGGAGGAAAGTCCGGTCGTGGAGTTTTCTTCCTAATTGTTCTCCGCGGGTCCCAGTCACGGTTTATGAGCCGCCGCCACCTGGCCCGGTGGCCCGCACCATGGCTGACTTCGTGCTGCCCAGGCAGAGCGCGGTGGTGGAGAGGCTGCGGAAGCGCATCGAGCTGTGCCGCCGGCATCACAGTGGAAGCGAGTCCCGCTATCAGTTGGCTTCGGCCGAGCGCTCGGAGCTGGAGCGGCAGCGAACCTTCACCCTGCACCAGCGCTGCCTTCAGAGCAAGACCAAGCGGGCCGGCAAGCACCGGCAGCCAACGGCACCGCCCGCCCAGCAACCGCCGCCACTGCCTGCTGTACCTACACAGCCTGAATCACAGCCCGGCCCGGCCTCGGGCACCGCCGGCACCGGCTTCAGGAACGCCACCGCCACGAACAAATCCGACTCTCCCAAGCCGGCGTCCGGAGTCGGGAGCGGGGATCCGAGCCGGACAAGCACTCTGCTGGCGGTAAGAATCAGTTTTATTCGCTGGGCTGTGATTGATGGTGAGGAGAGCAGCGGCAGGCGGAGCGCGGTTACTGGGCTTTTAATGCAGGGAATAATCAACCCACTCATTCACTGGCTAAAAAGTTTCATGGTCGCCTTAAACTTCACTGACTGACTGACTGACGGCCTGTTGTGTTTACCTCTGCTCTCAATCTATATAACAAGTTATCTCCCTTTGTTCCTCCAGGATCCTGTCTGTCTGCCTTCCTTTCCCCCTCGATCCCTTCAAACTGGTATAACACTCGCCCCGTTTGTTCATAACCATTCGTTACCTCCCTCCTTCCCTTTAACACTGAACTTAACAATAGCTAGTGTGTGTGTGTGTGTTTTTTTTACCCCCAAGGAAATCCCAAGAATCGCTTCCAAAAGTCTTAACAATTTTCAATTACTTTTTTTTAATAAAAAAGGGTGTGTTTTTGCTGCTTCAACCTACAAGTGTTTTATTGCCACCAAGCAAAACTCAACGTCGAAACCCGGCTCTTTATATTCACCGAGTGACTTTGTTTTACAGTAAGATGCGGAGGGGGTTGGTTTGGGATCTTTTGTTGTACAGTAACAAGGCGCTTTCTTCCTCATCCCCGCCTTAGAGAGAGAGAGAGAGAGTTAAGGGGAAGGAGATCTGTGTAGGATTTTTTTTTACCAAGTTGGAAGCAAATCAGATGAAGTTTACTTTACAAGTGTTTGTTCTCTTTCGGGGTTGATGCTGATTGATCGATCAATAATCCTAGCCAATGTTTTGCAATGTGATTAACTTTTCCTCTGAGGTGCCTTGAGTCAAATGTGTGTGTGGACTTCACTATCTGGACTGACAGATTATAGCCTGATCCAGATGATCTTGAATCAGAACCCAATCTGTAGAATTCAGTAACGTCAAATCCGAATACCTGTTACTTTACACAAAATAATACAACAAAAAGTTATAATTTCTGGTTAATGAGGAGAGAACGCCGTTTAAAATAGAATTTCTCAGAATATTACAACACAGGAATTGACCATTCATCCCCAATGTACACCGCCCCCCCCCCCCCCCCCCCCCCAGTTTTCTATTGGGTATAGGTAAATAAACCATTAATATTGTACTGTCTCTTTACATCATTTGTAATTGGAGGTACTTTATTAGGTTACTGGTGATAAGATGTTGTCTGAATGAATCCCCTTTTCCCCCTTCCAGCTGTAATTTCTTTTGATCAGCTTATTTGTTCCCAGGAGACAGTGACTTGGTTCTCTGGGCAAAAAAAGGAAGGGTCATCTAATTGAGATGTAAAAAGCAGATCCATTTAAACAGAGGTGAAATGTTTAAAGATCAGTTTGATCCAAGTTAATTGCAGTGTTTTACTGTTTTTGTATCCTTGACTGTTTGAATCATTGAAGCATTCAATATATTGATGGGTTGGACACAATCAATTGTTGAATTTAGAAAATATCTAGATTTGGCATCCGACACAGACAGTATAGTATTAAATTGCAAGATCTTGCCCCAAAATATTTATCTTTTAGTGTGTTGATGTTTTGGTCCCCACGCATATTTGTTCCTTTTTTTTAAGTAACTGATTGCTACAGGAATTCTTAAATATTTAAGTTTTAAGAACCTTGTTCTGGCTTTCCTAACCATTCAGAGTCTTATATATTGGAATAGCGCTTCATTAATTTATCAGCTCAAGTTCTGAATTCAGTGTTTAACTTGGTGAAATCTTCATTACAATCTTAAATAGATTTAAATTTATCTTAAATTTCAAATCAATCTTAAAAATGGAGCGATACATGGACTCTCTCAGAACTTGTTTTTAGTGGTCAAAATCAATTTATTTATAAATGCTTAATATACAAAATTGATAACAATCCTCTGATGACTTGCATTTTGTCAAGCTGTCAACCTCATTATCTCATTTGTGCCAAATTCAGTGCTGTGTATTCTTGTCAACAACAGCTTTCCTGGGAGCACCCTAGTTTATTTCACCTTTACAGGTGACACACGGACGAGACTCATCCCATTGGTCCAGGCTGTATAGGACTTGGAGTTGATTGTACCATCTTATCCACTGAGGAAATGGCCTTTAATCCCAGATAAAATTGAAATAGATTGTGTGATTGTAACTTTATATGAATGCCATTATATATTTAGCTTAGACAATTTCTTCTGCTATTGTAATGCAGGAATTCAGCTTGTATTTTTGTATACTGATAATCCCTCGAGGAGAGAGAGAAAAAAAATGTGTCACTCAATCGACAACTGTTTGTGGGGACCCTGCTGTGTGCAATTGTCTGCCACGTTTTTCCCACAAATATACACTTTACAGTATATGAAACGTGTTAAAACATTAGAAGATGTGAAAAGTGCTATATCAAATGCAAGGATCATTATTATTCTTATCCTTTGCTTCATGGCTATTTGGTGGACGTTGCTGTGCGCAAATAGGCTGGCCGGTTTGCCTACAAATACAAAAACCCTACACTTCACAGTAAAATCATGAGAAGCAGTTTGAGGTGTCTCAATGACATGATAGAGTGTTATATCAAAAGCAAGGATTATTACTCCTAAATTTTTGGAAATGTGAGAAACCATTTCCTCTGCAGTGTATCTGCACAGATCTAGCACCCTGATATAAAACCAAACAAGGCTAATTGTAGATCAAGTCATTTAGAGTACACTTCATTCTGTGATCATTACCTACACTTTGAGCCAAACTAACCTCTTGTCACTTCGGTGCATGTGGAGTCCTATAGCTCAGTGGTTAGAGCACTCGCCTTACAAGCGTGAGACCTGTGTTCAAATCCAGGCAGATCAGGGCAGAACCTTGGGCAAGTTTGTTTACTCTACATGCCTAATAATAATCTGTCCCCCAAAAAAACCCACAATAATAAAATTGGTCAATTCAATTCACGACTGTTTGTGGGACACTGCTGTGCAATTGGCTGCCATGTTTCGCCCACAAATATACAGTCAATTCACTTTACAGTATATTTTGTGAAGCGCTTTGAGACGTCGATAAGATGTGAAAAGCGCTATATCAAATGCAAGGATTATTATAGAATTGTAGTTAAAGTTTGTGTTTACAATAATTGCCACTAGCGAAAATGATGAATGTGGAATTTAGAAAATATCACACCTATGCTGTGAAGATGCAGCTAAGCATGTTAGGGCTACAATAGAGGAGGTTTCACTGGTTGGCTGATGTGCAGCTATCATTTGTTATCTCTTTCCTGGTCTTTTCCAAATATCCCTGTGCTTTATTGTAAACTATACAGGACTAAATGAGTGTGGGGAGCAAGAGGAGGCTGTTCTGTTTGCTAGTTATTAGATCATGTATAATTTTTAAAATCCAGATTTTTTGCCTATTCTCCATACCCCTCCATGCCTTCATTCTAATTTCCCCAAGTTTTTTTTTAAAAGTGAAGAATAAGAGTTTTTGCATTACCTACAGTATGTGTAATCGACCCTCCTCCCCAATCTTGTACTTGCTGTACGTTTACATGGTGACACTGGCAAATGTCCAGGGCAGTTTGCCTCCATACTCTCTTAGCTGCAGAAAGTAAATGGAATTTATGGAAGCACAGTTGGATAGATTAGTGTAAGTTTTACCTTTTAGATTCCACCTGTCACTTCTCAGAAAAATACATTTCTTCCAATAATGATTACCTTTGTACATTTCTTGAAGATGAAATCAAGAAATTAATTTCCTAAAATGTAACGACACTTTTCAAGGATTTCACAAAAGGCTGGAAAGCGACATTAGGATTGAGGTTTAACCACTTTGCAGGTGGCCAGACAGAACTGCAGCTGCACATTCCTGACTTCTTCATCTGCCCCCCCCCACCCTGCGCGCGCACATATACACACACACAGCACCTATTACAGTGTCTCCCCAGCTGACATGAAAATTGAGAATAGGTGTATTATTAGGAAATGGATTAAGTAATGAAACCTTTTTTTATTCAGAGCCAATAATTGGGAGTTTTTTATTTTTACCTTGAACCTCCCAAAGTCAAGGGACTTTGCTTCCTATTTTTGTAATTTAAAACATCATCAATTCAAAGCCATAAGCACAGATTTTGACATCCTGGTGTCTCTTACGGTGACATAATCGACAATAGATTCTTTGTGAAATGCTATTAATGTGAAGAAAGGAAAGTTAGGTTAGTGTTTGGGCATGACACTTCATTAGAACTGAAGAGATGGCCAGTGGGAGATCGTATGTAGTACGTGGTTAACTTGAAAAAAGACTGAATTATTTGTGTGCGTATGTCTGTAATGTTAGTGTTTGATCAGTGGCCTTCAATAATTGTCATCTGAAGCTTATTTGTTTTCTTACATCCTGGAGTTTATGAATCTTACACTGAGTAAGTTCTGTAAATTCAGTTTCTGGGTTACTCTGGACTATTTGTGAAAATTTGAATTGGATCTCTACGGCAGAAATTCTTCTGGTGAGCTGTGTGTACGATGTTGATAGAACATTAGTGGGATGTGTACACAGGCCTCTTGCAATTCTAACGTAAAAGAAATGTGAGCAGATTGAGAAAGTCTAGCGCATGGAGCTCCTTCCTCTATAATTTAGGATGAATGTTATTGGCTTTCATTTGATTTTTTTTTAGACAATTTTTTTGGAGAGACAATCTGCAGTTTATTGTACTCACTTCAAGGTTACTTTGTACAACAATAACCTTCTGGAAACAATTCCACTAGAATTCTATATCTCAATGGTTTCAAATGTTCAGCTTTATTTGTAAATTCCATTTGATAGTAGCAACTTGGTTCATGTTATTCAGTCATTTTGAAGAATTGTATCCTTTCCCTGAAGTGTTTTAATTGTAGGAATTTTTTTATCTCTGGTAATTCGCCATTGAAATAATTGTTGACACTCTCCCTCCATGGTAAGAGTACTTGCCTTAAACCGTGAAGATAGCTGAATAGTTATTGAAAAATCAACTCCACATCTCAAGGGTTCTTGACTTTCTTCATACCTTGGCGGCGTAAATTGTGTTCATAAATTGGTTAACGATGTATAGCCTGGGTGCCTATAGTATTATATTTTGCCCTTGGATCATACATCTCAGTTACTCACTGGGCCATGTACTTACAGACTGAACCATTGTGGATTTGATGTTCTCTGCTTAATTTGTTCTCTGAGAGTTGTAGGGTTAGTTTGGAGTTTCCCTTTTCGAGGAGAAATGAGCCCAAATAACACTGAAAAGATGAAACAAATGAGAATACAGACTCCCCTGTCAATCCCTGGAAGACTACAGAACGAGTCCAGCAATTCCCCCAGTTTACTGAGGCTCTGTGTTGAGAAAGATGCCATTGAGAGGCAATACAGGATATACCCTTCATTGCACTTGTGAACTATTTAGACAACTTTGGTATGTCTTTTTTACTGTGGGCCAATTTAGACAATTCGGCTTGAGTGGTTTTCCAACTATACATGTGGAAAATAATGCATTTGCCCCAGTTTCTTGGCTCCTAATGGTTACTAGCTTCCAGCACTTGGCAAGCTTTACTTTCAGGGGTCAGATTGGCGAGAGTCTGCCAGTGAATATCACTGTAGTGAGATTAAATTTGTTTCAATATTGTTACGCTTGCACTTATTTTACCTTTTGTGCATAGTGAAACTCATTCAAATCTTATTTAGTCTACAAGAAAGTAAAGGAGACTCGATCTGAAATTCATGTCTAACATTCCAGCCAGTTTCCTTAGCTTCAAACCAATCAGGTTTTATCCGCTTGCACACTCCTTTCCTTCAAAGGAAGTATCACTCTTCATGGATCGAACTAGGGAAGTTTGCCAATCTGCCCAATTTGTTCTGTTTGGTAACAAAATCTGAGGAAAATCTATCACTAAAATGTGCCTTGGTGCCGTGGACTTTGGAATTTAATTCACTATTTTATTGACTCGTCAGACAGCAGACGGCTGGGGAAGAGCAGAGCCGAATGCATTTTGTGCGATATGGGCATTTCCACGGTAATGGGGTACATTGTGCAAGGCAAAATATTCATGCCATTTTCTGAGGAAGGGTGGATTTTTTTTTCCAAGCATGAAAATCAGAGATAACACACTCTCAAGACATAGCCCAGATAATTTTGCCTTAAAATGAGACATATTTTTTAAATGACAAATAATTAAAGATCATGTCCACCCTATCTAGAGATCTCTAAAATGTGACACGGCAAAGAAGGCTGCTTTTGAAACCTATTTCAGATCTTTTTTTAATTCTCACTATCATTAAATATAATGAGATCCATAAATCAAGTGTTAGGACAGAAAGCTGATAAGTTTCTGTTTCATTCAAGAGCCTGATCATATTTGTTTTGTCCCTTGAAAAATGTGACAAGCTCGTAACCCCGTCCGTCCAACCAATTACGAACGATGAAAACGGGATTTCAGGATAATTTTTTTAAAAAAACTCCTATTTTGCTCTCAATTCATAAAGTTATCAATTCATAAACTACTTTGTGGTTTGATTTATTTTGGTAAGCTTGATGATTGCTTACTTCTCCTACATTTTTAAAATTCACTCATGACGTTCCGTCCTCTAATGTCCACATTCGTCATGTCTGTCCCCATTCAAAGCGTTAAGTGCATGAGGTGTGAACTTTCAGAGTTGGTAAAAATAATTCTGTTAAAAAAGTTATGCATTTCTTACAAGATACATACTGTATGGTCTCTAGAGCACTTATGTACAAAAAATGAGTGTTCAGCAATCAATTTGATTTTCTGACCTCTGTCACACACGTATACCCCTTTATCATGGAAAGTCCATATCCACAGAGTGAGCTGACACGCAGTGGCGTTTGCTACCCATTGCCTGCTATATGAGCAGAGTACCTGCTTATAAAAGCATTACTGACTACTGCATGCCCTGTGCAAAGTGGATGTCACATTCGCTTACAAAATACAGTCACTTTATCTTATAGTAATTCCTGTGAAGCGCTTTCAGAAGTCCTCTTGACAATAGGCGCTGTATCATGTACAATGATAATTATTTGACAACTGATTTGGTAAATTCTGAGCGCAGATGCTGTGGCGAGGCAGTGCTCCATTGAGATCAGCCGGTAACAATTTCCACCTCTTTTTTCACACTATTTTCTAATATTTATTTATATGCGGAGGCTGGAGAGAATGTTGGATTATCGACCATGGACGTTCTTTCAATGTAATTCATCCTCGACCTGCAATCATCCCTCCTTCTAAGCGCTATGAGACGCCACCCGGTGCTATATAATTGCATTTTGTGGTTGTTGTTGTCCCTTCCTACAGTTAGTTTTTTGTGTAATCGTGTGTATAGGTATGGTGTGCATTGCTTTATTTGAGAAGCATTTTGTTCAGTTCTTATGGAGAGTATTTACCCTGGAAAGACGAATGTGTAAATCTTTCCTGCTCTAGCACAATTGAGCGAATGAGCAGACTGGTCACTGGCCTGGTAAAGTCACTTTCAACTGTTTTCTTTCAATTTATTCTTACCTTTATATAATAATCCTTAAGTTGAACAGTCCTTAGAACGCTGAAATATTTAAAACTATTTCCTAGGGAATGTATGTGTGCCGAGTGTTTTGTAGGCATTCATGGCCATTTTCTGCACAATAAGTTCATACAAACAACTGAGATGCAAACAACCAAATTAGCTGGAGGATGGTTAGCGAAGGCATCAGAAAGTTCCTTCTCTCTTCTGTTACCGTCATGGGATGATACTCCACATCCACCTGAGGAAAGCAAACGGGACCTATTTTTCACTTGCAACAAACAGCAATGCTACTCAAAGTAAAAAAAAAAAGCAGCTGCTGGTTGAGACCTTACCAAATCATATTTTTTTTAACATTTGCATAAGGAACTTTCTTATCATGAGCACAGTCCAGCTTCTGTCAGCTGGACTCAATTGGTAGCATTGGTGTTTCTTAGTCAAACTGAGATTGCATTGCTAGGGAAGTACTACATTATTGGAAGTACCATGTTTTCAATGAGACATCAAACTAAAGACCTCCTATTTTGGCGAATCTAAAAGATCCCATGACACTGTTGGCAAAAGTTGGCTAACCAAAGCACCTCCAGAGGGGTCATTCACTTTATGGCTGTGGGAAGTTACTTGTGTGCAAAATGGCTGCCATATAATAAATCCAAACACTGCATAAAAGCAGTTTGCTGTGAAGCGCCTTGATATTGTAGGTGCTATATTAAGTGCAAGGATTATTTATTGTAAACCAGCATCAGAATCTGTCCAGGCACCCTCCTATTCTCATTAATAGACAGAAAACAAGAGTTGCTTACAGCGGAGCAGAGGAGTGCCAGGTTTCATTTCTTGCTTCAGACTACTTTCAAAGAATGTGAACTGCTATTTTACCCCCTGAATTATTAATTCAGTGTTGGGGTGTGATACCTATTCCGTTCACAGTTCCTTCTGGCCCACAAATTGAGATGAAAAATGTAAACCATGTAACCCTGCATAGTCACAATTCTATTCAAGTTCTCAGCTGCCCTGTGATTCATTCCTGCTCAACATCCACCAACAGCTTAGTCACAGTCACTGAGCCAACGCGAGTCACTCAGTGAGAAGAGGAAAGATGACAATGATTGCTGGAATGTTCAGACTGGAGGCTGTGCCAAAGAGAGAAATAAGGAGCAGCCGCGAAATATTAGTGGAATGAATAGGTAAGATGCGGCTCTTCAACATTGGAATAGATGGCTCAAAGAGGCTTGTGACAGCTACATTAGATGCCAAACAGGGTTGAGAAAGTAGAGCCGGAAAAATCCTTTCAGATGCGACATGTCAAGCAGGATAACAGGGTGTGCCTCTAATCCAGGCTTGTGAATGTCAAATTTAGGTAAGAAATCAGGAAGCTATTCTTAAACGGGTGGTACTTTGAGAGCCAAGCTCTCTGGGATGCTCCCTGTGTCGGGGTGCTGTGTAAGTGCAAGTTGTTGTTGTTGCTGGAACCATTCCCAAGAAAGGGCACAATGAGCTGGAAAATCCATGATGTAAAGTGCAGTGACAGCTTCAGCAAGTTATAGAGTGATTCATGGGCCTGAGCTCTCAATAACTTCCTGAAATGTAGATTTGAATATCTTTACAATCGCACGACACACACGGCATATCTTTGGTGAAGTGAAGTGACTTCGGCTTGGACTGTAATGCCACCTGGTGTTTCATTTCTGCTATCGATGAAAACATTTTACTTTGCTTTCATGTGGGTTTTAGTTTCAAATGAATAATGTGTCTCTTGTAGCCACCCACTGTGTCAGCAGTTTAGGTCTTTTACTTGCCAAAGTGGGTTACAATCGACTATAAACTGTGATTGGTAAGTTTGTAACAGCGGCTAATGTGTTTATAATGTCTTGGGTATTGCGATGAAATGTGTGACCAGAATGAGTTGTGATGGTTTCAAAAAGTTCTTCCAAATTTTCAGTTTTACTGTTAGCTGTTTCCTTACTTTATTGCGTCATCGTGGAGCAGCTCGGCAAGTGGAAATGTAGCTGTTACAAAACTCCTTCAAGGGGAGGAATGGCTTGTCGTGGTGTTCACTGACCAGTAGGTGGTGATGACAGCCCAGTGTCGTGTTCAGGACTTGCCTTTGCAGAGGTTTGCTGCCGTTTGTCATTGTGTCCTGCACAAGACTGATAAACATTTATCCTTTGTTTATTACAGTTTTTAAACACACCGTAGTTAAAAAATGCCTACCGGATCAGCAATACACATCCTAATTTATGCCTATTATATCATCATGCTGTTTAATTGAGTTTGGTGCTTGAGGTGTGTTGCATGGTTTAGATGAGATGTGAAAACAAGGTCCTGTCTACTTGTTCAGATGCACATTAAAGATCTCATGGTACGATTTGAAAAGATATCCAATAATCCCTAAATGTAATTGGTCATTCATCTCATGGCTCTTTGTGGGACATTGCTGTACATAAATTTCATGGGGAAGAGTCAGTATTGAAACCTAAAACATTTAACCTTTTAGTAGGAACCTCAGCCTACATAATTGGATAGTGTGTGTTAGGGAACGGCGATATGGGAATTTTCCGGATATGGATATATCGGTTGGCTCATATCGAGATATACCGAAATACCGATATTTTCAGTTTTTTCGTACTGCGCATGTGCGCGCGCATCAGGGTGCGGGCGCATTCGGGGCCTATCTTCTCAGGAGGTAAATATCTTTCTCTCTCTGTGTCTCTCACTCTCTCCATCTCTGTGTTTTTCTGTCTGTGTCTCTCTATGCCTCTCTCCTCTCTCACATCCCCCCCATCTCTATCTATCTGTATATTATCACATCCACCCCGTCTCTCACCCCCCCCCCCCAGCCGTCTCTTTCTCTCCCTCCCCCCCAGCCGTCTCTCTCCCCCTCCCCCCAGCCGTCTCTCTCCCCCTCTCCTCCCCCCCCCCTCGCCGTCTCTCTCCCCCTCCCCCCAGCCGTCTCTCTTCCCCTCTCCTCCCTCCCCCCCGCCCACCCCCCCCCCCCCCGCCGTCTCTCTCTTTCCCTCCCCCCCCAGCCGTCTCTCTCCCCCTCTCCTCCCCCCCCCCCCCCCAGCCGTCTCTCTCCCCCTCTCCTCCCCCCCTCGCCGTCTCTCTCTCCCTCCCCCCCAGCCGTCTCTCTCCCCCTCTCCTCCCCCCCCTCGCCGTCTCTCTCCCCTCCCCCCAGCCGTCTCTCTCCCCCTCCCCCCAGCCGTCTCTCTCTTTCCCTCCCCCCCCAGCCGTCTCTCTCCCCCTCTCCTCCCCCCACTCCCAGCCGTCTCTCTCCCCCTCTCCTCCCTCCCCCAGCCGTCGCTCTCCCCCTCTCCCCCCCCCCAGCCGTCTCTCCCCCTCTCCCCCCCAGCCATCTCTCTCCCCCTCTCCCCCCCAGCCATCTCTCTCCCCCAGCCATCTCTCTCCCCCTCTCCCCCCCAGCCATCTCTCTCCCCCCCCCCCCCCCAGCCATCTCTCTCCCCCTCTCCCCCCCAGCCATCTCTCTCCCCCCCCCCCCAGCCGTCTCTCTCCCCCTCTCCCCCCCCCAGCCGTCTCTCTCCCCTCTCCCCCAGCCGTCTATCTCCCGCTCCCCCCAGCCGTCTCTCTCTCCCTCTCCTCCTCCCCCCAGCCGTCCCTCTCCTCCTCCCCCCAGCCGTCTCTCTCCCCCTCTCCTCCCCCCACAGCCGTCTCTCCCCCTCTCCTCCCCCCCAAGCCGTCTCTCTCCCCCTCACCCCCCCCCCCCCAGCAGTCCCTCTCCCCCTCACCCCCCCACCCACAGCCGTCTCTCTCCCCCCACCCCTTGCATACCTGTATATTGTATTCGAGGACTATGAATACAATATGGCGGCTTTGCACCTCGGTCTGTGCATTGTGTATAGAGATGAGCATTCTGGGTCTTGTAGTTGATTGTGCTCGCATCCCGATTTTTTACCTCGATATATCGTTTTTCGATATATCGGTATTTTTTAAATGTCTATATCGGCATACCAATATGAAAATCATATCGGGTTTTAGCGATATACCGATATATCGCCGTTCCCTAGTGTGTGTGTATAGTGGGGGGGAAGAAAAGTAACACCTTGAATCTTGTAACAACATGAAGCTCTGATGTATGCTTCAAAAAACAACCCGTTGTTTAAAAAGTTTTAAAGATTTGCAACTAAATGATTGTTGAACTCACTGTTTTTGCTTTGTTTCTGTTTAGCTGCAGGAATCAGTGAAAAGGAAATTGAGAGCTGATGCTTCTCCTTTGAATGGTGATCAGCCAAATGGGTTTGGAGATGGGAGCTATCCTGGCACGAAGAAGATCAGACTGAATGAGATTTCAGTGAATGGATCCTCCAATGGTGTGCCAGCAGTCTCTCCTCTCCACCAACTGGACATTAAACCAGCCATTGGAGACAGCATGCTGGTCAGTGGGAACCATCCAATGGGATCAATGGGCGGTTTGAAAAAAGACACCAATCCTGACAGCGGCATCCATCTGAATGGGAAGAACGACGGTAGTCACACAATCCCTCTGCTCAAAGACTTTAAACAGGAGCCTTTGTGTGATTTAGTGTGCATGAATCCAACAGGCAGCTCTCTGAACCAGAATAATATGTTCCCTGATATTAACCTGAATGAGCAGGAATGGCAGGAGTTGTTTGATGAGCTGAACAGGTCTGTGCCTGACCAAGACATCCAGGATCTTTTCAATGAGGACTTTGAAGAGAAAAAGGATTCCGAACCCACAGTGTCCTCCGACCACCCCTCTCTTCCAAACAACATCAATATAAAGATCGAACTCTGTCAGGCTACATATGAACTTGAACAGATGGGATCTCCACAGACAAGGCCAACATCATCCGCACCTACATTTTCCAGTTGCTCCATGGGTTCTGGCAGTGCTGCCCCTGTAGTGACTGGTGTCTCCCAGCCTACGCCACAAGTGCCAGGCCTGCCTGCGGTATCTGCCAGGCCTGTGTCCAGTGTGTTATTACCTGGGAAAGCTGCGGGAGCGGTGGAGCTGAATCATGCCCAGCAGCTTCAGCAGATGGCTGCCAAGCAGCAGAGAGTTCAGCTGCTACAGAAGCAACAAGTGCAACCGACGCAACCAAACCAGGTGCCAAACTGGTCAGCGGCACCTGTCCAAAGCCCCATTGCCGGTGCCTACAGTTGTGAGCAGCCCAGCAGCCCCTCGCTGTACCAACAGGACTTCAGCCAGAAGCTTCCCATGGCCAGTATGCCACCAAAGAGCTCCCCAAAGGCCGGCAACAGCTACCTGCAGCCAAATCACGTCAGTATGCTAAGCCACCAGCCCCCCGGTTTGGGACAGCCCTCCACCAACAGCCAGGCTGCTCTCTTCAGCTATGCCAACACTAAACGCTTGTCTCATTTTGAAATGAATCACAACCAAAGGTCAGCCCAACCCATTCAAAGCAAAGGTGCCGTGTTCACTTACATTCCGCAGCGGCACATCAACGACGAGCAGAAACCCAAGGACCTTCACTCGCCTGCCATGCCTTACAGACCTCATCTGCAGCTCAGCCAGGTACCGGGGCCTTTACTACAACAAACAACAACAAAATTACATTTATAGAGCGCCTTTCACGTCGGGAGGATGTCAACAATTAGGCGAGACGCATGTAAATTCTACCCACGTTTAGCCTGAGTTTCGTCCACATATATACTGTCGATTCACTTTACAGTATATTCTGTGAAGCACGAGTTTAGAAGACGTGAAAAGCGCTATATCAAATACAAGGATTATTATTATTATTAGGACCACTTTGCTAGAAAGTTTCTTAAAAAGAAACTGGCTTTTAGTCAGAAGTTTGTGTGGTAACAATTTAATAGTGAGTTTCAATCTGATGACACTTTCACTGTACACAGGTGCTGATTTTTTAGTATTACCTTGTACTTTTGATTTCCTGAAATCTATTCACCTGGCTTGTAATCACTGTTTTGTAATGAGCTATCTTGACTGACAGACTCTTGAAGGAATCTAACCTTCTCACTGTTTTCCTTCCCTGTGTATATTGCATGAACAGCAGGAGCAGACGGCAGCCGCTGTCGCCAGGGTCTCAGGCTCGATCCCGGGGCCGGGATCCCAGCCTCCTCCCATCGCCATACCTGGGAACCACGGCAACGTGGCCTATCTCAGCAGCCAGCGCGCGGCTGCACTGAAGCAACACCAGCTCCTGATGGATCAGCAGAAGCAGCGAGAACAGCAGCAATTACAGCTGCAGCTTCACAGACACCAGCAGCAACTACTGGCTGAGCAGGTGTGTAATGGGCCACTGACTGGGCGCCCATCCAACCTGAAGTGAAACTCAAAAGGGGATTGAGGCACTTAACAAATGAGAGAGGATAATGTAATGTTTCAGAACTGATTTTTAAGAAAAGGCGGCAGAATTTCATGAATAATTAATCATTGTTTTTAAATCTTCCCCTCCCTTCCCCCCAAGCCCCCTCTCTCTGGCTCGGGCTTGAGCTCCATATTATGGGCAGCTATTATAGGCAGCTCAAACCCTATCCTGTGGAGTAGTATTTTGTGCCTCAACTGCTGAGCAGGGATCCAAGACAGCAGCTGAACGGTTATAAAAGGTGGTGTGGGGCTTAGTGATGTTCAGACTCGTAAATTGTTGATTAATATTCTGCAGTGTATTTCAGAATGCGACCGTCCACTTTCTATTTTCTTTGTTTCAGGAGAAGCAGCGAAAACAGCAGGAACAGCAGCTGCAGAGACACCTGACCAGGCCTCCCCCTCAATACCAGGACCAGCAGCAAGCCCCTTACCGTGTGGAGCAGCTCAGCCAGTTTCAGGGTAAGTGTAACGTCCCTTGGTTTAAATGGAGACTCTTCAGGTTAACATAGTAAACTCGACTTCCACTGTAATTCCCTCAAGTAACCAAACAATCTCAATGCTTAATGATATAATTAAGATACTTTTAAATCCCACAAATTTTGTACATGGCACATAAAAGACCTGTGTTTACACACTGTGTTCATATTAGCCCCATTGTTATATGCGATTCTGCTCTAGACAAGGGAAGAGAGAATGTACAGAAAAACATTGCACAATAGTTAATGAAGTTTGGCTGCTTTGTGTTGTGGAGGAATTAATTCTATGGCTGACTTTTTGTAGGTTCCTCTCAAGCTCTTCCACCCGTTGGAACTCTGGCACCAAATGCTAATAGTCCAAGAATGTTCTCTCCGAGTCCAAACCTACTCCAGATGGGCCCAGGCCAGAATTCAGTCCCAGTTGCTGGTGCTGGGTCTAGTCAGCCTGAGCTGGGGCTGCCTCAGTACGGTAACATGCACAGCGTCCAACAGGGAATATACAACATGGGCTCAAATATGAACCAGATGCTTCCACATTCTGTCCAAGGCACAATTGGACAACATTCAAACCAATTACAGAGACAGCCCAGTATTGGACACACGAGTGCTATGGTTACAGTCTACGGGCAGAGTCTTTTAGCCAATTCAAACCTTCCACAGCAGCACAATAAGGGTGCAGTGAGCCAGCCAGTGTCTAAGGCCCATCCACAGAGACTCACGGGATCCATGGCAAGTCAGAGTCCCACTTGGCAGCATCAGGGCCTACAAACTATGAACAACCCAAATCAAGCAAGCAGTAATTTAGTAGCTTTCAACAGTACCTCAACGTTCCACATGCAGACAGCTCAGCCCAAAATGGCCAACCAGCAGTTTGCCCAGGCAATGCCGCGAGCAGGTCTCAACCCAACCAGACCCATGGGCTCTATCGGCTCGACTGTGGGTGGACAAATGATTGCTGCATTAGGAGCACCTCAGACAAGGACAAACCAGCCCCCACAGCAGCCGGCTCCGGGTTTAACCCAGTCTGTGACAGACATGGCAACTTTTCCTGCAAGTCAACAGCTGCCCACGAGAGGTAATCCCCACTGTAGTCAGGGATATCAGGTAAGAAGCACCAGCCAGGACCTCCCTTTCAGCTATGGCAGCCAGTCTGGAGGCAACACGCTACAAGGCTTGGCTAGTGACGCAGACCCACTGATCGATTCATTGCTGAAAAACAGGATTACGGAGGAATGGATTAACGATTTGGATCTGAACTTCTAGGAACTCTCCTTTGCGTGTTGTTTGCTAACTTTGTGTGGAATTGGTGGGAAACGTGTAACTGTGGCTCTTTATATGTTAAAGTGGGACCAAAAAGAACCCTGTGGTGGATGGCAGGTAACTAACTGTGTGGTTGGGAACAGTTCTGTAGGCAGCTTTCTCACAAGTTTCAGGACAACTTCCATCAGTTGTTTTTTTAAAGAAATTAAACAATGAATAAAAATATTGTACATAAAATGTACTATATTTAATATAACTAAATAGCATTGGCCTATTGTATTTCCCTTCAGTCAATGGGAAATCGGCATCAGGCCAACACATCTAAATCTTTCACCTGAGCAAACATTGTCTTCCACCCTGATCTCAGGACACAAATGTTGTTTGCCAGGAAAGAGATTAACTGGGAATGTGGGAAATCTGTCATTATGAACATTATGGACAACTTGTCATTCAGCATTTGAAAGCGGGGTTTTGAATCCCACCTGAAATCTTAACCTAATCCTTCCTGCGCAATGTTCCTGCCCTTTTCTCACTTGAGAACTGGCTGTTGTTTTCTGTGCAATAAGTTGTGGGTGAGGAACGTTGGCTCTGCATTTTTCATTTTGTTTCATCTCCCAGTCTATGGGCTTTGCTGAGCTGTTGAAAGGGAGTGCAAGAGGACTGATGATGGACAAATGATACATTGTTCTTCTTGATTCATACGGTGTATTTTGCATTTATTTAAATTAGTTACCGGTAGTCCTAGGGTGTTGTTTTAAACACAAGGGTAAGGATCCGACCATCTGATCACACCATCATCACTGTAGTTCATTACATAGTTCATTACATCTGTCCCAGGGGACAAGATACAGAATACTGAATGTAAAATTTGGTATCAACTAAAGATAACTAAAAAATCAGTGACTTCACAAGTGTACACTAAATGTGGCAGCGTGAATATCACTATATATAATGACTGAGCACAATTGTCCTCTCCTATTTTACTTTAGGTTTTGAACCACTGCTGATATATCTTTGTAAAGATGATTTCTGACCGATTTTTCTGCTGATGGAGACTAAAGCCTAGTCGCTGGTTTCCTGCATTGCTCACTGAAATGGTGACTCTCTCTCATGAATTTAAAATAACAAGATTGTTTGAAGATTAGCGTGCTCTGAACTTACTTGCTTACCATCTGATAGAAAGTTTCTATCCACAGTTAACCATTAAATGACCACAAAAGCGATTTTGCAAGATTCTTTGTTTTTATATAAAATTACACACATTACTGGGAGGACAAATGTTTACTGACATTTTAAAACTCCATGCAGACAGGAAGCACATGTTCAAGAATCACCTTAAAGGGAAACAAAATGAGATAGGTATGAGTTCACTACCACACAGGACTATGTTTTCCCTAGACTCCACAGCCTGGCTGTTCACACTGTTTATCTATAATAAGTATAGCCTCGTACAGTGAACGTTTTAAAGAAAACTTGTTTGAAATGGCCTGAAATGTGGGGAGACTTTGGTTAAGCTTTCACAAGCTCATATTAAAACTTCATGTTTTTAATTGCACTCAGCACCTTGTACCTATTGTAGGGAGCTGGAAAGTCAGAGCAAGCCGCTCACTGTCCCCAACCACCTATCCCCCTGTCCTCGGTTTATCAGCTGTTCTTGCAAACGCACTGCTCTACAATAATGGTGCTTTACAGCTTATTGATGTAAAAGCGGTTGAATTTGTGTGTAAATAAATGTTTACATTTTTATATAAAAAGAAATGTTTCTGACAAAAGTATCTAGCTCTTTGTCTGTAATATATTTTTACATTTTATAGTTTTAAAGAAATTGCATTTCTTGCTCTGAATTTTGTATGTCTTAACCCAGCACTTGATGACTGTATTGACGTCACTAGCTCTGCCTAACTGTACTTTTGTATACACTGATTACTGTAACATGAGGATTTAACCCCACAGTATAGAATTTAAACGGTGGAAAATACATGTGGCCAAATGTGGTTTTAATTTTTAAAAATATATCATACAGGTGTACAAAAGTCCTTTAGATTTTGTGATATTGAAGCAATCTGTCCAGGCTGGTGTGCTACAGGTTAACATTGGATTTTAACAAAGGAAGTAAAATCTTGCATTTCCTAAGGTTACCAAATTAATACAGCTCACTCTGTATCTTCCACACAACTCTTTTTTCAGATTTGCTGTGTATATTTTGAGTGTACCCTCAGATTGATGGCTGATGTTTTATCACATAATCACAGGAAACCGTGTAAAGTGCTTTGAAGTGCCCTCCCTCCGTGAAAGGCTTCAGATCAAATGCAATGATTATTTATGTAATGTTAAAAACATGGGATGACAAACTCGTGACTAAAATCTGATGCTGACACGGAATCCAAACCTGTTTCAAACTATGTTGAATGTACTGTATATCACATTTTTAAATTTGCTTATTCCAAAATTGTTAGCTTACAGAGAAGGTAGAAATTGTGCTGGGCAATCTACTTTATTGGAGCAGTTAACATGTTATCTGAAAATCAGCCTGTCAGCTTTAAATAGCTGTGAGTTTTCTGATGGGAGCAAGTTATCTGAATTTCTGATCTTTACAGCAGCCCTATATTGTGCTTTTAGCAGGGACGCTACAACACAATGAAACTGAGCTGAAACTGACTTGAATTCAACTGATTTTCACACCATGCTTTCTGTTGTAACCATCATAATTCATTCTCTTGAATGAGATCTGGCCACAGTGTTATTTTCTAGCTCAAAGCAACACAAATAGCTGTAACTATTACTCCAGCCATCATTCGCAAATAAAGACTTCATGATTTTTTTTATAATTGTGGTGTTTGTGTGTGGTGTTGATGTTGCCTTGGCTTTGTTTGTTTTTAATCATTCTTAATGTTTTGGTACATTATAATCCTAAAGGGTGAGCAAACATGGGGTAACCTTTCTGCAATAAACACTGAAAGGATTGTGTTAGTCACATTAACACGTGAAACTATCGATAGCTCTTTTAGAATGTTTTGTGTATCTCGTGTGGTTAATTTCTCTTGTATGTGGAATTTGCTCTGCTCTTTTCTCAGCTTTTGTGTTTCACCTTTAGCAGACAAAGCAAATTAAATCGCTTTCAATGTTCGCAAACTGGAAGAAACAAATGGTGCTATCAACTGTTCTTTGGGACTATCACATGTGAGGTTCAGCAGTTATTGCCGGGATGTCATGCATTCTCATGCAAATACTGTATTTGTTCATTACTGACAATGAACAGGGGCAAGTTTGACAATCGGGCTGATCATTTCCTTGTGGTTGTGCAAAGTGTCATGTCAACCAACCTCCATGTTCAGCCATTTCATGGTGTCATTTCCACGATATTGCTGTCTGGTACCTGGAACTATGTATTTCCCTAGTCCCATCACATGCATCTTTTCCTAAACCCAAGGCTAGATCCCTAGATTAGCTCTCTGATCCTCCCGATGTGAAGTGCGCTTTATGAATGTTATTTTGTTATTGTGCTTGATCGACCTCCACCTAACTTCAGAGAGGAACTTTCTCACACTGGAGTGACAAGTGACCTATTTCTATGATGATTTCTTACAGCAAAGGAAATGCAACAAATTCTAATGAATAATTTTGGCCAATTCCCTCCTGCAGCTACCCTGAAGGCTCCACTCACACAACTGGGCTCCGGCCTCACTGTTGCTGAGTGTCTTTTGGTTCCTCATTCACTCGTATGAACACCAGGCGATCATTCCTGGTAAAATCATGATTGCAAATGTCTTTGGCGTATCTTGAGAATAGGATTAACGTTACCATAGCTAGAATCCATTTCCCCTTTAAATATAGCATCAATCAGTTCTTAAACAGACAAATTATTCAGTATTCTGATAATCCTCTGGGAGAGAAAATCCTCCCCTTCCCTCCCCAACAGGCTTGTAGCTACAACCTTAACTTGATGCCTTCTTAAACACCTCTGTGATTTCACCCATCAAATGTGTCAAGACTCATAAGTAAGGAATTAGCTGGTTACAATTCTGTCAACAAAATGAAGTAGTGTTTATTTTTTCCCATTGTTAATTTTAAATCTATTAAAAAGGAAGAAAGTAGACAGTGTTTCAATTCTTGAAAATGTGTTCTTATGTGTTTGGTTTAATTCATGTCTGCTGACCCTTACATTAGATGAATTTTAGTTTTAAATTGATTTCAATTAGGCTGCATTGAAAATGTTACAGCAATTAAACATAAGCTCAGACTTCAAAACTAAATTGGCTACATGTTTTGGTTGGCTGTTTTGCAGTATCTCAGCAGTTAAATAGCTTGATAAGATCAGCAACCATATTAGATGTCTGGCTCTACTAGGACTCTAAATCCCCAAACATTTAGCTTTTTGCTGTTAAATGGAGTTTCAAGCAGTAAAGTGATTACCGGTAGCTGGAATTCCATTATTCCCTCTCACACAAACCTAAAAATTCAACAATACACAGAACTCCTCTAAACATCGCTGATACGATTAAATCATTAATATTACACATGCCTAAGCAGCCAACTTCCCCCTATCTAAAACTAAATAGCTGGGAACAGTCAGCAGATCTATGGAGAAAGGAAAGTGAGTCAACGTTTTGGGTCCACAACCCTTACATTACAGTATATTCTATGAAGTGCTTTGAGACATCTCAACAATGATAAGCTCAAATACAAGTTATTATATATCACAAAGACAGAAGCTGTGATCTGCACTCCACTGATGATGGCAAAGACATCCTGTATCTAACCACACCATACTAACTAAACACCCTCTGTCTAACCAGCTGAAAATCTATTTTGATCCCCACTCTATGCCCTTCACCCTCTATCCACTTTGTTCACCTTCTATCTACTCCATGTGAAGGCATTATGGCCACAAATCTCATTTGTGGCACCTTATCAAATAACTTGTTCCAACAAGTTTGGTGATCTCAACTGGCTCAGAGCACTCTCTTTAGCTGCTGTCTTCATCAACCAAGGGTTGTTATCACCATCAACATCCAATATATGGACTAGGGAGCTGCCACAGATATTTATTTGGATTTTTAGAAGGTATTTGATAAGGTGCCATAAATGGGATTTGTGGCCATAATGTCCACCTTATGAAGCCAGTCCAGAATCTTGGCTCCTTGTTTGACCCTCAACTATCCTTTTCAACCTACATCCATGCCATGACCCGCTCTGCCTTCCCCCATCTCCGCAACATCCCCGGCTCTGATACTGTCTCACAATGCAACCCTCATTACCTACATTTGTAATAGCGAGACTTGACTATGCAAACTCCTTGCTTATTGGCCTCCCCGACTCATCCCTCCATAGGCTGCCGATCATCCAGAACTCTACAGCCCGTGTCTTCTGCTTTGTGATGTCCTCTGATAGGGATGTGACCTATCATACCCTCGCCCGACCCCACTGGCTTCCCAGCATACAATGGATACAGTTTAAGATCCTGGTCCTCGCCTTCAAAGCCAGCGATGTTGTTATTGGGCTGTGGGTCAAATGGGTTACTGCAGAGGGCGCTGCCTCTATCAATACAAATTTGGTTTAGTTTGTACAGAACTGTACTCAGTAATACTTGTGGAGCCGCCCTTTCTCTCTCTCTATCTATCTGTTCCCTCCCCTCTCAAGTTACCTGTTGCGCAACAAACCCACCCACTATATCTGTCTCTCTCTCTATCCGATCCCAGTTACCCTGAGTGTAGCTGGTGCAAGACTCGAGATGTTGGACCACATCGTTTTCCTGGCTGCAATCACTATTGTCGGAGTGTTAGAGCAAGGTACAGGGTTTTAACTCGAGCTTGTGAGTGAGTGAATCCAAACCCGTTCATCAGCGCGGATGGTTATGAGAATGATTGCAATATGGAGTGTGGGTGGGGTGGGGGGTAGAAACCTTTATTTTCCATTTGACTGGCAATATTCTCGATTGCTGCAAAATGTTGTTGCTCAGAAACTCTTAAGGGAGAGAGGGAGCGAGTTCCCTATGAAGCTTCGTACCCTTCCTTCCCTGCTTAGGTTGGTGATGTTGCTAAGGGCTATAATTACGTGCAACACTGAGCCACTTTTGTGCGAGGAGTGGAGGTGTGAATTACAAGGCGAGCCAGGGGGCTGGATACTAAACTGTGTGGTTCCCTCAGCCCAGCCTCCCCTCTGCTCCTCCATCTCAGGGTCATCAAGGGAGGCTCTTGGTAACACTTGGTAACAGTGTCCCCCTGAGCTAGGGAGGGGAAGTGAGCTAGGGGGGGGGGGAGAGGTGGGAATGGAGGGAGAGGTGGGGAGGGGAGCCTGGTTAACATTGGTGTGGAGTCCTGTTGCTCACCGGATTATAGCACTTGCCTTCTCCCAATGGAGAGACCTGGGATCGATCGCTGGCAGTTTGGGTAAGTTTCCTTATTCCACATGCCTGATAATAATTCCCTCAAGAAATAAAATAATAAATTAGTCGTTTCAATCCACGACTGTTTGTGGGGAGGCTGCTGTGCGCAATTGGCTGCCTCGCTCACCCACAAAAGTCAATTCACTTTACAGTATATTCTGTGAAGCGCTTTGAGACGTCTCTAGAAGACATGAAAAGTGCTACATCGAATGAAAGGATTATTATTATAGATATCTTCCCAGTAGAAGTCAAGTCGTGCCTGAAGACCTTCCTCTTCGACCATGTTTGTGGTAACCTCTCCCCACCCTAATCAAGCACTCTGCATCACTATCCAATGCAAGTAGTAGTAGTAGTTGTTGTTGTAGAGCGCTCCATATCCACATGAATTGTAGATCTGGATTTGAACCCATCCCATTGTAGATATGAAAACAGTTTGGCAAATGGATTTTATCTCATCCCCGTGATTTAGGCACTTTTACAAATGTAATTATGTTAACTTGTTGTGGTTTAGAGGAACCAGCACAGTCTTGATGGACTGAGTAATATTTTACTTTTAGCCTTCTGCCTTGCTGTAAATTTCTAAGGTTCTGCAAAGAAATGTGAAGGTCAGCGTCAGCGGGAAGAGGTGATGTGGACATGTTGTTTTCCTGCCATATACTTCTTCCTCCTCTCAAAACGGAAATTGTATTTCAGACAGATCTGTCATTAAAAAACAAGTCACTTCATCACCCTATTCTTTCTTCCCACACCCTGTTTTGTTTTTAGCAGCGAAACAAAAATGGAATTCAACTAAGTGTAAGAAGTCTTGATGTGAGAGAGTGAGAAATGTGTTGGAATGCTCAGTAGTCATATTACAGCAGATTGCTGAGATAGCTTTTGAGTTTGGGGGGGGGGGGGAGTGAATTATTTGTCCTTTTTCTGTAGTAGGGGAAGTTGTATATTAGCTTTAATAATAATAGTATTAAACCTTGCATTTCATGTAATGCTTTTTCACATCTTCTAGACGTCTCAAAGTTCTTCACAGAATATACTGTAACGGGAATTGACTGTATATTTGTGGGCGAAACACGGCAGCCAATTGCGCACAGCAGTGTCCCCACAAACAGTCGTGGATTGAAATGAACAATTTTATTCTTGTGTTTTTGTGGAGGAATTATTATTATTTAACAAAATAAGTGGCAATTAAGTGGGGGGCAAGTACAAAAGGGATTCTGGGAAGAGTAACTTTAGAGATTTTGAGAGAGATTGTGAAAGAAGATTGAAAAGAATTTGAATTGTAAAGTTGAATTAAAGATTGGAGTGAAACAACATTCAGTGGATTAAATAACATTACAGGGGAAAATGAAGGGTGTGGGGTACTCTTACACCCATGTCTCCTGCTCATGTGATACCAGAGTGATGGTATCCCCCCCACCCCCCAATCACTCTTCTCTCTGTTATCCCACAGCCTACTTTTCACTCCAGGTGATCTACTCTCGGAGGAAGTTTGCAATTTCTCCGCCAGCGACCTCCGGGCATCCTGAGTTTGAGAGAGTCTTCAGGGCACAGTAAGTGCGATGCATGGGAATGTTGATGGGAATACTGACTGGAATAAAGATGGGAAAAAAAATCTTTTGAAAGTAATTTCAGCAAGATTGTGCTCTGTATGTTTTTTGAATAGCTTCTTTACCTCTGCAGAGTGAACTGTTCCGAGTATTTCCCGATCTTCCTCTCTACCTTCTGGGTTGCAGGGATTTTCTTTCATCAAGGTAAGCAACAGCTCAGAGTGTACAAAGATGTGATGGAGGGAGTGGGAGAGTGATTGAGGAATGAATGCAGATGAATTAAGTAATGGTCCTGGATGGTTTTGTCGGTGATGGTGAGGTTCGAAAAGGTCAGGCTCCCAAGCGATCACCAAGTCCAGGGAGTCACCACAGACATGGGTGGCAGAGTGAATGTGGAGGGAGAGGTTGAGGGCGGAGAGGAGGGATGAGAAGTCAGCAGAGGTAGAGCAGGATGGGAGTGAAATAAAGATTAAAGTCGCCTAGGAAGAAGAGATATTCGGAGCAGGGGGAGAAGGAATATAAGGCACGACATTCAATGCAAGGATTATTATTGTGAAGATCCCAAGGTTGAAAGCATGCTCTCATTTCAAAAATATTTCAAGAAGTATTTACTGATGAAGGCTGGTTAGGTTTCGCGCATGACAAGCTACTACAAAAAGTAAACAATTAATAAATTGGGAAATTTGTTGGCCAGGACATGCCCAAACTCTGAAGAATTGGCCATGAATTCTGTGTGATGATCTCAGCACTACTGGAACCGTGTTTGTACTGTTTGTATGTATCTGCCTCCTCTCTCTACAGGCATCGCTTCGGTCTTCGGACTCTTGTACCTGTACAGCAGGTACCAGTACTTCAGTGGCTACTCGGAGTCTGCTAAAGGACGGTGAGCTTAATTATAGGGTGACCGATCATCTGACCGAGATGTCCCCACCCCCCCAGTTCGGCCAGTTGTCCCAAAGATGTCCCCACCGTGCCCAAAGCAGATACACATGCTCGGGGTGGGGGTGGGAGGGTGGTGTGGGTGGAGGGTGGGGGAAGTAACTCCTGGCTTTGACACTTTCTCTTGTGCGCAGGTTGGGCCCGATGTACTTCTCGGGTAACATGCTGTGGGCACTGATCGCCTTGGCCACAGTGGGTGTGCTCGATCACCTGTCCTCACTGTACTTGGGCTTCAGCCTGGTGGCTCCTATCAAGAAATTTGTTGGTTTCTGAACGTCCTCTGCAATCTCCTCTCTCCATCAGTCTCTGACATCCGTACGAAACCACATTGAACGTTAGGACCTGAAAGTGCAGCTGTTATCGGTGGATCTTCACACAACAGTCAGTTGTGATGGTTTCTAAAAAATGGCCAAGTACAAACGGAGGGAGGTCTTTATATGCTTGGCTGTGATCCTCAACCCGTCCATGTGAATAAAACTTGTCCCTTATTCATGAATAAAATAAATGTTAAATGATTTTTCTGTCATCACTAAATCACAAAGGTTGTCTGGTACCACCACTGCACCCTTATTGGCTGCCGCACTCGCCTCCTACGCACCTCACAGTCACTACACTACACACTGATGATTTTTTTTACACACACTTTTGATCTGCCACCATGGCAACAGCATCTAGCAGTGAGAGGCAGTCAATCACCTTCAATGGTATCCCACTCCATTCATCAAAGATTGTCAATGAGAGGAGGCAGCCAGGTAACCATTGTCATGGCAACGCTGGGTCAGAATGTTCTGTAATAATAATAATAGTAGTTCTGTCACTCCATCCTGTGGCGGACATTTGGCTGAGAGGAGGGAATGGGAGGGAATGGGCAGGAGTTAGAGGTGGGGGAAGACCGAGAACCTAAAATGAGGGAGCACGGGAAGGGAAGAGTGAGAATGGGAGATATTAAGGTTAGCATTGAATAGTGTATCCATAATCCCAGGGGGAGTGTGGGCCGAAAGCAACAACAACTTGCTTGTGTCCCACATGCAGGGTAAGGCCACAGAGCCCATAGTACCCTGCACTGCAGGCCAACAGAGGGGAGGTAATGGGCTTTGCAGGAGAAGAAGGTTCCCAGGAGAGGCAGGGAACCACAGAGTTAGATTTACACCAGAAACGTGGACCCATACAGGATTTGACAAGGCGCCATCAGCTAGAGGAAGTCCATTCCCCAGCCCAGGCCCTTCACTACCTGAGACCAGCTATCACAGAACATGGAAATTCCTGTGTTCTGTGTAGTTCAGAATGCCATCTGGCTTGCTTGTGTTTTACCAACTGAGCTGCGAGAGCAGTTGTGCTAAAATGTGCCTGAGTCTAGTACTGCCCGCTTCCCACCGCCACTCCCCGCCCCCACCACCACCTCTCTCCCTCTCTTCATAAGTGTCTGAGTAAAAGTTTCTCCTTGTTACTCGTCTAGTCTTGTTGAATGGAACAGTTTTGGTGCTACATAGCGGACATCAGGGATAGAATCAAGTTCTTCATTCAAGCTCATCCACTTCCTTGTAGGAATAAATTTAACCCCCGCAAGAGTTCCCCACGCAAGAACCCGCCCATCTCCTCTCTTTACTATCTCGACTACAGCCACCGACTGTCGGAGTTGGGGCTGGAGCATGAACCGACCCATCTCCAATTCAATGGTCACAGGTTCATGTTTCAGAATGGGAGGTGGATGCCTCACGGCCAAGACAACTCCACCAGTGGCCAGTGCGACCCCATGAAGTGTATGAGAGATAGGAACCGGATCCTCCAGGAGAAAAACAATATCTTGACACTGAAGATGGAAACGCTGATGGACATGTTGACGGAGACCACAGCTAACATGCTGCTTCTGGAGGAGGAGGAGGGTGCGAGCAGACATGTGGGAGAATTCCAGAGCAGCAACAGGAGCAGCGCCCTTGAGATGGAAGAGGAGGACGTTACTTGTGAGTATGAGGTCGATGAGTCAGGAGAAGATCAAACCAAAAACAGAAGCCGGGTGTTGGTGAAATTGCCATCGAGCAACCGTACACACGAATATGAAGAAGACTCGAACCAGAGCGACAAAGAGTCGGATCCAGAGCGGCCATCGTCAAAGTGCGAGATCTTCCGGAAAAACTTTTTGGAAAAATCCAAAGGTGGGAAAGCTGACCAAACATTGAAATCCCAGAGAGCCACAAAAACTCAAGAGAAACAGCCAGCAAGTCAGAGAAGCTCAATGCCCATCAGGGAGCCATTCCCCAAGAAGGTCATGGCGAAGAAAGGTCCCCGACAGCAAGGCGGAACCCGGGCAAAGTCGTACGAGAAACTGGCCAACTCCAGGAGGCAGATGGTGATCAAACGTGAATCAATCCACAAACCAAAGTCCAATGAGATTGAAATCAAGGTCCCGACAGAATCTGGACCTACGTCAAAATCCTCAAAGGTCAAAACAAAACCCAGTAAGACACTCGTGGATTGATATTAGAGAAGGGACACCAGCGTGGTTCCCACTCACATCTTGGTGTGACTTGTTTTTAAGGCAACTTCTTGTGCTATAATAAAATAATGTGAAGACTTTTCCGTTATTTTCTTTTTAGGAGAAACAGTGCTGTACTCTCAACACACAGTGGCGATATCAGCACAACGATTTTTGTTTGACTTGTTTGACTTTTGTTTGACTTGTAGTGTACAGGATACTGTATATATATATTCTGTATACAGATTTATTTATAAATGTAATGTTTGGCACAGCAGAAATTCAAAGCAAACACAAAGCACAATACAGATATCCCTACCCAACCGCAGGGAATACGATACGTTCCTCTAAATCTCCGTGGTTGGTAAAATCGCGGTTGGAAAATGCAGGGTCCTATGGGAAACATGGGGATAGGGGAAGTAAGTTAACATTTCGTAGAACTAAACACAAAAAAAACCACATACAGTTATGACATACATGGGGATAGGGGAGTAAGTTTGAGCGCATTGGCTGCCAGGATCAGCAGCAATCCACGAGGCTGTCTGACTGACTAATCTACACAGAGAGAGAGACACGGTGGGTGGTTGGTTGGGGGTGTGTGTGCAGAAGGTGGGTGGTGGGTGACACGGAGGGTGGGGGGGTGGGTGATGAGGAGGGTGGTGGGGGATGACATGGAGGGTGCGGGGGTGGGTGACGAGGAGGGTGGTGGGGGGGGTGACGAGGAGAGTGGTGGGGGTGTGACACAGAGAGTGGGGGTGGTTGACACGGAAGGTGGAGGGGGGTGACATAATCCTAAGAGAAGCGTTGTCACTGATTGATTGCAACATAGCAACTGGGTCCTAGTGCTATACGCTAGGTGTTCGCACACACACACTGTACCTGTAGATCCACGAGTGCAGCTAGACCACGTGTAGTGGTAAAGATGCTGATAGGCGGGAACCGCAGAGCGGATGAATACACACCAATACGTGGATGAATGCAGTCCCTTGTTTGGAGGAGTGAAACTTGAAAAGTGAAACCACGGATGTACATCGTGGACACGTAAAATGCAAAACGCAGTTTGCGAAGGTTGTCGCATTTAGCAAACCGCGGATGAGTGCGTTTTGTGGTTGTCGAGGCCGCAGTTTTGGCGGGATACCTATATCTTCTGTTACATTTTTCCCTTTCAACTGATACGAAAGCATTCCGTTGTTCAACTTACATTCCTTCTCCGCACGCAGGTTGTGCGCACGTTTTTCGGGACGTTTCCCTTTAAAACAGTCGGGAGTGTCCCCGGTGTGTGCCAGATCCCTGTGCTCGCCAGCACCACACCCTGATAAGTAGCACTTACCACTTTTGGAAAGCGTCCAGACGTGCACCGCAAAGGAATTGCAATGCCTCGTTGGAATGTTTCAGACAATTCCCTCAAATTCCGCATCAAGCAGTTCAGTTTTACAGTTTCTACAGAATCATATCTGGTAGTGCATCTTCCTGTTTCTCCCTGCATTTCAGGCTGACTGATGCTGACAGTAATAATAGTGATAATAATCCCTGTATTTGATGTAGCGCCTGATCACATCATTGGGACGTCTCAAAGTACTTCCCAGAATATACTGTGAAGTGAATTAACTATATATTCTGTAGGGGAAAGGCGGCACCCAATTTCACACAGCAGTATCCCACAAACACTTGTGGATTGATTGACCAAAATATATATTTTTTAAGGGATTAATATATATAAAATATATATTTTTAATGGATGCTTGGAAAGTGATCGGAAGATAGGTTTAAGATACACTGCTGGTAATAGCCTATTAGATATTAATAGTTCCCTCTTATAATAATAATAATCCTGGCATTTTCACATTTTCTAACCGTCTCAAAGCGCTTCTCAGAATATACTGTAAAGTGAATTGACTGTCTATTTGTGGGCGAAACGCGGCAGCCAAATGAGCACAACAGTGTCCCACAAACAGTTGTGGATTGAAAAGAACAATTTTTGTTTGAGGGAATATTATTAGGCGTGTGGAGTAAAGTAACTTGCCAAAGGTTTCGCCCTGACCTACCTGGATTACAACACAAGTCTCATGATTTAAGATGAAAGCTGTGTTCTATCTGTAACATGACAGCACCTTCTCTTTCAAGTACAGTACTTGTTTTTTCATCATCATTTTGGGAAGAATGCACCATGTTATGAATCTGCAGGACTTTTATCTACTTAACAGTATTAAAGAACCTAAATACTATTGGCTACAACTTCAAAGGTGAAAGAATGGAATTGAGGCCTTTTTATAACTTCAAGCCTTCCTTGTCTCTCTATAAACTGAGAAATTTGATACAAGTCCTGAATATATCTGCTCACATTGTCTCTCCTCCTTCTTTCGTCTTTTTGTTGAGGATGAGCATCTGAATGTCTGGGTCAAGTAACTGAGCCACGTCAGCAGGGTGGCCAATTATAAAGAACATCACAAACACTAGCCCCAATCCTGTCCTCACTGAGATCCATACACACAAGCCCTTCAATGGATGTGGTGGGGGTTGGGGGGGAGGGTGGGGGGGCAGAGAAATGCCTGACAATGATTAGCAGTGGGAAACTGTGGCTGTCTTATCCTAGGACACTGAGATCACTTATAAGCGATCGCATTGACCACAAACATCTTAGAACCAGTCAGGGGCTGAACCAAGCAGCATCATAATCTTTACAGCTCAGCTTCTGAGAAACTCACTGGAGATCATCAAGAAAATCCCAGCCATTTCCTTCCTGGTTTGCTCCTCGCCTTCTGAAGAGGCTAACCCATGCTGTGCAGCCAATTCAATGTAACAGAAGTAGTTAAAGTAATTAGACCTCCAGTAGACTGCAGCAGAGAGTTAACAAAGATATTGTCCACACAATGTGCACGGTGTGATTTTGGCTCGATCTGATTTTACAGCTGAAGCTATCAGCTTTTACAGAACCCAAAGCTGACAGGAATTGGACCTTCTGGCACATGGCCTGCTGGGAAATGGAGCTTCCTGTGCAAGGATGTGGGCGAGACTCAGGCCAACAGGAGAGTAAACACTAGAGTACGAGGAGAAGGGACAGAAAGTTGGGGGCTCTGTGTGTGTGGGTGGCAGTGTGGGCACAACCAGGGTGAGGGGCGTGATAGAAATGCAAGTTATTGTACGAGCAAGCTCAGAGGCAATACTGAAGGGCTTTCTAAATTTAGATGTTCAACTCCTCATTCACCTTCACAACTTAACCAACTGCCTTTTATTTATTGTTACACAGTCTGAGGTTCTGGGTGTACTCGTGGCATAGTCTTCCCTGTTCTCACAGACACCCGACCCCACCCCGCGAGTGAGGAGCAGAGGCTGGAGAGGAAACCTAGCCTCGATGGTACAGACAGGCTTTAGGTCTGACTAGCTTGCGGCCTGCAAAAGAGGAAAGGAAGTGGTGAAAGGGTAAATTGAAAGGGTAAATTTCTGTTGCAGAACATATGGGAGTCCAGATAACTGCTGCCTGTGTCACCACAGCCTTCACTGAGAGCAGGGAGGTGGGTTCTGACTTTAACACAGGAAATCACTTTGTTGTTTTAAAATTTGCCAACATAATGGCACTGTGGGATGGAGCCCAGCCTGACTTCCTGTGCCTGTGTCAGCACCTGAGCCAACGCTCCCATTGGAGAGCAGGGACTCGAGAGCAAGATTCCTCACTGTCTCAGCCTGAAACGCATTTTGCCGCAGAGTTTAAGATCGAGCAGAATTGTGGAAAATTCTTGAACTCAGTCTTCATTTGGAAGCCAGTTCACCACCAACAACAGAATTATGTTTTGTCACAGGGACTTTCATGTTGGGAAGACGACCCGAGCTGAAGGTTGGGATCAGAAGAGGTTGAAGGGCAGGGAGGGTAGGGGTAGGTGGGTGACTGATGGGACGGTCGAGAGGAAGGTCTTGAGATGGACCTTGAGGAAGGCAAGAGAGAGAGTGAGATGAAAGTTCCCATTATTGTTGTGAAGTGCTTGAGAAGTTCCTCTGACATGAACGATGCTGTCTATGTTCAAGTTGCTATTGCACAGACATTTTAGTGTTTGAGACGGGAGAGTGTGCCTAGCGAAGGGTCACAATAAACCCCCATAGTCTCTGCCCACAGACTCTGCCACTGATTCTCACACTATCGCTGTCTTTTTAGACAAGGAACATAATACAGTAACACTATTTTTAACAATTATTAACTGTTGCAAATCTATTTTAAAAAGTTTCATTCACCTTATCTTAACTTCTTGACAAGAGGAAATTACGATTTTGTATATCAGATTGTGCTGGAACAATGTGGCTTTGTGTGAAAGCCCTGGGTTTCAGTCTAGTCCAAGCAGCTGGGATTGAGGTTTCCTCACTTATGGATGTTTCAGGTGTTTGTCGGTGAAATATGAAGCGAGTTTGTGGTGTATGTCTGGAGCACAATGTTTCTTGCACATTTCAGAAAAATCACTTATTCAAAAAGCTGATGAAAATGTGTGTGTGTGCAGGGTGGGAGGGTGGGGGATGTTCTACTAATTTAGGCTCTCTGCGGAGGAGAGAATTATCTGAGGTTTGGGTGGCTGTTCTGGAATGAGAACTATTGAGCCAAAGGGTCTACTTGATCCAAACCTTTCCGGCCATCCTCTATTGCCCTGGGTGGGCAATGGCCCGTCTTCATAGTTCAGAGAATGAAAGAGAGGGAGAGTGGGCAGAGAGTGGTTCTCTGATAAACACAAACCAGCTGTGAGAGAGGAACTGGAGGCTAAGCTGTGGGAACCTGACAGGTACTTGATGTGGAGGGAAGTAAAAGACCTCCCCCGTTAACCACTTAATAGATTTAAGGAAGGATTTAAGGAATAAATCCTCAATTACTGATCGCTTTAGAGATGAGAAGTAGTGGTTTAATCTGCAGCCAGAAGCCTGAGAACAAGTTAGCCATCGCTCTCTAACTGCACCCCATTTCATCTGGACAATAGGATTAGTAGTCCTAGCTCCATAGCTCTGGTTGGTCAGACCAAATGGTGGGATCTTATGTTGTATATTTGGTAGTTATCACTGGTCTCTTTCAACATGCAATAACATTGGTTCATCAACACTTTAGGTTGATGAACCTAAAGTGTTGATGACTTTAGGTTCAGTAACATTGTTGTAAAATCAATCCTTGCTTTCAGTGTGGATCCAAGAAAGTGAAACATATCAAGGGGCTTCAGAGCGAATCGCAGTCATGTGTAGTGACTGTATATCTACACAATATGGCGGCCAATTATTATACAATAAGTTCCCAGAAAGAGGGAAATGAGTGAGCGTGTACCTGTGGAATTGTTGGCCAGATTGTGATGGTGTCGACTTACATCAAGGTTTGGGTCAGCTCCTCAGTATGTGTGTCCCCCACATACACCAACACTCGCTCATAAACGTGGGGCCAGACAGGACCTGTAAACAATCTGCGATTCGCTGACAATGAGAGTTTTGGCTCCAAAAGCTGATGAAAAAAAGCAACATCCTGTTTTTTAAAAGTGCTAAAAATAAAATCGACATCAAATCCCCTCTAATATTTCAGCTCCAAACTTCCGTCACAGATAGACTGGGACGACCAATATCCCCTGGATCTCTGACAATGGACTTTCTAGCTGCTTTACATGATTAGATTGCTGGTAATGTAGCTAGTAACTAGTAATGTCAGAATTAATTCCCGCGCAGGAATTCATGCCATATTAACACCCGTCCCATTTACCATAATCTCCTGTTTGGTATTCAATCTCTTGAAAACCAGAAAATGGGGTTGTATAAAGTAATGCTCACAAACCAGACATTGCAATTGTGGCCAAGCTAATGTGATTGTCCGGTTTTCCAACTCAGAAAAAAATTGTCAATAGATCAGAAATTCAAGTGTCAGTCATCATATCTGTTAGGATCAATGTGGGCTGTCACTGGGATTGTCGTTGGACCGAGTAGAGAGAACTTTACTGTGTCTTTAACCCAGACCTGGGAGTGTGGACACACAGTATAAAGGGAACTTTATTACTGTATTTATTAATAGTTTTATTAGGTTTCTAACCCATGTTGTTTCGCTGGGCCCTAGATATTCTAATAATAATTATGTGTAGCATTGTTATCTCTAGCCACTGTAGAGTGTGAGTGGAACATTACCTGGAGATGTATTGAGTCTTCTCCACATGGTTCACACTCAAACTGATTTCCTTGCCCAGAGTTTGCTTCTGGGTGTGAGCTGGGTTTCATGTCCGCCTTTCCTCCCCAGAGATCAGATCTAGACGCTGAGGACACAAATCTTCAGACGTCCATCCTGTGGCGACAAATTCCCCAGCACATTTACCATTAACTGGTTTCATTCAAAAAAATGTCTTATTTGATGTTTTGACAGGACTCACGTAGAATCCTGGTGGTCATTGAAGTTAGACCCAATCTCGTTGGCTCCGGCTTCATGAAAAAATAGTAATGCGGTCACTCAATCCACGACTCTTTGTGATACAGTACTGTGTGCAATTGGCTTCTGCAACTGACCACAAAATACAGTCACTGCACTTTATAATATATTCTGTGAAATGTTTTGAGGTGTTTCAATGCTGCGATAAGACGCTATATCAAATACAAGGATGATTATTATTATTATATTAAGATTGCTAGATACAATAAGATATTCTCTCACTTGTCACCTCTCCATTGTCAGGTTCCTAATCCCATTGGGAACACCTCAGCTGGACACTGAGATGCTGAGTTCACTCGGGTGACCTCTGGGATGCTTAGGGAGAAGACGAGAAGACCAGTCCTGAAAGAGTTAAATTTTCTAGCATGGTATTTTTACACATGGTCGGTGTGATTTCCTGGGTTTGTTGTCATCAATAAGACCAGGCTCCCATTTGCAACATCCTATTTCTTTCACAATGACCTATTGTAAGCTCATTGATAATGGTGCAGCTGGGATATGTACCTGATGGAAGTATTTCCTGTGGGTTAGCAGCAGTTATCCAGAGAAACAGCAGCTGGTAACGAGCTATAAGACATAACAAGGAGTTGATTTGAGAGCACAGTTACGACTGATTGAGGATTTTGTCCAGAAATGACTTTGTCCGATCGTGGTCACACAAACACACACACATGAGTCACCCACAATATACCCAGTCACTGCACCTCGCATTATACCCTGTGAAGCGCTTTGTGACATCTTGAAGACGTGATAAGGCGCTGGCTGTATCAAATCCAAGGTTTATTCCTATTGTTACGAGTCACCATCGGTCTCAATTGGTCTAACCCACACAAGGGAAAGGTTCGACATCAACCTTTCAGTGAAATGTGACATTTAGTGATTGACTCAAATTGTCATTGTGAATACCTGCCAGTCACAGAGCGTTTGACCTGTGCAGACATCGGCTATACAGAGATTCTGGCCCTGATATCAGGAAGAAATAGGAAGAGAATCCAGGCATAGAGCCATTCCCCGCACCCCCCCACCCCCAGCTACTGGTAAAATGTGGGAAATCTCTGCCCATCCCAATAAAAGTGTCATGTGACACAGCACTACCCTTCCTGAGCTGGAGCACAGACAGGGATGAATTAAATGGACAGAGTGTGCTGGTCACTGGGAGTGTGCTAACCTCCCTCCCTCTTTCCTTCCTTAACTCCCCCTCACACAGGAGCATAATAATAATAATAATAATCCTTGTATTAAGTACTCGCTCAGTGAGAGTGTCCATTACTTCTCTGTAGTGAAGGACTCCCTTCTGTTTTCCAATAAGTGTCGTCGGACTATTGAAGTCTTCTTGTGGTTTTAGCTGGGTAAGGAGAATAGGTCCCTTCAGAGAGAGAGCGTGCATTCCATTCCGACACTCTATCTCTGGAATTTCCATGTGTTAGATGGGATGTGTGGAATTCTCGGTTTGGTTTGGAGTCTCTTAAGCCACTGTGATGTATTTCTCGCATGTATCTGACTCCTGTCTGGGCAAAAACTATTTTTTTTAATCCACCTCAACGGACAGATGGCATTTAACATCTCATTGGAGCTCCTGTTGCTCAGCGGTTAGAGCACTCACCTTACAAGCGTGAGACCTGTGTTCGACTCCAGGAAGGTCAGGGCAAAACCTTGGGCAAGTTTCCTTACTCCACATACCTAATAATAATCCGTCAAAAAAAAACATAATTAAAATTGGTCATTTCAATCCACGACTGTGGGGACACTGCTGTGCGCAATTGGCTACCGAGTTTTGCCCACAAATATACAGTCAATTCTCTTCATAAGTATATTCTGTGAAGTACGCTGCTTTGAGACATTGATAAGAATATGTGAAAAGCGCTACATCAAAATGCAAGGATTCTTCTTCTTATTAACATTTAAACGCAGCCCCTTCCATCTCCTGGCCGTCAGACAAAAGTCCTCCCTTGGTTTGTCTCAACCCCTGTCAGGAGGGGAAGGGGAAGGTGTTGGGTGTCTGCGGTGTGGGGAGGTTGAGAGGCGAGGGTTGGAATTAGCCTCAGAAAATTCTTTCACAGAGAGAGAGGGAGACACACATACAAACACACACACAATACTGGGATGGGACAGAGAGTCAAGCCGAGCCCTCTCTCCCTCTTTGTGTCTCTGCCCCTCTCTGCACTTGTAGCTCATTGGCTTGAGAACAGTTCCCGTGCGTCAACAGCAGAGGATGTGAAACCTGAGTGTCAAATCACTTTACACAATAACCCAGTGAGGAGGGGGGCAGAGAGAGAGACACACACACACTGGGACATAGGGAGGACTGGGGTGAGACAGTCTGAAATAGTTTGACTGTTCTAATTAGTAACTGCTTGCACATAGTTGGTGAGAGAGTTAACTGACTAGTTAACCAACTGACCCATTGCCTCTTGAGGCACATGGCTTGTTAGTGGGTGACAGACCAGGGATGCTAGGACCTGCCTAGGGAGAGGGAAGGGAGTGAGGGAGAGGGAAGGGAGGGAGAGAGGGAGGGAGGGAGGGAGGGAGGGAGAGAGAGAGAGAGAGGGGAGGAGTGAGGATGGAGATACTGGGCTGGTGGTTGTGTGTGACCCTTGCCTGCTGCCCTGTTTGCCGGGGTGGGAGTGGGGGGGACCTGCCCACGGTCAGACTCCAGTACCGGGTGTTCGAGGAGGTACCTGAGGGCACGTTGATCGGGAGATTAGCTGCTAATGTGAGTGTGGACCCGGGATTGGGACCCGGACGGTATCAGCTGCTGCTACCGGGACCGGAGTGGCCGGTGAGGGTGTCCCCTGGAGACGGGGCTGTTGAGAGCTCAGGACGGCTGGACAGGGAGGAGCTGTGTGGGTCCCGGGCTCCCTGTAGCCTGGTGCTGGGGGTATTGGTGACCAGTGACCGGGGGGAAGCCGGGGCTGTGGTGAAAGTGGAGATGGAGCTGATGGATATCAATGACCACGAGCCTCGCTTCCCCAGCTCCAGGCTGGAGATGGAGATCAATGAGAGCGCCTCAGAGCGCACCAGGCTGCCCCTGGCCGGGGCTCGGGATGCGGACGTGGGAGAGAACGGCCTCGATCACTACCTCTTGTCTCCCAGTGAGAACTTCGCCCTGGAGGCGGCCCGCGGGCTGGACGGCAGCACACGCCTGTATTTGGTGGTGAAGGCGGCGCTGGACCGGGAGCGGGTGTCGGTGCACGAGCTAACCCTGGTGGCAGTGGATAACGGGAAGCCCCGGCGCTCCGGCACCGTCACTGTCATCATCCACGTGTTGGATTCCAACGACAACCAGCCCCGGTTCACGGGGACCCCCCGGGAACTGGAGATCAGAGAGGACACGGCTCCCGGGACCACCCTCCTGAACCTCACCGCCACCGACCCTGACCAGGGCAACAACGGGGAGGTGCGCTACTCCCTGACTGGACACAGGGACCCCGGCACCGACGACATCTTTACCATCGACCCCAAGAGCGGCCGCTTGTCCCTGAGCCAAGCCCTGGACCGGGAGAAGACCAGTGTCCATCAACTCCAGGTTCAGGCCAGAGATCTGGGTCCAAACTCCATCCCTGTTCACTGTAGTATCCTGGTCACAGGTGATCTGACTCTCTCACTCTCTGCTGTTAAATAATAACCTGAATGTTAATCATAATCATCATAATAATGCTGGTTACAATTTGATGTTGTCCACTTTGTCCTGGTACTGATCTCAGCCCCGCTCTGTGCTGTGACCGTCTATTCTCACACACTCTCTTTATTTCGCCCACAAATATAAACAGTCAATTCACTTTACAGTATATTCTGTGAAGCGCTTTGAGACGTGGATAAGATGTGAAAAGCGCTATCAACTGCAAGGATTATTATTCTCTTTATTTCCTACAGTAACCGTTGCCTTCTCTGCTCCCCAAATCTCCCTTCCTCACTCCCTTTGCCTCAACCCCTCCTTTCCTACCTTCAGGTCACAGCTAAAGATCTTTCTTTTCCACAGTGCTTTTGGTCACCTTATACCCCCTCCCTCTGGCTTGGCCCTGGGATCCATTATTGTGAAGCACTCTGAGACGCGGTCTGGCGTGGAGTGAGGGAGGGCGCTGTGTAAATCCAAGTTGTTGTTGTTGTATCCCTTCATTTCTCTCAAATCCTATATTCTTTCTCTCTCCCATCTTTCTCTCCATTCGTCCAATCTCTCTATTCCTACATCTTCTCCATTGCTTCATTCTTTATTTACTCACCAAGACCACTGGAGTGAGACACTGAGGGGGGTGGGGGTGGGGGGGGGGGGGGGGCGGATGGACAGAGAATGTCAGAGTTTATTGAGGAGGGAAAAGTGAAAAGGTTCTAGAGTCAATTCAGACATTAATGTGGGATTTTAAACTGTTACAACGTGAGACGTTAACCTCGATATAAATTTTAAAATAATCTAAAATAAGGTCTAGGACAGTTGGGTAAAGTGCACGAGACAGGCTCAAATATCCAGTCAATTCACTTTACAGTATATTCTGTGAAGCTCTTTGAGACATCTAGAAGCGTTATATCAAATGCAAGGATTATTATTATTAATTAAGAGTTTTGTTTTTGATTTGATTTGAAAGTTCTGGATGTCAATGACAATGCTCCTGAGATCCAGGTGAGCTCGGTGTCTCCGGTGGACAACACCGCGGTGGTGTCTGAGATGGTGGAGACTAACACGTTCATTGCTCTGGTGAGAGTGACAGACCCTGACTCGGGGGAGCCAGGCAGCATCGACTGTTCACTCCAGGCCAATGGGCATTTCAGGCTCGTCAAGACCGATGACAATTATATGATCGTGACTAACGCCACCCTGGACCGGGAGAGCCAGGCCGAGTACAACCTGACCCTGGTGGCTGAGGATAATGGGTCTCCGTCCCTCACCTCCACCAGGCTCTTTACCGTCATGGTCACAGACGAGAACGACAACCCTCCGAGCTTTCTCCAGGACCGTTACCAGGCCTCGGTCTTGGAGAACAGTCTCTCCACCGAGCCCCTCCTCACCGTCACGGCCCACGACCCAGACCTGGGCCACAACGGCCAAGTCACTTACTCCATCAAGGAAGCCAGTGTGCTGGGAATCCCAGTGTCTTCCCTCTTCACAATTGACCCCAACACAGGGGCAGTTCGCACCCTCATGCAGTACGACTATGAGCAGATCAGGCAGGTGGAGTTTGTGGTCCAGGCGAGGGATGGAGGGGAGCCCTCATTGCTGAGTGAGCTGCTCACCAGGCTGGACATCATCGACGTGAATGACAATGCTCCAGTCGTCACCCATCCGGCCCTGAGACATGGCACGGCTCATATCACTGTAACCATCACTACGGTGTCTCCATCACCGGAGCCCGTCACAAGGAGCAGCACCAATCACCGGGCACCATTTCCTGGCCAGTCTGACTCACCAGCTGCCAAGGTAGCCACAGAGAGAGAGCTTGGCTCCCCCACCATCACCGAGGAACCTGAGGTGGTCAGCGCTGGACCAGGGCTCACCAGCCCCGAGTGGCTCATTTACCCGGTCACCGCGGTGATAGCAGAGGATGCCGACTCCGGTATCAATGCTGAGCTCAGCTATTCCATCACCGGGGGCAACGAGGAGGGGGTGTTCACGGTGAACAGGAGCCTGGGGCTCATCCAAGCCAGAGCCACCAACAGCAGCCACCTCCTGGCCAAGGACTGGACTATCCTCATCTCAGTGCAGGACGGAGGGACGCCATCTCTCCGCACCAGCGCTGCCCTCACCGTCACCTTTGTCCGGCAAGATGGGAGGCCCATGGGACCGGCACTGGCCAGTCAGAGGCTCAGTGTGTCCGTGCTCAGTGCGCTGTTCCTGTCTGGCTTGTGTCTGCTTCTCCTGCTGCTGGTCGTCTTCCTCAGGGGCAGATGCAAAGCCGAGAAGCGGGACAGCCGAGCGTACAACTGCCGGCAGGCGGAGTCCAGCTACCAGAACCACCCACGGAGGCCTCACCGTCACATCCAGAAGACGGACATCACCCTCCTGCACCCGGGCAGACCCAGGCCCGAGCCCCTGCCACCACCCTGCCCTCCGTCGACCGAGGAGAAGCTTGCGGAGCCCGCGGAGGAGAAGAGGCCGGAGCCGGAGAGACTGTACCCCACCCTGCGGAGAGAGAGGGACCCTCGGCAGCAGCTGCTGAGGGAGCTGGTCAGGCTCTCCATGGCCGGCTTCTCAGAATGCACCTTAGAGCTGAACCCGGGCTCCCCCCACATCCAGGTGAGCAGCTGTCTCTGTCAACAACAAACAACAACAGCAACACAACAGCTTGCATTTATATAGCGCTCATCAGCCAGGGTAGTAGGGCTGCGGGGGGCCCCTTGGCTTTGGCAACAAGGGAGGAGGGGCTCTGGGAGGGAAGAGAGGCTCTGGGAGTGAGGGAGAAGGGGGGGGACTCTGAGATAGATGGAGGGAGGGAGGGAGGGAGGGAGTGGGGTGGGACTCTGGCAATGGGTTGTGGAGACCCTACCATGGCTGTGAGACTCAGGAATGCCCCCATACTTTGTGTTTACAGCAAATCTCCCAGTTGTTGTCGTTGCTGCACCAGGGACAGTTCCAACCGACGCCAAATTTCCGTGGAAATAAATATTTAAAGAGCTGCGGGTGAGTAAGGCTTGCGAGTGGTTCCTCCGCCTGTCGGATCTCCACATCTCTCAGGTGCCGCATCAAATGCCTGTCCTCACATTTGATATTGCGCCGGATCGCGTTTTTGAGACGTCTGAAAGTGCTTCACAGACTATACCGTAGACTGTAGTGACTGTGTATTTTGTTCTCTCCCTGGCACAGTCGGGCTGCGGCTCAGGATGGGGACAGGACGAGCCTTAAGGACAGTGGCCACGGGGAGAGTGAGGCCGGAGATAGTGACTGTGAGATGGGCGGTGACACTCCCCTGGAGCAGTTGCTGGAGGCAGGGCTCAGTGACCTGCTGGCCAGGAATGGCTGGCCGGCCACTACAGGTGGGTCATCAACAATAACAACAACAACTTGCACTATTACAGCACCTTTCACATCGGGAGGAACGTAGGAACAGGAAGGAGTAGGTCATTTAGTCAGCCCCTCAAGCCTGTTCCGCCATCCTGTTACTCCAACTCTAATTACCCCTATTTGCTCCAGATTGCCTGATACCCTGACCTGTAAATGAACAGCCTATGGTGCTGTTGTAATGATGATAATAATACTTACATTTGACTTGGTGCCTTATCACGTGGTTGAGGCATCTCAAACTGTTTCATTGTGAAATGGTTTGGACCTATGTGGTTTGTGGTCGGGATTATGTCACAGCAGCTCCTGTACTAACTGGTTTGTTGCTCTCCCTGTATTGTTTCAGGTGGGGCCGAGGCTGCTGATGACTTGAAGCGCAATGAGTTGTGTTGGACGCTACCCTCCTCGTTTGCTGCTGATTACCGGGACAACCTCTTCAGCCCCAAGACCCCTGACTCCACCAGTGCCTCCCAACCCCCCGATGACAACCAGGAAACCACTTTCTCCACCTTCGGCAAGGCCAGTACCGGAGGGGAGGTCACAGGCTCACTGCTGAACCAGATGAGCACGTTCTTCCAGCTCCTCCTGACACAGAAAACCGAGGCTCAAGCCTCACTGGACCGTGAGCAGAATGGATCGGGAACTGAGGAGGACAGGGAAGCGGATCCCCATCAGCTGGTTTAACAGCGAGCAAGGGAATGGCCTTCCCTGAGAATCCAGGCTGGGAGGCTGAGGTTCACAGAGCGGGACAGCAAGAAGGCTAGGAAGGATGAACCGAGAGGTGCTTAATCCTGTCCCTGCGGTGCTCCCGCTGGATCCCAGGCCAGCCATCCCTGGCCTCAAGATCCCCAGAGCCACAGACCCGCTGAGGGTCAGAGAGGCACACTCTGCCTGACTGTTGTAGCACTGGTATCATCAACATCAATGGAATGTGTTCAGTGAGTAACGCTGTCAACTCCCAAGCTCAGGTCAACAATCACTGCCGGAGCTTCACACCTGTTGGTATTGGCTGAAGAGATGTAATCTCCTCTCGTGATTATTTGGACATAAGAGTCCAACTCTCGAAACAGTTTCCCTCAGTGTGTGCTTCACTGCTGACGACGTGTTTTATGTGTGTGATGGTGTATGTTTGATTAACGGGTTGTTTAATGTATGTAACTTATGGTACACTTGGAATTGTTTATATGTTGCCGTTATTAAATAAACTTCACATAAAATACTCAGGTTCAACACTGAGGAACGGACGTTTTCAGCTGATGACATGAAATTGTCAAGACCCACATTTACCGCACTGCTCCACTCACAACCAAAATACCAAGCTCAATAACAACAAATTATTTACACAGCGTCTTCCACGTGGGGATGACATCCCAAGGCTCTGGACAGTCAAGAGTTTGCACCTGAACTGGGGGTCTTAATCAAGAAGGTAGGGGGCTAAGAGTGCTGAGAGTGGGAGGGGTGACCTAAGACAATAGTCAAGGAGAAAAGTCTTGACAAGCCTTGAAGGAGGCGATGCAAAAAAAGGATGGAGCTCCAGAGGTTGGGAACAGAAAGGCTGAACAACACAGCTCACAAACCATCAGAAATCATTTTAAAAGAAAGGAACACATCAGCAGCCATCACATTTCACTGGTCACTTCCTTCCAACCTGATGCAGCTCTCTACTCTGCCCTTTACTTCCTCTTATTCAACTCATTTCCGTTCTCATTAAGGAGTTTCTCTCCCCCCTCCTTCCCCCTTCCTCTTCTATGCCTCCTGCCCTTTGCAGCAATCTCCTGTGTGAAGTGTTGCAATCAGGGAGCACACACAATATTGGGATACAACAGCTCGGGTTCCCTTCCTGACTCCTGTCACCAGTAAACTCTGATGGAAGAATGCCGATTCTCCATGTACTGAAAAATCTCCTGTCTTTAACCTTAATCCCAACCCTCTCCCCAACCCTAACCTTCTCCCCAGCCTTAATCTTTTCCTCAACCCTAATCCTCTTCTCAACCCTATCCCTCTCCCCAACCAGCCTTTGTAATCTCCATTTTATCTGATGCTGTTCAAGAGAAGCTGACAAAATAAAGTGTTAACAATTTGCTTTCATTAGCTCAGAAGCTAAGATAGTATACATGCAGTGATAGTGTACATCCCCATGACTGACTGATGACTGACTGACTGACTGACTGCTGCACTGGTGTCAAACAATAATATGAGCCTGAACACTTAGCAAATTTGGCCTCCAAAGTGCTGACAAGTCAATTAACACCGAGTCAGAATCCATCTCGAGTCATGGACTTTATTCACAGAATAACGAGAGCTGCGGAATATAAAGGAGCCTGGATTTTCACTTTGGAATACATTCCATTACACATCTAATAAAACAGCAGCCTCGTCAACATAGCTTTGGTACATTACATGTTGTACATTCATCGCCTTCCCTGATTGTATTTGGAGGGAGAGGAAAGGCGACTCAATTCCTGGGAGAGAACAATCAATCAACGTCAGGGATCATTATTGCACAGAGCAGAGACCTGCAGCGGGGGGAGGCTGGCACAAAACGCTCTTGGCTGCTCCCAGGTCTCCGCTCCAGGACACAGCTCCTCAGGAAGGGAATCAACACGGGCAGGAAGATTTCCTGGGAATAAAATAAAGCCAGTCTGGGAAGGCCTGGGTACACAGCCCTCCCTCATTGTTAAACCTACAGGACATCCTCACATTCAGTCAGTGCCGGTTAGACATAAATAACACACTGAGCACAACTCTGCAAACACCACAGCGAGCTTCTCTTGGGAGAACCAGCTTCGCTGAGTAAGAGCTTTCTGTAAACGCATAAAAAGGTTAAAAGCATCTTGAGCCACACATACCGCAGGAGGGCAAGAACACAAAGCTCAGCCTAGAGACTGAATGTGGAGATACATACACAGTGATCAGCCTGGTAGTTAGAAATGCTGCATTTTGATGCAACATCTCACAAGTGCTGGACAGGCTGTCAAAGGTAGTGACCTGGTAGACAAATACAACAGTTATTTTTCAACAGGAACATTCCGTAAAGAGCGGGGAAGTGAAATAGGGATTGTTAGCCAGGACACCAACAAACTCCCTTCTCTTTTCCAATTGTTGCAGGGTCTTTCAAGTCCAACTGAACAGACAGACTCGGTTTGACATCTCATTCGATAGGCATTGACCGCAAAGTGCTAACCACCCCTGATAACCCCTAGAGTGTCAGAGCGATCAAACTATCACAAGCCGCACAGCCACAGTCAGCCTCAGGAGACAGGCCACACTGCAATGCTCTCACTGTGGCTCAGTAAAACAGCCACAGCTTAAAAACATCACGTGACTGGCGCCAGAGGTCAACACTGAACTGGACTATTTTACACAAAAATCAAGCAGCTTTTAAACGTTTTAGTGCTTTACATGGTTAGACACAAGAGCCGAGGTTTAAAACGTCATTATCTGGAGAGGCTCACAGCAGGCTGTTGAGAAGAGATGGGGCTTGTGTGTGGGTGTGTGTAGGTGTGTGAGCAGGATTATCACGTGTGTGGTGTTTTCCCCTCCTGGTTAGTAACATAGTGATAATGCCTCAATTATTTTTTTTTAAATTGGTTATTTCAATCCACAACTGTTTGTTGGGAGGCTGTTGTGCGCAATTGGCTGCCGTGTTTCGCTCACAGATATAGTTAATTCACTTTACAGTATATCCTGTGAAGCGCTTTGAGGCACAGTCAAGAAGACGTGAAAAGTGCTATAATCAAATAAACGGGTTATTATTATTATAGGAACAGGATGTGGCCATTCAGCCCCTCAAGCCTTTTCCATCATTCTATTAGATTATGGCTGATTTGGGTGGAGTCCATCCCCCACCTCACCCTCCCACAGACACAGGGAAAACACAGGAAGGGTATCTTCATGAGAACAGTCATTATTGCAGCGCTCACCTCAACACACAGAGCATGTGATGGGCAGTGTTTGCTGTGCCAGGGATAGGTCTGAAGTCCCAATGTCAAACAATGAGAATTCACATTATAGTCTTTGCTACAGTGCAGCCTCCACAACACAGACAGACACCTGGCTTCACCCAACCCCTTTAATCCCGCTGCCTGTCGGACGGCTCCGTGGGAAAGCTCCTCTGTGATCCAGGCTTGCGATGCTGGCTGTGAGGAGGTCAGGCCTGTGACTGAGGCTGGCTTTACTGGCGAGAGGGAGGCAGAGATTCCCGGTACTCCGAGAATGGGGTAGAGACCATCCTATATCTGTCAGTGAGGAGGATCCCGGGCTGTGCTGAGGGTGGGATCCGGACAGAGCAGAGAGACACGGCCAAGACACCACATACTTCAAGGCTGCACCTTGATGGGGTCTGCGATGTTGATCTGTGAAGCAAAAAGGCTCCATTTACTCAAACTCAACGTGCTTCTAAACGATTAATCTTCACACCAGAGGGAGTGAGAATATTAAACAGAATCCCTCAGGTAGGTACAGGCTTGGGAATGAGAGATACTCGATAGGTCATAATAATTAAGGCACATGCAGAAGTAACAGGGAAATAGAATTAAAGAGTTGGGGTACACAATGGCAAAGGAAACTCGATGATGGTGCTATTCAGCCACATAACCCAGGGAACCACTTCCATTTACCCCCGTGTTTCTCCCCCTTAACGACCAGGCTTTAAATCCCTTCCAAAAATCTACCTCTTCAACTGCGCCCCACCCCCACCTCAGAGCTGAGGCTGTCCTACTCACCGTTGATGTGCAGATCTTCCATCAAATGCTGTAGATTCTCTGCAGCCTCCTCACTGCCTGCCCGCGCTGCTCTCTGGTACAACTCCAGGGCTCGCTGATAGTCCACGGCAAGGCCTGAGGGATAGAACGGAGAGATTGCTGACAAAGAGAGACACTCATACCCCCACTGGAGCTCTAACTCATTCCCTTCTCTCTCTTTCTCATCATTGAGTAGTGACTTCAGATGTGTGTAGTGGTTGTGTTACCTCCTAGGCCTTGTTGGTACAATGCTCCGAGTGCACACTGGGAGTCCCGATGTCCAGAAGCTGCTGCTTTGCGGTACAGCTCAGCCGCTTGACGGAGATCTGTCTGCACTCCCCATCCCTGCTGGTAACACAGCCCAAGGTGGTACTGACTGCAGGAATCCTGCCAAACAATGACAACTCTCACCGTCCAGTCTGTCACAAAACAACACAAGCGCACCATCAATCAGCAGGGTTCGCTCTGCCTTACCCCATTGTCCGCTGCCATCCTGAGATACACCGTGGATTTCCGCTGATCTCGGTTTTTGTAGTAAAAAACCCCGAGGTAGGACTGGGCCTGAGGCAGAGAGAGGGAAAGAACATCACAGAATATTACACGTCACAATAACAAACCCCCCCCACTCCCAGCCCCTCCCACCAGCACCGGGGGAATGGGGGCAAGGGTTTGCTAGTCAGGCTCACTGGCTCCAGCCTCCACTATTCACCCCGGCCACCACAGCTCTGTTGAGGTACAGTGGGTTCCCGGAGGCCACAAGCAAGCCTGGAATAGATTTAGGCTTTAGGCTTGGTCAGCTCAAATGTAGGGATCAGCACCAAGGAAGGTTGGCTGAACCAATGGCTTTCTCCTGTGCTGCCATTACTCTGAGCACCATCTGTGCTCAGGTGGTGGGGTTGTGTGGAGTGAAGAGGTTCTGAAGGAACTCCGTGAGGGATGATCTGCACACAGCGCAGCGTTACTTAAACCCATATGTTCATATATTGTGCACTTACCTCTGTAAGGCCGGACTTTGCTGCCTTTTCCAATTGCTCCAGAGCTCTACGAGTGTCCCTGGCCTCATTTCCCGTTTTACCATGTAAGAGGTGTTGCCCCCAGCGGTACTGAGCCTTGCTGTGCCCCTGAGCAGCTGCGTGGCTGTAATACAGGACTGCCTGGGATGGGGGGCAACGAGAGAGGGGGCTGTCAATATCTGAAGCTTACTGACTAACACCCCTCACTGTTTGAAACTCTCCGGGAAACAGCTCCTTCAGTTAATCGGATAAAGACGAGAGATCGTAACAAAAGCACTGACTCTCGTCTTGTCCCCACAATCACTCCCATTGGTCCCCAGATCTACCTCAAACTCCTCCAGGCATTTTAACAACTATTAGTCCCAGTTAATGTTGGAATCTAAAGGCTCCGACTTCTTGACTGTCTCACAGTCTTCAATCAAAGCATTACATCAAACAACATGAACTTCAAACCCAAACCTGTATTATCTCGTCAACACCCCACCCCCCAGCAGACATGATAGCATCTACATTAAAGAGTAACCATTAAATTGCGCGCTGATTGTTTGCTGTGTCGTTACCTTCGTCATGTCTTTGCTGATGCCCTTCCCCAGCTCATAGCACACCCCCACATTATACTGGGCCTTTGGGGAACCCTGACTGGCAGCCAGCTTAAAACAGGAGAAGGCTGCCTCGTCATCCTTGGCTTTGGCATTTTGAATCCCTAGCGAGAGGAGAAGAGTTTTAGCAAAGTTTAAAATCAGGGCAACACTCCCACATTCGGTGTGAAACACACAAAGGAGGTTTAATACACTGCAGCACAGAATTAAGAGAATTCATGATTCACATTCGACCCATCGTTTTGGCCCCCAAAACACAAGTCACTACACTTTATAGTTTATTGGGTTAAGCGCTTTGAGACGTCTCAATGGTGTGACAAGCAGTGATTTCAAATGCAAAGAAATCGCATTGTTATATACCGTATATCTCCGCGTATAAGGCGCACTTTTCTTCAGGTCGGAAGATCTCGAAAGTTGGGGGTGCGCCCTATACGCAGGTACAAGCAATTTTGAGCCTCGGAAATACAGTAAACAGGGGGGGGCGGCCGGCACGCTGTCAGCCGGGGTTTGGTCAGTGTCCGGCGGGGGTTGGGAGGAGTGGGTGACGGGGCTTCGGCCTCGGCCGCCCGGGCAGCGGCAGCAGCAGCAGCGAACTTCAGTGCTGTGCTTACCTTCTGCCGAACCCAGTCTGCCTGCCTCCCTCCCTGCCACTCTCTCTCCCTCCCTCCCTGCCTGCATGCCGGCCTGCCTCTCTCCCTCTCTCTCTCCCGGGCTGCCTGCGTGCCTCTCTCCCTCTCTCTCTCCCAGGCTGCCTGCGTGCCTCTCTCCCTCTCTCTCTCCCGGGCTGCCGCTCTCCCTCCCTCCCTCCCTCCCTGCCTGCGTGCCTCTCTCCCTCTCTCTCTCCCGGGCTGCTGGCCTGCCTCTCTCCCTCTCTCTCTCCCTCCCTCCCTGGCTGCCGGCCTGCCTCTCTCCCTTTCTCTCTCCCAGGCTGCCGGCCTGCCTCTCTCCCTCTCTCTCCCTGGCTGCCGGCCTGCCTCTCTCCCTCTCTCTCTCCCACGCTGCCGGCCAGCCTCTCTCCCTCTCTCTCTCCCTGCCTCCCTCTCTCCCTGCCTCCCTCTCTCCCTCCCTGGCTGCTTGGCTGCCTGCCTCTCTCTCTCCCTACCTACCTGTCTCTCCTCCCTTCTGCCGGCAATATCATTGAAAATGCTTGCTTTTTTTTTCACCAAGAAAAGGTCAAAAACGGGGGGTGTGCCTTATACGCAGGTGCGCCTTATACGCGGAGATATACGGTAGTTTAAACATTGATCCACTCACCGATAATATTGATGATAGAGGAAATACTGGAGCCCACAACCGTGTCCATGTGTGAAGCAGCTTGCTGTAAAACCTCGCCTGGGTTTGATTCCTCTTTCTACACAAACACACCGACAGCTGGGTTTAATGCAGGTCAGGGTAATAAAGGCAGCGCTTGTTACCGGCACCTGAAAAGCAGCTAAATCTTCTCTTCCTGGCAGTGATATCAACCACAAAGCTCAAGATCATTATTATTATAATAACTGATAGTAAAAAGCATGATAAACCCCATGTGCGCTGGGATGAAAGCGACGCTTCGGCCTTTGTTTGTTCGGGAGTGTGGGGTGGGGAGAATGCCAAATGCTGGCAAACTCACTAGTACTGCCAAAACCCAGCCAAAACCCAGGTCACTCAGTCCTGGTCTGAGCAACGATGTAGAGTTCTGATGTTAAAAATCTCCAATTAGCTCACACTTCAGACGTGACCTGGTCAAGATTTTATTTATTAAAAACACATGAAGCTGTGGGGGAGAGAGAGAGAGAGAGAGAGAGGAAGGCAGCTTCCTCCAAGGAAGCCAGCATCAGAGGTAGGGTATTATTAAACGTGTTTCCCCAGCGTTCCAGACCATTACCATCACATTTCCGCGCTCCTCTTCCTCTCCCACCGCACCGGATGTGAAGCTCTCTACGAGGTCCACAAACAGGACGTCACCTACGAGGCACAGACATAAGAGCGGCACATGAGGCACGTTCTATTCCAGGGGAGTTTTGCATTCCCAAGTGAGGGATACGCAGAAAATGCTGGTAGATCAACTGCTTTTACCGTCCGCACAAGAGTAACTCTGGCTCTGTACCGCAGAATGTCTCAGGCCATCAGAGCAACTCTTAGTGGCGCAGTGACCAGATTCTATTTAATGTTTAAACCTGGCATCTCTGCCTGGCTCAGAGCTGCACCGAGGTGAGGGGTGGTGGGGGTGAGGGGTTCTTAAGAGCTTTTTAATCCTGGTCAGAATGGGTTGGTTTAGGGGGTGGGGGGGTGGAGGGGGGAGAAAAATGGCACCCATTTGTCCCGCGCAGCTATGAGGTGAGTGGCTAATCTGAGGACACAAGGAATCTCCCGTTTTTGCTAATATTCCCGCGGGATTGGTACTGAGCTGTGGGTTTCTGTGGCACTGACCTGGATGGACGTTAAGACTGGAGTCTGGCTGCTCAACACTGGTGCCCAAAACACCTTCGTCTTCATTGTGGGAAGATTCCGCTGTGGAGTTCGAGCTCCCACCTGTCGAGTCCTTGCCAGCGAGAGTGAGCACAACATGAGGCAGGACACTCTGACAGCTGTCTACACACCAGACAAAAGCACAACAGATTAAACCCTGCATCTGGGCTACCACTGAACCCTCAGCACAGCAACTGACAATGGGAGGATTGGCTGTTTGACATTCTATTAGACCAGGGCTGATCTGTACCTCAAATCCAATTACACACCTTTGCCCCACGTCCCACCCTGACCTGACATAAATCTATCAACCCCGGTCTTGACTTTGTGAATGGATCCAGGCATAATCTACAGTTTTAAGGGGTCGGGAGAGTATCTGATTTCCACAACGCTGGAAATTTGCCTCCTGATTTCGGGAGTTATTTTTCCACTTCGCTGGTTCCAACCACCTACTGCCCAAATTCCTCACAGCTCGTCGAGGATAAAACAAACCAAACTCACTGATTTGATTCAGGTCCAAGGCCGAAGCAATGATATTGCGGACACAGAGGCCTAAGCTGCGATGGCTCTCTTGCTGATGGTGATGGTGAGAGAGCTGCTGATGGATGTGCTTCGCTAGGTGTAAGAAAACCACAGCAGCTGCACCCTGGAAGATAGAATGTGCAGATTATAAGAGATGACACCTCTAGGCGCCATTATAAACTACAAGAACCGTGCCAGCTGTTGAGCAATACAATCAATGGTTGTGTCACAGTGACTGGGGTCTGCCCATTTCCGATCCTTACCCAACCAAGTGCGTCTAATCCGGAATATTGGGGCAAGCGACTGGAGTAAAACCGGAATCCATCTCCCTTCGTCCTCTGTCTCCTGCCTCCGGTCTCTCCATGCTGGGAATTTGCTGAGCTGAAAGATTCGACCAGATGACAGAAAAATCACCAGTCTGTACAGGCAGAGAGGGCGAGCATTCAGAATGACCGGACAGGGAAAGGGAAGGAAGCTTTCATTACTGTTTGGGTGAAACCTCAGTAATTGACAATATTCCACTTTCAGGACAATTTTCAAAACAACACAGTGAAACTGAGGCACTTAAGAGGATCAATAGCAGACCTGCTGTCGAGGGGGAACCCTGAGTTGAGGGACGAGGGGTTTAACAAGTCGTCGTCGGTGTGGTGGTTGGGTGCGAGCCGCAGGGGTGCTGGTGGTCCTGTGACGTGCCAGCGGTGAAGTGCTGAATAACAAAGGATTAGTCAGTGATTAGATAGTCTGCTCTTAGCATTCCACAAGCTCCGTTTTCCAGATATCAACAACTTACATTTACACGGTGCCTTTCACCTCATGAGGACCTCTCAAGGCACTGGACAGTCAGGAATTTGGACCTGAGCTGTCGGTTGGGATCAGGAGAGGTGGACGGCAGGGAAAGTGTGGATAGGAAGGTGGTCAAAGGCATGGTTGGTCAAAGAGGAGGGTCTTGAAATGTAACTTGAAGGAGCAAGGAAGGGAATAAGGTGAAGGGACTGTGGAATGCAATTCCAAAGCGTGGGGGCAGAAAGTACACCCGATGTGATAAGGCAATAATATAATAATCCTTGCATTTGATGTTGCGCTTTGTACATCTTATCAATGTCTCAAAGCGCTTCACGGAATATACTGTAAAGTGAATTGACTGTATATTTATGGGTGAAACGCGGCAGCCAATTGTGCACAGCAGTGTCCCACAAACAGTCGTGGATTGAAATGACCAATTTTTATTATTGCGTCAGGAATCAACATTGAGGCAGCCCCATCATGTGGTAAAGATCAGGTACGGCAGATACCGGTACTGTATGGCTTTCCTTGTCATTTGCACATGGGTACATGACGCAATGCAATAACAAACTTTGGCCATGGTAACTTTTCTTCCCTTTTGTCTGCAAAGCATTGCGGCCTGTAACCGCGCTCTCTCTCTCTCTCTCTCGCACACACAACCTCATGCACGCAGACTCACAGTGGATATGATCTGAAACCGAGGGGGTGAGGGTAAGATGAGGGAGGGAAAGTGTACATGTGAGTGTTTTATTTTGGTCAGCCGAGTATCTGACACCCACCGTGTTTATGTCTCCAAGCCAGAGAGGAAGAAAGAGAGCGTTGTCTGGCAAGCTTCCCCGCTGCTTGACCAGCGAGGACTTCACCCTGTTAGTTAGTTAGTGATGAGTTAGTGCTTTGGCTGCAGGGTTAAGAGGAGCTGGGAGGAGTGGGAGGCTTCCCTGTCCCCAGTGATTGATTGGTCTGCCCTTCCAGGTCCTGCTGATGAGCCAGGGCTGGGTTGTCATCAGCAGAGAGACAGACAGAGACAGAGCCTGGAGAGGCCGGTACTGTGGACCCACTCACTGACCTCCCCATTGGGTGAGGAGAGTGTTGGCGGGTAATGGCTGGCCCCGCCCCCCCACCCCGCAACAAACAAACAAAACCAGCGAGGACATTTACCCTCATATCTCCCCCCCTTAGCGCCTCTCCCTCCCGGTCTGTCTCCCTCCTCTCTGCACACTTCCACCCCCTTCCTCTTCCTCTCTGTGTCTCACCTCGGGCCACCAGCGCCTTCAGCCGCCACATCGCTGCATCCACTTCTGCCCAGCGCCCCCACGTGACTCTCCGCCCAGCGCCCCCACGTGACTCTCCGCCCAGCGCCCCCACGTGACTCTCCGCCCAGCGCCCCCACGTGACTCTCCGCCCTGCGCCCCCTCGTGAATCTCCGCCCAGCGCCCCCACGTGACTCCCCCCCCAAACCGAGCGGTTTCGCGGTGACTTCACTTCCGCCCGTGCGCCTCCTCCTCGTCTCCGCCCCCCCACTACATCCGGTTCGGGGCCCCGCCTCCCCCCCTGACGTCACGTCATGGGGAATGTCAATCTTTACTATAATGTACAATAATAACAACAACTGGAATAATCCCTGGCGTTTCACACAGCGCCCGATCACCTTGTCGAGACGTCTCAAAGCGCTTCACAGGGTCACACTGTAAAGTGTAGTGACCTTGCGTGTGCCTTGGGAGAGCGAAATTGTTGTTATTTTTTCAAGGGGATTACTACCCTCAGTAAGCGATCCGCCAATCGACTCTTTAACAACTGGGTTCCTACTTTACAATTCACTTTACGGTATATTCTGTGCAGCGCTTTGAGACGTCTAGAAGACGTGAAAACCACTATATCAAATGCAAGGATTATTATTACTTACAGCAGCAACCTCATAAATTGCACTTGTTTCGTGCCTTCCACGTCAGGAGGATGACCCAAGGCGCTGGACAGAGGCACGTGTGTGTGTGGAATAAGAAGATAGAAAATAATATGGTTTATTTAATATAAAACAAGATAAACCAACAATACATTACTAAACAGAGATTGGAAATCTCTGGACACATTTCACAACTCAATACATAACCGATTATACATGATGGAATGTCTTGTATGTTTTGTCTCTTAAAAAAAACTGCTTTGTACCGTTATTAATACACAATATCTGTCAAAACCCAAATAAAATAAAAAACACAATAATTCTACTTTAGTCCACGTTCTGTCTGTGTCTTTTGGAGTTCTACCTGTTGAATGGCAGGGAGTGTCAGGCTACAACACACTCAAAGTTAGATGGATGGATGTAGTGCTCAATAGCAACTGGACTATTGCAGATGCATTGCGAGATGAGTTTGTGTTTAAAACATGAAGCTGGTGTTGCAGTGCATTTTCCATCTGCACAGGTTTATCTCATGATGGGGATTTATGTCCACAAAAATCAAAGTTTCAGCTTCTGTCCTCACCCAACAATCACCCATGGAAACTTCCCAGCAGGAATCTGGGCCAGAACCTTAGAGTGCTTTTCCCCTCTTCCCTGAACTTCAGGTCAAACATAGCCCTAACGTCCATCCCAAATGAAATCAGCACAAAACGGGATCAAACTCAGGACCTTCCTGGTCTGGATGGCTCAATTCCATACTGGAAAGTGACTTTATCAACTCAGCCATTAGAAATCCCTTTGAAAGGCTGTATTTTCCTTAGATTCCTAAAGACACATTTCACCTCGTTATCTGAGCCCAGTTTAGCTCAATGCTCACATATCCCCAAGTACAAGGCAATTAAATAAAATACACAATAAATTTTTGACTGTGAATAGTACCTCTTTAAAAATGGGAATGTATTACAGTATTCTCTTATACTTCCATCTACAATCCTCTATTATAAAATAGTTCTATTAGGCTTAGAAATGACACAAAGCAAAAAGACTCCACAAATGTTCAAAATACATTGGTGGTGTCATTGGCAGTGTTTACGGTTAAAGGCAGATATTACATTGTTAGAACACAGGGCCTCAATGTCCACAGGACCAGTTCCAAATTATGCAAAACTCCAAAACGTGACACTTGACAGTGTGAGGGATGGAATGATTGGCATTTAAGTAGCTGCAATAGATCAACAACCATAGCAGCACTCATACAATAGAAAAAGACGGGATATACATACAGTGTAAATATATATATATATATATGTAGAGAGAGAGAGAGAGAGGGGAGAAAAAAAATAGGTAGGCCATTGGAGATAAGGATCCCATATCAAATAATAAGCCTTTCACTTGCACATAAATCAATATATATATAGAAATAAATGTTTGATTAACTTGATAGTTGAACTTTCTCCAAACACAACTAACTGTCTTCAAAGCTGAAGAAGGGATGGATTCTACTGGCCTGATCTTTCAATACAATATTATTACAATTTACATTTACAAAGTGCCGGGAGCACTTTAGTGCCATTTGATGGTCAGAAAAAGGACCGAAATGCTGACGACTCTCAGTGGGAACAGCTTCTGAGAGAGAGAGAGAGAGAGAGAGAGAGAGAGACAGAGAGGTTAACACTTCATTATAAAGACCTACCCAGGGCCCACTTCGCTCATAACCTTAGCCCCAAGACAGTAACTCTATGAGTTAAGACTGTTCGGGATTTTCAATTCAAATTTTGTCTGAATATAAAAGCAGGCTGCTTCACGGTTTGTTATATAATAACCGGCTTTTACAGTAAATTTAGATTTGTGTCCTCCCAAAACTTTGCACGGTTGTCAATTGAAAGAGAAGAGTCTTAGGGCTAAAAGCACAAGAGATTTCCGCCCGTGAAAGTGGAGCATGCCTCTCTCTGTGTGGATTTGCAGACTGACTTTCCAGTTACTGATTCCCACTTTGCCTTTCTATCTCCGTTATATGGTGAGCCGGCCATCAGCGTTACAGAAAGCTGTCCTCAACATCAGACGGGTTGGTTTCGGGGTCAGTGCATGTCGGCTCCTGCTCTGCTCCGGGTTCATTCTTTACCTGCGAGCACTGGCTGTGCTGCACATCTGCTTCATTTCCCTCGTTCATCAGAGAGCTGTACACAGAGAGAGAGAGGGAAAGTGTGTGTTAATCATTGTTTGTGTGAACAAGTAGCACTAGAGAACTACAAGGAAATCAGCCCAGTTTATCACGTGGGAGGGCTGTAAATACCACTAAAGCGATATTTTCTGTTTCCCACACTAGCCTTTCTGTCACCATAGTATCTGAGTGAGAGTTTTAATGCCAGAAAGTAGGAGGTTTGAGTTGTTTTCAAACCCTGATCCCTTTCACCTCCGGGACCTGAGTTTGAAACAAGCCCAGACTGATAGGATGAAGGTCTCCACAATCTCTTTGTTATAAATATCGCTGAATAAATTTCAGTTGTGCCCAGTCTGTCTCTGCGTGAGTCTCAGGGGGGAAATTGAAGAGGAAGTGTTACCCTTGTGACCTTCTACCCTAACCACCATTACAAATGGATTTAGCTCCAGCCCAATTTCTGACAATGTGATAAATACCACATCACACCAGCCAATTTGCAGCCTATAGTCTTTGACGCTGAAATGTTCTGGGATGCTGTGTGACAGGCTACCCTGTGAGAGGCTCTATGATCAATGCATGTTGTTGTTTCCACTGCACTGACAAACGTGACAGCCCATTGGGTCCGTGTGGTCAGTAAGGAGCTATTACCTGGGTCTGGTTTCACTGCCGGTGTCTCCGGGAACATTCCCCGAGTTGTTGTTGCCATTTCCGTTGCTGGGGTCGGGGGTGGGGTCAGGGCTGAGGTCGGAGCTGGGGTCAGGGCTGAGGTCGGAGCTGGGGTCAGGGCTGAGGTCGGGCAGGGGGATGATATAGCCGTTCTCGGTGCTGGTGTCTCTGCCGGGCGAGGCCGCGCTGCCCACACAGTTGGAGTAGATCACGCTCTGGTTGACGCTGGTAAAACTCCGGCGAGTGCGGGAGACGGCAGGGTGATCGCTCTTCATAAACTCCTCGTTAATCTTCATATATTTCTGGATAAAAGAGGCAGAGCAGAGAAACACACAATTAACATTCTGCTTCACACAACTCCTCACAGCATGGGAGTAAAAATTAGTCTATCGAATCAGTCACAAAACTTTGCGTTTTCTTATGAGTTCCTTAACCCAGTCTGTGGACTTATGTCAACAAAATGCATCCCTCTGCACTTTGATCTGACTTTGCCCAAATCTCATCTGGAGGCCGCATTTCACTGACTGTATTTATACAACTAGAGAGAGGGTCTACTAACTCCAAGTCCTCTAATAACAGGCCATTGGTTGGAGGGAGCTGTGGGCGAGTGTGGGCAATGTAAATACAGTGTGTTACTGCCAACGATGCTAAAGATAAACCTGGTAAGAGTTCATACACTCACCTTCTTGTAACTCTCATTTAACAGCTTCCCCATGGACGTCACCAAACTCGAGAATGGTGGACGTTTCTCAAAGTCATCGTTCCAGCATTTCAGCATTATTTCATATCTGCAGCAGGTGGCAAATAAGGTTAATCTGACAAGTAATTATAAAACAATAGTATCCCCCACCAGTCCCCACAGATATACTCTACTCTAACTGCATTCCCTGCTCTCTCTCCCCCATCGAGCCTGTGTTGGTGCTTGCTCCCCCACTGGAGCTCTCTACTTGTTACGATCATCTCACCACTATCATCAGGTCACTGCTTAACCCTGTGGGCTCTGGTAGAAGGAGCTCTAATGTCTGAAGACTTACATTTCAGTGGCAGCGTAATTAGGCTTGGGCATGCGGTAGCCATGCCTTATGGCATTGTAGAATTGATCATTGAGAGGCAGCTCTGGGTATGGGGTCCCACCTGAAGCAGAGACACAGAGAGCAGTTGGTGGGCATTTAATTTTGCAGCTGCTAAAGTAACTCTAGGCACAGAAAAAGAGGGGAAAGGCAGAGGTTGGCTCTAGTTACCCAGGGTGAAGATCTCCCACAGGAGGACAGCATAAGACCAGACATCGCTGAGTGTGGTGTACAGGCTGTTGAAGATGCTCTCTGGAGCCATCCACTTCAGTGGCAGGAAAGTCTGGAACAGATTAATAACAATAATAACCTCACCTACAAAATATACAGTCAATTCACTTTACCTTATATTCTGTCAAGCGCTTTGAGATGTCTTGATGTCTGTAGTCTCAAGACCTTCCTCTTTCACCGTGCCTTGTGTGCCCTCCTAACTCTCCCCCCTTTCCTACTCTCCGTCCCCCTGCCTCTAGCCTTCCCCCACTGCTCGGGTCCCAACCTAACTGTTCAGCGCCTTGGGATGTCCTCCCAACGTGAAAGGCGCTCTAAAAATGTAATTTTGTTGATGTTGCATCAAAAAAAAGATGACGATGATTAATTGATACTAATATTATTAAACATTGCGTTTGATTCATCCCCTGGACCAGGGCACAGTGACTTACGCTGCCTCGGGAAATATAGTTGGAATCATTCATGATGTCTCTGGCCAGGCCAAAGTCACAGATTTTAGCCAGTTTGCCCTCACAAATCAGCACGTTCCTGGCAGCCAGATCACGGTGGACACACTGAGGAGCAGAGCGAGATTCAGAACATAATACATAACAACATAATATACCACCCACCCATCCACCCACACACCCACAGCATCCATCAGCCTAAGACGCGCGCACACACACACACACACACATCCATGAACCGTTCAACGACTCACATTCTTGGAGGCCAGAAACTCCATGCCCTGGGCCACCTGATAGCTGATGGCCACCAGGTCCATGTAGGTGAGCGCCGCCGAATCGCTGATCAGTAGGACATCTTCACTCCGATCCTCCTCTTTAAAGAGACCACAGAACAGATAGTTGAGAGGCTGGCGTTCAGTGGGATATCCCCCCCCCCACCCCCGCAGTACACTACTCACACCAGCAGGTGGCACTCGTGCACGTGTAAAAGCACTGACACTTGTCCCGGTTACACAACATGTCATTAGCTTGCACTCCGTCCCGCCCTGTGTTCTGCATGTGTTTTAAGATGGCGCAGACACTGTCCCGAATAATATACAATAATAATCATTTGATGCAGCGCCTTATTGTGTCATCGAGAGGGTCTCAAAGCCCTTCGCAGGATACACTGTAAAGTGCAGCGATCGTATCCTTCGTGGGCGAAACACAAAGGCTCAAGTTTGCGCTCAGCGGTGTCCCACTAATGGCCATGGAGGGAGTTGCCAATTTATTTTGGTGGGGGTAGAATTGTTGGCTCAGACACTGGGAGGGAGAGAGAGAGAGAGAGAGAGAGAGAGAGAGAGTGAGAAAGAAACTTCCTTCTGCTTTTTCCAACAGTCCCATGGGATCTTTAATGTCCACCCAAACAGGGGTGCTCGGTTTAACATCTCGTCCAAAGGATAGCACCTCTGACAATGCAACACCCCTCCAGCGCTGCATTGGAGCGTCAGCTTAGACGAGGGTGGAACTGAGCGTTGCAGAGCGAGTGGGCTGGGTGGAGGATATGTGGTGGGGGTGGTATGTGTATACCTGTGGTGGAGTATTGCTCATTGGTGTAAGGCGTATCGTAGCCCGAGTGCTCGATCTCGGTGTAGTTGGTGCCATTCTTCACCTCCACCATGGGCACGTAAGCCAGGAAGTTGTCCTTGCTCATGTCCATGTAGCCTCCGTCGTTCTCAAATGACAGAGCAATGTAGCTGTGAGGGAGACAAGCACAGGCGTGACTGCCAATAAAGGTCTAATCCCCCTCCTCCTCTTCCAACCTCTTCCCCCTCCCTCCCCACTCTCCCTCCCTTCATCCACTTTGCTCACCGTCAGAAACAACAACACAACAACAACAACAAAATTGCAGAAAGTGCAATGAGTTAGAGGAAGTGTGTTAGTTGGGTTGGGTTGGGGGGATGGTAATGCTGTTGGTTTGGTCACCTCTTGCCTCTGTCCTCGCCGCGGGTCACTGTGTCTGTCTGCTGGCTGCTGTGATTGGTGCAGGCCTGCAGGAAGGTGTGCTTGTTCCTGTGCAGGTAATCCACCAGGTCTCCGTGGCGACAGTATTCGGTCATGATGTAGATGGGACCTGTCACAACACGGCACAGTGTGACCATCTCACCTCTAGTTCAGCTCCAGGCGGATACTCCTTGCCTCAGTCTCACCAACCCTCCCTCTCTCTCTGTCTCTAACCTTCAGACACCGGCAATCAAACAACGCTTCCACCCAAGAACTGTCATCTGCTGAGTTTGGAGGCTGAGACCATTCTCCTCAGGTCGGGGGAGAACATCTCAGCATCTTTAACATCCACCTGAACAGCAGACATGGACCTCACTCCCCCCATCGCCGTAACATCTCACCCAAAGCCATTGCTAACACCGCAGTCCCCTCAGTACCTCACTGAAGTGTCAGCCTAAACTGGGAGCTCCAGTCCTCACAGGGGTCTTGACTGTACAACGTTTTGACCAGAGGTACAAGTGTGACTGTCTGAAGCAAGTCGGGACTGGCCACCCAGACCAGCCTGTATCTGCTGGAGACAATGGTTTGTCCCCTGGGGTTGGAGTTGAGAGATTTTACCTCCTTTGGTGCAGGCTCCCAGGAGGTTCACGATGTTTAAATGTGGCCCCAAGTGGCTCATAATCTTCAGCTCCGACATCAGGGCCTGTTTCTCACTGCTCCTGGCTGTCGCTGGGAGACCGGGAGAGAAAAGGCAGCAGGTTAATAACGACAACAACATTACATTTGAATAGGCAACTTTCAGGACAAGGGCTCGAGGGCCAGAACCTGAGAGCCAATACAATTTACTGCAACAGAGGAACAATTCTTTAATTTGTGTATGTATATGGTGTGCATGATTGTGTGTGTATGTGTGCCTATGCACTTGCGTATATTTGTGTATGTGCGTGCGGGCTGCGTGTCGTCTGCGATGCTGGGAGAGCCATAAGACACACTCACATTTCAGCATCTTGATGGCCACTTTCATGGCTGACTTGGAGCTGCTCAGGCCACAGGCGGTGGCTGCCACGACTCTGCCAAACGCTCCCGAGCCCAGAGTCCGACCTGCAGGAAACACCACCACAACAACAAGCTGTATTTACACACCAGGAAACCCGTCAAAGCTTCATATCGCACGAGGAAGACGGGGATCGAAGGTAAGAGTGAAACAAAGGGTTAGCGTACCCAGGGCCAGCTGGTCTCGGGGGAATTCCCAGCTGGAATCATATGGCAGCTGCATGGGGTCCACATAGATGTACTCGTGTCCGTCCAGGCTGACAGACTCAATGACCTTCCAGCGGATCTCATACCTCGGTTTCTGGGGGGGAAACAACCAACAGTCAGTGAAGGTCTCAGTGAAACCCCAGCGCAACCACCAGCGGGAACCAGCGCGGAAACTTTGGTCGGGGGAGCATCTCCCCGCTCTCCTCAATGCGGATGTGGTGGTGGGGAAGGGGTGGGGGGTGGGATGTGGGGGTTGTGGGGGGGAATGCGGGAGACGGTTGATTACCTGCTGCCAAACCACCACCAGGATGGCCAGAGCGACGATGATGATGACCAACAGGACCAGGATGGCCGCCACGATGACCAGCTGGGAGCGGAGAGCTAGAGACAGGAGTTAGCCATCAGTCTTCCTCCCAAGGGGAACGTCTACACACCCTGGTCCTCCCTGGCACAGCTGCCCTGACCCGCACAGCCTCAGCCCCCAGCCGAGCCCGACCCGACCCAGCCCAGCCTCAACCCCAGCTCCAACCCCAGGCCAGCAGTAACATACTGTAAAGTGTAGTGACTGTATATTTTGTGGGCAATATAGAATGGCGGAATAGAATGATAGAACAGTAGAACAGGTTTGAGAGGCTGAACGGCCTCCTCCTGTTCCAATGAATCCAGGAGCTGGAGCCCCAGTGGGTCAGGGTATGTGTGTGTGTGTGTGTGTGTGTGAGTGTGTGCATGCGAGTGTGTATAAGTGTGTGCGTATGTGTGTGCGGTACATTCCTGCCCTCGCTGTACTCACTAGCGGAGACCAGCTTGACCTGCCGGCTCTCCGAGTTGAAGGGGTTGGTGGTGGTGCAGCGTACGGCTGCGGTCTCTGCCATCTCCTGCTGGGTGAGGACACTCCGTACCCGCAGCGGGCCCAGATCACCATTCTCCACACGGGAGGTCTCCACACGGAACGTGCTGGAGTTCAGAGGCAACGGGTTCCAAGCATGCCCTGAGCTGCATCTGAAATCACACACACACACCCAACGTGAGGTGAGACTTCACAATGTTCAGATTAACCTCTGCTCCCTCTCTCCTCTCCTCTTTGCTGCTCACTGCTCAACCCTGGGCTCACTGCACAGCAGCAAAACTGTGACCGAACAATCGCACAATGTACGTACCTTACAATACAGCGCTGGGAGTTTCGCCCACAAATATACAGTCAATTCTCCTACTCTCCTTCGTCCTGCCCCGACCGCTCCCCTCTTGTCCCTACCTGACTGAAGAGCGCTTTGGGACGTCCTCTCAACGTGAAAGGCGCCATATAAATGTAAGTTTTTTTTTATTAATTGGGAGGTAAAAGCTGACTCCGGGCATGTTCACAACCCACCACCACCACCCTCTCCCCCACCACCCCGACACACACCCACCTCCCCACACCATCCCTCCCCCATCCTTCAGTCATGGTGATTGCTTTTGACACAGTAAATGTGTCATGAAAATAAAACGGTGATAAGATGTAAACATACACAGCTCCCGGCTAGGCCAGCACATCGGCAGCAAAGGAGGGGGACAGGCAAATGAGGATTTTAATTTGCAAATGGGAGGAGAGTCACAACTGCCTGCTTTGCAAACCGTTTCTCAGCCTCCCAGGAGTTATGGGCAGCTTCACATTCGCTAGAGTTTCAGGAAACATTCTGTTTCAACAAGAACAATTCTGCGCAACGCTACTCAGCGTATGTTGCAAGACCCAGCTCAAGATATAATCATTGAGAACAGTACATTCTGTAACATGCTATTCTCATTGTTTGGCAACTGGAGTAGTATGGGTTTGTGTTTGTGTTGGTGGGTGGGATGCTTGCTACTCAGTTGTGAATCTTGGTAAGTAGGTCAATGGAAAAAAAAGGTTCCTTCAGCTTTTTTGAAAAACGGAATGAAAACAACTGTTGGAACTGTTGCATTGTAGAAGAACTTTTGAAAGAATTACTAATAATCTGCTTCCATTACGAAGCTTTCCCCAAACATAAAAACATGAACTAGGGAAAGACAACTGCAAGTTTTGTGGAAATGATTCTGAACAAGTGATCGGCCCCAATGGGAATTCCCCAGACTGGAATTTCTGGATTAAAAAAAAAGTGCTTAAACAGTTTTATTGTAGGCCTTCGCTTTTGAAATTACTACACACACAATGATGTTTTTTTTTTAAATTACACCTCTGTCTTCAGTCTTAAGGGTTTTCTACACTACACTATATAATAATAATAATAATAAGCCTTGCTTTATTGACATTAACATTCCCATAAACAGCAAACAGGACATCAGCGCAAAATCTCATCTGACGGGCGGCAGCTTCAACAATGCAGTGCTCTGCTCTGCCCAGTGCCATATGTGAGTGTAGGATCTCAGGGATTGAACCCACAACGTTGTGAACCCAAAACAGTGACCGACTGAGCCAGGCCCCCGAACTCACAACGTCACCAAACGCACGGCAACACATTACCTTTTCAGATCACTGCACGTGAACCAACTGATTGCAGGCAGTGGGGAGCCCTCAGCCACACAGGTCACCGTCTGTTTCCCGCTGGCGAGTTGCTGGTCATTCAGCTTCAGGATTCTGGCTGGTACTGCCCGGCACAGGGGAGGGAAAGCAAAGCTAATTATTGTATGTCATATACAGCGAACTCTAACTAGTATCCCCAATGAAGTCCTCTATTCTAAAGCCATTCCCTGCTCGCTCGCTCTCACCATCGTGTCAGTACTGGTGCTCACTCTAAAGCCGTTCCTTGCTTGGCCTCTCTCTCCCATCATGTCTGTGCTGCTGCTCACTCCCCCACCAGAGCTCGCTACTCTAACCCCATTCACTGCTCTCGCTCTCACCCCATCGAATTTATGCTGGTGCTCGCTCCCATTCGAATCCCATTCCCTGCTGTTCCCCATGTAGCAAGAGAGTGCTGGTTTAATAATCTCACCGTTTACTCTTAAACTGAAGGTAATCTGTTTCTCATCATCTTCATTCCAAACAGAAATGCTATAGTTCCCAATGTCTTCTTCGTTTACACGGATCAGGTTCAAGACATTCTGATAGCTGCAAAAGAGAGAATTCTACTAGTCAATGTAACACTAGACGTGAGCTCAGAATATAAGCAATCTCCACACCCTGTCAAACCTGCTTCTTCTTCTCTAGTCTCTGAGCCACATTCCCCATCATAGACTGTACCTAACCCAATAAAGTGCTGTCCGCTAGCCAGCCCGAGTCTGTGTCCTTCCACAAATGACACTACCCTGAAGCCTTATCAGTTTATGTGTACGGACATAGGAATGGAGCGGATTGGGAAAATCCTGTACAGTCTATCCAGTCTCACCTGCTTTCAATCCCATCAGCTGCATCAAAATCCCATCCCATTTCCTTTACAGACTTCACATGTTAGCCATACTCGCTGCTTCCGGAACAAACTATTCCACACGGGAATCCCCATTCCACATGAGCTGCTTTAATCCCAATTTATTCCCTCTCTCCCCATGTTCCCGAAACCATATTGAATGAAATACTGCAGGTGCCCGTGTCGGAAAGATCTCTCTCGATGTTGTCAGCTGTAGTTTGGACATTCCCAGTGTAGAATTTTTTTCCCATGGAATATAGGACTATCTGACACTCTCAATCAGAAATGATTGTGTTGAGGCTATTGAGCTGATCACCTACCGGTTACTCCCCAGTGATTTGTTGCTGAATGTTATCTGATTGGTCTTCTCATTGCACGGCACATTGTCCTTCAGCCACATGACAAGGGGTGGAGGGTAGGCTGTGATACTAACAGCAAAGCTCTTCACCTCAGACAGGTTGGCGTACTCTATGTCACTCAACTCGGTTTCCAGTTGTACAAATCCATGTTCTATGAAAACAAGGATCCTGGCATTATGTCCTGCCCAACACTGAACATGTAATGAATCAGTTCACAGTCTGACACAAAACGTGACTTGTCCCAAGGAGATGACTGGGGACAGGTTAACGTTAACAAAAACAACAATATACCTACATTTCTATAGCGCCCTTCACAGGATAGGTTCATTCAGTGACCATCCAATGAGGACTTGTATGTGCCTCCCCCACCCAGTGACTGGTGTAAGAGCAGCATGGACTGAGATTTGGGATCAGCCCGTTTCTCTCTCTCTGTCTCTCTCTCTCTCTCTCCCCCCACCCAGAGCTTACTCACTATTGTGTGGTTTACTCACCAAGAACAATAATTTCGAGGGATTTTTTCTCAAACTGATGCTCGTAATATCCCAGGACGCTGCAGTTATAGACTCCGGAGTCCGCCAGCCTCGCCTCGTCCAGCAGCAGGGTTGAGTGCACCTCCTGAGCCACATCAATCACCATCTCCTTTTTTCCCTCGTCCTTCCCCCACTGAAATAAACACAGGCTGTTACCTGGTGTTACCTGTTACCAAAGTGCCTTTGAAACACTGGGCTGTAACTTGTGCCACTTCACAATTAACACAAGGAACATATTGTTAAACCTTTGAACCCATCTTGCCCTTCCACAATGCCCCTCAAGCTGGCATGTCATTCCAGTGATCAATCTTAGCCAGTGAACACCTGAAGAATTAACAGCTCATCTGTTCCCTCACATGCAAGTCTAGCCAGTCAGTGATGTTGGGGCAGTATGTCACTATGGTGGAGGATTACACCCAGGCTCCCTCTCTCCGCATCTCTCATCTCTCTCCATTTAATAATCCCTCCAAAAATAAACGTGGTCACTCAATACAATTGTGGGACACTGCTGTGCGCAATTGGCTGCCATGTTTCGCCCACAAACATCACAGACACTCCACTTTACCCTATATTTTATGAACAGCAACAACAAAATTACATTCATAGAGTGCCATTCAAGTCGAGAGGACGTCCTAAGGCGCTGCAAAGCACTTGGAGACATCTTTGAGGTGCTATATCATTTTTATCAATGGTGACCTGTGTTCCAAGACCTCTATCTCTGCCAGCTGCTAACATCCCCTATCTGAGCGCTGCTGCCTGTGTAAACTCACCTCCTTTCTTGGGTAGCTCCAGTTAAAATGCACCAGTTGGTTCCCTTTAACTGAGCAGGTCAGGTTGATGGCCTCCCCTATTTTCACGATGCTTTTGGAAGTGTGAAGCTGAACGTTGAGAACCTGAGAAACTGAGGAAGAAAGAACTTGTGTTTCTATAGCAGCTCATCCCATCAGAATATGGCTAAGTGATTACAATAACTGTTAACTCTGGTGATCATGCAATACACAGGCAAACACAGCAGCTATATGACCAACAAACGTCCGCACATAGTCACCGGGCGAATGATACATTCATCTATATATTTCTCATCCACCTGAGCAGGCAGACAGGACTTCAGCGTAACATCTCACCCAAAGGACAAAGCTCTCCAGTACTGTACCGAAGTGTCATCCTGGGCTGTGAGCTAAAATACCTTAAATAATCATAATAATCCATGCATTTGACCCAGCGCCTTATGTCTTCGAGACGTCTCAAAGCGTTTCACAGAATATACTGTAAAGTGTGATGACCGTATATATTGTGGGTGAAACGAGACAGCTAATTGCGCACAGGAGTGTGCCACAAACAGTTGTGGATTGAGGGACCAAATTATTATTATTATTATTTACGTGGTTTGATCAAACATCCTGCTGACATGGAGCTTACAATGTGAGCGATTGAGCCATCAAAGGAGAGGTGAACTGAACACTTCTCAGTCTTCGTAGGAACAAACAGAAATCCAAGATCACGCAACCAACACCTCCTCAGAAAGGTTACCTTTGAAGGTCTGCACAATGTACGGGCTGGATTCCTGATGGTTTCCGAGGAGTTCCGCCTCACAGATGTAGGTGCCATCCTCAAACCTATCGAAAAATCCCTCGTATTTATTGAAGGGAGCCGTCACCGGGGATTGAGTCTCTTCGTGGTAAAGGGTGACGTTGAGCTTGGGATTAGTGATCCGGCAGGGGATCAGGAAGGGCACCGAATAATCCATCATGATAATTTCCTCATCCGATTTTTGTGGGAGAAACCACATGTCGGGGTCTGTGTGAAAAATAATTCAGGTTCAATCATTCTTTGCAACGAAGGAGCTGTGTGTGCCGATCTGAGCTGAAGTCCTGATGTGGGGGTTTGAATCCCAAACCTGTAGCCCTGAGTTGAGAGAGTTGCCCAGAGCCCAGCCAGGACTTCAAGGGGGCGTGTTGGGCAAAGCCATTGTCAAGTGCATGTGTTCGTCGCAATAATAATAATACTACTATTCCTTGCGTTTGATATAGCGCCTTATCCCACCTTCGAAATGTCTCAAAGCGCTTCACAGAATATACGGCAAAGTGAAGTAATTGCATACTTTGTGGACTAAATGTGGCAGCCAATAGCACACAGCAGTGTCTCACAAACAGTGATGGATTGGGTAACTACATTATTATTATATTTAGTAGTGTAGTGTTATTGTTATTATTGGAGCTTTGAGCCTCACCTGGAACAAACACATAAATGGACTCCATGAGGGCCTTGTCCCGAAAGCAGCTGTACTCCCCCGTATGCAAGGCTGTTGAGTTGTGGATACGCAGCAAATCTCCGTCACGTTCAATGTAGCTCACAGGGACTGTGTTGTACGTCCATTCCAGCTCCCCGCTCCCTGGGCAGCTCAGGGTCAGGCTCTCTGATGGCTCCAACACAATCTCCCGAGGTTCCACCTGACTTCCATTGGCCTCAGCAAACCACAACAACAGGAGCGCTGGCGGGACAGAGACAGTAGGGAAACTAAAGGACACATTCGTTACCAAGGGATCCCTCTAGGATTTCTGTATGTTAGACTGCGTTAGACCACACATAACTTAGGGATGTAAAACAAGACATTTTATCTTTAGTCCATGGTGAAGAGCCTACATCCCATTTCCAGCGTGCCCAGTGAGAAGTCCACAGTTACCTGTGATCAGTCGACTTGGGTGAATGATGCACATCCTCACGTAGTCTAGTAGGATCCAGAGACGCTGCTGAGACAAGGCACAAAGAGTGATGTTAGGTGTGTGATCAACATCCCCACCGTTCTCATTTACAATCGTGGTGGAGATACCGTGCACAACACCGCTGGCCATTTGGCTGGAGCAGTTGCTACTCTATGGGTGTGTGATCTGGCGCATTGAGTCGAGGATTGGCCCTGGGAAGGTATCCTCACTTTCGCTCTAACTCTGAGCTTCCATTGTTCTGGTCAATACAGCTGCCCTCACACGCAGCACTCCCATTTGCCCCTCTCGCCCCTTCCAGGGCTCTCCAGGCATAGCAAATCACTAACTTTCCTGAATGCCCCCAGTCCCTGGACACTCACTGTCACACGTAACTTGGAGGAGAAACTGAAATAGGGATTTTCTCCCCCTCCCCCAATACTGAACCCTGCAATACTTTCTCTCTCTCCTTCCGCCTCGTCCCCACTCCTTCCCCAACTTCAGGTTGTGCCACAAAACCTTCCTCTTCAATTGTGTCTTCAGTCTCTGCCCCCCCCCACCCCCCTCCACCCAAGCTTGCCATCGTGCTCTGCCACTATCAAGCACTCTGGGTCAACAACAACAACAACAACTTTGATTTATATAGTGCCCTCCACGCCGGACGGCATCTCAGAGCGCTTGCATGCGTCACTGCCCTGCATGCGTGAGAGGGGTGCTGTGTGAATGCAAGTTGTTGTTGTTGGTTGCCAAACTGATGTGAGTGTCAAACAAACCTGACCGGTACCTCCTGAGCTGAGCTGAATTCCACAGCAGTGACTGACTGACCGACCAGGGCCCCCAGGCTGTAACAACGCAATGTCAGGCAGGCCCCACCTCCTTCCTGCATCTGACATGTTGTGTTAATATCTTCTCCCGAAGGAATGATTCTCCCTGTTTAACCCACCACTGAATCCCCCGCCCACTTCCCCTCCCCACCACCCCCACCCCACAGCCATTTCCAGATCTCCCTAAGGAACCGTCTTCGGTTTACAATCTTTCACGCTTTCTAACGCGGAAGCAAGACCAAAATCTGAATCCCATCAGCGCTTGGGCTGAGCTGAGCTGGGAGGGGGTCAAACGCTGATGGTTTGGAACATGCAACTTTAATGATCATTTCCTGATCTCCAGTCCGAACACATTCCGCCCTACTGACTATCTGTCTTCCCATTACTGTATGCATCCCTGAACCTCTAAGAAACAGCCTGAGAGATTAACAAACAGCAAGCAGAGCCGTCATCTCAGCTCCATAAATTCTTTAATTCCACAAACTTTCCTGAAATAGAATTTAGTGAAACATCTTGACTCCAGGATGCTGTGGCTTGTAATATGACCCAGGTCCTTATACCCCTGACTAATCCAGCCTTCGGAGAACAAGTCAAACTCTGCTAAATTACAGCAATAACACAATTAACCCATGCAAGTGTAGTGACTGCTTTCTAGACAAATTGACAGCCATACCCCTCACAACGGGATGAACGATTGGGAGAAAGTCCCTGCTCCTTATCCAGGTGTGGAGTCCTGTACTAGTGGTTAGTGAGCTCGCACGGGCAGGGAGAACGTTTCCTTACTCCACACTCACGCCTTTGTTTGCCTGCAGAAAGTAGGAACCCGCTTGTTAGTCGATTGGTAATCAGGCCTCGTCCACATGTCACTCAATCCACCACTGTTTGGGGAATATTATTGTGCACAATTGACTGCATGTTTCATCCAGAAAATACACAGTCACTCCACCATGCAGTATATTCTGTGAAGCGCTTTGAGACGTCTCGGACAACATGATAAGGCGCCGTATCAAATGGAAGAATGAGCCCCAGAGTCAGCTCAAGCTCTGATGTGGGGCCAGAGAAGTCACTAAGCCACTCACACACAGAGCACACACATCTCACACCCACACACACACAGGTCACCCACACACACAGCGCACATACACACACTCACACACAAACATAGCTCACACTCACACACACCCACATACACCCAGCGCACAGCAACACATACACCTCCTAGTTCCAATGGAATCCTCTTATTTGACATTCCTAAATACCAAACAGCTGACAAACATCCGAAACATTTCCTGGATAAACTGACCTCTCTCCTCCGTCCCACAAAACATGGGAAAAGTTGCGAAGCTGTTCAAACAAATGCTTTGACCTGATCCATCGAAATTCAGTGCTCAGTGCTGAGCAGTGCGCGTATGTCAGGCAGAGAGAAAGTAGTCCTGGCTGATGACATTAGCCAGCCCACCTAAAGCCCTCTGGTCCTAAAGTTCTAATGTAGTTTAAAGTCGGTCAGAGTTTGGAAAGAAAATACAGTATTTGCATTTGATCAAGTGCCTCATCGCATTGAAATATCTCAAAGTGCTCACATGCCTTTGAAGTTGCTGTTCTGTGGGTAAACACATCAGCTTATCTGCTCCAGCACGGCTTTGTGATGAGCAACTTATTGATCTGAGAGATCTGGGAGGAATCAGGACAGGAAGACACTGCTCTGGTACCAAATACCATCAACATTATCATCATAATAATAATAATCTAGTAGACGTCTTAAAACGTTTCAGAGAATATACTGTAAAGTGACTTGACTGTACATTTCGAAGATGAAACGAGGCAGCCAATTGCGCACAGCAGCGTCCCCACAAACGGTGGATTGAGCAAGTAATTTTCTTTTTAAGATCATTAAATGGCGACATTGAAGGCGGTTCAGTCTAACGTCCTCTCCGAAAGATGGTTAGAGTTGACAACACATGTAAAGGATGGTTCTGGTAAGGGTTTCCTGTGAAGCACAGGGTGTGAGTGGGGAATGGGTACTGGTAAGTAAGCTCAGTGCTTCCGATGAGGAAGTTTTGTAAGTGAAGTTGATTGCAAAATAAACAGAAACTGGTAATGTTTTGTAAAATCCCATTAATCTCATCAATTCAAGTCTGGCCTTTGGACCTCTTAAGAAAATACGAGATGGATTAAACACTTCTGATGATTTAGCTCAGGAACCTGGGCTGGTGTCCAGGCTGATGTGGGCAATGGGATGAAAGTCTCCTGTGTCTGCTGGATTTGGGGAGTTTACGTATGTTGGTTTGGGCAGCTTCAAGCCAGCGCTGAGTGGGTGTGAGTGTCACAGCACCAGTTGACCTGAATTCAGCAGAACCTTGGCAATCTCGCCCAAAGGAAAATGAGTCACGCCTGCCAGAGGTACTTTTTCCCACTGTGCCAACCCTAGCCAGTCAACATCTATAGCTCTCCTTCTCTCACACGCCTCCGAGTCGGAAGGTTGTGGGTTCAAGCCCCCACGTTGGGACTTGGAAGTCAAAGCTGAGGCTCCAATGCAGCCCTGGGGTGGGAGTGCTGCATTGTCGGAGGTGCTGTCCTTCGGATGAGAGTTAATCTGAGCTCCCCATTTGTCTGTTCAGGTGGACGTTAAATTATAATAATACTAATCCTTGCATTTGATATAGCGCTTTTCACATCGTATCGACGTCTCAAAGCACTTCACAGAGTATACTGGAAAGTGAATTGACTATACATTTATGGTTGAAATGCAGCAGCCAGTTGCACACTGCAGTGTCCCACAAACAGTCGTGGATTGAAAATGACCAGTTTTTATGAGTTTTTTTGGACGGATTATTATTAGGGGTGTGGAGTAAGGAAACTTGCCAAAGGATTCGCCCTGATCGACCTGTATTCCAGGTCTCATGCTTGTAAGGCAAGTGCTCTAATCACTGAACCACAAGTTCCTGTGGCGCTATTTAGAAGGCGTTTCTCTTTCTCTCCCAGTACCCTGACTGACAAATAAAATTGGTCAATCACTCTACGACTGTTGGTGGGACACTGCTGTAGCTCCACTTGGCTGCCGCTTTTCTCCCACAAAATACAGTCAACACACTTCATAGTATGAAATATGAAACGTCTCAACGATGAGATGTTTGAAACAATGATTATTATTATTATTATTACTCAGTGACAGGGCACAATTTCACATTAAAGGCTTGTCACAGGAAGTCACTTTGACCTGATGATGAACCTATTAAGATTTTGAGTTGCTCGATTGAATTTCCAATCCAAGCTACAGTTTCTAGTCTGAACAGTTTCTGCCCAAACCCCTTAAACTCCAGGATGCCTGCTATTACCTGTCAGTCCCGAAACACTTTGTTTGGAACAAGGTTTTTCCATATTTTGATGTTATCTTTAGTCAAATTCAAACTGAAGTTATACTGATACACAAATTGATGGAATTCTAAAGCAAAAAACTAAAACCAGACAAGGCTGCTAAATGGGGAGAGGGGGTGGTCAGGTGGAGTGGTCAGGGGGTCTAGGAATGTTTATAATTCTCAATCAAGTTAGTCACAGAAATTGTGCTGAGGCCTGAAATTCCACTCAGTCTTAGCCTGTGAGACTATTTGTCTTAACATTTAAGATAGTGTCAGTTTGTGGAACATTCTTAAACTTTCTCTTTGAAACTCTCTCTGCTCTGTGTCTCTTTCCCTACTCTATGTGTGTGTGGGTGTACCTCTCTCTCTCGCTCTGTCTGTCTGCCCCCTGCTACACCCAGACTTTATCTGTGAGTAATGGAAACAAAAAAGCTGGTATCTCCTCCAGGAACGCCAGCCGCTGGGATTTGCTGGACAGAATTACCACAGATCCCAGAGGAAATGCCGAGCTTGTTACCATCAACTCTAGTTAGTACAGTCACCAGCACAGAACCTAACCACAGGAACATAGCTGACATATATGTTAGAAAGAGAGAACGGGAAAGAGAGAGAACGAGAGACAGACCAAGGAGAAAAACTATATTGCAGGAAGGAAAGAGAGAACAAACGGATAAGACAGGTGCAAAACATGAGAGTGACAACACTGAGAGATTGCCTCCACCTCAGACATGTCAGGGTGAGAACCTGCCCCACAGCTCACAGGCAATTAGCTCAGTCACTACTTCCAGCAGCAGCCAAAGGGAAACTGGGTCAAATTTGCGTGTATTTCTTAACAAGATTCCTTGAAGAAATTACTGTCAGCGATTCCTTATCAGGGAATTCTCTCAAGAAACAGCACAAACATCCCAAAAGCTGTAAGGGTGAGAGAAGCAGCGCTCGGCAAGTCATCCCGTATCTCGGCGAAGAGCCGTCCACATACATCTTATTGACCATCTCCTCGGTCCATCTGGAAGAGCAGTGAGTGAGCACCTGGCAGTGATGGAAGAGAGGAGACAGACACACAGCAGCACTGGGTAAACAGCAGATAAGATAAGGGAAATAAAAGCCAGCGATGATGATCCGCGATGAGCAACGAGAAAAGAACGAGGTCTGGGCGGGTGGGCGGGTGGGCGGGAAGCAGAAACTCTTGTGCAGCGTCAGTGCGGAGAGTCAGGGCTGCGGGGGAGCCAGATGTGAGCAATCAGTGAACATCTCACACGCATTAGGTCCACTGCCAATAGGTCAGCATCTGTGCAAACCAATTCACTTCCTGTCACAGGACAAAACAACACTCACTGAGGAGAAATGCGAGGAAAAGGGTTATGGGAATGGGGTGAAAGGCGGCTCCCTCAGCGGACACCAAATGGATTCTAATTTGCGATATTTCTTCATGGGATTTCTTAAAACCAATTCCCATCAGCCTGCCCCAGTGGGGGAGCAAGCCCCCATCACAGACACGATGGGGAGGGAGAGAGAGAGAGAGTAGGGAATTACGTTAGAATAGAGAGCTCCATTCACTGAATGACAAGTTTCTATGTGTATCAGTCGATGTCATGTGGATATGTTCACCCTAGGAGGCCTTGATGGGATCCTGATTTGGGGTAAACACACAGACAATGTCTGGAGGAATCGCTCCTTCAATCCACGGGGTTCCTAACTGGAACCATTAGCAAAATTCTGTAATTATTTGGAATAACATGAATCCGAGTTTCAAAACCATTAGACAGATGATTTTGATGTGAATCACACATCACAATCAGAGGGTCTGTTAAGTTACACAAATCAGGAATGTTTATGTTTCCTGCTCAATACCAGTAACGCCTGCGGCTCTGACATCCACAGGGAGAGGGCGAAGATGTGCTTCAGTATTTCTATTTCTTAACAAGGAATTAATTAGTATTCCCAGCGGGTGATCAGCTAGCCCTTGGCTCCGGGACAGGATTGTGTCAGGAGCGACTTCCGGTGGGTTGTGTTGTGGAGATGAACGTGTGGATACACAGACCCTGAATGTCACAGCCCATCATCTGCCTCCGTCTGCCATCCGACCTCACTCACACCCTCAACACACTGCAACAAACGACCGTCCTCATACCCTCAACACACCCGCCCACCCACCTACCAGCCAGCCATTTCTCTGGCTTTGTTTATACTCATGGCATTGACTGCTCATGGCCACTTCTGTGTCAGACTCACTGGGATCTCCTGATCATGTGAACAATTCATGGCACTGATAATAATAATAATAATCCTTGCATTTGATATCGCGCTTTTCACATCCTACCGACGTCTCAAAACACTTCACAGAATATACTGCAAAATGAATTGACTGTATATTTGGCAGCCAATTGCACACAACAATCATGGATTAAAAATGACCAATTTTTATAATTGTGTTTTTTTGGATGGATTATCATTAGGCTTGTGTGTGGAGTGAGGAAACTTGCCCAAGGTTTCACCCTGACCTGCCTGGATTCGAACAAATGTCTCACGCTTGGAAGGCGAGTGCTCTAACCACTGAGCTACGGGAGCTCCACTATGTAGTGACTGTGTGTTCCGTGGGCAACTCCAGCCACTTTGTGCACAATGATGTACCACAAACAGGCGGGAAGGGAATATTCAAGTATATTTGAGGAGTTGTTGGCCAGGGTCATAGGATCTTTAACATGAAACCTGAACAGACAGACAGGACCTAACAGGATTAATGTCCTGGTGACAGCAACTCTGACAATGCAGCATATCCCAGCTGTGTGTTGGAGTAACAACTAGTCTTGTTGGTGTGTGTTTGAACCCACAAACTCTGACTGAGATACAACAACAACAACTTCGATTTATATAGTGCCCTCCACGCCGGACAGCATCTCAGTGCGCCTCACAACAACGGATCCCAAGGACACGAGCCACCAACTGAGCCAGGGAAAAAAGGGGTAAAACAAGGTGGGTTACACTCACACCACGCCTGTAGATATTCAGGCCATTATATGATGACTTGTGAAGCTATATCTGATGTATTGTGGCAAATATTATTCGGAAGCAACATTTGCTGAAATAACTGAAATAATAATCCTCTTTCCCTCTCCTACCTGTGACTCCCTATTTGTAGTTTCTGTAAAGTGAATGTTAAAGTGTGTATTTCGGAAGTGATTGAGTGGTTTGAACCTTTTCCCCAATCACACAAGTCTGGTAAGTCTGCGATGATAACAGCTTACATTTGCACAGCGCCCTTCACAGTGGGGCAGAGTGGAGGAGTGAAGATTCATACACAGAAGTGATGCACGGAACCGAACAACAATCTGTATTCGTTTTGCCACTTGTGACATTCGACCATAGATAGCCTGGAACGTAGAGAGTGGAATATTTCCCCTCTGGCACTGACTGGAGAGTATAAATGAGCTGTCTCTATTCTCTCGTGGTTAGGAAACTGTATCACTCACTGCCATCTCACTGCCAGGCTGATGTCTGCGTTAGTTTGTCTTCAAACAAACTGCGAAGCAGGAATTATTTTTCTCTCTGACCGAGCGCTGTTTGTATAAAACCAGACTTGCTCCTGTTTTTATTTGGGGAACAGACTGGGCTGGTTTTGGTCCAGAGCCGTTCCTGTCAATATTTCATGTTTCCATACCGGCTGCGGTCATAGAGTCTGCCCACGGTGAGCGAGCCCCAGCACAGACACGATAGGGAGATAGAGAGAGAGAGAGAGAGAGAGAGAGAGAGAAAGGGAGAGAGAGCAGGGAACAAAATATTAAATACTACAGATGCTGGGAATCTGAAACAAAAACAGAAGTTGCTGGGGAAACTCAGCAGGTCAGGCAGCATCCATGGAGAAAGAAAAATGTCAACGTTTCGGGTCTACAACCCTTTGTCAGAACTGAGAGCAGGGAATTGGGTTAGAGTAGAGAGCTCCACTGAGGGAGCGAGCACCAGCACAGAGACGATGGGGAGAAAGAGCAGGGAATGGGGTTTGAGCAGAGAGCTCCAGTGGGGGAGCGAGCACCAGCAAAGTCGCCAGGGGGAGAGAGAGAGAACAACTCTGCGTATCCCCCCACCCCACACTACTTATATAAACCAAGTCCCAGAGACACGGCTGAAATGGGAACAATCATTTTCACACTTTACTTCCAAGAAACAATATTTCTTACAAGAAATAAGTTCATAGTTTCTCCAAATCCTAAAGATGAAAATCCACCTCTTTCCGGATAAAACATCAAATTCCCGCTCCTGATCGTTACAACAACAACAACAAAATTACACGTATAGCGCCTTTCACGTCAGGAGGACGTCACAAGGCGCTGGCACAGCCTAACTCCAGAACAAACTGCAGAATACAACAACAACAACAACTTGTAGCGCCCTCCACACAGGGTAGCATCTCACAGAGCTTCTATAAACCGTAAAATAAATTGCGGACAGCGACTGGAGCCATTCGCCTCAACTCCGGACCGAATCCGGCTCCCAATTTATTGACCCGAAGCGGAACCCAACTCCGTCTTACATACAGTTTGGCTCACAGTTAAACTCGTTCCATCACCCGCTTATACATCTGACAACAAACTGACACGATTACAAAGAAATTCCAAATCAGGCTGAGCACAAAATAGCTGTTTGAGAAACACTCTCACCTTGGAGCCCGAGCTGGGGAGCAATCTTCTTTGGCAGAAACTTTGGAAGGAGTTTTTTTTTGCTTAGAAACTATTTCCCATTACACAGGCTCCTTCACAGCATATCTCTCTCACTCACTCTCTCTCTCTCTCTCATTGGCGTCTGAGCTGAGCTGAGCTGGTCTGAATGAGCAGATAATGAAAGCCATATGTCCACCTAACTGCAGGGAAAGCAAACAGGCTGATAAGAAAACGCAACTTAAAACAAGAGGCCAGTAAGAGAGAGAGACTCCCGACTGCGTTCTCTCTCAATTTGGCGTCTTTCCCACTTCTCCCAGAACTTCTCTCTCTCTGGGATACAAAAGGAAATTTAGAGGAATGTCCACCCCAGCCAGCAGCTGACTCATGTTCTCAGTTTGCTGTGTGTGTGTGTGTATGTGTTACACCAATTCACTCACTGTTTAAAAAAAGTCAGTTGGATTAATAACAACAACAACTTGCATTTATATGGCACCGTCCATTCCAGACAGCATCTCAGAGCTTTAAATTGAAAACTTTATATAAACAAAACCGTCCACATTGTATGCGGTGTAATCTGAGTCATTATAAACAGTGATTCCTGCAACCAAATAAAAGGGTGGAGAGACAGGGAGAGGCATCCTAGACTGCATTTGATACAATGGCTTATCAGGTCGTTGAGACGTCACAAAGCGCATCACACACAATACACTGTAAACCACAACAAAACTACATTTGTACAGCACCTTTCAAGTTGGAAAGACGTCCCTGGATTGAATGTGTATTTTTGGCGTGAAACGCGGCAGCTAATTGCGCACAGCAGTGTCCCACAAACAGTTGTAGAATCAGTGACTAATTTATTATTTTTTAAAAAATGTAAGAGATTATTACCCCGGGAAAAGCAATCCGCCAATAACTGTATTCCTTCTTACTGCTAGGGAAACAGAGATGTGTGGAGTAAGGAGACTTACCGAAGGTTTCGCCTTGCCAAGGAATCAAACCCAGATCATCTTGCTTGCGAGACGAGAGCGCTAACCACTGAGCTACAGGACTACACGCATGTGACCAGATGGACCTAGTTAGGAGCCCTAGATGCCGGGAACCGGCTGGGAAGCATTAACCACTGTGAGGTTGTGAACTCCTCATCCTCGTCTAGAGAGGAATGTCTGCCCACAGACAATCCACTGACGACAATGTAGGCCTGAAATACTGTCCTGTCTCTAATTAGCTTTTGTTGGTATGTTTTGACGTTGATTATAATGTTGCTTAAAGTCCTTGCTTTAATGATAACATCTAAACATCATCCTCTACAATGACGGGCAAACACCGATCATGTAAATTGTTCGAACAGATTAGGGAGGATGATAGGTTGGAGGTTGTGAGCTTCAGGACAGTCCCTAACCTGCTTATTGCCAATGTTCCTGATTGTCCGTCCAAACATGCAGCCTCCTACTCTCGTAACTCCCAGCTCCTTTCCCTTGACACCCAATCTCAAGGCTGACATTCCAGTGAAATGCTGGGGGATCATCAGAGATGCCGTCTTAAAGGCGATGAGACGTTAATCTGAGCTCCAGTCAGTGACTGATCAGGTGGCCATCAAGGAGCCAGGACTCTGGGAGACATTCCCTTCTCTTTCCCGATATTGGGAATATTTCCAGTATTCCAACACAGCCCTTGAGATGTCCTCGAGAGCTGTGTTATGGCTCGGAGCTGGAGAGATGGGCAGAAACTCAGAGCTGAGGCATCACTGACTGGGCATCAGATTTGAGACCTTCCTGGCCCTGTGGCTTTCGCTCCAGCTGGGCAGTGCTTTAACCTAATCAGTCATTGGAGGGAGAGTGGTGGCCTATATTGTTGGTGACTTGGAGGCGGGAGCTCTGCGGTGGGATATCTCCCTAAGGTCAGGCAGGGCTGCTGGAGACAGGATGGTAACAACACTTGGCCCTCATGCCTGGGCTCAGAACACAGCCTGTTCTTGCTCTAGCAGGGAGGTGGGGAGGTGTGGTGGGTGGGGGTGGGGTGGCGTGGGAAGGTCTCTCAGGGCCTGACCCATACGTCATCCAATAGCAACTTTGAGCAAAAGCACATGTTTTATTAAAGTGGGAGCAGTAATCACCCAGCCCACCACGCCAAACAGAGGCGGACATTAACTGAGACCACACCAGGAGCAGTTTCCCGTTTAGTCTATTAATCTGCACATTTTCCCTCAGGCAAACAGAGCTTTACTTAGCCATGAGACAAATCCACCTCCGCCTGCTCACATTGACATACTTCTTATATTGGTCCAAAATTTGTACAAAAGCTCCAGCCCATGTTTATTACATACTGGGTTGAACAAGCTGGAACGCTCGTCAGTGTCCCCTCTCTAATGAGAGCTTTTGCGTGCATCTGAACAGGCAAACAGGACCTCACTTTATTGTTTCATGTGAAGGACAACAGCACTGGAGTCTGGAGGTGGGGTAAAACCCCTCAACGTTCTGACTGACTGATCCCGATGGTCACGCAAACACAGTGACCTGGAATCAGTAACCGCACAACACAAGGAGTCAGGATTCCAGGCGCCTCCGTCCCTTCATCCTGCCTCTTCCACTCCCCACTGGAGAGGTTCCCTCACTCTGCCCGAGGCTCCAATCCCTCTGCTCTCCTCCACGGCACGAATGGATCCCAATTCTCATTCCTTGTCAGGGTTTTAGCCGTGTGAGTATTTGTGCTCCAGGGACCAGCCCATCCATAAGGCACCAATTACAGGCACAGATGTCATTTCTGAGGATAAATTTAGCTTGCGGTTTGCTCATTTATAACCATACTCTCTGCCTCTAACGTACATGTTTCCACTTTGCTTATTGCCTCTGTTAATGGTGCTGCGACTTTGGCTCCATAGACACTGGTCTCAATGCCATCCAGTCCTTCAACCAGGGAAAACAGTCTTCATGGGAGAATGTGACCCTGGGGGTTGGAGACATCTGAGGCAAGCCTGACTCAATGAACAAATACCTGGACCAGTCATTTATGGCTGGAGACCCTTTCATTGACCTCAACAACTCAAGGACTGCTTTCCTGTCCCTAATTTTATACCCATTGGAAGGTGCCCAAGTGCAGTGTCACAGTATCTCCACAGGGTTGCGCCAAACATCTGTCTCACTTCCCCTCCAGGCTGGACAGGGCAATAGATCAACTAATTCAGGGCTGAAGCAGCATTGTTTTCATTGAAGTTAAGAATGGAACAATTTCCAGTTGTTAACCTTCAGAGATCGCTTGGCATTGAAAAATATTTCAGGGACTTATAAATAAACATTTAGCTTTTGGGACATCTGCAGTATTTTGAGTTTTGTTTAGTTTTTGGGGGTTGGGTTATGACCTCTGTTCTCTTAACTATTTTGCTCCTTGTGCCTCTGCAACCTACTGTTTCCCATCATCTGTGAAATGTTTTGAGACGTCTATCCAATGTGAAAAGTGCTGTATAAATGCTGTGCACGTTGTTGCTTCGACTTGATCTGCAAACATCATCAGGCTTGATGACCTGTGAGGCAGGGATGGTGTGTGGAGTGGATCCCATACCAGGAGAAGGGAGTGTCTGTTTACATGGCCCACAAAGCAGAACCACAAGCCTGCAACCAGCTGCTGTCTCCACCCTCTCACACCACAGGAATTAGACCAAATTTACTCCTCTTTCCCCAAGACTAGTGGGTAACTGCCCCCACTCCACCCCCCCAACCATGGCCGGGAGGTTCCATGTTGGTGGAGGGAAGGGGTGGAGGGACATCTGATGTTGGACCCATTCAAATTTTCAAGACTGAGGTGGATAGATGTTTGTTAGATCAAAGTATCAAGAGATATGGGGAAAGGGTGGGAAATTGGAGTTGAGGTTCAAATCAGCCATGATCTGTAATAGAATGGCAGGATACAAATATACAGTCAATTCACTTTACAGTATATTCTGTGAAGCGCTTTGAGATGTTGATAAGATGTGAAAAGTGCTATATCAATTGCAAGGATTATTATTATTATAGAACAAGCTTGAGGGGCTGAATGGCCTCCTCCTGTTCCTATGACATGGCAAGCAGGTGGGGCTGGGTAAACCACACACTGTGGGAGGGCTTGTGGGCTCCAATAACCTTGGTGTTTCCCAACATTAGCCAAGTGCCTCAGCCTCAGTGACAAACCATCTCCTTCCCTCAGCACCTTCACTACACTTTATGGTGAAGGTTACTATAAACTCTGTCTCTCTCTTGTTTACCGGGCACTGAGGGTCTGACAGTCCCAGGCAGTGTTCCCACGGCTCGGCTCAGCTCTCCAACGCTCGTTACTATTCCTGCTCCTTGGCTTCTCCAGTGTTAGCTGGAGAGGTCCCACTTTCCCACGCTCCTTCGCTCCCATTTGTACTCAATGCAACAAACAGATCCAGCCCAAACCCGCTGCAGTTCTCAGCTGTGCCGGTGAGGCGCTCTTTAATAAAGTCACATTTCTGTAACATAAACAGAATTTTATTTGATTATCCACTACTGTATGTAAGGTTAGGGACACAGATTATAGGATATGGGGCAAAAGGGCAGGTAATTGGAGATAAGGTACAGATCAGTCATGATCTAATTGAACAGGCTCGAGGGGCTGAATGGCCTACTCCTGTTCCTATGTATGAGGTATTGCTATGTGTGAATGGCCATTGCTAATAGTTACTGTACAAAGAGCAGGTTCAGTGATAATAGATGCTATAAAAATGTAAGTTCTTTGAGAACATTGGTCGCAGGAGTTAACCTCCAGGTTGTGCCTGTATAAGTGGCTTCTACTCGGGTGGGTAGATTGGCCTGAGGTCCCTGGGCTGGGGAGAGGAAAATCTGCTGAGTTATTACCAATCCCCCTACCACATTCAAGGCTCATCTGTCACATACAGAGTAGCCACTGGGGCGAGCGCCCAGTGAGAGTTTGTGTGGGGAACTTGGCACTCACTAGTCAAAGCCTCAAGGGAAAGAAACAATGGAGAGAAAATAACACACATCTGTGAGTGGCTTATTTTAAGAAAGAATTTACGGTTGCAGAAATAACCATGTGGTTTGGTTAAAAACTGCAAGTCAGTTTTGTTTTGGAAAATAAATTTTCTGGAAATGGTTGGGACTAAACCTCAGTGGCTTAATCTCCATGGTTTGCTATCATAATAATACGAATAATTGTTGCTTTTCATATAGCACCTCATCATGTTGTTAAGATTCGCCCACAAATATACAGTCAATTCACTTTACAGTATATTCTGTGAAGCGCTTTGGGACGTCGATAAGATGTGAAAGATGTGCTATATCAAATGCAAGGATTATTATTATTATTAAGATGCCTCAAAGCGCTTCACAGGATATACTATACCTATAATGACTGTGTGTTTTGTGGGCAATCTCTGCTCCTCACAGCTGATCTGGCGGGAGGTTCCATGGGATGGGGTAAATGTTCCCACTAACCCAGCTGAAGGAGTGTTGGTTTCTTCCTTCTGATCTGGAGATTTCCATCCAACTGCGCCTGTTCAGAGGAGCAGCCTGGGACCCATCAAGGTTCAACCTTCAGCCAATCTGGGACCAAACCACCAAACCCTTCCTCAAACACGGCAAACAGTGCCCTCCTGTGGCTCCGTTGGTCATTTCATTGCTCAAGACCACAGGTTAATTAGTTATTCTGGTTTCCTGAAGGATCCCACAGGTGGCAGGACAATTCAATACACAGTTCAGTTACAGAGTCTGTGGCTAAAACACATCCATAGATATCTCTGTGCAACTCCACATGCACATACACACACACACATAGACATACATACACTTCGCCCACAAATATACAGTCAATTCACTTTACAGTATATTCTGTGAAGCGCTTTGTGATGTCTCGAAGACGTGAAAAGCGCTACATCAAATGCAATGGTTATTATTATTATCATACACCCACATGCTCATATACACTCACATAAACATCCCACGTAAAGACATACACCCACACACACATGCACACATACACACACATATACACATAGAGAAACACACACATACATAAGCCGACAAATGTCCCCGATAAATTGAACAAGATTGTTCCTTCGCCTTTTTCCTTTCACATTACCGTTTCCAGTAATGAATCATTAACATGAAAAGAGGTAATAAAGCCAGGCTGGTAATCTCCTTCCCCTCAGAGTAAGTGCAGCCTGTTAAAAACACAAGATTGATGTATTTATAATTTCTTTTCTCCAAATTTGCTCTCCGTATATTAATTTCTGATCCCAGTGAAGTGCACACATTGTGTACAGATAAGACTGTGGGAGTCCTGTCACAATCAGGGAATTAACAGAGTTGAGATTACAACATCTTTCAAACAGCTTTATAAATATAAATCCTTCACCATAAAGCTGGCAGACAGACCAGCAAACGGGGGAGATTTTGATGTGAAAACAACCACATATTTCACTCTATTTTCCAAGCAGACAATCCCTCCGAGATAAACATAACAGGACACCAAAGAATGACAGCAGGTCAGGGTGTGCACAACACACCCACCACCTCAAAGGAAGGTTACAGAATATAATAAGCTTTAATTTGATCCATGGGCTTATCACAACATGTCATATCAAGATATGTTTTTCACCCTCAAAATACAGTCAATTCACTTCACAGTATATCATGTGAAGCGCTTTGAGACGCCTCAACGACTATGATTATGTGCTATATCAATTGCAAAGATTATTATTATAGTGACTGGCAAAACATGGTAGCCAATGGTTTGTCAACAGCGCCTCACAAATAGGGATGAAATGATCCATTAGCCTGTGTTGGTGAATGTGGCTGAGGAGGATTATTGACCAGGAGAAACCCTCTGCTCCTCTTTCAAACAGAGCCTCTCACTGGATGGTTAATGTCTACCTGAATTGCCTGACAGGACTCCCCTCGAGGTCACTTCCCACCCAAAAAAACAACAGGACAAATGCAAGTTTCCCAGAGCACTGCGTTGAGGGACAACTACTACAACAACAACAACATTATATTACAGTATATAGTGCCTTTCACCCTCCTTACTTCCCAAGGCACTGAACAGTCAGGTAGTGACCAGAAGGCGGGTGGAATAGGGGGAAGGAGAGTAGGAGAATTGACCGTATATTTGTGGGCGAACCACCGCAGCCAAATTGCACACAGCAGTGTCCCACAAACAGTCATGGAAGTGGGGTTAGGCAGGTAAAGGCTATTTGTTAAGATTATTTTCATATAATCTTCCAGTTCGCTTCCCATGATTGAGATCAGCCTGGTAGCTCTGGGTTGACATTGGCAGCTCTCTTTCTTGTACATTGGAACCAATTTGGTGGTGACATTCCTCATAATGGCTATCTGTACCTTACAAACCTGCAGTCCTGGCCTCTCCCTAGTCTACACTTCAGCTATCTCAGAGTTCTGTCATATCTGGAACTCCTTGCCCAATATCAAAGTCCCAGAGTCTCACCATCCTCAGGGAGAGGAGAGACAGAGAGAAAATGGAGAAGATTTGCAAGGAACGTCAAAGCGTCCCAAGTTTAATGGAGGGAAATCCTTCCCAACTCCACGTCAAATGCCTTTAGCGCTGACCCTGTGACAGACAGACAGACACCCTGTGTCCTGGGTCCCATTGCACCCAAACCCATGTCGTCTCCAGATCTCTCTGTAGCAAGCGCTTTGAGGTTGTGTTTGAAGTGGCCGCTCAGTCACATTCCTCTCCAATGCAAATGCACAGAGCTGTAAAGTGACCTGACGTCAGGTAGGCTCTCCTGAGAGGTTAGCCAGAGAGATAGAGATAGTGTGTTTGTATGTGTGTCCGCCCAAAGCGTGGAGGGAGTCAGGGGAGGGAGGGAGGGAGGGAGCTCACACACACACACTGACACACACACACACAGAGACAGACAGGTGGGGGGACAGGCGGCTAGACAATGCCTGTGGCGCCCTTTTGGGAAGATGTACGTGAGCTATCTATTGGATAAAGACGCCGCCATGTACCCCAATCCCTCCAGACACCCCAGCCTCAACCTGAACCCGCAGAACTTCGTACCCGCGGCCCCCCAGTACACGGACTTCTCGGGGTATCACCACCACGTCACTGGCATCGGCGACTCTCACCACGTCCAGCCCTCCTCAGCCTGGGCAACGCCTTACGCGCCAGGGAGAGATGACTGGCACGGGTTTGGCACAGGCAACGTGGCCAGTCCCTCTGGCCCGGGACAGCTCGCCTTCAGCCCGGCTGATTTCACGGCTGTGCAGTCTCCATCGGCCGGTCTCTTGGCTCCCATCAACAGCCCCTTGCCCCAGCTCTCCCCCACCACACAGCGACGCAACACCTATGATTGGATGAGACGCAATGTGCCAACCAACACACAAGGTAAGTGCCCCATTCCTGGACCCCCCCCCGCCCCACCACCCAGGGCCATACACAGCTCAAGCTCAGGGCAGCCGCTCCGGGGAAGCCACACACATGGATGGACAGACCTTTCTGTACAAGTCTGCTCTCCTCAACATTTTAGTTCAGGGCAGGCAGTGAGAGCCAGAGGTCCTAGCTTTCTGCTTGTGGTTGGGTGTCCTGTTTTACGCCGGGGGTACAGTATTATAGTATTATAATATCCAGGGGGAAAATAAGAGGTGACTGATTCCCAATGTGAGCTACAACTGTGCACAAACACTGAACCCACAATAGCACAGACTCAATCCACAACCACTCATGTCCTCTCTCGGGCCAAAGGAACCTCAACTCTCTCACCAAGTCAAGAGTTGGTGCCTGAGCTGAAATGATTAGATGTTATTTTATACACACACAGAGCCCGAGAGAATGTTAATATTAATGTTACTGTTTTCATCATCTCCCTCGTGTTGTTTGTATTGTAGGATACAACAGTTTTAACAGTAACTGGTGCCTTTTGAAATTGCGTTTGTTTCAGATTAATAATAATGTCAGCAAGAGTGAAACTCAGATGCGTTATCACCTCTTTTCCAATTTCGGGAAAGGTGGAAGAAACACTGTGTGGAAATGTCTGTCGCGAACTTTACCCGTGAGATTATATTATTATATCACATTGCATTCCATTCCATCCCCAAGTCTCTCACCAGGGCTTCCTGACCATTGGTGGGTAGTTTATCTGCAACTTTTCAGGATTCGGGATTGTAATGATCTTTGTGTGTGAGGTCGTGTGTGTGTGTGTGTGGGGGGGGGGGGGGAGTGTGTGTGGGGGGGGGGGGGGGGGAGGGTGTGTGTGGGGGGGAAGGGTGTGTGTATAAATTCTGGACTGAGATCCCGCATATTCCAACCGATTGCTTTTGATGAAATTAAACGAAGCTGTGCCCTTGTTATTAGATCTTCTCTCCCTCCCACACTGTCACACAGTGCCAGCCAGCTCTCTCACAAGCCGAGGGTGTGAATGGGGTTACACTCTCCCTTTCTCTCACTCACTCACACACGGTGTCCCCCCTGACTTACCCATGTCCACACACACAGCCTTGTTCAACATACTCACCGCAGTCTGTCAGACACCGCTCACCATGTCTCTAAGACAGTCTGCGGTACCAGAAACCTCCCTTTACACCAGCTTGTAACATCTTAAACCTACTGTATTGTTATATATACATATCTATATTCTCAGTAAATTCACACTTTATATATTTTTTCCAAAAGTTATTGAGTGATGTCAAGTCTTTAGCCAGAAAACGCTACCTTTCCATGAATCACATTCTCCAGTTTATTCGCGAGTGAGCAGCTGATTAGTTAGTCGTTTAGTTAGTTGTTTAGTTAGTCAGTTGGTTTAGTTACCAGTGATTTTGAAAGTTGTATTAAAGGTGTAAAGACGCCAGTTAGCCAGAGAGACATTTATTACACATCTCACACCACAGGCTGCTCGTTCCACCTAACCCGGTTCCTCCTGTGATACATACTGTATCTCTTTTACACTTTAAATAGAATAGCACGTTAAAAGTCAAGAGAATTTTCAGGTGTTTTAATAATAATAATAATAATCCTTGCATTTGGGGAAGCTCTGTGAAGCGCGTTGAGACGTCGAGAAGATGTGAACAGCGCTACGACAAACGCAAGGATTATTATTATATTGATATACATACGTTGAGATGCCGGAAAGTGGAGATTACATTGTGCCGAGAGACAGCAGATATTGGAATTTAAGACCTGTTGATGATACAGGTATATCGAATCAATCCTCAATTCTTGAATTAAGTTTTGTAGGCTCAACTCCCTTACTTCTTGTGTGGTGTGGAGCCAGCTGTGATCTGTACAATAATGTGCTTTAAACACTGGTGTAAACCGCGGTGGGTTGTAAGTACAACGAGGAGGTAATACTGTACATGTGGATATTGTAACACGATAAGCAATCTGTCCAGTTGTATTCTACCCTCTGTTGCCCAGTGTGAAACCACCCACTACATAGACATTCGATTGAATTACAAATCTATCAACTTTCCCCAATATAACAAAACATTATCAATGAAATGCTCCTCGTCTTTAGCACCTCGTTTGGGAATGAAACACCCAAAAACTTGCCCCCCAAAAGTATATTTATATAGAAATACGTAAATGTAATGGAGAGAGGGGGGAAGAGAGAGAAACGCTAACATAAGGCAATCAACCATTATTATACAATGTGCTCCACGGCATTGAGTGGGAACCAACTCTTCCAAATGCACAAGTCGACCAAACAGTCGTGTGTATAAGTGCAGTATTGTGGCAGGCGGCTCAGCGCCCCCCTAACCCCCCCCCCCCCCCCCCCCCACCCCCTCCCACTACCCCACCCTCCAGAAATAAGTGAGTGACCTGACAGTTTCCTCTACAGTGGAGATTCCCTTCGGTTTGTTTCCCTGTAATAAAAGGCGAGATTCACATCCGCTCCAATCCGGAATCTTGTGATTCTTGTACTGTCCACAGCCCCATCTCAATATCAAAACATCCCCAATTACTGGTCAGTCAAGGCGGTGAGGGCGGGAGTGTCACTGTTGGTTGACCAGCACAGGGCAGGGCTGGGGTATACAGATGGAGATGTGGGCAGGGGCTGTTCTCATTGTTTTACTCCCATTTTCTTCCCTTATCAGACCAGGCGGGGAGACAAATTTATCTGCCTTTGATGTCCCCCTAAACTACATTCTATTCACGCAGCTCAAACACACACATACACACACACACATTCCCTTTCATATTCCACCTCCCCGGTAATTCACATCAAACAACCCTCCTTAAAGATGATAGGCTTTATCCAAACTCTCCCCCTTTATCTAGTGATTGTCTTCTCCTGGGCCCGGCCTGGGGGGCAACCAGAGTTCACACACAGACACACACATACATACACAACACACACATATATATATATACACACACAGAGATATATATAAATAGTTTTTCCATAAATGTTCTTGTGTTACTTTGACCAGTTCAACAATATTTAGCATTTACTTGCACTAACTCAGTATTCCGTCCCTTTCATTCACTCGGGCAGAGGTTAGTAAGTAATCCCTCTGTTAAATATGGTTACTTTCAAAACTTATCAGAATGCATGTTTATTCATACAAAAAGTTCCAACAACAGAATTACATTTGTGTAGCGCCGTTCACGTCGGGAGGACGTAAAAAGGCGCTCAAACAGGTGATATCAAATCTCTGGGTCTTTATTTTAAAAGAAAAAAGGAAATTAAAATGTGCTGATTTTCACTCATATTCATTTCCATGTTTGAATTAAAACATTGATAGTTGGGTATATTATTCGAACCGGGTTTTTTTTTCTCTCTCTCTCCCTGTGCAATTGTTAATTCATCTCCAGAAAACCTCGACTGAGACTGGAATGGTTTCTGAGATATTTTAATTCATAAAGAAACATCTCACCTGGGAAACATAATCCCTTTTTTGTTCAAAAAGCGAGTTAAGAAGCTGAACTTGCTGCCTCTCCACAGCCTTGTTGGGAGATAAGATGCTCTTAGATGTGACTTTTGTTGAGCAAAACTACAAAGAGGAGAGAACAGCAACATTAGCATTTACACAATGCCCTCGGTTAGTTACCTGGCGTTTGGAAACATGTTCTTATCTATCGTGAGGTTACATAGAGACCAGAGGCCGGGCGGTCGCTCACAAATTGCTCTCAGTAAATGTTTCCAAAACTAACGCACAGAGAGAAAAGGCGACGATGGTTAAATAAGCAGGAAAGTAACAAACACGCACACGCACACACGGAAAAAAACAGTGGATAGGAAATAAAATAGAACAAAATGAAACTAGAAAGATTGTAAAAACGGGCAGCAAAGTGTCGATTTCTTTACAAATGAAGATATTCGAATAGATTCAAATCGAGACACAGTGAAAAACCCTTCGAAACCGGTTACTCCTCCCAGGACAATGAACTATACTCCGGCCATTTACAGCTGGCAGTATATTCTTCTGTTGCCATTGATGGTAATAATAATAATCGTTTGAAAATGGGAGGAAATGTAACAATAATGCGGTAATTATTATGTTATGATGTGGTTATTGTACAGTTAGGGTTAATACAGGATCATTATCACATTGTTATCGTTATATTACCGTGACCTTATTACGTTTCCTCCCAAGTAATAATAATAATTTATTATTAATGCAAATGAAAATAGGAGGACACAGCTGGGATCCTGAAAGTGAAAAGACATTTCGTAAATTAGGAATTGAGAGATGTGTGTCATGCCAAAGTAATAGTTTCGCTCAGGGTGTTTTAGTAAACCGTTCAAAGCCAGAATAATTTAATTTACATCTCGCATCAATTCGATGGAGTAAAGTCAGAAACTAATACAATTGGTTTACACATTTGGTTACATCAACAACAATAAGTCAAATATACACACACCGTGTGGGCTGTGAATATAAATCACCCGGATCCAATGTGGACTGAGTTAGATTCAACGCCTTTCCTATTTCTTTACCAGGTGTTTCACATGAAATTAGTTCCTTAACATTCTCACACATGGAAAATAAACGGTGTAAACCACTTGCTGTAGCCCCTGTGAGGGGTCGGGGGGTTTAATTGGTAAATTAATATCAATTAAATTGTAATTCATTCATTTAAAAATTAAAATCAAAAGTCACCCGGAATTGTATTCTATTGTATGTAATGTGCAGTTGCAAACTAGCAAATGATGCCGACACTTTACCACCTATTTAGTGAGTTATTATCACCTATCCAAATTATCACACATCTGATTTAGAGTGAGGGGGTTATTTAGTGAGAACATCAATATGCATTTGCAACGAAACCATCCAAAGACCTTTATTTATCCTCGTTATTTTAACGAATTGCATCCCAATAGCTTATAACTGTCTTGGGTACAATTTAATCTGCTTTACCTCTGGTTCCCTTTCCCCAGTTGGTAATTCTGTTCGTTTCATCCGAACTTTCTCGTGTTGAATGTGGGGAGACAATATATTTTAGGGGTGAAGGTGAGGTGATGTTTCAGTGAAGTTTTCTGAGGTTTGATGGCAGCAGAAAAGGTACATTGATGTATCTCTCTCAGGAACCGACAAGGAACCAGGTTTTAACCCAACAGGCTACACATTAACCAATTAATTGTTATCACATCGGAACTAGGTTATAAACTCCTCAATGAAAAGGACCCTGATTTAAATTCTGTTACCCAGCAGATAACACATATTCCAAGTATTGTTACATTCCTCTTATCACAGATCACCCGCCACTGTATTATATTGTATTGTATTGTTTAATGAAATCAGAGAACATTAGCTTGTGGGCTGATTACAATTCCATGGGTTGTTACTGCTTTTGGTTGATTCTGGATATGATCCAGGGAACAGCAGCATCCAGAGGGTTAACGTTACACTGACCAGGTGTGAGAAGGTGGGAAGCCAGAGGTCTGATATTTCTGGGGTAACAAATCTGGGATAAATGTCTTATTGTTGTTGCACTGTAAAACTCACACAAGTCTGATCTGTATAAATCATGTAATCATCTCAGCAATATGTCTTGCCAAGCCCATTCAAGAATTTCTATTCCGTATGTTTGAGATAACTCATACTTTGCACAAGTTTTAATGAGTACTTAATGAGTCCCAACTGATACAATTAATATGAGGTTTACTGAGTTACGCAGTGCAGCTCAGTGTTTATAGCACTAGCCTTGCAAGCAAGAGACCTGGGTTTGATTTCCGAGCAAGGCAAAACTTTGGGTAAGTTTCTTTACTCTACACAGGTCTGTTTACCCAGCAGTAAGTAGGAACCGGTTGTTAGTCAATTGGCGGATTGCTTTTCTGGGGGTAATAATTACTTTTTAAAACTTGGTCGCTTCAATCCATGACTGTTTGTGAGGACACCACTGTGCGCAATTGGCTGCCGCGTTTCGCCCACAAGATATACAGTCAATTCAATTTACAATATGTTCTGTGAAGCAGTTTGTGAAGTTTTGAAGACGTGATAAGGCGCTGTATGTAACAAATGCAAAGATTATTATTATTATTAAAACAGGTTGAAGTCAAACCTGTTCTGCCTTCTGTTAGATCACGGCTGATCCATGCTCAAATCCAAGCATCTCTTTGCTCCATATCTCTTGATACCCATAGAGTAGGAGGAATGGAATGTCTTAATAATTCAGTGTTCACCACAATAATGCGCTGCGATGTCAGTCTGCACTGGGATGTCAGTCTGCACTGTGAGCCCAAAGCCTATCACACGGCTTAAACCTTCTGACCCCAAATTGCCATTGTCTGAGAACATTCTGAGGTGAACTCAAGCATTATTTAGCCTCATAACTATTGGGCTTTAGACAGTGAGACTTTCTCATTTGGCCACACAGGACCTCTCAGGTGTTCCAAGCAGGCCACAAGTTATCCTGCTAACCATATGGAGTTAGTGTTGACTTAAGTCTAGTTAAGGATTAACATCAACTACACAGGGTGATAAACGGGGCAACGATAGGCAGAGAAGACCTTTTGTTTTACATGTGAAGAAGGGAACGGGATAAGATCCACATTCTTTCACTCAGCACAGGCTTCTGTGTTCTTACTGAAACACATCTGAAACTGTAGCGAGATTCAGAGACCGAAAGTAATTTCAACTGAAATTTTGCCGCTGTTGGATTGTTAACCGGATTTTTGGTTTGGTGGAAGATAAGAGGCTTTTATCACATCGTGAGTGTCTTGTAGCGAGGTCAAGAGTCTATGCAGTGCGTGTGTGGAGGACGGGGACAGGCAGTACATGATGATGGATGATGTAATCTCTGGCACTATATTACTTTAGGGTTGACCTTGAAACAACCTATCTTTGTCACCCAGTTAAGAAAGGCTTCACATGTAGTGTAATAACCTTCTCCCCCAAAATGGTGCTTGTAATAAATAATGGAACCCGCATTCATAAATCAGCTGTTGATGTGTAAATACATTAAACATTACTAAAATTGTAAATACACCACTTATAGAGCTAACTGAATCAACTACCGCTGTGCCAACAATGACAACAACTTACATTTATATAATGCCTTTCATGCGGGATAGCGTCTCGGAGTTTTAACAGTGGCGGATCCTGACGCTGAGCTGGAGAGAAGGAGGGGATGACCTTTAGCACGGTTGAAAAAACGGTCTTCAGTCATGATTTGAATGTCCGATGATATCACTACTATTTGTCCTTGATGGATGTGTTGCTTCAGGGAGATACAAAAAGGCCCAACATTTACTGGTATTCATATCTAAGTGCTATCTAGACAGGTATTCATATCTAGAATCTCTTTAGGGAGATTATTGAGGTTAGAAAGTCATGTGCAGACCCGAGATGAACAAATACTGTGTAGGCCATGATGTTTCTTTATGCTGATGAGGTTGGAGGTTTCAGGGAAGGAGAGGTTAGATTTGAATAGTGGACATGTTTGATGGTCATCATTATTCACCATGAACAACCAGGTAAGAAGAACCTACAGTTCCCAGGGCACTCGCTCTCCATTTGGAAGGACAACATTAACCACTTGTACTTGTACTGTTATACTGCCCTTCACACAGGGTAGCGTCTCAGAGCACTGAGATTATCTGATACTTTTACCAGTTTACTCGGAAATACATCTCCAACATTTACCGTGATGGTGAGTCACTTTGTCAAAGAGCAGTAGTGACTCTGGTTCCACTCAGGGTGTGGTTAGCTACAGTAATGACTGCTCACGGACACTGCAATTGGCAATAATAGACAACTCAGTCTGACCTCAGTACAAGCCCCTGTTATGAGTCACATCTCAGTAAATCATTCATTGCAGGAATGGAGGCAAGACATGGCTACAACAACAACAAAATTACATTCATAGAGCACCTTTCACGTTGGTAGGATGTCCCAAGGCACTCTATAAATATCCTCTATAAAGGGTAGCACAGATAGTTCATCACCCAAATAATCTGAGTTACATGTTCACTCAAATTTCACACAGAGGGAATAGGGGTTTTCATTGCAGCTTCCCATTCCTGAAGCTCAGTTGCCAAGGATTTCAGTTCAAGGGAAGGAAGAAGGGGAGCTGGAAAAGCATGAGTTAAAGGAGCCAAGGTATAGGAACAACTTGGTGTGTTGTGGCTGAACACGGCTGGTACAGTAACAGGCGGAATATTTAGTATTGTCCTCGGCTGTATCCCGGCAGCGGGAAGGGGAGGCTGGCAGGTTTACTGTGGCAATAACCTGTCCCCATCGCCCGTGAGGAAAATCTAGACCTTGTTGTTGAATTCCACAAAGAGATGTGTAATAAAGCCATTATCCATTAACCAAGACTTATCACAGACTGAGCAGGAATGCTGGGCCAGAGCTCAGCAACAACGAGTTTCTATTGTAAGCTTTCGGTTTGTTGTGCTCTTGTGCAATTGGCTCCTTAGTTCCGTCCACAGCCAAGAGGGTAATTATAATTTCTTGCTCTTTCCAACTTGCTTATTTGATTCTACAAACTACAACTTATAATAATAATCGTTGCCTTTGATATATCAAATCAATCAATCAAAACTTACATTTATATAGCGCCTTTCACGTCGAGAGGACATCCCAAGGTGCTGTACAGTTAGGTAACTTATAGCACCTTATCACATCTTTGGGACCTCTCAATAGTGCTTCCCAAAATATACTGTAAATTCATAATCGATTGTGTATTTTGTTGGTGAAAGGCGATAGTCAATTGTGCACAGCCGTGTCCCACAAACAGTCGTGGATTGAAACACCTGTGGACCCTCCACCTTCTTTCCTGGCTGGAAGGCACGAGTGTGGTTAGGATTGGGGCAGCGATGTCCGCTTCCCACTGCAGCTCACACATTAACAGTAACCTACATTTGTGTAGAGCTATTCACTTTGGAAGGATGTCCCAAGGCCCTGGAGCCAATAATAGTTACTGTCAGGAGATGTTAGTACATATAGAGGAAGGAAATTGGCGGACAAGAAAAAATCCAGATGAAAATGTTTTTAAGTCTAAACTAAGTTGCTACAGTAGTTGGCAAGCTCTCTGGAATTATGTGGATTTTATATTGCCAATTGTTTCCCCTCTTAAGGCACTGACCAATGCTGGGGAACGATTCCTCGAGCCCCAACACTTCAGCCCAATGGCCATCCTTCATTTGTCGGGCTCCACCGGGAATCCAACCTGCAATCCTCTGGTATGTATAGCTCCTTGCTACCTTGGACACTGCTCATTCCCACTGTAGCATTGAGGCAGCTCGTTCTTTCAATTTATAAGCAGAGCTTTTGTTGATGACTAGTTGCTGGGAATTAGTGAGGTGGGAGTTAATGATGTGCAAAGATGTGACATTTTGTGGTGTTGCATTGAAGGTATTTTTTCTCCAGTAAGTCAGCAGTAATGTATAATTTTGTGTGGGTGAGATTAATATACTATCTTGACTTAAACTGTGTAAATATAAATACCCAGCAATAATATATGTGTCATCCTCTTCTTCACTCACTCCCTTTCCCCCCTTTCTCTCCCCCCTTCCCTCCCTTACCCCCATTTCTCCCTGATTTTAAGCCCCCACCACCTTTCCCTCCCTCTCACCCCTTAACCCCATTTTCCTCCCTGATTTTACACCACCTTCACCTCCCTCTTCCCCCTTATCCTCTTTTCCCCCTTTCTCCCCTGGCCCCACTTCCACAACTGTTTGTGGGACACTGTTGTGTGCAATTTGGTTGCCACATTTCTCCCACAAATATATATAGTAAATTTTCCTACTTTCCTTCCTCCAACCACAACCCCTCCCCCCTGCTCTGGTCCCTACCTCTTCTCCCCCCTTTCTTGCCTCTTGTCTTCCCTTCTCCCACTGCTTTGGTCCCAACCATGGGATGTTGTTGTATTCTGTATATTCAAGCGCTTTGAGACGTCGATAAGATGTGGAAAGCACAATATAAATGTAAGGATTATTATTATTATTATCCTTCTGAAGGTTGTAGTTTGTAGGTATTTAGAGCTGATCTTTTCTAGGGACACTGGAAGAAGCAGTTTGAGGAAGCATCTTCTTGGCCTACTCTGTTCATTCCCTCCTGCTCATCTCTCTGCTTCAGGCCCTCCTTAAGGTTTCTAATTTGCCATTGACACTGAGACTGTCACCAATAATGTTCTGCCTGATTGTGACACAGAGTCAGGGCTTAAATCCTGAAGCATCCTCTCAGCTTTCATCCTTTCAGGGTTGGTGAAGTGAGCACCTAGCCTCTCAATCATCTTCTTTGTTGGGGGAGGTGGTCACTTGACATAAAGCTAACTCCGAGGAGCCAATATCTACCAACTTGGTAGTAAATGCTCAACACTGTTGCCTGGTTTATCAATGAAAACAAAAGATGTAAGCATGTCCTCAAGCCTCTGAACCAAAACTCTAATAGGTGTAGCAGTCCTCACATCTAACATTGACCTGTGGAATAGTCAACAAGTGGGAATAAATGATTACCCTAGAGTTTGGCTTGATTGGCTTTAGGGAATCTGGGGAGCATTTGGAGAGGAAATGGCAGATTCTATGATGGGGCAGATTGATTCTACTTTTCTGTGGATGGAGGAGGCTGAATTGTTCTAGAGCTTTGTAAGTACTGAATGCTTTGAGAGATTGTTTGCTCTTCCACAGATCTGTATTGTGAATTTCGCACATTAATTTGCTATGCAAACCTGTTGTCGTACATCTGTACAGTGTAATAAATAAATGTGATATTCACAAGACGACACATCCATTTTACTTAAGTTCAAAGTACCTGAGATGATTGCTCATGGACTCACCTGCCAATGTGTCTGTCGCACCTGATAAACATTGACATATGATAAAGAGCAACGATGGACAAAGAAAATACACCATCTTGTGCCCCCAGTGCGAGCAGGAAGGGAATCAATAACATCTGACCAGCTGCCATGCTAATGGCAAACAGAAGATTATACTCTGGATTTCACACAGTGCTCTGTATATTGCTCAGTCCTGTGTGTGTGTGTGTTGCGGGGGGTGGTAGTGGGGTGGGGGGTATAGAATCTATGGTACACAATGCCACATGCACCAGTATGAGTCATTGTTCAGTAAAGGAGTGCATTGTTTGGCTCTGCACAATGTTTGAAATGCACAATGTTGACTTGGGATTAGCCTGAAATAACACAGCACAGTGTTCCATCGCTTTATATGTAAAGAACTCATCAGTCTAATGTATTACCACAAAACTCTTGCACAGCACTTTCATGCCTTAACTCTGTTTGCCCTTAGATTTAGCTGACAGGAGGTCCTTCTCTCCAACCTTCGTCCTACAGTACACAGGCTCTTAAACCTCAGGAACAAATTGGGCCTCTACCTGAGTTACCCTGCCTTCTGTCTTGCTCTTTGGTCCTGGACAAGGGTTCAGTTTCTGAAACTGAAGAGTTTAACCTGACCCCCTGGCCTCTCATTCCGTTCTCCTGGTCTATGTCCATAACAGCTCAGTCAAGCTTTCTCCGGGTTATTTATTACTACCAAACCCAGGATCATAACCGCTTCAATGTTCTTTTTCCAAGGAGAACGAGTGAGTACAGCTCTAAGGTGCCTCTGTTCTTCATAACAAATGTGTCCTTGTGTCTATAAACCAGGTAAAACCAGGACAAAAGACAAATACCGAGTTGTCTACACAGATCACCAGAGGCTGGAGCTGGAGAAGGAGTTTCACTACAGTAGATACATAACCATACGCAGGAAAGCTGAGCTGTCAGTATTGCTGGGACTGTCTGAACGTCAGGTGAGTGTATCTTATTGTCAGGACAAATGATGACTAAGTAGCGTTAAAATATTTACGCTCTATCAGTTCCATATTATATAAAGCCAATGGATGTGGGAGAGAGCTGGTGGGAGTGCAGTGAGGTGGATGATGGTGAGAGAATTGTTGCCGAGCATTGCTCACTTTGTTTATTCTGTTCTCTTGTCCTGTTTACACAGGTAAAGATTTGGTTCCAGAACCGAAGAGCGAAAGAGAGGAAAATAAACAAGAAGAAGCTTCAGCAGCAATCGCAGGCAGCGACCACAACCACCCCCACTCCTCCAGGCACTGGCACGGGCTGTGTGAGTGCTATAGGCATGGTCAGCAGCAGCAGTGTGGGCAGCACTGGTAACCTGCTCTCACAGTCTCTCCCAATGACTATTAAAGAGGAATATCTGCCCTAACACAACCTTCTGGTGAACCAGCCATTTCCAATCACAAGGGAGTCTCTGAATCCAAAGACCCACCACAACCAAGCCATCATTTGGGATGTTGTTGTGAACAGTTTTTGCCATTATCATCCCTCCCAGGATACATAATACATCCAAATATATTTTCAATATGTACCTTCTGGTAGGATTCAAAACTATATTGTCATATCTCACGTGGTTTACGAGCCTGGCTGCTTTTTACAGTAAGAATATATTATTTTGCAGTGTATTATACTACTGAATAACTCCACTTTTCAGATGCCATTTTTATGACCAAATCTACTAATTTCCTCTTGTCTGCTACTATAATGTAATATATTTCCTGAACAGAGCAACATCCTCCACTTGCTGTAGCTTCGAGCTTGATGTGGGGAACTTGCTGTTGTGTTTAGCTCTGCCACAAAATGTTTCCTTACTTCTTCACGTTTCCTCTCCATTGTCTTGGAAGGTGCATGGTTGCAATACCTTATCCAAGTGTCCCATTCATCACCTGTGAACCCGCAGAGTGTCACCAACAAGCCTCACCCTACATCACACTGTGGCACACAGCAGAAATGAGGTTTAATCTTCAACCTCTTTTTCGTGTAACATATCAGAAGTGGTTTCAGTTAATTCGTTCATATGCATATGGTTGAGGTTGTACTTGTATATAGTAAAGACCTTAGTTCAAGGATTCTTTGCCAGGGCCATGATACATAGCCTAAGGTGGTCTGAATACAGATTACTCAGTGACAGAGAGCTCGCTGAACTGTACTCGACAATGAAATCCCATCTCTATCAGGTTGTCTTAAAATTAAAGATTGTGAATATTTATGCAAAATCCTAAAATTTGGTCTTACTTTGGTTCTCTTTAAAAATAACCAAATTAAGCCAAATTCGGGCTGAATTTGAACTGTTTTGAATGCAAACATGACAGTTGTTTTGAACCAGCAAGGCACAACTGAGAGATGAATAAGGGAATATCCTGGGGAATCTTAGCTTGCCAGTATGGGATAAGCATCGAATGGTTGATCTCACATCCATTGTCACCAAAAGCTTTAACAACAACAAATTAAGAAAATGTTGAGGCCAAAACCACCTCTAATCGCAACACAGGCCATTTCCCTTTAGCAGAAAGTAATATATGTTGAAATGTTTGTACTTTTTTATTTTAATGGGGTGTAATTATTATGATGCATTTAAAGTAAAACTAATGCCTCCGCTTATCACTTGTGTTATTCGTTATTTGCTGAAAATGTTTCTACAACGATGGAATTGGAAACTCATATGATTCATTTGGAGACAATTGAGGAGATGGTTTAATCTGAAAGACTGCGAGGGGAATGGCCATTATGTTGAGACAAATCTTGGTGTCTGAACGAGGCTGTAAGGCAGCTTTGAGCGGAAGTATGATGGTTATCATGACCTGAGGTCCACGTGTTCTATGTGCTCATTCTGTGCTGACTGACACAGGCCCCACAGTCCTCTATGGTTCTGACTCATAACTCTACATGGAACTTTTCCCCATGGAATAATCATCACCGCAACTAAACTCAGTCAAGAACAGTATTTTGAAATGATATCCCCCAAAACAGAGGCTTGTTCAATGATTTCTGGTCAAGTCCCGAAGTGCTTGATTCACCAACCTGCACACAGCAGCTTACATGGGTCATTAATTAGCTTACATTAATATGGGTCAAATAAGCAAAGGGAAAGTCCAATTCCAGACCCTTCTCTGCCAAGTTATAAACTTATTACAACAACCTTCTACCACAGGCTCATAAAGAACACACCCTATGATACCAGGAGTTCAGGGAGAACCTTTATCTCGTCACTGCCTCACTGATCCGTGTGGTTGCTAAGCGACATGTACTTTGACATATTTCTACGGAAACCCAATTTCGCTTTATTGTTTGCACACACAATGTACCAGGGCAAAGGTTGCTGTTGGGAGATTCAGTTCAGGTGGCTGTGGAGCCATCAGAACCCAGCCCTGCTGATGGGTGTGTGTTGTCCTGTTTTATGGAGAGCTGACTTTAGTGAGAGGATGCGTGCGACAAAGGCCAATAGCCAACAAAGCTAGAGAGGGCAGTAAAATAACACCTTGCCGTAGGAGAGCTGAGATTATTCCCATTTCCCTAAGTAGAGATTCCTGCCTCCCTCCCACATCCAATTGAATAACATAATCATTTATTAAATGTTAGATGTAAATTTCTATATTTTTTCTGCCAATATATTCCCTATCTATTCCTGAAGGCACAGGTTCACCTGGGGCTAAATCTCCCAAGAGGAAAGACCCCCCACCCCCCTTCTCACCCATGGCCACACATGAGCCAAAGTGGTGAGTGATGGGCAGGATCATAACAGGTCCTTCATTTGTAAGCCTAACAGGGAACATTAAGGCACCTCCTGCAGTGAGATATACTCAACACTGACATTACCTTCTCATTAACACCATCACTAGAATTGTGGATTGTGCCCTCAACACAGAGGAGTTTTCCACACTGGTAATGTTGTTTATTGAGAAAGTTTGCCAATCCTAATAATCTCTTCGATGGTCCCATCGGCGACTCCTCCCCACCCACCCTGTCCTTGGGTGGCTCGTGTCTGAAGCAGTAACCTGTCCAGCACCTTGGGACGTCCTCCTGACGTGAAAGGCACCTATACAATTGTAATTTTGTTGTTGCATTTGATACACCATTCCTAAGTCACCAACTATATATAGTTCAACCACCCAATACAGCTGAAATGCCACCACTAGGTGGCGCTCCCACCACAGAAGCAAGCCATTAATTGATGAAAAATAATATTAAAGGGTTCAGGGGAAAGCAGAGGCAGGGGAATAGTGCAGAGGTTAGCACGGGGAGGGAGAGGATGGTCTCAACGACCTCCCGTCTTGTAAACTTTTCATGGTCCTTTGATGCGAAACAGAATTGTGTTTGTTGTTGCTGAGATGTACACACCAACTAATTACACATTTCTACTGTACAGACATTTCATTTATTTCTAATAAGACCAGTCCTATTCATTTTAAGAGCAAGATAAACACAATAATATTTTCCTTACACATATTAATGGCTGTTTGATAAATGAGAAATCGATTGACTGTGAGTTCCCAGCCACACAAACAGCTGCCACAGGAGTGGAGAGATAAGACTCTCTCCCCTCAGCTCGCTGGCTCTGCTCTGGGCTGGATCTCGCTGTGTCTGAGTTCTTCCTTGGGTTATAATAATAGTAATCCTTTCATTTGGTATTGCACCTTGTCACATTGTCGAGACGTCTCATAGCGTTTCACAGAAGATACTGTAAAGTGAATTGACTGTAGATTTGGGGGGAGGATCACGGCAGTCAATTGCACACAGCAGTGTCTGTCCCACAAACAGTGGTGGATTGAGAGACCAAATTCTTATTTATTTATTCATTTGGATGGGTCTCTTCCCGGACTTTGTCAACTGTCCCCCAGTAAAGAGACGATCACTTACAGAGTAGTAAAAGATTGACAATGTATATTTATGTCTGCTTGTACGTTTACTGTATAAAAAGAAATACGATGTGTGTGTTTAATGTTACTGTTTCTCAATTTACAGCGAAGAGAGTGGCTATCCTCAGGCACTCTGGGGCGCTAACCTGTGCGGGCAACACTATGGAAAGTTGTTGTTGTCCTCTCAGTGGGGCATGGAGCTTCTCTGCTGCTTAATGTCCAGCCTGGCATAGTCTGGGTTTCCTGACTTACAAAAGGAATCTCTAGAATAGAGACCTCTGCACCCAGAAGCAGTTAGTTATAGTATATTTTATGTCAGTTCAGATACTAGATTAACAGGCTGGAATCTTGTCTGCCTCCTTGTCTGTCTGTTTGTGTCTTCTGTGTGTGTATTTGTCGGAAACATCAGGTCCAAAACTGCTTCACTGGTTTTTATCGCCACCTACTGCCATTCCCTTTTTCCTGTCACTATTTTCTATGTGAAGAAACTCAGACTTGGGGGCAAGATCCACAAGAAGGGACAGACAGGACACCATCCTGGTTGGACAGAATAAGAAGATGAGTAATAAAAGGCTAACCCCAATTTGGGGAAAAATCTATAAAGACTTGGCAGAAGGAAGACTGAGGTAAGGGGTGGGGGTGAGTTGAGAGATTTTGAATGGGAGTAAACAGTATTGATGTGTAGGTATTCAAAGCTTCAATAGTCTTAATTAGTGAATCTGAAGCAATTAAAGTAAATTGCTCTTTAACTCACAGTGGGATGTGGATGGAAACAGTGGTCCGGAACAAAATTATACTTTCCCTAAATCTGAAGGACAATCTTTTGAGAATGGGAAAGAGAGAGATGAAGATATTGTCACCGTCTTGTCATGAATCCAGTGTATTTCAATGAAGATTGAGCCCTTGGAGTCTGAGACCTTCTGCTTCCGAATCAGCCAATGACTTGAGCGAGAATGCTATGTGGAGTACAACAACCACAACATTACATTGATAACTGAGCGCCTTTCACGTCGGGAGATTTGTGGTCTAATTATATAGGATCGTTTGTATTTGTTTCTATTTTTGTGATGTTCTTTTCAAACCTGTTTCACTCTTAACATAACAATCTATCAGCGAGTGTTTCTGCTTTACAAACAGCCCCTGAACAGATTGCTGCTCCCTTAGTTTCTCCTGTAGTTCTCAAGGTAACGGGACGATAAAAACTGCTGCATGTGTATCAGGTTTCAAGTCACTGAACAACAACAAAATTAAATTGATAGAGCGCCTTTCTCATCAGGAGGACGGAAGGGAGGGAGGGAGGGAGGGAGGGAGGGAGTGCAGTTATCATATTTATTGTGCCAGAGATTATGGGAACAAGTCTTATATATATATATTTTAATAATACATCAATAAACATTTCTCTAAATATTATGAAAGCTCACTTCACTGCATCCTTGTCTCCACTCCACTACCCGCCGCCTCCGCTCAGTTGGCACTGATCTCCTGCTTGTCCCTCGTACCCTCCTCTCCACCATCAACAGCCGCGCTTTCAGTCACTTATGCCCTGAAGCTTTGAAATTCTCTCTTCCAATCCCCCTGCTTTGCCCCCTCTGCCTTCCCATCTATAAATCATGACTGAAAACCTTCCTCTTCGACTGTGCTTTGGGTCACCTCCTCCTTCCCCCAGGGCTCGGAGTCAAGCTCCATCACTGTTAAACTCTCTAGGACAATGCTCTGGGTGATGGGGGCAATGTGTAAATGTAAATTGTTGTTTTCATCATTCCCCGCTGATGCAGTAAATCTCTCCCAGGCAGCCCAGTCAGGGGAGTGGGGGGTATATTGGGGGTGCAAATGAAATGTATGCCTGATATAGTTGAGCAACTGAGATTATTAACTCACAATCAGAAGTGGAAGGGAATGTAGTGATCTTTGCAGGAAGTAAGAAGCAGGAATAACCACCAGACTTTCTGGAATCAGAGCTATCAACTGCACAGTTAATCATTACAAATTTCACAATAAATTTATATTTTATGGAAAGTTGGTTTATTGGGGAATATAAAGATTTATTGCACTGATCACTGGAGTGACCTTGAATGTAGCCCAGAATGATACCTGTATCCCGAAGTTATCACCATTAGAATATCCTTATTACATATTGCAGTCACCCTATCTGGAGAGAACCATTCAGTGCAGAGGGATATCTGCTATTGCTAAAGAGAACAAACATTCAGTTCTGACAATCTAAAGAGTTTATAACTAGTAATTTTGTGGATCGGAGTCAAAAAAATGGACTCCGATCCATTTTTGGGGGAGCAAGGTGCTTATTGATGATAAGACGCTCGCATTAACTAAATCAAGGAAAGAACTTCACAAGGGATTTCAGGATAAAAATGATCACTTTTATTGGAGATTAATGAGGCTGGAGTGTAGTCAGTTTCATAGGAACACCGGAATGTATGGGACCATTAAAGATCATCAGAGAGAAGTGTTGTATAAGCCATTAACTACCAGTTACATCTCTGTTGTCCTATAGCTTCCATTTAACATTACATTTAGAAATACACACATGGGAGGTGAAATTCCTGTCGACATCTCAATGACAACCGGACTACCTTGCCTATGCTTTATAAGATTTTGATGTTGTCAGAACACTTTCACTCAGGATTTATAGCTGTTTTCTGTTTCACATGCGAGAAGTAATGCACATGTATCTGTGTGGGAGAGCTGACAGTAGCTCCTTATCAAAGGTTGCTCAGTGGTTTAAGCTCGGGCTCAAAGGGCTGAGACAACAGGAGTGTCAGTCAGTGTCAGCAACACACTGACATGATTGCTGACAACAGCAGATCCCAACATGGCATCATCTGTGTGTTTGATAATCATTCATATCGCCACCCGTTATCTCCTGCCCTGTCACTCATTAAACCAGCACCAATAAAATTCCATAGGTAAAAATAGGCGAAAGAGAGTTGGATTTGTGGACTTGTTTCCAGCACAGACACTGGTCGCCTTGTTTGTTTCTCCCCACGTATGTGTCTCCTTCATATTGTCCTCGCTGCTCTCCACCACCTTAAATCCCTGATCTATGCTGAGTTAAATCTCCAGTGTTCATATACTAGTATATAGGTATGTTCAGGGCACAGAAAGAGAATTGTGGTCTGAATGATAGCAACATTTTGCTCTCTCACATCCTCAATGAGTTTGTGTGCTACCCAATTCTCTCCATACTTGCTAATACAATTGACTGACTCTTATTTCCTGGGTAGGTCATCCCACATATTCAATGCTCTCCAGTAGAGTTAGTAACTTCTTCACCTCTCTGTTCACCTGACCTCTCTTAAGCCCGTGTTTTCATATTATTTGGCTGCAATTTATCAAAACTCTGAGAATCTGGAATATTTCAATCAAACTAGCTCTGAACCTTCCAATCTTTAGCTGGGGTTCATCTCAACATTCACCCTCTTTGACTGAATCTCTCTGCCCTGATACGTACGTGTTTTCCAATAGGAAAGTTAAACCTTATTACAAATATCTGTAATTTCAGTATTCATTCACATGAATTTGAAACCAGATTTCCTGCAAAGAAAATACTGAGGATTGATTTGAAGTCTATTTAAATCAAGGTTTCAGATAATTCCTCTAGTAGATAGATTGCATGAAAAATAAGTTTTAGGCTGGATAACCTGATAAAATCTGTTTATTTGTAAACACCAATGAAAATATTCACAAGAAACCAATTACCAATGAGCTTCCATTAACTGGATTCCAAGACAAAAGTTTGCTTAATTTCTCTTTGTCGTATGTGTTACAACAATTTACAGTAAAAACACTTACAAAATGTACAGAAGGCATCATTGATTCAATTCACAGTACAATACCAATACAAAAGCAGCCCCCACCCACCCCCACAGATAAAGTCCAGTAACAAAGGCTTAGGCCAGCAAAACCAGCTCTACAAATGGCACACAGGTTCACTCACGTATCTGTTTCAGTTTATCCTCTGAAATCATAAGTAAAAGCAAGCAAGAGAGAGAGAGAAAAAAATATTTCCAACATGCATAACTCACCAGCACAAATCCTGGATCCTGAACACTTATCATCAGCTCCTTCGAGCTAAGACAAGACTGCAACTTATTCATGCGCTATCAATCCAAAGCAAAGGATTAGGGATGCCCTCCCAGTGTGAAAAGTGCTATACAAATGTAATTTGTTATTGTTTCATTCTTGCCAAGTTCTCCAGTGTGGAAACTTGTGAAATGTTTATTTCAACCTTTAATTTGGGAATTGTTTCTATTGAGGCTCACAGTACACAGAACTGCTAGGATTGAAAAAAATAGGAGAGAAATCGAGTTAAATGGAAGCATAATAATAGTCAGGTGATGCCAATTTCACAGTCTGATGTCTACCTTAATGTCAATTGAAAGCTGAAGAGATCTTCCCATTTTCATTCTCTGTCACTTCTAAAGTTTGGAAGCTCTTCCCTTCCTCCTTACAATCACAGGTTTTTGAAGCTTGGCGTCACCTAGATATTCAACGTAACTCCAGCTCCTTGCAGCCTTGAATCCCCAAATTCTATTGACAGACTCTTACCCATGTCTCGCACGCTCTCTCTCCAAAAGATATCTAGAGTAAAGATTGGCTGCTGTATTTGGAGTTGGAGAGCTGTTTGTGAAATTACTTAATTTGTCGTAAAAGCCTTTGATTTTGAAAGGAAAGCACAAATTTGTGTCACAAGGCTTTCTGGTGGAAATTACTGCTCACACAGCAGAGGAACAAGCATAGAGCTGGCATGTCAGCACATAGAATAAGACATATCCCAGATCTGATGTACTGCTTGTTTATTGAATTAAAATAAACCTAGAAGCATGTTACCTCCCAAAGAGTTTGGATATTCTTCCCCAAAAGGCCCTGGATCCTGGGTCCATCCACACCTTCAAGAGTGAGGTTGATCGATGTTTGGTAGGTCAGAGTATTAAGGGATATGGGGAGAAAGCAGGAAATTGTAATTGAAGGATTAGTTGAGGTACAGAGCAGCCATGATCTAATTAAGTGGCGGAACAGGCTCGAGTGGCTGAATGGCTCCTCATGTTCCTATATTCCTACATGAGCTTAGGGAGTGATTGATATTGATGCTCTGATCAGTTAGATCAGGACTCTCCTGCACACAAACATCACGAGTTAGAAGAGCCAGATTTATACCCCAATTTACACTATTCTTGATCAATTTAACACTCCTTACAGTTTCTGCCTTGCATGAATCTCTGCAATGCCGTGCTACATGCACGAAGGGTCACAGACTGAATAGGACGAGACAGAGAGCTGCTCTACCAACCCAATGTTGACCTATAGAGTGAGCAGATGATGGGCAGAGAGTAAAAAGATCCGTCACACAATGTACCGCACCGGGAAGCTTCAGATAAATACCCATTGTCCATAAACAGTTGCACATTACAAAATGCAAACACATTAACGTCACCGGGATTTTCATGCTGGAAACCCAATCACATTCGAATTCTTCCACAAAAATGAATTAGTGTCTTTTGGCACATTCAGAAATAACAAAAAAGCACTTATTACACAACATCACCGACTGTCAACAGCTCAACGTGTTTTGGGCAGGCAAAAAAAAGAGTCTCCAACAAACAGAAATGTTTTATTACTCTGACAATTTCTCTTTTGGAGCTGTTGTGTTTGACTTCCCGCGTTGAAATATAAGATATCAGGGTTTTTTTGCATGCAGTTTCGTTCAATTGTCAAACTCAAATGTCTGTACAGCTCAGTGTTTCCTTGCCACCACTACTTCTGCGAGGAAGAAGAGAACCTAGCAATGTCGAACACAGGGCCAGAAAAGACAATTACAGACCCACTAATTAGTCAAAAGCTTCAAAAACAAAAGTCCTATGCTTCTCTGTTGATTTAAGAAAGTATTCCTGTTAATACAGCAGCCTATTAAACATGAGTACGGAGCATAGGGCAGAGATACCTGGATAACAATTCGATGGAGATCGAGAGACTGAAATCATACCTCTAGGCATCCAAGGCAAAGTACAGATTTTCATTAAAACAGGAATCTCTGTAATACAGATCAATTTCCCTCATGTAAACAAAATGACAACATCTATCTCAAACACAATGGGCCTAATAGTGTTATCGTCAGATGAAGCCTCTCTTTAGTGGACACTGTATATGATTTATACAGTTGTGATTTGGCTCATTTGGAAGTTAGTTGCAACCTGAAGTACAAAACAAATCATGTCTACAGTATTTAAAAATAGATATTGCATTGAGAGGAATTATTCCCTTCTTATTAATTGTGGCATTTGTGGCAGCAATTTTCCACATGAAACGTTAATCAGAATAAATAGGAAGGCAGGAAGTTCCACACTGATCGGGTTAGCGTTTCATTTAATACCATGAATTCCATTAATTACTTCCGTATGTAATGTATTCATATCTATGCACACATATACGTACACACCTATATATATAGATATATAAATACATATTTGATTACACACATACATACGTAATGTATTCATGAGTGACATTTTGTACGATTCTATCTCTCAGATCCCACTCCAGATCAGGCTGTTTATTGTCTGTTTAATTGGAAACCTCAGTTGCAGTAATGACCTAGGTTTTGAAGGAGATAAACTGAAGTGGCAGATATTTTCAGCCCCCTGCAGTTTTCTACGATTGCAGAAGTCCAGTTACAATTTGCATCCATTATATAATTTAAAAAAAACATGCATATCCATAATGTTGAAAAACAAGTGTTTTAACAGTTGAACATCCTATCTACTGCCCATCAAAGTGTCGGAAAGCATGCTGGACCACAGATATTGCCTTTGAAGTTACAAATAAAAAAAAGACCGATGTATGAAATTTGTCCTCGCCCTGTGTTACACGGTGTTTGTGAAGCTTATCCAGTTTTCAGCTCAACGGATATCCCACCAAGTATTCCGCCTGTGGAGAGCGGTGAGATGATGGAAGAGACACCTTGCATGCAGCAAGTCATTCGTGGGTTAGCAGCAAGAGATTGGCAGTAGCACCTTCAGCTACGGGGACACAACACAAAGATTGTTAGGCTATACTTGTGTATACTTTACACATACACTCGTGAACATTATTAGTTAGTAACTGGTTCGGTTGAAGTTGAAAATCAGAAACAAAAGAACAAAAGTTTCCTTTGCTAAAACCTTGAAGGAGAAGCCAGGTGTCTAATACACCCATCACCATGTTTAAGAGTCTCCAAATCCAACTGAAAACTGTAAGCGCTCTGAGACACCAGCTATACAAATGTAATTTTGTTGTTTACGAGGAACTAGAGTAAGATTTCCAAACTCAGTCACAAACTGGACCCCTCAAGTCAACAAACAGAGGAGACATCTTGTCATCCCATCAGTTTGGGGATAGATTCAGTTTCGGGTTCAGAGGCAAATGTCTCTGAATCATTTGCTTCCTTTCTTTCTCTACTCTTTAGGGAATACAGTATTGGCATTCGTTCCCACTTATGTCAGTCATGTATCTTCGCTCATTATCAGTGTTGAACCAGTAGATGGTAGCAATGAGCTTTACAATTCAGTGTTAATATTTCATTACTCCTCCATCACTCACCTCAACATATCAGTCTGTGCTCCCAACCCCACCCCATTCTGGATGCCATTTGCAGTGCAATTATGCAAAAGATTTATCGGAGAAATATTTCCCCACTCCCTTCAGTTCTTTTGACACTTGTTACCTCATCACCACCCGTGTCCTTATCCCCATGGTAAGTAGTCACTGTGTTGAAATCAACGCTTCTCCCAGTCTCTAATTAACTCAGTCTTGCCTTCCTTCTCTAATCTACAGGGTTTCAAACCCAAAGTTTAACTACACTTGATGTATTTCTATTTCCTTCTGTATCCAGCTTTGCTGGTTCCTGCACCATGGCCCTTGATCAATGGGTTGTCACTGACATTCAGCTGTGCTCCCTCCATGCCCTTACTTAGCAAGTGCGGACGAAGTTCCTGATCGATGGAAGTGAACTATCTGCCATTTGCCATCGCGACGGTGCCAGATGCGTGTCTCCTCTGACTGGGCAGTGCGTGGAAGGCCATTGCTGTCGATGTACTGTGTGATGCGGATGTAGGCGATGCAAGCCGCCTCGTCCCCGATCAGATGGATGTGAGGGTTCAGGATTGTGGTGTGGACAGGCTTGTTGTTCTTGGACCACACTGGAGAAAATACAATGTTTAACAACAAACATCGATATGTTTCATAATCCCAAGAACTCACCCATGGTCTTATTGAAAATAAGTCAAGTGTTCATGTGTTACATTAATGAGTGCATGACGTTTTAAATTTTTTAACAGTGAACCTCAAGTCAGTATAGTCACTAAGGCTGTCGCATCATAGTAGGAACCTCTTGTGTTGGAGAGGGCACAACAAAATTGATAGTTAGAATTACATTAGTAGCCGAGGTATAAGGTGACATCCACCATAGAATCATAGATTCCTACAGCATCGAAGGAGGGCATTTGGTCCACAATGCCCGTGCCGACTCTTTGAAAGAGCTACCAAATAGTCTCCCTTTCCCCCACTTTTACCCCACAGCCCTGTATTGGTTTTATTCAAGTAGTTACGATGCTGAGATAAATTGAACTCTATAAATACAAACTACAGCAAGAGACAATAGATACTTACAGTTTTCAAAGTAGAACCTGTGAAAGTCCAGCCCCTCCACCAGGTTCCCCAGAGCTTCAGGTTCGAATGCAGTGACACCCGGGTCACACATCTTCCTGTAACGCCAAGACATCGTAGTTAAAATGGAAATCAATTGATTAACTTCTGGGTAAGATCAGAATTGCTCCAGTACAATCAGCATTTCCTATTGTGGTGTGATGGCACATGTCAAGTGATCAGTGTGACAACGGCTAACTTCATTAGTTGGGTTTTCAGTTTTCTCAAGGCTCTTAATGAAACTATTTGCAACCAGTGAAACTAGCATCAACACAGGCTCATTAATTGGGCTATAAATATTCTAGGATATGCAGTCTCAGATTTAATGACACACATTTTACACTAAGCAATAATATTTTTAGTTAACTCATCAAGCTAAGTGAACATCTGTATAATTCATACAAACTAGCCAATCGTATTCCTAAATGATGACAAAGGGGACATGGAATGGACTTACGTATATGCTTCAAAGTCACCATTACTGATTGCTTCTATCAGTTGCTCGGTGGCTTTAATAATCTCCTGTTTACGCACTGAAAATGCCAAGAAAAAAAAGAGATGTAAATTAACTGCCTCAGGCTCTCCTTCAAGGCATTTTCTACAAGGGTTGCTTAAACACAGCGTTGACGAAAGCAGTACTCCCACTTCACCCAGAGAGCCATTTCCTCTCTGTGCTTAATCACGGTCACAGCAAACTACTGATGTGGAACTCGTGTGCTCATCCTATTGTGACTATCTATTGTCCTTCTGTGACAATCATGCCATCAATTGCCATTATAGTATTTTGATCTTTAATCTCTGCCAATTTTCTTGATGTTCCTTTCACTGGTGATTCTGTGGGTGCACCCTTCATTGCCTTGTATTGCCTTTTAGAGTCTTCCTATTGTGGGTTACTGAGATCAGACTTACCTTTTGTGTCCTCATCCTCAATTGTAGTATTTGTACTCTCTGATGATTCCTAGGAGGAAGGAGACACAATGGTCACCAGCAGAAGTAACCCAAGCTGAGCATGGAATCCACAAACTGACCACAGTACAACTCAGAATATCAACTTTATAACCTTTTTTTTTGGTCTGCTGGATGTCTGACACAGGCAGAAACCCATTATCATGCATGACAGTATCCTGATCAAGCTGAGATTTCCATGCAACCTAATTACACATAGAAATCTCTTCAAATCTAAGTTACTAAAACCTACCATCAGCGATTGTAACTTATTACACTGTATAAGAACATGTCAAATGTACCAATTGTGCCATTTTGCCTGAGGCTGACTCCTTCGCTCACTGAGATCAGGAATAGCAAATCATTATTGACTAAAAATATCAACATCATATGATCTTCTTTCCAATTGCCTCCCAATGTTGTGATTTTGATAATAGGCTAAGATTTTGGTAAAATTACGTATATCAGTTCTGATTATTTTAATCATTGAAAAGCCTTTGCTACAGAAACATCTATTGTTCAGCTTGACATCTTGGAGTTATCCAACTGGGATATGTGTTGTTCACGTAATCTTCCTTGTGAAAAAAGGGCTTCTGAGAGACAGCTAATTGTTACGAGCTGCTAATACTGTATGTGTGCAGGGCACTGCAGGGATTGTGCAGGCACAAGGTGAGCGGGAAGAATGAGGTTAAGTCTTGACGATAGTACTGTGTACCCCTCTTGGGAGTGGCAGATATATATCCCTCTCATCTGCCCCAATTGCAAGGGAGCTTCCTACTGCACCAGTGTGACATTTTCAATCTTTTTACCTGCCACCTTCTCTGAATGCGATTGCTAATTTAATGTCATATTAAAGGGCACGACAGCCACCAGATGAAGAAAATGTTGTTCTGTGCGTTTGGCCAGAATTCAAAGTCAGGTTCCAGAGATGAAAGGCAGAAGCCAGAGACACCGCAGCACTTAGTCCAAAGAACGGCCTTCATTTCAAGGAGGAGGAATGTTCATTGTAGTTATTGTATTTCCACTAAGAGTGCAGCAGGTCAGAAAGGTCATGAATCTAAGGAAAAAAGTCTTACCATCAGTTGAACACTGGACCTAGACTTCCTCTTCTGGAGGGGTGGGAGGGAGGGGCGGAGGGTTGGGAAAGGCAAGAATTGTGCGGAAGAGTCAATAGGTGGAGATTTTCAATTTCAGTGGAATGGAGGAGCAAAGAGGATTGAGCAGAACATGATATTGTAGAGAGAGAAGAACAATGATAAGGTGGCAATGAGGAGAGGAAAGAGTGAGGGAGAGGATGAGTGGAAAAGATGGCAACAGTAGTTCAAGAGAGAGGGCAAGGTGAACAGGGAGAGGCGTTAGGTTTGTGAAAGACAAAGAAATAATTAGTTTGTTCCTGTCAGTTAAGTTGCTTGTGAAATGTGTGAAAGAAATAGGATTAGTCATTTCCTTGGTGAATTTAGCAAATAATGAGTGGTGTTTTCAATCGGTAGAATGAGTTTCTGGAATCATTTCAACTGATGATTTCAGAGACAATTTTGATCAGGGACATTTCAGCTTTTATAATTTGCAATCTCAATCTAAAGGCCAACATTGAATTAACACCGAAGGCTCTATGTTCTTTCAAGAAATCTATTCAGCTGTTCTCTTTGTTTGTTCTTCATGCTAATGGGAGTCTGATATTGAACAGAAGTATTTCTGTATATAAAAAAAGCAGATCCCTCAAGCTTTAAATCAAAGTTTACACTTTTGTCTAAATATCTCCAATTGTCCCTATGAATCCACATTACAGGAGTTAGCAGGATTAATCCATTGTGTGAAGTGTTCTACACTTGAGATCTCCTGGTATTTGGCCGGAGAGCAGATTGCGAAGGTAGACAGATGTTGGCAAATGTAGTGTGCTGTGGCTTATCAAACACTATATCCAGAGTGCCACTGACTTTGTACCTGTGGGACCAGAGTTTGAATCCAGCTCAGACTAATTCAATAAAAGGCTCCCAAGTTAGTTAGCTGTAACAGTGCTGTGTGAGATGTGTTTGGACAATCCGAAGTCTAATGAGCATTGGCTCACAATACTTGGCACTATATTGAGTTTGGTACTAAAATGGCAATTTTAATTTGAGCAGTTCCCAGGGAATGTGGGAACTGGAAAGTCACACTGTTGCAGTAGGGAGGGCGCTATTATAATCCTATATATTATTGGGAAATGGCTTGATGTTGACTCTGGAGATGCCTTGAATGTGTCCATTTTCCAGCACTGACATGTGCCAAGATTCACCAAATCACAAAATGACCACAATTAGTAAGAGTGGAAGCAATGGATTTCCATGAGCTTATTATAATGGAAATAAGCCACAAATCTGGTAAATGTTCACACCCTGGGGGAAAATAGCTGCTAAACTCACAACGAGGACCTGCTACTTGGCCAGGCCTGACAGTATTTATAAATAAGCATCAGAAAGTTTCCTGTTCGATAGAAAGTGAAAATGAAATATAAAGTAAAAGCTTTGGTCCTACCTTCACTCCATCTGTTTTCTTGTTCACAGAGCTCTTCCCTCCTGCAGAGTGAGGCAAAAAAATACATATTGAGATGTTACAAACTCAATTCAAATTCCCTCTGTGGCTCCAGGAATAAGCAATGTCCTGACCACCTCACTATATAAGGCAGAGCTGTACTTGTTATCAGCCCCGTGTAGAATGTTCAAACTGTGCAGTTCTCTGCTCTTTTGTCCTGCTTCTCCTGATGCTCTGAGATGCTACATTGAGTGAGGAGCGCTGTGTAAGTTGGTGTTGTTGTTGACTTGCAGTGGGATCCAGTTGCACGAGTGCTCAGTATCCTCTGTACCACACTCTAATGGTCCTTATTTATTGTGTTATGCTGCACAGTAAGTGTTGGATATTTATTTGACTTGAAACCTTGCATCAACTTCACTCATGTTCCTATCCAGTGTCCATATAACTGTATTATTCATAGGCATGCGAGGGGGGGATGGGCATAATCCTCAGATCAGGATCATTGAGATCAATTGAAGTGTATCCACCATCACCCTGGCTACGATCATCTGCATTGGATCACAATGGACCCGTCTGACTTCTCCAGTCTTGGCTTCTAGAGCCACTTCTGCCATAGAACACCTCACACTGAATCACTGAAGGAAGCTACAATATATTTTGGGGGAGGGAGGGAGTATTCTTGCAACACAAAAAAAAACACTGGTTGAAATGAAGAAGAGCCATTGGCCCATTTGACCACATCTATCCTGAACACTGACCCAACTGTTCTCTATTGCGACATCAATCTGAGTCCAATGTTCTGGTCTCTACCACATACCCCAGCCGCTGATAGATTGGAACATTTTACCCGCAGGGAAGAAGAAAGAGGCTCTCTCCCATTGGGACTGAAGTGTCTCTGTTTTACCTTGCCTGCGTCACAGTTCTTCAGGACACTTTTAACAGACTCTTCACAGGATGAAAAAGAGACGGCATTTTCAAAAGCTGCAAAGGATTGAGTCTTCAAAGGAACCGGATCATAAACACATCACATTGAGAGGAAATGTTTCTGATCAATACATTTATATTATAGTAAGCAGCTGCTTGTTTAATGGAAAGCAAGTAGAAAAAAAAAGTCATACAAAGCGTGGAACTGGTACATGCATGAACCAAACCCAGAGACTGGATTCTGTACCAATGGCAATCTTGTGTAACAGGCAGTATATTCCTCGTTCTGTCCCCTGGAATTTCCTGAATCCATTACAAGCAGATTTCACTCTCGGCCACAAATGTGAGCACTCACTGCACTGTATAACAATTTGATTTAACTGTGGAACTCCAGAGTGTAATAGAAATGCCAATTTGCATTACTGAAGAGACGTGCTACAGTTATGTTTTTGTGAATGGAACAGGACTTTTTTGGGCAGTGAAAGATACATCAGCCTACCAGAGCCCATCTCTATCCCATCAGAGAGAAGGATCACAATGTCCATCAATGTGGATTAAAATATTTCAGCTTCTGAAAGCAGTGAGAACTGTATGTTTGAGTGATGGATTTCTTTTTCATCTTTTCTTTTGTGTTTGCACAATGTGTTTTTGGCGGGTGGGTGAGTCAAAATTAGGTTTCACACTGCAGTGTATGGGTGTCGATGGATGCGATGGGCCAAATGGTTTTCTTCTGAGCCTTAAATTTCTATGGTAACACTCATTGCTGCTCTCTCCCTCTCCCCCTCATGTCTGTGAGACTGCCAGGCACACAATCATGGGGCTGAACCCAGATGCCTTGGCAAAGTGCGTTGCCATCATGCCAACTCTCTATCCGTACTGAATAATTCTTTGCATATCAAACTCTATGAGTGACATACGTGCATGTTACAATGCCTTGTTTGGAGAAGCAAATGCATGGTATTAATCATGTGACTGGAAGAAAGGTGTTAACATATAAAATAATAGCTGACTTGGGGTGTCTTGGTAGCAGATCTGAGGACTTCAAACACTCCCAAGTCTTCTTTTATTTTGCAAATAAAAATGATAACATCAGTATTTTTATGTCAAAAATCACTGATTACTTACCAGTTGTTGGTAAAATGTTGGTTAGTGCTGAAATGGTTTAACAGGAAAGATAGGGATAGAAACTTTAAGTAATAAAACCCAATAGCTCAGCTCAGGACAGGAAAACAGAATAAGAAAAGGGGGATGCATTGTGTTAGTGGTAAACTCTCTCTTGTCACCAGTATCTTCCCCTCCTCTCCTGAAAGTGCTAATTTATCCTGGAGAACAATTCCCAGGGCGCTGAACTTGCCCAAGTGGTCATTCTTTATGTGGGACTCCAGCCAGTAAGTCTTGGCAGGGTATTCAACTGCGGGGGGGGCATCACAGTCAAGTCCGGTGCTGTTTACACTCACCATCCAAACACTAGTACCTTCACAGCCATCAGTATGGAAAACCTGGGCTGATTGTATTAACCTCTCCCAACTCCACGGGACCATGAGACTAACTATAGCACTCCCCCAAGTGCCAGCCTGGCTGAGATCAGCTAACTCAGCACTGACCAAAGACCTAACCTGGAACCCTCCAGGTCTGCATGGCTCAGGGTCACTCTGTTGCCACTATCTGGGCAATGGGCAGAGGTGGGTGATGCCAGGACACAGTCTACTGGGATAGAGGGGAGTATGGACGGCACAGTGCAACAGCACAGTGCTCCTCTCTCCCATGTGAAGGCAGGTACTATATATAACCCCCTAATTGTGTTGGAATCAACACAGGGTGGACAATCAATCATTTGCCCAACTGAGCAAAAGAGAAACAGTGACATCAGATAGCCACACAAACAAAAGACGGAAACTCAGCAGTGATTGCTGGAAGCAATAATGCACATTTTGTAGACGGGTATCCATAGCACACAATGGTAAGTCCCAGAGTAATGGTCAAGTGACAATGGTGATGCAGAACAGTTGGGTTGGAGTGTAAACTTCTAGAATTCTGAAGGCAATGTGATCCATTGTCCTGGTTTAAGCCACTATTTGAGTGTCTTGATTGAGTCACAGTCTTGTAGCAAACTCCAACCCAATTATTACTGTGCTGGTGAAAGCAGATTATATTGTCTTGTATGTATATTACATGTAGAAGCTGGACTGTGCTGGGTAGCTGTTGTTGGCTGAGTTGCAGTTAAGGATAATATTGGCCTCATTGTTAAAATATTATTTTATAAATAAAATAATATTTCCTCATTGGGAAAGTATTAGCCAGTGTACTTGCTCCTCGTCATATACAACTGGAAAATGTGTGCAGATGACTGGTGAGGAAGAGTTGGTTGTGATGCCCTCACACTATGGTCCTATAACCTCCACTTTCTTGACTCACACAGAAATAATGGCCATTTGTGGGAGGTCCTGGAGGAAGTGTGGAATTGATACCCCGATATGTTCAGGAGAGGAGGGGAGGACATTGGAGGGAGAAACAAAGGGCACAAATTTGGCATGTTCCTTTGGCTAATCACAATGCTCTTTTTGTTAGTTATTGAATATTTTTAAGGTAGTGGAATATTGTCATTAAATAATATCCAAATGGTAAATGGGTAGCCCAATATGGCCATTGTCTACCTTACCTATTTGTGTATCACTACAGGCCAGTTTGGGGCCATCCTCTCTGACCGAGTGGGTATTCCTAACATTCTTTTCTATGCCAGGCAGCATCTCTACTAGAACTGAGTGGATGTGACTTCACATGCAGGTGATTTCACAATGGAAGCACAGCGTTTTACATGGCGGATGTGAATGTTGCTTCTCAATTGACAGCACATTGATGGAAGCATCTGCTTTGACTTACCTGAGAAGTTTCTGGTGGCCAGCATTGTGGTCAGGATAGCACCCTGCAACAAACAACAGGTTTATATTTCAAGACATGATTTTTGAGAAACACTTATTGCTGGTGTTTTGTATTCTGAAGTCATTCTGTGTAAGGTTAGTGGGAATGTGGAACTCTCTCCCTCCCACAAAAGGCTGTGGATTATGGCTGGATCCATTCAAATTTTCAAGTTGGAGGTGAATAGATATTTGTTAGGTCAGGCTATCCAGGGATATGGGCAAGGGTGGGTAATTTGAGTTGAGGTACATTATTTAATAGAATGGCAGAACAGGCTTGAAGGGCTGAATGGCCTACATCTGTTCCTATGTACCCAAGACCCAACATTTTGTTATGGCTGAGTTTATTGTAGAGTAGAATAACAAAAATTACAACATCACAGGCTTAGAGATCAAAGCCTAAAGGGGACTGACCAGCTTCATTAAGTCAGGTGAGTCAGGTGCCTCCGTCTTATTCTACATGTCAAACAACTAAGAAAATATACCTTGAGTTTCCTTCTTGCGTTGAATTTCTTCAAACAGTCAACGGTTTCCTGTCTGTGCATGCAGGAGGCCACTGTAGCACGATGCTGTTAAACAGTAAACATTTTATATGTGTTAATAACAACAAAAACAACAAAATTGCAAGTGTATAGTGCCTTTCAAGGCGGGAGGACATCCCAAGGCGCTGGGCAGTCGGTGTTTCGTACTCGAGCTGGGATCGGGATCGGGGAGGGAAGAGAAATTAATAGTAGTTGAGAAAAGTACTGCAGCACCCTCGAGAATTATTTGTGATTTCTAAACCATATTTGAAAGACATAATTGATTAATATTCTGAATTTATACTAGACAATAGAAGAACATGACCCTGAATACAAACGTACGGAGATCCAGGGATGTTTGAGGACCTCAGCCGCAGAGATGCGTTTGGAGGGATTAATCGTCAGCATCTTGTTGATGAGGTCTTTTGCTTCTGGAGTCACGGTGTCCCATTCTGGTGACGGAAACTACACACGAGAGAAAAACACAGGCGCTTTCAACAATCTGATTGGTTTCAGAGGACAAATGGTGATGATTTTGTAGTGATGGATTAAATAAACAATAAGATGTTGTAAATTGAGGATTATCAGCAGAAGAAAACAGAGGAAGTTAGACGAAAGGTTTCTATAACATATAACATTGAAACACTTAAAGCCTTCGCAGCTAATGTTGTCAAGTGTAGTTGTTGGCAAATGCAATGACTGATCTGCACACAGCAAAACAGCAAACTTCATAACAGCTGTGAATTGAGTGACTCATTTTCTAGAGGACTGTTCACACTCCCTCTCTTTGCAAAGTGTCTTGGGAAGAATAGGGGTCATTATTAGCAATGAATATGCAGTAACTACTCACATCGTAGGCCCCAGCTTTGATCTGTTGGTAGAGCCTGTGTTGATCTTCATCCCAGAATGGAGGGTAGCCAACAAGTAGGATATATAGAATAACACCTGTCAAGAGTAACGGAGGAGACAGTGGCATGTCATAAGTTGGGTCTGTTGACTCTACAATCATTGGCATTGTTACTTCTTCTCTTCCATTAATCAAACTTTGAAAAGCCATACTGATGTACACTTCTGTATTGCCCTCAATCTTCAATTAGTTTCTCTATGGATTATTAATTAAATCCAAAATAGCAGGCTATTTTTTTTCTAATTTCCAACAATAATTTTCTGTTTTTTCTATCCGTTTCCTTACCACATGCCCAGAGGTCCACAGGTTTGCCATACGGATCCTTCCTCAACACTTCCGGAGACAGGTAGCCGGGCGTGCCAGCAAAGCCTGCAGCACCACACAAAAAAAAGAGTTGAATTTCACTTGCCACTTATCTGCCCACCGCACAGATTCATCTCCCTGCTTCTATATATTATTCTATATATCACAGGTCTTCATTTTTGTAACACGCCTGTTGTTTGAGACCTTATAGTTACTTTCTGAAACTTATAACAATAATCCTTGCATCGGATAGAGTGTCTTGTCACGTCTTCTAGATATCTCAAACCACTTCACACAATATACTGTAAACCGATTTAACTATATTTTGTGGGTGAAATGCGGCAGTCAATTGTGCATAGCACTGTCCCTCAAACAGTCATGGATTGAGTGACAATTTTAAAAATATAAATCCATAACCACATTTACATTCATATTATATTCATAATATATTCTGATATTTCTGTTGGTCTGGATAATGGGAAATCCCAATATAAACATGTGGAGATAATTTCATTGTGTTTTTTGCAATCATTGCAAGGGAGGAATGAATGCCTCTTTATCCTACAAGTCTGAGCTGGATTCAATCCCTTGTTTTCTGGGGCGAAAGTAGACACTTGGATACAGTTTACACTATTTCATTATGTGAGATGTTCCTTACTCACCAAACCAGGCCTGCTGATCTCCTTCCACCTCGATGGCAAGCCCAAAGTCAGCCAACTTCACTGCCGCTCCCTTAGACTTGGAGGCCAGCAGCAGGTTCTCAGGCTTTCAAGAGAATAAATAAAGCACATTGTTATAGAATCCTCTCGCCAGACAGTTTACAGACAGACTTAGTTAAATCTAGGCTTGATTCAAACACACATCTAGAAATGCTAGGCCATTGTCTGACCCACTAGTCTAACCAATCCCGCATCATGGACCAGCTTTCATTTAATTGGATTCCTATCTGCACACAGATAGAGCTGGACACCATATCACCAATTCTTTTTCATCCTGCCCCGAACCCTTCATGCCTGTTCTTGTCCCAAGCTAATTGTATAGCAGCTTGGGATGTCCTCTCGACGTGAAAGGCGCTATATTAATGTAAGTTTTGATTGACTGACTGACTGACTGACTGACTGATTTCTCCCAATAAAGCCCACTTTTCTTTTAATAGCTACAACACCAAAATAGCCTTCATCCAGGGCAATGTCTCGGAGCACTTAAACAGAAATAGAAGGTAGTAACTTACTATGAATTAGTACTGATTCACTGAGCTACATATCCAAGGAAGTATTTATGGCTTGTGTGTTCACATTCAAAGCCCTTCATGGCCTTGCCCCACCCTACCTCTGTGACTTCCTAAACCCCTGCCCATTCCTGCCACTCAGCAGGCTCTGGCCTGCTCCATGTCACCTGATCCAACCTCCCCACCATTGGCGGGTGAGCTTTCAGCCACTCTGCCCCAGCCTCTGGAATTCCAACCCACAGTCCCTTTGCCCCTCCTTTAAGTCCCACCTCAAGACCCTCTTCTTCGACAGTCCCATCGGTCACCCTTTTCTTCCACCCTCCCAGTTCCCGACTCCAGCTCAGGTCTGAAACAATGACTGTCCAGCGCGTTGGGACATCCTCCTGACGTGAAAGGCGCTAAACAAATGTAATTTTGTTGTGGTTGTTATTCTCCCTGAAATCTTACCTTGAGGTCCCGATGAACGATTCCCATCTGATGGCAGTGTAGCACAGCTTCCAGAATCTGCTGAATACAGTGACTGAGAATATATTGCAAGAAACGTTCAGTCTCAGTAGTTGTTAGGAAACGTAAGAAACAACAACAGCAACTTACATTTGTATAGTGCTTTCACGTCAGGAGGAAATATTTAAATGTTTAAAACATTACCCTCCCTTGTTATACCAAAATGTAACTGAATTGCATAATTGTGACCCTAATAATAATAATAATTCGTGCAATTGACATGGTGTCTTATCACATTGTTGAGAAGTCTCAAAGCTCTTCACAGACTTTATTGTAAAGTGGCTTGACTGTATTTTGTGGGCGAAACGTGGCAGCCAATTGTGCACAGGAAGTGTCCCCAAAACAGTCATGGATTGGGACTAAAAATATTTTTGGGAGAAGGGATTATTACCCCCGGAAAGCAGTTCATCAATTGACTAACAAACCGGGGCTCCTACTTATTGCTGGATAAACAGGTATGTGAAGTAAGGAAGGAAACATGTCTAAGAGCTCTTGTACTAACTTCCCAGCTGCCACTAGGGCATGGAGATGATAAACTTCACACCCTGACAGCGTCCACATGCTCAGATATATAAATACTTCTCTGAGGCTCGAAGGGTTAATGACAATTAGTAGAGTTTTAGAACAGCGCAATGCGTATAATCACTGGCCTTCAAACAACACCTCCACCCCACCCACCTCCCAACACTCTCTGCCTGTCACACCCTTTATGTTCTTTTCAATTCATTACTGCTGCTATCTGCACATTTGCCTCTTGTTCATCATCCTACACCCACTGCCTCCTCCTCACATCTTAACTGTGCCCAATACGCAGCTGGCATTATAATCAGATACGGTATAAAGAATCTGCATCTTTCAAATTCAATATCTGCTCAATTTAAAGTAGGCGTGCAAGAGAGAGCAACACCAACACTCACCTCGCATCAGCCTCGCTGTAGTACTCTCTGGCTACAATGTCCTCGAACAGCTCGCCTCCTGTCACTCTATGTAGGGAATGAAGGACAGAGAGCTCATTGCTCTGTGCATATAAAACAACTCCCAGAACTATAAATAAATAGGAACAAAAGGGAACGTGGAAGAGACGGGATTTGTGTCGGAAGCAGATGGCTTCACTGACGAGCGTTTGCTCAGGGGCTTCAGTGACGCCCTCCTTTCGCTGAAACTCTCATTGCTTTTATCAACTGCGTTGGAACCTCGGGCATTCATTCATCTGCTGAGAAAGAGGTGAACCTTTCCTGGCCAAGCTGGGCTGATGGCTACACCCTGTTGATTAGAACCAGAGGCCAATATTATCTTACTTACATTTACATAAAACGTTGCCAATTAAACAATTTTGATTGCTCTGCAGTGCGTTAGGAAAAAAAGTTTAAGAAGTAAGAGAGCAGCGAATGGTGAAAAGAGCCATTGAATCCATCAAGCAAACTCCACAGCCATTTACTATCTATTCAGCCACTGTCTCCATCCAGGTTTCTCCTGGGGAAAGTGCTGCTAATTAATCCTCCTCCCTGCTGCATCCAAACTATCTCTAAGGTAACCTCTTGCCCCACATCTGCAGTGTTTACCCTGGCCCCATCCCTCCACCAGCATCAGCCACACCGCAGGCTCCAGTCAAACAGGACAGGCCTCGGATAGAGCAGCTTCATCCTGAACCCAACGTCATGTCAGAGACTAACTAAAAACTTGCCACGGAGAGAAATCTGTAATAAAAATAGAAAGAATTCTGCAGCCGATCAGCCGGCGGGTTAGTATCAACATCTCCAAGCTGTCAAGACTCCAAATGTTCAGTTGTCTGTTCTCTACCAGCTCATCTCCCTGCTGCGCTCCCGGCTGCACCACTGTTTACTACAGTCACAATGTCAGATATCAGCCTGAGAGTTACCGCTGGGTCACTGGGGAGAAGTACAGTGTCGATCAAAATCCCTTTAGTGCACAGTGAGTGGGGCGTTGGGCTTTCTCAGGTTTGGTCTGAGGCCTAGATAGGACAGGTTTATTCCTTGTTTCTTCTCCTTTAATGTGCACCACTCCTCATTGGAGGAATAAACTCTCACCGAGGGCCAGTCCACCGGCCAGTGTCAGTGTCTGCGGGGAATGCGTTTGAGAGTCACATCACAGGCAATTCCAATCCTCTCCTCACCCACTGACACTGGTTACTGATGGAGTGATGGGAACCTTAGCTGTCTGGCTGTCATCACTCTGGTCAAAGCCAGGGGTCAGACCTGTGTTTAGACGTATGTGTGTGTGTGTAAGTGTGCACATCTCAGTTCACTCTGACCAGCAGAGTTCCCCACCGAGGTATTGCAAAGGCTTATCTCACTCGAATTAAGAGTAAATGTTGACATATTAGTTAATTGATCTGCACTGCAGTGTAATCTGACTATCACTTTTTACTGTTCACCTCTTCTCTGCCCCCGGCCGTGGACAGGCGCTGTGCACAGTTTCTGTGAAACCTATAATTTAACCAGGCGAGCGGCGCTGGCAGCCTGTTATTTCAGAGCTTGGTTTTGAGAAGAAAATGTACAGCTTGAACCCTGATTTTCACTGTGACTGGAGCACAATAGAGTTTGTCACACACAATATACAACATTTGCCATTCCCTCTTTTGTTTTAGAACCTATTTCAATTACATCTCAACACAAATGTGACTGAAATTAGCTGTAAAATCCTGAATTGTGATAAGGTCCCGTCTGCACTGGTCTAGAGAAAAGACTTTCAGCTCAAAGGTCTTCCTGGAAATATTAGAAAATATACAGTGGCAATGTCACATCGTCCCTCTATGCAAAATATTTTAAAATTGTATTGCATTTATTATTTGGGGTTTTAAATTTTTTTACCAAGTAACAGTTTTTACCAATCAATAAATCTGCTTCAGGTAACGAGCAGAGAAACTGATGTGGGGAATAAATGAGTATTATTTCAACATTGATTTAACAAAGGAGTGCAATGTTTCAGGATCGACAGGCATAAGATGTAACCTAAATCAGCCAGTCCCCAACAGACAATCATTTTCCTGGACCTACTGGTAATCTCAGGGTTAGGAATATAGGAACAGGAGGAGGCCATTTAGCCCCTTGAGCCTGTTCTGTCATCCTATTAGATCATGGCTGATCTGTACTGCAACTCCAATTAGCCACCTTTACCTTGAATCCCTTGATTTCCTGACGCTAGCAAACATTATCATCCTCAGTCTAGAAAATTTGAATGATCCAGTGTTCTGGAGGAGAGAGCTCTGATATTCACTACACTTTGCATGAAATTATTAAAGTAAAACAACCAGAACCAAAAGTTTTCGAAAAGTTAAGTTCAGAATTGTTTGAATCACAATATTTCAAAACTCTGTTTCTCTTGCATTTCAGCAAACTGCTAACTGTACTCCAGCAGCACATCAGGTTGTGTTTAATCCACAAGCTCATTCTCACACATTCTACTTAATGGCCAGTTCAATAGGTATCCAGTTAGTAAGACAATTTCCTGTGGACCTCCGCATGGAATTGAGTAATGCGTTCATGCTGGAGGAAGACAGACCACAGAGCTAACCGCTCTCTGTGATTCCAGTCATAATAACATCAGAGAGAGGCTTGCTGAGGAGCCAAATAGCTAAATAACATGTTTGGACGAGATTTGTGTCATTTCTTTGTGTCCGAAGAAAGGGCCTGACGAGCCACAGGAGACAGGAATATCCCCCGCCTTACTTTACTGGTAATCGCAGAGTTAAGATAAACAACCAGAACAAGAGTTTATGATTCTTGCCTTTGACACAGCACCTTATCAACTGACTGAGACGTCTCAAAGCACTTTGCAGAATATAGTGTGAAGCGGATTGACTATATTTTGTGGGCCAGATTGCGCACAGAGATGTCCCACAAACAGCCGTGGATCGATTGGCCAATTTTTATTTGGGGGATTTGTTGGCGAGAGGAGTCAGTGGCAATGGATATTACACCTGCCATCCATCCACAATAGGCAATGGGTAGCAACCAAAAGCAGCTCAAACTGATCTCATCCATTGCTTCTCCCATTGTTGTGTTTCAATTAACTGACAGCCGGAAACCAGCGAGTACAACCAAGAGATAAACTGGATGAGTATGGCTCACTCAATTAGCACCCAGTGCATTGACCCCCTGAGAGGAACCCTATCTGATGACTTTTGTAAGGCAGGTGAATGTAAGTGTGGTAGCTACTAGCTACCTGACCCCTTTCGTCCGTCCGCACTTTATCAAGATATTTTGTTCAGCTGCAAAGAGCACACTCAATAAATAGCCAATTTGTGAAACTTGATAACGTTATTGGCAAGTCTCGGATTAGTGAAATTGGAGCCGAGAGAACTCTCTCAAATGGGATTTCCTGGGAGATATGAATTTGTCCATTTACCAGATGTCAGGTTGGAGTGAAGCACAGGACTGTTGATTCAGACACACTGTAGCCCCTCAAACACGCTTCAATAAACTTTCAAATCAGCTCCATTAATTGAGGCTCGCTGTGCTAGAATCTGTCAGCAATAGCTGATGTAACCACTTCATGCAGATATATTGAATCCTCTTCTCTTTGAAAATGTCAGACCAGCCAATGTAAGTGTCAGCTGTTGCATAAAATGTTTGGAGGTTTTCGAGCATCATTTTACCAAATGCTTTGGCGAATTTTGCGTTTTTCATTATTATTTCTGAAAAGCTGAAAAACTCTTTCTTATTTTCAGACTCAACATCCTGGAACTTTCCAGCTCAGTGATAGCGCAGGTTAGAGACACAGTAAAGCTCCCTCTGCACTGTCCCGCTCAGTAACATGGTTAGAGACACAGTAAGCTCTATGAATAACTGCTACCTCTGTTCTATAAGTTTTGCAATTTTCTCCCTGTGCAGTTAGAAGCAATAAATATAAAAATAATAGATGTAAATCATAATTGTAATGCAATTTTGAATCTATTATTTTATTTTTGCATCTGTTTAAACTGTTGGCATTGCTTTAGTTATGTATCAGGCTGTGGGGAGACATTTGCATAACTTTGAACAGAATGTGCTTGGTATGGTAACTTATTAACTGTGATAAATATGAATATGAAGCAATACTTACAGGTCAAATACGAGATAGTGATGTCCTTCTTCTGATATATTGTCATGGAGGCGCACTGTAAGACAGAAGCCAGTGGCAAAGTACTCGTAAGAGAGAAAAATCAAAACGACAACCCTTTAATTTCACTTCATTCCACTTCATTCTCTGAGTCTTTATGCTGTCCCGCCAGCGATGCTGATAAACCCTCCCAAACATCTTATGAAAGTCTCTCCTTCCTGTTGACCAAATAGGGCCTGGCGTGAAACGCGTTTGAGGCCAGTCTGGGTTCATTTTCTGCATGCGTTTAATAATAATAATAATGATAATCCTTACATTTGATATAGCGCTTTTCACGTCTTCTAGACGTCTCAAAGCACTTCACAGAATATACTGTAAAGTGAATTGACTGTATGCTTATGGGCAAAATGCGGCAGCCAACTGCGCACAGCAGTGTCCCCCACAAACAGTCGTGGATTGAAATTACCAATTTTATTATTGTTTTTTTTGAGAGATTATCACATGGCACAATTTGCCATTACTTACGGACTAAACTGACTAAATTCCTACTCACAGAGGCCATTGGTAGTTGCAGTGCATGAGGCTGGATATTACAGTGATTTTGCGTCATGGGACCATCAGGATGGGTCACCGTTTGTTTGTGTTTCCAATTGGTTGAAGTTTGTACGTGGCTTCACCCCCCATCACCCCACCCCATACACAGTAATTACAAGTGGCAGGTTAGACGCTGGTGTGTGAGGTCTCTGGTTGAGTTTGGGTGATATCTGTATTCATAACATAGCCAGACTCCAGATGAAAATGTCTCTAATCCCTTGGCCACTCATTACTTTGTGTAATTTATGCTATTTGACTCACATTATAAGTCGCTTAATTATTCTAGCCAAAAACTGTCTTGCAGGAGGACAGTTTGGGCTGATAAGGAATTAATTACCCCCCCCCACTCCTCCATCCAAACTTCTCAAAACTTCACAATGTTTGGATACTTAAAAGACACGCACTCATTTAACAGCGATTGGAAGTGAATCTCAGTCATTAAAATGTCCGGCCGCCTTGTGCTTTTCAGAAGAGAATTAGCTGTTTATTTTCTAAAAGCAACACAGCAGAGCATTCACAGCTTGTTAGTGAAATGCGGCAGCCAATTGTGCAGAACATGATTTGATTAGAAATGGTCGTGGTAGTTTTCACCCAAATAGTCTCTTTCAAAGTAAGTGTGAGGCTGGAAGTTTATTGTGAGGCATTCTGCTCCCCTTCCCCTTTCTGCCATGTGTTACACTTTCTCATCTGCATGTGATTGCTATCCACATAGTCTGGCTGTCTGATACAACAGATAACAAACACACCGTGCAAACGAAACTGTTCTGGTGAATAGCAAGTGTCTGTCCATTCGGTTGAAAGCGATATTGTCATGGAAACGCAATGAGCCAATTTAGATTAATAAAACTTCAGCTTGTTGCCCACTTCAAGCGCAAAGTGAGATGAGGCATTCCACCCACCGAGGACTTCTGGCCTTTTGGTAATGGAGAAATGCAATACACCACTTCCAATAAATAGATAACTTGGTGTCAGGTCAGATGAATTTAATCCACCTATTCTGTACCTGAAGTGAAGACAACAGCTCTCTACTGTCGTACCTTTTACTCCAATTGACTTCTCAGACTCCTAACAGCCCAACGTTAACCTTGTGTCACCCTGAGATTCACCCATCTTGCAAGATCCTCTCTATTTGCTTTTACGTCAAATAGAGAGATCATCAGTGTAAGCTTGGCCTTACCTTCTGTGGACTCTAACCTTGCCTGCACTCTCTCTTGTTTTGCTTTGTTCATCTCAAATACTTCTATACTAATAGTGCATACAGTTCGTCCTCAGTTTTGATGTGAGTGTGTGTGTATGTGTGTGGGGGGCAACTCCTTGCTTGGAACACCTCAAAGTGACTTATGCTTCTAAATTATTATTCTCCTGTATTAAGAGATTGAAAACTTCCTTTTAGGGGCTTGTGCTCATGCTGTCTGCGCACCTCAGCGCTCGCTCCATTACTAGTTATTGGTATTAGATATAATGTATTTAGTTTAACAATCTGCTGCTGTTTGCTTGACAGGGAATGAATTCATTGATTTTGTTAATCAGCAGACTGTGGAGAGGAGAGAGCCCAGGTTTACCAGCTGCCATAACTATAAATAAGCAGCAAGTGGGAAAATGACATGTTGGCCTGTTGTGTATTCCTGTCGGAATCTGATATTAAAGTGGGTTTAGTCGGCTGTTTACCCAGCACTGTACTGTACTCATGGAGTGACGTGAGGGATACAGGTTCGGCTCAGGGCAGGACCAGGTCAGGTTTGTGCTGAGTTAGTCAATCTCAGCTGGATCACAAGCTGTGGCCACCATTCTCATCACCATCACTGGGACCAGGAAGGGAAATCAGCCAGGGTTCCTGCTCCTCATCACTACACCGTACAGAGACTCTCAGGCTGAAAGCTGACCATGTGTGGGATGTCAGAAAGGATCAGACTCCCTCCCTTCTGCTAACTCAATGGCCTGGTATCCTGATTAAAAGAGACACCTCCAACGTGGAGTTTTCCTAGTGTAAATAATCCCTGTCCTTTGCTAGATAGGAACCTGCTTAATTGAGTCTTGATAGTGCAATCATAAGGTGGTGGAGGAGGCAGAGAATCCATCAGTGAGCCAGATTATTAATTCTGTTTTGTTTATTACCCTGTTAGGATTTTTCCTAGACCTCACTAGTAACTGAATCTCCACCTTGTCTTATTCAACCCGTAATTTAGTAGAATCTCACTGCTAAAATCCTGAAAAACTAGATGTTATTTGATTTCGCACAATACAGATCTAAGTTTAATATCTGGCAATTAATTATCCTGCACATGACCAGAACATTGCTATGAAATTACAAGCTACAGCCAATCATTTATCATATGTAATGAATCCTCCCTTTATGAAAGCCTACAGGGTTTTAAGCTAAAACAATATAATGTTAGCCCAACAAATCACAAGCTGCCTCACAATTGATATAATGGAACGTTGGGTGTTAGGAGAGAGTGTGGGCGCCAGGTGAATGTGTGTGAATGAGCAATACAGAATGACCCTGACACCTTTGCAATGCATTGGCTCACATCATTAGAAACTACAGCATTGTAAAATAATTCCGAACCCAGTGACAAGCGTCATTAAATTGCCAGATAGCATTCAACTGAGGTGTGAGTCATATAATCACTCATAAACACATCGCAAATTATTATTTTTTGAATAAATTATTAGCTATTGTTTAAAGCCGTTGAGATTAAATAATTTTGTGCAATGTGTGTGTGCGATATGTGTATATTGTGTATATAGCAGATCCCAACTAATAGCTTAGGGAACCATCTCTATGTGAGGAGATGGGATGCAAATTTTCCAGTGATGACTGGTTAGAAATGGAAAGGTTAGTTTGGTGCCCTGATAATAATTATAATCGTTGCATCTGATACAGCGCCTCCTCACGTCTTCTAGACGTCTCAAAGCGCTTCACAAAATACACTGTAGAGCGAATTGACTGTGTATTCCAACCTCAACCTGGAATGGTGCAATCTTCCTGTATAAGAGGTGGGGATGAGAATATCTACTTCTGTGTAACTAATAAAAGTGGCAGCTTTGTGAGACATCTCAATGACATCATAAGGTGCTGTATCAAATGCAAGGATTATTATTATAATTATTACTATTGGAGGAAAGCTTCACTAATTCCAAAAAAGTACAATTATGTTAAGTGCTAAGTTTCTCCACTAACCTGTGCAATACATTATTATAATGATGGTGGGAGTGGAATAAATTAGGACCCAGTTAAGCAGAGTCTATTAACTCGCTACCATTATGTGATTGATGGAGGCAAAATATTTTGTGAATTTTCACACGTACATTAGTCAGTTAAAGACACGGGAGAAATGGTTATATAAATGTTGAATATTTCAACTCTCACTGTCCCTCGCTTCGAAGACAGCAAAGAGCAAAATAATAATAATCATTGGATTTGATATAGCAATGTATCACATCTCAAAGCACTTCAGAGGATATTCTGCAAAGTGTACTGATGAACCAATTTACTCTCCCACTACAAGCCCACCCGGACCCTCCATTCAGCAGGACTTGGCCTGCTCCAAGCCCCCCGCCCGAACCGCCCCACCATCGGAGGCTGGGCCTTCAGTTTTTCTGCTCTGTCCTTATGGAATTCCAGCCCCCAATCCCTCCGTCTCGTTTCTTCCCTTTCCTCTTTCAAGGCCGGTTTGAAGACTTTCCTCTTTGACCGTGCCTTTTGTTCCACCCCGAATTTTTCGACCTCCCCCACGTGTTTCACCCCTCCCTGTACACTCCCCTCCCAGCTCGGGTCACACGCCTCCTGTGCAGCGCCTTGGGACGTCCTCCCGACGTGAAAGGCGCTTTATAAGTGTAATTTGTTGTTGTTGTTGTTGATTGAATATTTTGTGGGGCACAGCCAACTGCGCTTGGCACTGTTCCACAAACAATCGTGGATTGCAATACCAAATTAATATTATTATTTTACTTTAAACACTCTCCCTCTTCTCAAGTGATCCTGGCTGATAAAACACATGGCTCAGGGACATTAAGGCTAACACTGCTCTGTAGAGCTGAGATAAATCAGGAATCTTATTGCACTTTATATCCCAATTTCACCCCTGACTGTGAAGTTACCTACAGAACCACAGGGGAGCAGACTTTGGGAACCATTTCCTCAAAGCAGTTACTTTCCTCCTTGCGGGAAGCCATCAATAATAAACCTTTTATTGCGTTTCTGATCTGCTGGATTCCGTTCCCAGCTTCACATTCAAGAGCAGAACAAGTGAACCTCTGCCGTTCAGTCTCAATCCTGAGGGGATTGGCAGATAAAGATGTCACCGTAACCATAGCGATATCCTTGTCCACAGATTTTTCACACAAAAATTTTTTTACATTGTTGGTGGCGTTTCCCAAAATAACTGATCTGAATGGGGGGGTGTCACAGGTTATCACCTCGGCCTTAGATTCACATCTCTCCCTCTGCTCCATTACCCCAATCATACAATGTTTAGGGGGATGTTTTAGCAATGTACTTAAACAGTACCTTTCCACCCACTCATTCTATCTCAGGACCTCAATGTAACTGTTTAGATGATTCACGTTTCAGTGAAGCGACAACACCGGCAACTTGCATTTATGTCGCAGTTGCCCCCCCCAACACTCAGGCAGGCTAGTGTCCCAGAATGCTTAAACATGTATCTTGTAATATGTCATATTGCTCCCACCTCCTGCACCCAGACATTTAAGGATATTGATCATAGATCCAAAAAGGAGAGCCACATCCGAGAGAGAGAGAGGGAGTCTGGCTCACACTCACCATCCAGCAGGGCATTCTATATTATAATCTGATCTAAATCTAGGCTGTAAAGGTCTCTGAGATGAAAGTGTACTCTATTGCACACCTAGTTCTGTGTATTCCTGTAAATACACTTTAAATGAATACATTTCAGGAGTTGCGGTGAGACCCGAGGTTTCTGTTGATGGAATGTGTGCAGCGAGCTGTGAGTGGTTTGTTCTTACCAATGTTGGCGTGTTTCAGGAGACGACAGATTCGAGCCTCTCTCTCCAGTTTCTGGTGGTCTGCAACACAAAGACATCAATCACCATCTTGTTTCTTGTCATTCTTTCCACTACAAGACTTGCTATCATATCTGAGGAGCACAGAGTCTGTCAGAATCATGTCTTAGTGTTTCATCTAAAGCTATTTACAGATGTGAACATTCTGGCAACCAACAGAAATAATACACATACTTACAGATCTTGAAGGATTTCTCCAAGATGAACTTTAGATAGACTTAAAACTACTCATCATAAAATCTTACAGCTCAGTTTCCACCACCCTTTCAGGCCATGCATTATAGACCGTAACCGCTTTCTGGGTAAAAAAAAAGTCTCCTCATCTCCCCTCTGGTTCTTTTACTAATTATCTTAAATCAGTCTTACCGTTTCCTCTGGTTACCAACCCACACACTCGCCAGAGGAAACAGTTACTCAATATCTACTCGATCAAATACCCTCATAATTTTTAACATCTCAATGAAATCCCCCTTCAACCTTCTCTGCCCCAAGGAGAACATAAATTAATTTGGTTCAGAACTGTTTTAAGTGTTTCCCAGGCACTACCCTGCGTGATGGGCATTAGATAAATGCAAGTTGTTGTTTCCATCCTTCCTCGCTAAGGAGATAATTCTAATCCCTTGTTGGTAGTGCAGTTACTCAAACTCTGGGATTTTTATTTTTAACATAAATTGGGATGGGACAGTTTGTAGATAACTGCACCTTCACTAATGGCCACCAGGGAAGTCTTGATACAGGGAGGAAGAGCACACGTGAAACCATGGGATTGACAAGGACATTAACAGTGCTCACTTTAGCCATGTCCAATCACCTCTTCACACACAAATGTATTACACAAATAACCTTTAGCTTTCTAAGCAGAGAGCTGTTCCACCCAATCTCTTTCACACTTATCTAGCCACTCAAAGCCTCTTCAGACCCAACTTTTCTGATAGAATATTTATTGTGCTGACTGAAGGAGGCTCACCCATGTGACTAGTGGGTGATAGGAAGCCTTGCTGAGAGCTGTGTACTGTAACACACAATGGGTTAGACAATGTGAAGTGTGTAAACCATGTGTGCCCAGACACAGTAATTAACAACCAAAGAAAGGTATTGGCTGTTAATAATCTAATGAACAACATCTATTATTCCCAATACATAAATGAATCATTGGGTAATTTCTTCCACCCAGTGATTTACAATAAAGCATTGGAAGAAAGGTATCTGTACTCACTGGACAGGGTTCAGATCCCTAAACCTGTAAGAAGGCAACACAGTTAATGGCTTCACGGAGTAATTAAAATCTAAATTTGATTGACCCTGAAAGATGGTCAATATTTTTGTGGACATTAAATTGAATCTATATGCTGCAGCTTCACCAGCAAACTGGGGAACTTGCTTGGTGGTCGATTGGCATTATCCCTAAAAAAAACAAATTGATCACTCGATCCACGACTGTTTGTGGGACACTGCTGTGCAAAATTGGCTGCACAAGTTTCGCCAACAAAGTATAGTCAATTCACTTTACAATATATATTCTTAGAAGCTCTTTGAGACATCTCAATGACATGATATGGTGCTATATCAAAAGCAAGGATTATTATTAATATTAGATATTATTATAAAACTATCCTGCCATTGCCAGTTGATCTTACAAAAGTAAAGTGGGCCACCTTAAATGTATGTATCCATATCCCTTGCCTTACATCCCACGGCTATAACTTAGTTGAGCCGGATTGAAAAGTTTGCGGTGCAGCAGGTGATTTGCTTTCTGCAGAAAAAACCTATCCTCAGGCACCAAATGTATAAATTCAATCTCCTTGAGCAAGGATGAGAAACTGACTCCACTGTTTTGTAAATTGATTTCTTTAAGCAGCCCTGCTTTGATTCGCTGGACTTATTTCAATCTACCCAAAACACTGATTCCCACTGTGTCTTTGACTTGAAGTACATTTGGAATAAGGAAGGGCTTTGGAAGCAAATAGTGTGAATGGGTCAGGAAACAGCCAGTTGTTTCCTACAGAGAAGGAACGGTAAAGGGAAACAGGAGACAAAGAGAATGACTGTGGTCACAAGGAAAGGAGTACAGATTGGGATTATCAAATGGGCCTAAAGGTTTCACGCATTACTGGGTGAGTGCCCAAATGTCAAAAGTAATATTTGTTGGGCAAGACTTCAAACCATGATATCAGCTGTTTTTCAATTGGATGCTAAAGATCCTGTAATGCTATTGACAAAGAGAAGGGTCGTGGACAACTATCTGCCTCAGGGCTGTTTGTGGGACCTTGCTGGCATAACCCTTTGTCTCTTTTACCCACAAAAACAGTTACCTCACTTAACAGGAATTAGCTGTGAAAAACTAATAATAATCCTTGCATTTGATACAGAACCTTGTCACGTCATTGAGACATCTCAAAGCGCATCACTGAATATACTGTAAAGTGGAGTGACTGTGTGTTCTGTGGGCAAAACGTGTTTTGAGATGTGATAAAGCTGTGTAACATGCAAGTCCTTTCTTTAATGTTCTTAAGTGTAGCGTTTATGTCTCAGCCTCGCACACGTAAAGGCTACCAGCCCAGCAGATAAGCATCAATCCTAAAAGGTTTCGAATGTAATGTATGCAGGGTCTGGTGCCTGGCTGCTCATTGGGCGTGCGGTTAGGGCCCACAGTGAGGGGGCGGTTGACAGCTCCCTGCTGTCATAGATGCTTCTCGCCCACGGCCCTCTGCAACAAGCCTGACTGACAAGGTGGGAGAAGCTGCACAATTTCCAATACCTTAAACACAATTATTAAAGCACAGAGCACACAAGTGTTACCATTCTACAGTTTCCTCTGCAACATCGGGGAGGGGAACTCCTCACTGAAATCTCCATCGTGAAGGGAATGAATATTTATTCCTATTGATTTCATAAAAACTCAGTAACAAAACACTTTGTGCACGAAACACAGTGGGCAATTGCGCACAGCAGTAAGGGCAATTGCGCACTGTCGTGATTTTTGTTCGAGGGATTATTACCTCTCGCAATGCAATCCACCAATTGACTAAGAAGCTGCTACTGCTGGATAAAGAGAGCCGAATAGAGTAAGGAAAGTTGCCTAGGATTTTGCCCTAACCTGCCTGGGAATCTAACTTGGATCCTCTTGCTTGCAATGCGCTGAGATTCCCAGCCAAAATCTCATATCGACAGATGCTGTCTTTCCTTCAGTCAAATTTGATGTTGGAGGACTCAGTGTACTGCCTCCATTTGATGAACAAGTAATGTTTGGTGACAGATTATTTCATGTGGAATAATCAGCCGCCCACGCTTCTGGGAATAGGAATCCTCGGAGGCGACAGCACGTGATCTGGCAAGAAGTCTAATCCAGGCAGACAGCAAATGGCTTTCTGTTACTGTGAGGATTGGGATCCAACATTCAAACATGTCTAGGGATAGGATCAGAAGCTTCTCTAAATGGCTGAACAGGTTTATCCTGAGCCAGAATTCCAGAACCCCAACATACAATAACAAACAACAAAATGACATTTAGAGAGAGCCTTTCATGTCGGGAGGACATCCCAAGGTGTCGGGAGGATGTCCCAAGGCCCTAACAACAACCAATTCTCTCCAGCTCTTCCTGATGTACAGAATATTCTGGAATACAAAGATCGGCACTGATTCGTGGCCATGAATGGTCCGTTTCTGTGCTGTACAGTCTATGTGAATATAACTACCTGTACCTCTCCTCCGAATTTATCAAATAACATTGACTGTTCTCTCCTCCTAATGCTGAGTGTGAGATCCTTGTCACACAAACGTTTTGAGACACCTCGAAGACGTAACAAGGCACTATTATTAATCAAGGGACTACTATGCCTATTATTATTAGCTGCCTCATTTGCCTACATAACTATAGTGGTTGTCATTTAAAGTAACATTGGGAGACAGGAGCCAGTGTTAACTGTCTGATGGCAGAATTAGGCCAGTCAGAGTGTGTGTCACTGACCACTTGACCAGCGAGACCCTGGCTCCACAAGGAGAGTGTTTCCGAGAGTCCCTGGCAGAGTCACTGTGACCCAGAGCTGGTGATTGTTGCAGTTTTGTACCAATATCCTAAATGTCATTTATCTGGGTCTCACTGCATTCAATTCCAAAGTGAATCTACACTGTCCTCTTCAACGCGGTCACTTGCAGACTAATTCTCACTGGTGGAGAGAGATCGCACTAACAAAGCATCAGCTTCTAATTACAGTGTTAGGTCAGGGAGACATGAACTTGCCAATGGCTGCCATGAGCGGCAGAACACTGCGTTACTGCTTTAATTAAACATTATCTTGGGCAAAGGTCATATCTCCATGAAGGATAGTATTAACTGGAGCCCAGCATGCTGGGTGAGATGGCTAATGACCAAGCTGGGCATTTGTCTCATAATTGTGGAGCCCACATTGCCAAGGCTCACAGCACAGGCTAACCCAAGATGAGACAGAGTAGAGATGAAATAGGGGATAAACAAAGAAAGAATGGTTAGGCCATGTAGAGCTTGCGGTTTATCAGGCTGTACTGTATAGTGTGGGAGGAAGGGAAGACTTAGAGACTTCCATGGTTACAGCATAGAACAAGTCCATTCAGCCCATTGTTTCTCTGCCTGTTTCCAGTCCCGCTCCCCTGCTCTTTTACTCCAACTAGCCCCTCTGCTCTTACCCCAACTAGCCCCCACTCACTCCCACCGCTCATACCCCAACTAGTCCCATTCACTTCCACCTCTCTTACCCCCATGGCCCTGCACATTTTTCCTTTTCAAATCACTACCCAATTCACTTTTGAAAACTTCTGTCAAATCTGCGCCCACCGTTCTTTCAGGCAGTACATTCCAGACTGTAACAACTCTCTGGGTACAAACATTTTTCCACATCTCCCTCTGGTTCTTGGGAAAGAATGAGTTAGCAGAGGACACTTGATCTCAACATAGTAACTCTACAGAGAAGAATTGGAATTGGAATCTCTCATCTCTCGTGCCTCCCTACCTCCATTTCCCGATGGGGAGATGGAGGTTGGGAGGCACGAGAGACGAGAGATTCATCAGAGAGATAAGCAGAATCATGAAGGTAAAACAGAAGGAGATGGGAAATGTTGGGGAAGAGGATAATAATAATAATCCTTGCATTTGATAAAGCGCTTTTCAGGTCTTCAAGACGTCTCAAAGCACTTCACAGAATATACTGTAAAGTGAATTTTCACTGTTTACTTGTGGGAGAAGTAATGGCTGGAGTGAAAAGACAGTGTCCTCTCATTTACCCTACATTCACTTGATTCGCTAATTTCTTTGAATTCACCTACAATCTTATGAACTAAATGCTCCCTTTGCCCCAGTTACAGTGGCCACAAACAGTAGAGCAGCTTACCCAAATATATTAGCTCTTCATCATATAATTAATGTTTAATGTGCAGCAGAAACACAACACATTGTGAAGACGATGGAGAGCCATTGAAATTTCACTGATGGTGCTGCCTGTAATCTGTTCATGATTTCATTACTATCAGGTCAGCTCAGCACAGCCCAGTCTATCCAATCATTTTGGGCCTCAAAGGAGTTGTATGAACATAGGAACAGGAGTAGGCCATTCAGCCCTTAAGCCTATTCCACCATTCTATTGGATCACGGCTGATCTGTACCTCAACTTCAATTACCCGCCTTTACCCCATATCCCTTAATATATGTGCTGACCTGAGAAACATCTACCCACCACAGTCCTGAGAATACAAATAGCCTGTGAGTGATTGACATTGTGTGTGTGTGTGAACACTAACAGTGAATATGTGAACATCTCAACTCGCTCAGAAAATAGTGATATTATCATAGTCAATGTTCTTGATCAGTTAAAAACACTTTCCTTTCTTTCTCTGAGAAGGCAGTTAAATATCAGTAACTGAATGTAAAATTCTTCAGAAAAAGCAAGTTGGGCATAAAACGGACACGGTTCAGTTCATTGATATAACAGCTCATTCTACAGTAAACTCCTGATAACTCGTCATACCAATGGGAAAGGGCTTGATGATGAGTTATCAGGAGTGGTGAGTTAGGCGTATGCTTAAAAGTGTAAATAAACTTAGCCAGGATGACTGATGTGTTAGTGATGAGCTAAGCCAAAGTTAAGTTATTAGGAATTTACTGTATTGTTTTCAGGTCGTATCAGGTGAACCTTGTTTGAGTTACTTTATATAACGTAGCTGAGGCTACAGCTACAATCTACAGCTTTAGCGGATTTTACCCTTTCCTCATAAAATAATAAAACTCAGCTTTTGAATTCTCTAAGTAAGTGAGTCAAGGAAATGTTCAGTCAAAGGCAAATTATGACAGCGTGAAAATTACGGTACTAAAAAAAATTAGGGGCACACAGTGCATCTCATGCTATCTGGTTGCTAGGTAACGTCCTGCCTCGATTAATCTGTGCGGAAAAATGTTGAGAATAATAAGGAGTGTGGGGGTAGGTGGCTCACTGGGAGGTAAGCGCGATCAACTCAGAGCTGAACTGACTCCAAGGTGACATATCTGGCAATGGAATGTCGGGATGGAGCCAGCCCCTCTCTGTGGGGCACTCGGAGGTACTGGTGAACAGTAACAAAAACAACAAAAGACCTTTACACAGCGTCTTTCACGTCGGGATGACATCCCAAGCCATCGGACGGTCAGGGATTCGAAACGTATTTGTTCTGCATTAGTCGTATAATATCCGACTTGTACAGAGCCTTACACAAATGACACGACTTATTCAAGATTGGCATAACGCATACTTTGACCAAGTCATATTATATGTCACTGATACCATTCATGTGAGGTTTGAAAAGAGAGGCTATTGAAAAGCGACGGGAGTTTGCGCTGGTGACTTGACCAACAATCCTATGGATTAATCATCGTTCATTCTCTCATTCACTCACTGCTCTGAGCAATCGGGTTGGCAGAACCTACAAAAACAGTGACTATGCTGTGATGGCGAAGCAATTTGAGGAGCAGCAAGGTTTTCTAAGTGCTTTATTTTTATGTAATGTTCTCCTCCATCTATTATTGCTATTGTTTTCATTGTTTATTAAGATGGAACAAGTAAGGTCGATGATGTTGTTGTGAAGGAGCTGAAAGGCAGAGATAGACTGGTGATTATTGGCAGAGACAATGTCTTCCTGTGCTGTGATCTCTGCCTCTCCCCTCCTCCCCCAGTTACTCCTGTTTACTCCCACTCCTCAGTTCCCCACTGTGTTTCGTGTCAACCACAGATGAGCTGATATTTCCAGGATAGGGCCATGCGTGTGTGTGTGAGTGTGTGAATGCGCATGTGTGCATATGTGAGTATGCATGGGTGTGTGTGTGTGTGTGTATTTTATTGGTGAAATACAGCAGCCAATTGCACACAGCAGTGTCCCACAAGCAGTCGTGGATTGAGTGATCAAAATTATTAATAGATGTATTAGATATATATATATAAATGACATTTACACAGCTGGACGTCCCAACAAAGATGTGGGACATTCAAAGATTTGGACCTGAGCTGGTGGTTGGGATCAGGAATAGATGGAGGGCAAGGAGGGATGAGGGTAGGTGGGTGAGTGAAGTATTTTGTGGTAAATTGAACACATTAAAAGTGCCACCATGGAGCTTTCTTGTGATCATGTGGACCAAGGGATTGGGAGCAATAATTACTGTCAATGTCATGTTGACAAAATACCAGAATGAGTGCGACAGAATGAGAGAAGGGAGAGAGGGACAGAGGGAGGCAGAGAGGGGGAGAGTGAGGGAGGAGGAGGAGGGAGAAGGAGAACGCAAAATCAAGGTAAAGCTGGAAGCAAGAAAAAAAACTGTCGAACTTCTTAATTGCAAGCTTTTGAACGTTCTCTTTGTTCCCCTGATCCATTGCTGATTATTTTTAGCTTTCAGGAGTTTGAGCTGCCATGTTAACAGAAAGTAAAATGCCTGTTAACATTGGGCTGGTAAATTATTCCAAACACAAGCTCTCTCCGCCCACCATGGCTATTACAGCGGAGTTTCAGTCAGTGCTAATGGAGCAATTGTACCAAGCTGAAGCCTGCGACGCTACACCAATCAGAGGAAGGCAATGACAGAAAGAGTCTCAATTTCCAGCACTGTTTCAACCCTTTAGCTTCACCAATGTATCACTTACGGCCAGTCTCCATTTCAATGGCTGCAGCACATTACTATACTGAAGAGTACTTCAGCACAGGGGAATTATCAAGAGAGCAACTTTAGCAGATGCCTTTGCCATTCCCAATGCCAATACCCAGCTATTATCTTCCTTTCATTGTTAACTCAAAGCTGATTCTTTCCCAGTGCAAAGAGATCAACTCAACACACCAACTTATATCTCTCTCTCGCCCCCACTCCCTTTGCCTTGAATCCCTGAGTTAAAGGCAACACTTCTAGTTCATCAACCTTTGATGTATCAAATCCCATACAAAATATGCAAGGAGATCGGTCACTGGAGCCAGACAGCCCCCTCCTCAGAAAAGGGGAAGTGTAATCTGCTCTGTAATGGATTCCAGGGAAAATATTCCATGATTTCTGGAGGTCTAGAAATCCTCTGTCTCTGATGGATTTTCTAGTTTCTCTGTTGGTTGAGGTTTAACTCAACTGAATATCTTTTGTTTGTGTTTCAGTATGTCCTCTCGGCCTGGCACCTTGATAAATGAAATTTTGTTTTGGGGAGTCAACTGGGTCTGCGTGTCTGACACATGTGGAAACCTATCCCTGTTGCTTAACCCAGCTGAAAATTCCATGCCTCCCACCTACACATGGGCATTCCCGAGAGAAATTGTTGGAACTAAATGCTCTCTCTCTCTCCCTGGAGGGACACGTCCCGCTGACCTCATTCAGGAGAGTATTAGGTGCAGGTTGGCAAGAGCCAAGGCTTGGGGGGGGCCCAGAGTGTGCGTTGGGGTATCTCCTGAAGTCTAACCAGCTAAAACTTCATAGTTTGCCATTGATATTACTATACAGAAACCTATGCCTCAAGTGACACCTGTACCTTGTCATCCCTTGGGCTCTCAATGTCAAGGGCCTGTCCTTAGAGCAGCCAAGAAAGAGCACACACAGGGACAAGAAGGGTGCTGTGGCTGCGGGCACCACAGTTCATATCCCCAACCATAGTACACCACACACACACAGTACTGCAAACAGAAGGAGAATAGCCAGCTGTACTCGCTAACTGCAATCTGTCTCAGCCTCAGCGATATTGCTGCATCCTTACTGCACGACATGCGTGTGACAGCAATGGAACACAATTGCTCCCGGGCTGTCAGTTCAGCTTGTTCTTTCATCATTCATTTCTGATTTGATAAATACAAGAGCGAAGGCTTACAATATGGTGGCCTTGAGTAAAAAGGGTAAAAAGATTTTAGGTTGCAAGTCTCTCTGCTTGTCTCCGTCACTGGGTGACAGTTATACTGGTACAGTTTGACACCACATTGCTGGCGACGGGTGAGATTCCTTATTTATTAAATCTGCCCAGGCTCCCATCAGCCATGTCCAAAGCTTTTCCCATCAAGTCAGTAAATCCAGGAGCTGATAAGCACAATTGATGGTGTTTTGATTTGCTTCACAATCCTTGTGCTGACAACAACAAAACAACAACAAAACAACAACAAAACTACATTTATAGAGCAGGAGGACGTCCCAAGGCGCTTACATCACATGCACACACACAAACACATACACACACACACATACCTTCATCACCCTAATCCCATACCTGTCTGGATTTCTGAACTCCACATTAAAAATATTGCACGCTTCATGTTTTGAAAACTAGACTAGATGAGAAGTTCAGCTCTTAATAATAATCATCCTTGCATCTGCTACAGAGCCTTAACATGTTTTTGAGACATCTCAAAGCACTTCACAGAATGTATTATAAAGTGGAGTGACTGCATTTTGTGGGTGAAACACGGCAGCCAATAGCACACAACAGTGTACTACAATCAGTCATGGATTGAGTGACTAAATTGTTATGACATTTTCAAGGATTATAATCCCTAGAAAGCGATACGCCAATTAAACAACAACCGGGTCCCTACTTACTGCTAGGTAAACAGAGACATGTGTGTGTGGAGTAACCTGCCTAATGTTTGCCTCGCCCCCGGGAATTGAACCCAGCTTGTGAGGTGAGTGCTCTAACCACAATACCGCAGGACTCCCAACTTCTTTCCACATCAGGGTTTTTACAAGCCAGTGCTGCCCGACCAGAGAAATCTCTTTACATAATTACGCTGTGATCGGAAGGTGGTTGGATATGATGAGCCGGAGCTTGGAGATGGTGTGTGGGTGGCACTCAACTGCGGAGTCCAGATAAACAAATCCTTAATAGCATGAAATCCCCGTCTTGGTCCTGAGGAGACTGTGTAACCACATGGGTTCAGGAGTCACGGCTGCAGCTGCTGTCTAACAGGATGATTACGTGGTGTTGAATGTAATTTGAACCAAGAACATTTTTATTGAGATCAATGGTGCTGAGAGAGATGCTGGTGAATGGGATTAGCTGAGTAATAAGACCACGGCTGCTATTATACTGTGTGTGTGTGTGTGACATACATTGTGGTAATGGGCTCAGACCTGCTAACATACACACACGCGCACACTCTCACTCAATATCATGTCAGTCATTCCGGCCTTGCACCATTCTTAGAAAGAGAAAACCCAATAGAAAACTTCCTGGAATTGTTCAATACGACAGTTTCTCTCATAAAATACACCGTCCATTCGCTTTACGATATATTGAAAGGCTTTGAGACATGTCATTGACGTGATAAGGTGCAGTATCAAATGCAAGGATAATTATTATTATTATGCTAATTATAACGTGTTGATTTTACTGACTGGTAGCAATTCTTGTTTCGTGCACATTGTAAATAATGCAACCAAGGTTTTTTCCTGACTCTATCATCATGACCAGGTAGGGGTTTAATGTTTGATAATGAAGGATGACACTGCCAGCGTTTTAGTGCTCCCCCTGCAATATGCTGGAGTTAGTAACACACAGTTCTATCAGCAAAACTGATTTGTGGAAGGGGTGATATGTCTTTGCGAGCAGCTTTTGCATTGATTGTTAGTCATTTCCTACAATATTTATTAGATCCATTTAGTCAACTGATAAATACAGGGACATTCTTATGTCACCATGGCAACACAAGCAGCCTTAAACAGACAGGGCAGTGAAGCAAAAATGGGAAAGGAGACAATACTCTACAACACAATAGCATTTACATTTATATAGCGCCTTCAGTGGGAGGGCGAGTGGGGGGTAAATCTCACAGTGTTGAACACTGCTGGCTGCGTAAGGAACATTGGATCTGAACTGAGGACATTTTCTTAATGTAGATAGTTTTGATTGAAATTGATAAGACGAGGATACAAAGCATAGGAGGAAAGGAGAGAACATTTCAGAGGAGTAGTCAGCATTATAATATTGGTACCATAGAGAGAGAAGAGGTTGCAATGGAAAGACAGAGAGAGAGTGAGGGTGTGAGGGGGGGGGGGGGGGGGGGTGGGTGGAGGGGAGCAGACGGGGGGGGGGTGGAGGGTGGGTGAGAGAGAAGGATAACCTATTAGACCTTTTTTTGTCAATAACATTGTCCCACATGATAAGATCATGTAGTGGTGAGCGCCGTGGGACTGAGCAGAAAGCCTCTGAGGACCATTCTGTCAGTGATGTTTAGTGAGAGGCTAACATCGGGTCACATTGCTCTGTTATTTATCTACATGCAAATGATTCTCTCCAAGATGAGGTTGATTAGCGTAATTTGTTAACCTAATTATTTGCATTTGTGGCCTCGAGACACTGAACCCACCAACACCAATTAGATACTGGTTCTCTCTTGTCAAACCAACAATCCACCTACAAAATACAGTCACTTCAGTTAACAGTATATTCTATGAAGTGGCTTGAGACTCAACTTTGTGCCTTATACCAACTGCAAGGATTTTGATTATTCTAATAACCACCTGACAAAAATAGCTAAGAAGTGTATTTCTTTTATTTGTGAAAATTTCTTCACATAAAACAAACCCCATTTTGTTCATGAGTAAGAGGCCCTGGATGGATCAAGCCTTTAAAAAGTGCTGCCATTTCCCTGCATTTGATATAGCACCTTGTCACGTCTTCAAGATGTCACAAAGCGCTTCACAGAACACACTCGTGACTGTATGTTGTGGGAAAAACACGACCACCAATTGCGCACAGCAGTGTCCCACAAACAGTCGTAGATTGAGTGACCAATTTCTTTTAAAAAAGTGATTATTGCCCCCAGGAAAAGCGATCCAGTAATTAACTCGTTCGGTCCAGAGGGAACTGCTCTCTGCTCTGCTCCTCCTCTGAGAGCCAAGAGCTTTTCAATATTCACAGTTCCCATCAGGCATCTTAATTTGAACTAATGCAGTTAAAAGCTTTCCTCCCCCAATTCTGTCCACAAAATACAGTCAATTCACAGTCTGTGCTTTTAATTCCTGGGCAGGTGGTGGGGTGTGGGGAATACTGAGAGTCAGTTACAGTCAGAGAGTGAAGTGCTTTGAGACGTCTCAATGACCTGAGAGTTTGCTATATCAAATATAGGCATTATTATATATTATGCACCATAATAATTTGGTCATTTCAATTCATGACTGTTTGTGGGATGCTGCTGTGTAATTGTTGCCGTGTTTTGCTCACAAATACACAGTCAATTCACTTTACAGTACATTCTGTGAAGCGCTTTGAGACGTCGATAAGCGCTATATAAAATGCAAGTATTATTATTATTATTATTGCTACTGGGCGTGAGGAGTAAGAAAACTTGCCCAACATTTTTCCTGCCTGGGAATTGAATCCAGATTGTCTCGCTTGCGAGGAGAGTGTTCAGCAGAAAGTCTGACACGGTTCTGAACAGAAATGTCTCCCATTAATAACACCACTGTCCTCATGTCAGCAGTGAATTGGATTGGCAGCGCTGACTTCCCTTCAAATTAAATTTGTGTTGTGTTCTTTACAGAGGAAACCGCTGTCTGTCATGAGATCTACAGAGAATAACAACAAGCCCACCCTCCCAGTGTGGCAGTGGGCATATAGCAGCCCCCACACCACCACCACACATAGTTAGTTATGTCCTGCCATGTGCCAATCACTGTTGTGTATATCCTACAGAAAACAGGGACACTGAGGAGCTCTTACCGTCGATTAAATGCTACACTTGGATAATAATAATCCTTGCTTTTGATATAGCACTTTTCACGTCTTCTAGACGTCTCAAAGCACTTCACAGAATATACTGTAAAGCAAATTGACTGTATATTTGTGAGCGAAATGCGGCAGCCAATTGCGCACAGCAGCGTCCCCACAAACAGTCATGGGTTGAAATTATCAATTTTATTATTGTGGTTTTTTTTTTTGAGGGATTATTATTTGGCCCCCGAGTAGGAAACTTGCCCCAAGCTTTCACCCGGACCTGCCAGGATTCGAACACAGGTCTCACGTAAGGCTCTCTTGTATAGCACTCTTCAATCAGGCTATAGTGTCTCTAACCACTGAGCTACAGGACTCTGGATGGAATCTTCTCCTGTGCGGAGTGTCTGTCTGTCCAGGACACTGGGCTCAGGATTACACATTGGGGATGTGGAGATGGATGGATGGATGAATACTGTGGTGTTTTGCTTGACTGACGTTGGGGCCGAGGGTGTGTGGACTGAACCTATCTCAGGAGGTAGAGTGTGAGGATGCTTTTGAATCTATGATGAAGACAATTGTGCCTATCCAGGCCATCCTGCCTGTGCCAGTGCTTTCAAAGATCTACTCAATTAGGACCACTGACCCACTCTTATCCCAAGAAACAAATATATCCTATTCATCTGGGAAGCATTGTTCTGAGTTGACTTTCTCCCTTGGAAGCTAACAATATCAGCTCACACTGGTTTCCGGTTCCTCACACCTGATTTCATTCTGCTTCTCTTGTAGCTTCTGTCTGTGTGTGGGTGCGTGCGTGCGTGTGTGTGTTTTTGTAACAATCCAAATCAAAAGAAAGTTTGACTGACCTGGGGTTCAGAGGCTCTCTGGAGAGAAGATGCATAATTTGTGTGAAATGAGCACAGCAGAGCCGTGTGTCGGAGCCAATAAAGCTCAAATGTCACAGCAAAAAGCCCACACATTGTGCAGCCTGCTCGCTGGATCCCTCCCACGTCTAATGCTCTCTGATATGTGCAATGCCTTCTGTGGCTTGCCCAGAGAAAAAACACTTTAAACCCAGTTTTAACTGTCCATCAGTCAGTCATTCAGTCAGTCGTCTACTGATTTTTTTAAATCTTGACAAGACGCATGTGGCTTCATAATTTGGTCCTGTTTGCTGCATTTTTACCCACAGAACACAGTCACTTTACAGTATATTCTGTGAATAGCTCTATCAAATGTAAGGATTATTATTATTATTATTATGCTCTACGGAATGCACTGACTTGAGGTGTGTTTTGAATGTGTACATTCTGTGTCTCGGCACTTTTGGTTTGTTATATTTGAATAAATCTTATTACAACAATGGAACCTTCAAATTAACCTCAGAAAAGATTTATTATTCCAGTTTCCTTTCCCCAGATCCCAATCTGTGCTACTCTGCTCTCTGGGGGAGAGTCTTAACAAGATTACTAGCAGGATTGGCAGTGATGAGATACGGATCTCAATCCACTGCGTGAATATAGAGGCGGCGTGGCGATAACAAGCAGAAAGACAGCCTTTCCCTCTCTCTCTGGAGGCCTGGTGCCTCAGGGGCTAAGCTGGGATGAGATGCTGGGTAAACTTGCCTATATTCCCCATAGCTGAGTGCGTTAAGGGGTGATCTTTAAAATAATGAAGTAATTGGCAGCATAGCAAATCCTCTCTTTCCCTCCAGTCGAGGCAGCTACAACAGTTCATACTATCATCTGCAAATTAGAACCGAGACGGCCAGACATGAGATCACACACCACCTTCACACAGAGGATTGTGAGAAGCTGGAATCCTCTGCCTCTGGAAGGCCATTAAACCCAAAGCAAAAGGGAGGTGAGATGAGATACTTAGGAAACTACAGCATTCAGGCTGACAGAGAGAAGAGAAATAGGATTTAAAAATATTTCATAGATATTCCTTAATTTGCACATGATGCACTCATATCGTTTTAATTTCTACTAATTTGCCCAGTTCCTATTGAAAACGTTCCTGGCTCTGTCACAGGTTTCTCCAGCATTTCCTATTCACTGAAAAAAAACTACTGTACATTCATCCTCATTTTCTAAACCCTTCTTCATTTTTACCACATCATCAACAACGACGATGACAACAACTTGCAGTTATATAGCGCCCTTCACACGGGAGAGCGTCTCAGAGCATTTTTGGGAGCCATTTGTGAAAAAGAATTCAGCCTCACAAGGTTCTCTGCAAAAGCCTTTCTGCTGACCTCCCCCGTTCTCCTGATAAATCCCAGTGGATGGTTTCCTGTTACGTGGTGTAACAACAAGCACATGGTTTCCTCTGAATATCCAGCCCCAGAAGAGGATTCCACACACACACACATATATATATACATACACTACAGGTCCCAGCTAAAGACCTTTCTCTTTGACCGCACCTTTGATCACCTTTCTATCCCTGCCCCTAGCTCGGTCCCGGGATCCATTGTTGTGAAGCGCTCTGAGACCCTGTCCGGCATGGAGGGCGCGATATAAATCAAAGTTGTTGTTGTTGTTTACACACACACACATATATACAGACACACACATATAGATACTCACGTAATCATGTACACACATATTCCCACATACATACAGCCTCAATGTCTCAGTCAGCCTGGGGTTAGGGAGGAGGTGGACACGGTGGGTGGAATGTTGTTGTGTTGTAATTGAGACTTAAGTGCTCACACTGAGAGACCAGGGAAGTCGCTGTTAGAGGAGTAGATGTGCCTACATCTACTGGTGTCTTAGCCAGACACCCACCCACAGCAATGCAACTGCATTTCCCACCATTTGACAGGACTCCCTTTCAAAGAGATTTCATGCCTCTCTGCTTCTCTCAATGCACCCTTCAGTCTCCTGTCACACAACGCCCAGCTCTTCTGAGCTGTTGTAAGGCTCAAGATGGGCATCTCTGAAGTACACCCAGCGCTGCCTCAAAGCAGCGCTTTGAGTGCGTGTTTTTTTTTACCACTTGATGTTGGCTCCAGTTTCAGACTCGGTGGATCTAAAGCGAGATATTAAGAAGCGGTAATTGTCCTACAGCGCCTCTGCCTGCGAACCTGGAATAGGCAACCAGGATCCGTGGGAGTTTAGCTCTGGAAGTTACAGCAAAAAAACTAGATAACCTGCAGGGATCTGTTCACTGTCAAGGGACATTCTCATTATCACGCTATAATTGTTTGATTCAGGTTCACCTCTCTGTCTCTTCTCCTCTCCTCAAACCATCAACCGGTACCCAGTCTCTGTAACTTCTCTCAAGAGGCCGCCCTTCATGTTGCTAACCTGACTGAATGGGTGTCTTCACTGAGCCAGTCCCTGCCAGTCACCGCACACAGCAAATGTGCCAGATTTCCAGCATGGCCTAGCCATTGCACGACATGTAGCAACTCCTACATTCTCTCCTCCCTAGACCCAGGCTGCTGAGATCAACTAGATCTAAGGCTGAACTGGCCGCAAGGTGACATATTTGGCCATGAAATGTCAGAGTCGAGCCAGCCCTCCCTCTGTGACGGTCTATAGTCTGGTTCCTGAGACTGGCTGACGTCTGCGGTATATTCAGGGCTCTCTCTCTCTCTCACTGCTGATGATAGCACAGCCCAGCCTCGCTCAACAGCAGGACCTGGAAGGGCCAACCAGTCACTGGGAGCAGAGAATCCTCCCACTACAACTCCTGGTAACCCTGCAGCTAAAGCCCTAACTAACGGGTAGAGCTGTTCTCGATGGACAAGCAGCAATGAAGCTAGCAGACAGATAAGCCCCTCTTTTCTCTATTTTCCTTTATCCTCTCTCTCTCTCTCACTTTGCTCTAATATTGTTTATTTAAACATAAATGCTGCTTCCTTTCTGACCAATATTTATTCTCTTCGTTTCACATTTAAAAATGTCTCTTTAAATTCCTCTGGCGTTTGCTGCGAGCTCGGCGTGCCTGTACACTACAGTCTGACTCTTTTCATTACTTTATTATTGAGTGCTGCTGTCCTCCCCCTCAGGCACTCACCCACGTACATTATTCTCCACCGTGTGGGTGGACAGCCTCCTCTCTCTCTCTCTGCCTCTTCGCTTTGTTACCAGTTCCATTGGTTGATGGGTTACAGACAGCAGCACACAGTAGCTAGCTGGCTTACTGAGGCTTTGCCTTGCTCAGTGAGAAAGCTGCCTGGCCGCATCCCTTCCACCATGGCACGGGCTCTCACTGAGTGTGTGTGAAAGAGAGCGTGTGCAAATGCCAGCTCTCATGCGGCACATTGTGGCTTCTAGAACAAACAATGATAGCTCCACAGTTTGCCATTACGAGGCTCTGATTCATTCACAGTCCTTAGATTTTTTATAATAATCATTGTAGATTGTTGAGGCGTCGATAGAGGGGATCAACTGTATATTTTTGAGGGCAAAACGCGGCAGCCAATTAAACAAAGCAGTGTCCCACAAATAGTTGTGGATTGAGTGACCACATTTGTTTAAAGTGATTAGTACTTCCTGAAAAGTCAATAGGCTAACAACTGGGTTCCTCCTGACCACTAAGTAAACTGAGGTATGTGGAGTACGGAAACTTCCCTAAGGTTTCCCCCTGCCTGGGAATCCATCAGATACCATATATAGTTTGGGACACAAATGACGTCCAGGATAGTGGAAGACAAACTGGATGGACCTTGGTCTTTTTTCAACTAGAAATTCTTTATGTTCCGATGAGAGACAGCACTGAGCAGGAGCACCATTCCCAGCCCAGCAGCATTGAATATTAATCCTTATATTTGATATAGCACTTTTTACGTCTTCTAGACATCTGAAAGCGCTTCGCAGAATATACTGTAAAGTAAATTGACTGGATATTTGTGGGAAAAACGCGGCAGCCAATTGCACACATCAGCATCCCACAAACAATTGTGGATTGATGTGATCAATTTTTTTTTTTTTTTTTAATTGGATTTTTGTCAGGAGTGTAGAGTGAGGAAACTTGCCCAAGGTTTTAGCCTGCTGGGAATCAAACCCAAGTCTCTCGCTTGAAGGGCATGTGCTCTGAGCTACAGGACTCCCCCGAAGTAGGCAAAAAAGTTCACCATCTCATTGAACTTTACCATAGAGTAGAAATAATGAACGAGAAGCAATAATTTTCTGCAGCTCTGCTCAATCCAGAAGATCAAGCAATTTCGTAAATGTATTCGCTTCGCTGTCTGTGTAACTCGGTGACTTTAAGCTACTCCTATCCAAGTGGCAATCTTTCACTGTGTGTAGGTACCCTTCAGTAGTCTTTGACATGTATCCTTTGCGTCGACTTCCTTTCAACTAGGGATCAGTTGGAAGCACACCTTTCCCTTCAACTAGCTGAGTTGTATTTTTAGCAATTTTGTGCGGTGCTCGATTTTCATAAGCAATACACAGTACCATCTTCTGCAACGAGGATAACAAACTGGAGGCAAGGTGCGAGGCAAGGCAATCCATCTAGACACCCAACACCTCCAGATTTGTGAATTTGACTAGGTACAGACTTTTCCACGAGTCAAGCATATACTCTCTCCCCACATAAACAGGATCTTCCCGGTTTGTTAATACAAAGAGTATATTTGTGGGCAAAATGCGGCAGCCAGTTGTGCACAGCAGGCATCCCCACAAACAGTCGTGGATTGTAAATGATCAATTTATTATTGTTGTTGTTTGTTCCGAGGGATTATTATCAGGCGTGTGGAGTAAGGAAAGTTGCCCAAGGTTTTACCTCGACTGCTGAGAATCAAACCCAGGTCTCTCGCTTGCAAGGAAAGTGCTCTAACCACTGAGCTGCAGGACGAATTGTCGAAGCCAATTGCCAACCCAGTTGGTCAAACCCCAAATCTCAAGACCATCTTGATCTGTCAGGACGGGCTTAACAATGGACTTGGTCCACTAGAGGGAGCCCTTTGAGTAACAGATACAGACCAACATTATGCTGGTTTGAACTGGAGAGGTGACAGACGTAGTGAAAGGAAGGCTAATTCTAAAGCAATTACGCACTTTAATTGAAGTATCAGCCTGAAATCAGCATTATGGACATAACAATCTTTCTGCTTCATCAAGAGGACAGATTTTAAAGCCTCAATTAACAGCAGTTTCGGTTTATACAGATAGAGCATCTCAAAGAGAGAGAGAGAGCATGCTCTATAATGAACAAGAGCACAGGGATTGGTGACAACAAGCGAGAGAGGTTTTTTTGTTGTTGGCTTTGGAAGTAAGGTGGTGGTGGCGAGATGGGGAGTAGGTGGGTGAGGGACAGTAAAACTCCCCAATCCAGTGTTAAAAATAAGAATTTGTTCACTCAATCCATGACTGTTTGTGCGACACTGGTGACAATTGGCTGCCCTGTTTCACCCACAAAATTTACATTCAATTCACACTTATAGTATATTCTGTGAAGCGGTTTGAGACGTGGTGAGGCGCTATATCAAATGCAAGGATTATTATAAGTAGTATTATTGGGCAAGTTTCTCTGCACAGTGATATTGATTCTCAACACTTGCCGGTGGCTGGTGTTTGAGTAAACTGGTGACATTTACTAGCCTTGAAATAGAATGAAATTACCCTTTCACTGGTAATGCAAACTACACCGAAATGTGGCAAATTATGTTAAAGGAGACAGTTTTATCCTGATGAACAATCTGCTCAATCATGGCGTATCCCTTTTAAGAGAAAGCTGTTTGACTTGGATGGCATTTCTACTCTTATTCCCAAAATGTTGATCAGATTTTCTGTTACCATAAGAAAGCCTGTCAGTGAGATAAATAATGAGAGGAAGATTGTTGCTATTATCTAGTGAAGAGCAAGAAATGGGGTTAAGGTGGAGAGCTCCCGTGGGGGAGGGAGCACTAGCACAGACACGATGGGGAGAGCGAGAGAGAGCAGGGAATAATGCCAGTTGCATTGGCACCAAACAGCGCGGACCATTAAACACAGATTTATTAACATTTCACCAAATGATTAATGGTTAATGTGCAGCCGAAACAACATATTGTGAAACCGATGGAGCCCCATTTATATTCCACTCATGGTGCCGCCTATAATCTGTTTATGGTTTCATTACTGCCAGGTCACCAGGGTCTGCTCAGTTTATCCCAGTCCCTTGGGTCAGTTTAATGTCTCTCCTACTGATTGCCCCAGAGAGAGTGGTGCAGAATACAGATAATATGAGAAAGATTTACTGGTGACACCGGCTTTGCTCCCTAGCACTTGTTTCTATGATAATAATCCTTACATTTGATGTTGTCTTTAGCTGGTTAGACTTCAGCAGTTACGCCAACGGACACTCTGAGCTCCGCCCCCAAACCTTGGCTCTGGCCAAACCTGCACCCAATACTCTCCGGAATTAGGTAAGCAGGATAAGTCCCTCCAGAGTGCATTCCATTCCAACAGTCTTTCTCTGGGATTTCCATGCGTAGTTAGGATCTCAAGTTTGGTTCGGATAGTCTCAAGCATGGTAATGGGTTTCCACGTGTATTACACATCTGGGTGCCCAACAAAAACATATCGTGCCTACGGCGTCAAAACATCCCATCATTGAATGAGGTGATTGCCTGCCCTTACACACTGTGTGCTTGAGGCACTGGAAGACTGTGGTACCACACTTTTTTTATGAACCACTGCTTTTGAGAAAGGAGCGGGGAGAAACTTAAGAGAAAATAAAACAATCTCGAGGGTTTAGTCGTTTGACTGACTCATGGAGTGGATGACCAAGGAGTTGGAGCTAAAGCCGCAGATCAGACATTACAGGTTCCCTTATCAGTAATTCTTTGACAATCTCTCCTCCATTTAGGTTTGGGGTGATAATTCAGCCTGGCAATCTTTCAACCAAGCACGCTCCCAGCTTTTCACAAATTACATTATCCCCAGTGGTATGTCTTTCATAAACTCATTAAACACATCAACACAGACTGAAAACACATTTAACTCAACACCGCATAGATAATGCCTATTGCCCGATTGACTCAATGTGAAATTATTCAAATATACAAATCCACCAGGTCCTCTTTTATAAACAACAAAAAAAATTCAATTTATAGAGCTCCTTTCACATCAGAAGGACGTCCTTACAATGTGGACCCTTATATAAGAGGCTGATTGTTTTATTGTTGACCCCCCAACTCTAACCACCCACCCCATCACCACATTATAACAGGATGGTCTTGACCAGCAAACCAATCAAATGAACTCCATATAATTGGGGTGCAAGCACAGTGTGTGACATGACAATAATCTGACCAGCGAGAGCTGCTAGATCTGCAAATCCAACCTCCTACCCCTCCACCCTCCCTGCCCTCCATCCCTCCTGATCCCAACCCCCACGCTCAGGTCCAAATCCCTTACTATCCAGCGCCTTGGGGATATCCTCCGGACGTGAAAGTCACTGTGTACATGTCAATTGTTGCGTGTTGTTGTTGCTGTATAGAGGGGGCTCTGTCTGCTCTGTGTGTAAATAGAACTGACACTGGATTCCACTCCTGTGCCAGTGCTGGGTGTGTTCTGGCCAATGCCATGACCTGGTGAGACCTGTTCCTACTTCTGTCCTGCCCCTGGGGCCTCAATGTCAAAATTTACTCACCTTCTCACTGTGTCCCTCAAGGGCCCTTTACTCTAGATCTCACCACGTGGCCTTCCTCATCCAGTCACACGTTGTTTCTGACTCACTGCCCTTCCGTGCAACTTACCTATTGAGGAACTCAGTTCTGTCTGACACCCTCCTTCGCCCTCAACCCTGCAACTAAAATTCATCAGTGATTTTTAGTGCTACAATGCCTCAAGCGCAGTCTGAGACATAGTCTGACGTGAAGGGCGCTATATAAATGCAGGTTTTGTTTGCTGTTGTTGTTGTTATGATTGCTTTAACTATCACAATGTCTCTCAGATCACCTCAAACAAACCTCAGCTCCTGAGCGAACACAGAACCAGCCTTTTTCCAGAACCTTCAATTCTTAAATTCAGGTTCAGAATAAACAGGATCAGCTGGAATTAAAACCAGCTTCAAGGAACAGAACAACATGGACAGTGAAATAGAGGCGCTGAATGTTTGATCTTTAGCAGACGAGAGCGTGTGTGCCAAAACTCCCACTCTGCGTGGGCGGTGTATTGTGTGCCCATATACACACCCTCCCCTCCTGTCCCGACACACACACTCACTCACATACATACACACACAACAGACATAATGCCTCATCCACCTGCACCCACATTGAGTACAATTTCCATGGACACCACAATGATCTGACTCACTGTACCTGAATCTCTTTGTTGCTGTAGTTAATAGCATTCAATTCAGCTCCAGCCCACAGTGTTTTTATAGGAGGCCGTCTCCAGACCATTGCAATGCCATTTGTTCTTTTACTATTAGTGATTAATATTATTCACCCCCGACACACAGGACCTCGCGCACACACACACACACACACACACACAGGCGCGCGGACTGGCTGGGAACACTCACTCATTCACATGGTCAAAATGCAAGTTTCTCACAAAGAATCATTTGGGGCGATGATTGACACAGAGGGAGCTGGTGAGATTGATAATCCCCCAAGTGGGGGCTGTGGATTATACTCTGTGTTTGCAGCTCTCAACCCAGACCAGTGGCAATGGGATGCCTCCTGTGAATGTCTCCGTGTGAGATAAGTGAGTTTGGGGCCAGGATCAGCCCTACTCCCGGCGGGGATTGATTCACCACAAACTGTGCCATCAATGATTAATCCTGGGAGAATCTCAGTGAGAGATACTTGGGATATCAGCAGTAGGCAGTGGGAAGGGTTCCACTCTCAGATAGGGAATAAGAGAGCAAGCTTCAAATTGGGGCAATTTATAAATTCCTGACAACTGTCTAGTGGAATCCTGTAGCTCAGTGATTAGAGCATTCACCTCGCAAGCAAGCAGAGCCGAGTTCGATTCCTGGGCGGGGCAAAACCTTAGGCAAGTTCCCTTACTCCACACAGCTCTGTTTCCCGAGCAGAAAGTAGGAACTCAGTTGTTTAGTCCATTGTTGGATCGCTTTCTGAGGTTAACAATTCCTTCAGAAAAAATATATCGGTCTCACTCAATCCACGATTGTTTGTGGGTCACAGTTGTGAACAATTGGCTGCCGCGTTTCCCACAACATACACAGTCACTCTACTTTACAGCATAACCCTTTGAGATGTCTAGAAAACATGAAAAGCGCTATATCGAATATAAGTTTTCTTAATATCCTGTGAAGCGCTTTGAGACATCTCGAAGACGCGTTAAGGCGCTGTATCAAATGCCCAGGGTTATTATACCTAGGATTGGACAAGGATAACAACTGCATGTGGGAAGAGAGATCAGGGGGTGGCTGGGGTCTGTGTATTTGTACTACAGCCAGCAGCAACCTTTAGGTGAGGAGAGAAAAGGGAGAGGGATAGAAAAGCATCTCTCACAGGTACCTGCACACATCTGCTCTCTGTTTACCTCCAGAGGTGTGGTGTACAACACAAGACCTAATTGGGAGGGACTGTGCCGTGCCTGTTACAGTATCACACAAACACTCTCTCAACCTGCGCTAACAAATAACCCGATCCATCGCCACAACTGCAGAGGAACGTAATGACGTTTTGCCCACAAAATAATACAGTGACTACACTTTACAGTGTATCCTGTGAAGCTCTTTGAGACACCTCGATGACAGAATAAGGCGCTGTATCAAATACAATGATTATCATTACCAAACAAGAGTGTAAAAGCGCAATCAATAAAATCCGAAATCTGCACCTTTCCATATCTCCTTCAGAATCTGGGTGGATTTATCGGTTTATTAGTTTGTCCCCACGTCAAGCACTGCATTGTAAAAGCTGAGAAGCTCTCCCAGTGGGTGAGAAAGCAGCATTCACACTTTCCCTCCTCATTTCATCTTCGGAGATTATCTGTTTGATTATCTGTAACGAGATGCATACCACCACTTACTGTCCCTCTCTTCCCATCCGTCTCTCCCTCCCTCCCTCCCTCCCTCCCTCCCTCCCTCCCTCCCTCCCTCCCTCGCTCTCATCTCCCACCTCTCCCCCTTTCTTCCCCCTGTCCTCTCCACACTCCTCCCTCTTTCTCTCTCTCCCCACTACCTGCTTCTCCTCTTCGTCTTTCTCTCCTTCTCCCCCCTCTCCCCCCTCCTGTCTCTCCCACTCTACCCCTCCTGTCTCCCCTTGTCCCATCCCATCCCTTTCTCTCTCCTCACATTTGTATCTATGGTGGATTTGAGGCTGTGAAGCTGACATAGCCACAGGTGCTTTTACCTGGAGGTTTGCAGTGCGGAGTGAGGTGAGGATGGAGCTCAGTGTATATACAGGCAACTCACTTTACAGTACATTCTGTGAAGCGCTTTGAGACACAGTCTTAAAGACGTGAAAAGCGCCATATCAAATGCAAGGATTATTATTACTGTATTATTAATGTACAACCTACTGATAGTTCACACACACAGCGAGAAAGAGAGAGAGAGAAAACGAGAGTAAAGTCGGAGCCTGAGATCTCAACAAAACTCAAACCGTTCCCGATCAAGTGGGGAGTACATCCCCTCACTCACCTCGGGCAGACAGTTTCTTGGTGTTGATAATTTTGGCTGCATAATCCTGTCCAGTTAGAGTCTTCACACATCTCTTGACCACAGAGAAAGCTCCCCTGAAAAATCACCCCAAAACACATATTAACATTCGCAGTCAATCCCAAACAAAGACAAAACAGAATCGATGGCTTGAGCAATCATTGTGTGTGTTTGGTGTGTGGTTGCCTTACTTTCCCAGCTCCTCATAAAGCTGATATTCCTCACTGAACCTGGTGCATGTTATCGTTGCCATGTCGTTGGTACTGTATCTCCCTCTCTGCCTCTCTCTTTCTCTCTCGCTCTTCCCTTCCCTTCTTCAGCCTCTAGCTCCTCCAAACCTTTTGATTGACAGCTCACCCAATGATAAACGTGGAAGACACAGCCAGTCCTAATCTCACTCTCTCCACATCACTCCCCTCACCCTCATCACACACACACACCCACATCCAACCCGTCCAGGTTTCCAGGGCAACAGCATCCAGCTCTAAAGAAACCACTTTAACTCTTTAATTACTGGATGTTCAGCGCTGTGTGTGAGAGAGTGAGTGTATGTGTGTGAGAGTGAGTGATTGAGTGAGTGTGCACACACCCCTGACTTTATTCAGAAAAACAGCCCCATATCAAATAGCTAAGGCTATAGACTGGCAACAAAGCAGATTTTGTTATTGACTAAAAAATAATCTCTGGCCTTCAAACAAAAAAGGGAAACAGAGAAACGTGATTGGAAGCAGATTATCCCTCTGCGTGGGGTTGAGTTTCTGGTCTACAGCCCGATCAATAGGGTTTAACATGCTATAGTCTATCGGTCAACTTTAACTACTCTTTGATTCTTTCTCTATTGAAAAAGTTGAGTAAGCTTCCTTACTCCACACCCACGCCTCCGTTAGCCTAGCAGTAAGTAGGAATCTGTTTGTTAGTCGAGCGGCCAAATCGCTTTCCTGGGGGTTAATAATCCCTCCAAAGTACAATTTTTTTTAAATTAAGAATAATATTTTAAAAATTGGTCACTCAATTTGATCACTGTTCATGGGGACGCTGCTGTGCACAATTGGCTGCTGCATTTAGCCCACAAAATACAGTCTATTCAACATTACATTCTATGAAGCGCTTTGAGACGTCTCTAAAATATGATAAAGCACTGTATCAATATGCAGGGATTATCATCATGGTTATATTATTGTACAAAAGATATTACAGTATTATGGACTAGAAATCTCCGAGCTTTCAACAAAAGAGTAAACAGAGAAATGTGATTGTGAGGAGATTATCTCTGTGTGAGGGTTGAGTTTTTGGTTTCCAACCTGATCAATAAGCTTTTAAGCTCTGTGAGCGCTACCCTGCGTGAGGAGCGCTATATAAATACAATATAATATAAATACAAGTTGTTGTTGCTGCTGTTGTTGCATAGCCTGGGTAGGTGGATACAGCTGATAGCCCCTCTGTCAACCATGAAAAGGCCACTTATTCTGTCACACACTCGAAACAGGGACTTCAATAGTGACCTAAATGCAATCTCAGCTTCCAATAAAAAGCTTTCTGTCCACGACTGTCGCCTCGGGAAACACTCCTCAAATGTTACCGTTAAAAGATAACAGATCCTCATCGCAGGACGCTTGGCAGAGGGGCAGGTTTGGCTGCCAAGACTCTCGCTTTGTCTCTCCCAGCCCTTGGCCTGGGGCAATGGGTCTGCAGTCACACCAGGGATTCCCACGCACTGAGCTCTCGGTTTCAGGCAACCCAATCAGCAGAGCCTGGGCAGCGGCACAAACCATAAACCCTTTATTTAGAGACATTTACCTCAAATAATATTGCCAAGTGCTGACAATGGGAGGGATGGTCATTGAGCGAGAGGGCCAAGAGATCTTGGCCCTCTCAACAAATAACATTTACACAGCGCCTCTCATGTCGCGAGGACATCCCCAAACGCTGGATAGTCAGGGAGGTGGAACCGAGCTGGGCGGTGGGGGGGGGGGGGGGAGGGGTTTGGAATAAAACAATACAAAATAAGAACGGGGTAAAAAGCTCACAATTTATTCCATTAATGTGTGGTATTTTATGCTAAAATTCTTTTAAGAACGGCAGGTTTCAACACGATTCAGGGAAGAGGGAGAGTGTGTGTGGCTCAGGAGAAGGGGAGCTCAGGACAGGCAAGAGAATGGTAATGAGCCTGGTTGTGTCAAGTGAAGAAAAATATTAATTATAATAATAATAGCTTGGTCATTTCAATCCATGACTGTTTGTGGGTCGCTGCTGTGCGCAATTGGCTGCTGCATTTTGCCCACAAAATATACAGTCAATTCACTTTACGGTGTTTTCTGTGAAGCGACTTGAAATGTCTAGAAGACGTGATAAGCTGCTACAACAAATGCAAAGATTCTTATTCTTGTTGATAAAAAAACAAGTCGGGTTTGGAGATAGTCGGAGGCCAGAAGTGAGGAGAGACTCTGCTGTTGCATGATGAACATAATAATAATCCTTGCATTTGTTATAGCACTTTTCATATCTTATCGACGTCCCAAAGCATTTTACAGAATATACTGCAAAGTGTATATTTGTGGGCGAATCGTGGCAGCCAATTGCACACAGCAGTGTCCCACAAACAGTTGTGGATTGAAATAACCAATTTGTTTTATTATTGTAGGGGGTGTTTTTGGATGGATTATTATTCGGCATGTGAAGAAAACTTGCCCAAAGTTTCGCCCTGACCTGCCTGGATTTGAACACAGGTCTCCCCAGCTTGGTCTCCCCAGCTTGCAAGACAAGTGCTCTAACCACAAAGCCATAGGAGCTCCTCAAGGCTCCTGAAGGTTTGTGTATGTGTGTGAGTGAGTGAGTTTGTGTTGTGAGTGAGTGAGTGTATGTGTGTGAGAGTGTGAGCGAGCGACGCTGAGGCTTACTGTAACAGATGGCTCTGAATCGTGTGGGATTGTTGTCTCGACAGAAACTGAAGAACCAACATTATATTCTCTCTGAATTAATTTGCTGACAGAATCTCTCCTCCCCTCCCCTTCCCTCTCCTCCCCTCTCCTGCCCTCCCCTCAGCTGGCCCTGCCCTGCCCTCCCCCCAGCTGGCCCTGCCCTCCCCTCACCTGCCCTCCCCTCGCCTGCCCTCCTCTCGCCTGCCCTCCCCACTCCTGCCCTCCCCGGCAGGAACGCAGTTTTCAGTGGTTTTCCCAGAGCAGTTTGGTCAGGAGGATTTCTTTATTATAATTTTTTTTAAAGAAATTATTATCCCCCCGGAAAAATACAATCCACCAATTGACTAACAACCGGGTTCCTATTCACTGCTCGGTAAACAGAGGCATGTGGAGTTAGGAAACCTGCCAAAGGTTTTGCCCTAGCTGGGAATTGAACCAGGTCCTCTCGCTTGTGTGGGCGAGGGCTCTAGCCACTGAGCTACAGGACTCCAGTAGACACGTAACCACATTCTCTTTGGATTGGTGATGGGCTTCCGCACTGACTGTGGCCAAATAGGTTCCCAGGGCACGGTTCCATCGTGGAAGCCTCAAAGCTTCTTGTCGACAGGTAGATTATCTCTCGCTTTCTCCCCATGTCTCCTCACGACCCGATGATTCACTCACACTTCAACCTCTTTCACACACACATCACAAGTGGCTGTTTCACAAATGTCACAAATTAGACAGTGAAAGGAAGTCACAGTTGATGCTGCCAACGCTTGGTAAACGTTGAGCATTATACGTATCTCAGTGTTCCCCTTGTCTCTGTTAAAACCTTCCAGCCATTGCTTTAACCATTGGTTTATTTGATCCACACTGCTTTCCCTATGTGTTCAATATTCCTATTGGTCACAGTTTAGTCGTTAGGCCTTTTTATAATTTAACAAGACGCGATTATCCCCAAGGGATACACAAACAGCCTGACCCTGAGCAACACTCTGTGTGTCACCTGTTTGCCGTTTCACTTTCCTAGTCAAGACTTTTGCTCTAGTCAGATTTCCAATTAAATGCCAATTTGTGTCTGATTAAAATAATAAGAAACCATAGCATTAAAATGATCCAAGCCAAACTGGTGTCACCTTCCTTCCCCACAATATTGAGCTGACTGCTCCGATCCCAGGACTTTCCTCTTTTCCCTTCCTCTTTATGATCTTCCTCTTTTAATCATCAGAATCCTGGGCAATTCAGGAGTGTTCACTGGCCATTGTATTGAGTTAATCCTTGCGTTCAATATAGCGCCTTATCACATCATTGAGACGACTCAAAGAGCTTCGCAGAATATACTGTCAAGTGAATTGACTGTGTATTTTCATTTTGTCTGTGAAACGCAGCAGCCAATTGCATACAGCGGTGTCCCACAAACAGTCGTGGATTGAGTGACAGAATTTTTTTAAGGGATTATTACACCCAGCAAGTGATCCTCCAATTGATTAACAACTGGGTGCTTTCTTACTGCTAGGTAAAGAGAGGCATGTGGTCTAAGGTAACTTTCCTAATGTTTCACCCTGTCCTTCTCTCTTGCGAGCTGTTTGGAGTTGTTTCATTGTTTCATCATGAGAGAGACAGGGCGTTCCTTCCCACTGATAGTCCTGTTTGTAATATGTTCAGACACTCACTTTCCTTGTTAGCCGCAGAATGCCGCTTATGTAATGAATGTGTGATGTAAGTTTCACATTGCAAGACGAAAAAATATTCCTCAGATAGTAATGTGGTAATGGTAAGATGGTAATGTGTTTATCAGACAGAGCGAGAAGTCCAGAGCAGAATAATCAGACCTGTCCACAAAACAGCTTGTGTTTGTTTGGCAGAAATATCCCCTTATCAAGAATCGGTTGAAATGAAATTGACAGCCTAACAGGAAGGGCAGGGGAATAATAGAGACTGTACAAAGAGCACCACGTCACATTAACATTAGCATGAACATTAAGGGAGTGTTTGATTTACTGTTACTGCACTGAGGAGAATTAGCCAGGCCACACAGTTCCGTCAGGTCAGCCAGCCTGCTCTTAAATTAAAATAAATCAACATCTGGGTTTCTAAATGACACATCACCGCCGGCGCCAAATATTATCTGAATGAATATTGAAGCAGGAAACTGTGACAACTGGCTCGGACAAGGAGACAAAAGGCGTGACTCATATTGGCTGAGATCTAACAGGGTTTGGTCTTGCGAAGCTCCTTTAAACTCCTACACTGGGAATATGGACCCAATGTTCCTGACTCCAGGAATGGCAAGCTATGTAGTCTCATCTGGTTAGCCACTAGACTGAATCACGTCATTGAGAAGTCTCAAAGCACCGGACAGCAAATAGTGGGAAGTGAATTGACTGTGTATTCTGTGGGTAAAACATGACAGCCAATCGCACACAGTGGGTGTCCTGGCAGTTTCCATGCTGCGTTTGTGTCCCGTCATTTCGCTCACTTGCTGTGCATTCCTCACCACCAAAGGTCACACAGCATCATTCCTGCCATGTAGATTTGGGAATATAATCATTATTCCCAAGCGATTCCCTGATGCTCAGACTCCTGCACAGTGAGGCTGTGCCTCTCACCTCTCCCTCGCTGTCAGCCATGCACCATTACATCGGAAAGGTCCCGTCAAACGGAAGGAAGTGTGGACTGAGAGATATTGGTCAATCTTTCAATTTCCTTCTGTGCTTCTCTCCCTCCCTCCGCCATTCCCTCCCACATGCCCACTGCCCCACCCACCCCCACCCACTTGGCAGTTGACCTGAGACCTTGGGCACGTCCTGGGACAGCTAACGCTCGTAGCCACCAATCCCTGCAGATCCTCCCAGGTGGGGTGGGGGGTGATGGGAGGGGGGAAGGGAAAGAAATGCTGGGCTCCCCTCCACAGTGTCAGGCCCATTGTATTCCTCACCGGTGAGGAACCATAGCAACCACCATCCACTGCTTGTAACTAGGTCGTTCTTCACAGTTATTCTTTCCAGAATTTTCTGAATATCAAACATAAGTTGAGAGAAAAAAACAAATCCTAAAGCAGCCAGTCAGGCCGGCCTGTCTTAGCATTCGTCACAACACAGTGGCCTCGCACTTGGTCACCCACTCATTCACTCAGTCACAGAGACGCCTCAAAACGCCGTATGAGACTGAAACTTGAATTGATAACCAAGGCTATTTTTCTGTCTGAAGAACTGTCACTGTATTTTCTGGGTTTTAATAAACGCCAAATTACAACATTCTACTGAGTGACAACATCATCATCATCACACAACTGTTGAATCTGAAATTGTAAACGCATTTAAAAAGGGATTGGTTAAGTGATGGAAGAGAAAGAATAGAGAGAGAATGGGGAGTGGGGTTAGAGTAGAGAGCTCCGGTGGGGGGAGCGAGCACCAGCACAGACACGATGGGAAGAGGGAGAGAGAGAGAGAGAGAGAGAAAGAGAGCAGGGGAATGGGATTAGAGAAGAGACGTAATTTTATGAGTAAACACTTGTGAAGCAGAATGAAGTACCCTTTCATTACATAACCACACAGATTTCTGCAGAAATTGCCATAGTATCGCCTCCCAGTTTTCAGATGACTGTGATCATTATATGAAAAATTTCCTGAGGCTCCCGCACTGTGAAGTGCGTGTGCTTTACGAAGCTAGCACAAGATACAAACACTACGTGTAACCCACAGCGTTTCGGAATATCTTTAGGTGAATAATAATCTCTAAATTTCAACTGATCTAAAAAACAAATCTAGGTAGATTTGGTAGTGATTGCCCAGCAAGGCAAAGCTTGCGAGACAGTGCTCACAATAGCAAGCTGGTTAGACTCCAACTGTTACTCCAACGCGTACGCTGGGCTCCCCCTCCCCAAGCCTTGGTTCTCGCCACCTCGTACTCTCTGGAATTAGGTAACCAGGATTCGTCCTTCCAGAGAAAGAGAGAGTGAGAGAGTGCATCCTATTCCAACAATCTCTCGCTGGGATTTCCATGTGTAGGTGGGATACGTGAAAATCTCAAGTCGGGTTTGGAGACTCTTAAGCAACGGTGATGTGTTTTCCGTGTGTGTCAGACGCATGACTGGGCACAAAAAAACATGCTCCTGAGTGGCTCAAATTAGGAAAAGTCTGTTCATCCCTGATGTGTAGGGACTTGGGTGTTTTAGTTGGGAACTCAAAGAGAAGTTACAGTTGGTGTGGGCTAGAAAAGGAGATAAATCGAGTTACTGCTCCTTACCCACTCCTTCTTTCCCTTTTTTATACACAGCGTCTGTATGGCTGGCAGGACAGGTAAGTGCTTGCCTGAGTTATCACAGGGACCTTTACCCTGGCACCTTAACAAGAGGAGAACAACATAGGTAGCTAATGGCTGGAGCAATGGATGGCTACTGTACTGTACTGATCTGTAGGTCTAAACTGCTCATGATCTCAATCACAATGATCTAGTCACCAATGGGCAGGTTCAGATCCGAAACACTGACTGTCCAGAGCCTTGGGACATCCTCTCAACGTGAAAGGCACTAAACATAAATGTAATTTTGTTGTTGTTGTGCTCCTGATATGCTGCTTCTAGAATCATAGAATCTTACAGCACAGGAGACCATTCGACCTATCGTGCCTCCACCTGCTCTTTGAAAGAGCTGCCAACTCATTCCCACCTCCCCCCTCACCTCTTACCCCATAGCCCTCACATTTTTTTTCCTTTCCAAGTACAAATGCAATCGGCTTTTGAGAAGCTGCTGTTGATTTGATCTATAAACTTTGCCTCATCGTGGTTTGAGTGAAGATTTTCCTTTTTTTCCATGGCTGAGGAAGTAATAAGCAGCTGGCGAGATGTAGTGCCTTCCCACAAGGGATTAGCAGCTGAAGTGAGACGGGGGCACAATATGAGAGTGAGTTATAACCAACAATGACACATCACACCCACAAGCACTCTGGCTCTGGAGCAGGGAGGAGGCTGTGGATATTAATGGGAATTTCACCTTGTTCTTTTCTACCATCTCAGCAGGAACGGCCCTACATCCTGAACGTTTACATCCAGTGATTTTCTTTCTTCATTAACAGGCGGTTGATTTTCCTTGAGAATCACCACTTCGATATTAATAATCTCCTCCATCCTAAAATTCCAGAGATGTCTAAACTAACCAGTATTTGTGTTAAAAAAAAAAGGCCCTATAAAGGGATTATGATCTTCGATGGGTCACAGTGGAGCGGTTAGAGTATTTGGCTTGCAAACGAGGGGACCTGGGTTTGATTCCCAGGCCGGGCAAAACCACAGACAAGTTTCCTTACTTCACACAGCCATTTACAGCACTAAGTAGGAACCTGGTTGTAAGTCGAACAGCAGATCGCTTTCTGGGGAAATAATCTTCAATGAAATAATAATACTATAATTTAGTCACTCAGTCCATGCGTGATTGTGGAAATCTGCTGTACACAATTGGCTACCACGTTTCACCTACTAAATATACAGTCAATTCACTTTACCGTGGATCCTGTGAAGCTTTAATAATGTGCTAAGGCATTATATCAAATGCAAGGATCATTATGAGGAACATTTAGAGCCAGACACCGAAAGAAAAAGGTAGCAGAAATACGCTGACTCTGTGATAGATTCACGACTGATTAGAAACTTTAACATGGTGTTGATAGGATTTGTCAACAGCTGTAGTTGGATATCGTACCAGACACTCACAAGAAACATCAGACGCCTTTGAAGATTCAGAAAAAGTTGTAGCTAATTGTCTGGTAAATTGGATGAATTCTGTAGTGGAGAGCAAGGCAGCTACACAGCACACAAAGAGCTGGGTGTCTGTCTGTGTTTCCAGGGGTTGTGTGTACACTGCGAGATAGAGAAGAGCAAATATTGGTGTAGCTTTCACTAAAGATTGTGACTGTGATATTGTAACTATCCCCCCAGTGACTGAGGGAGGGAAGATTTTTTTTTGCTCATTTGTTGCATTTCCAATTTTCTCCTTCCTTCAGGAATGAGATGCCTTTTTTGCGTCCCCTAAGGTGATTGTCAGCTGGGGAGGTGATGTATCTCTGCCGCTCCTGTATATTCCTGTGCCCCGCAGAGGAGTTGTTTACACTGATCTTTATTTCAAACCTAATCACCAATCTACGCAACATTCTGAGTGTACCACGGAGGCTGAGCCACGGGAACGTGTAACATGTCTTAACGTGTAAAATGCATTAAAGCCACGTGGCTTTCTCATCCATGGTCCCAAATACACCTTGTGGAACAGAGTCAGTGAGTTACCAGAAGGGAGGGTTGCACCCAGTAATGCACTGCTGCTCCTCACTGTTTACTGTGAATTAATTAAGCTTGTAAGTAAGCAGCAACATGCAAGCTTCATCTAATTACTCCTCCTAATTGTTTACTCGGCACCAGTTCTGTGGGAGCTTAGCGTTCAATGTTTCTTCTGACTTAAACGGAGCCACTCGTTCTACTTAAACGGAGCATTATTGCAGCTTTCACCGTGACCCGGGAATGTGGACGGACAACATTAGCAGGAGTTTCACTGTAATGAACACAATGTCACCCAAATGTTTCTGGTATGAGGTGATGCACTGACCGACATTCTGGTGAAATAAATTCTGATTAAAAGAGAAACAGTGACCCAGTATTAGCCACAACCTAACCCAGATCCCAGATGTTTTCTGCCCTAGGTTTCAATAATTCAGATCTCAGCTGTTGCCTGAATCCCTCAAAAGACTGAACAAGTCTTTTATTTTTAACCTGTCTAGCACTGAGGTTCCCTGGTTGACGCTAGTTGATGAATTATCCAGTGTGGGACTGAACTGATCAGCCTTTCCCTGGAAAGTCCTGTATTTAGGCTAGGATCTATGTTGCTGGCTGATCTTTGTGAAGTAGGATTTCACTTAAAATTCTCCCCCCATCATGTTTTGAGGGATAACTATCTCAGGTTTTAGCTCTTGAATCACTGACACAGACAGTTTGACCAATATAGGAAGATGACACGTAAGAAAAAGTGGGCAGCAGAACTTCCCTACTCTTATATTCTAACCCTTTTGTAAGAGTGAGAGAAACGCAATGTAAAACTGCTTCCCATTGAATGTTCCCCATCAACGATCACTTTCCGGTCAAGGCCAAACCATCTCCTTGTGGCTGACATTAATCCTATCCACAGTCCATCCATTGGTCCCCTGTATAATTACTGTTAACATTCCTTATCTCTCTTGCTGTTGGTCCACATCACTGTGCACTTTCTAATGAAGTTGCTGTGGTTGGGAGTAGGGCCCGGCGATATATCGACATATCGGTTATATCCGATATAATTTTCGTATCGATATGCCGATATCGGAATTTTAAAAATATCGATATATCGCAAATATCGATGTATCGTTTCTGGCGATATATCGGTATATATATCGGTATAATGCGGACTTTTTCAACTTAACTTGTCAATATCCGAATGCGCGCGCACACCGGAATGCGTGTGCGCATGCGCAGGACAAAAAACCTTGCGATATCAATATGGGCAAACCGATATATCGATATCGGAAAATTTCCATATCGACGGACCCTAGTTGGGAGTGATTTTTTTTGTGGCTTCTGAAAATAAAGGGGTGGTTACAATAAAGATGACACCTTTCCCCACCCTCCCTATCATTCTCCTTTAAGTAACGTCATTGTGGCCAAAGAGAGAGGGTAACACGGAGGGTAACATCTTGCTTTCTCTCACTTTGAATCCTTTGGGTTGAGAAGCTGCTGGCAAGCAGGCTAGACCAGGAAACTAAATGGTTTTAGACTTTTTATAGTTATTAAATAAGCAGTGATTTGTGCCACAAAGTAGACAGTTCCTCTACCCCCGGGATAACTTCCCTGTACAAACTTGCGCTTAAGTGAAAGAATCAATGGATTCACATTTATTTACCCAAAGAAACAGCTTGTTCCAACCAACAAATCTGATGTTTATCTCTAACCAAGTCCCCCACAGTCTCACACCACTCTCTCTCTCTCTCGCTCACACCGTCCATTTACCCATCAACGTATATTAGTTGCAAACCGGATTTTGCAGGAATGAATTGGAATGTCGATTTTGTAGAAAAATCCAGTCAGTAAAACGGCTGGAGTAAATAAACACACGGCGAAGGAATTTCACTGGGAATTTCTGAATGAATACAAAGGGATCCGGTTTGCTGATACAGTACCACAAATCAGAGCCCAAGGCTTCCGGTTTGAAGATCTTTTCCTCATCCTTGGGCTCAGCGAAGCTCAGATCCTGTTTGACATGATCCTTGTGTTCAGTTTCTTAAAGAATGATCGAAGTTTACAGATTTTACACGCTTTTTTCTTTCTCTTGGTCTTGGCCACGTACTTCTGCTCGACCTCGGCCTCCTCCTCGCTGGCCCACGGCCCCCAAGCCCCCCCGTGCAGCTCAGGGTTAGCTCGGGGGTCCTCGGGGGGGTAGCGCACGGGGATGGAAGTCTCGTGGTAATGGGCCAGCCTGGCCAGGAGCCGCTTGACCACCTCAGGCCGCGAGTCGGAGAGGTCAAAGCGCTCGTATGGGTCACCAGTCACGTTGAACAGCCAGACCGACTTCTTAACCCTGCTCCTCAGCCTCTCCAGGTTCCACCAGCTGCCGGGGAAGTTGGGCAACATCTGTGGTGGGATCCAGTCGCTGTGGCCCGGGTCTCCGGTCATGAGTTTCCAGTCACCCACCCTGATGGAGGCCTGGATCGCTGTGTTCCAGATGTCAAAACCGTCCTCCCAGGAACCGTACTTGGCCTGGCTGTACAGGGGGTCGATGTTGTGCAGGATCTCGGTTCGCGGCGATCTCTTGCCCTCGCTGATCGTCGACCACAGATCATAACCATCCAGCGGCGGTGACACAGTGAGGTTACCCTGGGCGAGAGAGACCAGGGTCGGGTACCAGTCGGTGATGTGCACTAGGGATTTACTCACTCTTCGTTTCTTCTTAATCAGTGGGCTGTGGACGAAGCCAATCCCTCGTATCCCACCTTCCCAATAGGTCCCCTTCCGCCCTCGGAGAGGCCAGTTACTGCCCCCAGAGAAAGGCTGGCCCCCGTTGTCGGTGGAGAAGATGATGATGCTGTTTTTGTAATACCTGTATTTCTTGAGGGCCAACGTGATGTTCTTAATGGCTTCGTCCATGCAGGTCACCATAGCTGCGTACTTCCTGCGAGCCACATTGCCCAGGGACCTGTACTGGTAGATGTATTCCTTTGGGGACTGCAGGGGAGTGTGCACTGCCTGGAAGGCCAGGTAGATAAACAGGGGCTCCTTGGGATTGTGAGAGGCCAGGAGTTTGCTGACGCGCTGGGCATACAAAGAGGTCGAGTACTTCCCGCTGTGCTCCCAGGCCACGTTCTCACCGTCGTGCAGGTCGAAGCCGCAAACTCCCGGCCCGTCACAGTTGTCATACGTGTAGTAGTCGGTGCTGCCAGTCAGCGTGCCGAAGAAGGTGTCAAAGCCACGTCTGGTGGGCAGGCACTCCTTCTTGTAGAAGCCCAGGTGCCACTTGCCCACCATGTGGGTGGAGTAACCGGCCTCCTGTAGCTTCTGTGGCAGGGTGACTTGGTCCAGTGGCAAGCAGTTGGGTTGCCTGGGTCTGATGATAGAGTGTTGGAGACCAGTGTGGATCTGGTACCTGGGGAAACACCCAAGCAACACGGTTAGCATCTCGTACAGAACAGGTAGAGGGTAAGTCATTACTCTGACTTATTTATACAGCAGCATAGCAATGCTCTGGGGTTTTTCCTAACCAGAGGCAATGATTTGTTGAACTAATAGACAGAGGAAAATTATTCCCATTAACCTGGACGATAATAATAATAAATCATGCATTTGATATAGAGCTTTTCCCATCTTCTAAAACGCTTCACTGAATATACTGTATATACTGACTGTATTTTATGAGTGAAGCGCAGCAGCCAATTGCACACAGCAGCGTCCCACAAACAGTCATGGATTGAGTGACTTTTTTGAGCGATGTTACCCTCGGAAGGCAATCCACCAATCGACTAACATCCAACCGGGTTCCTACTTACTGCTAGGCTTGTGTGCTGAGCAAGGACACTTGCCTAAGGTTTCACTTCCTGCTGTCCCCTCAGCCTAGAGACATTGACCAGCATTTTACATTCACAAAACATTGGCAATTACTGTTCATCGGCTCGGTGCTGCTGGGACCGGGGGCCGCTGTTACTGTGAACCAGCCTCAAAAGTGATCAGTGATGATTTCCTCCCAGTTATGACATCCCCCTCCAGGCGGGAAAATACATTCACAGCCTCCCCGACAGCTCAAATGCCCGTTAAACAGCCATTATTAGCAATGATTCTATTTGGCTCCAATTACGGCTCAGGATCTGCGCTGGACGGAGCACTGGGTGTGAGAGACGCGCCTCTGATCACTGAGAATTCCTCTCAGATTAGCTCTCAGTGGACCCGAGGGGGAGTCACAGATCTGGGGCTCCTCACCCACTATCAGAGCACCTTTTAATTGAAATGACGTACGCAGCAATAATGAGTGTCCTGTCTAAATAATCCGAGCTTTTTTTATTTCCCAGGTTTTCACCTCCCAGAACAACTCACCCCTCGTTTCCCAGCGACCTCCTGCGCAAACACTGCGCAGCTGAGCCACACAATGGAATCAAAGTTCATTTGAAGAAGGTGGAACCTTTCAGCCAGATGTCTATTAAAACCCTGCATTAGGACACTACGTCCTGAACTTGGCAACACTCTCCCTCTATTGTCTCCACCTTCCTCATCTTCAGGTTGGGCTTGTAGAATTTCCTATTCGACCGTTGACCACAGTTACGTCCCACTCCGCGGTCCGCCACCGTCAAGCTGTTGTTGTAAACGGGTGGCACTGAGGCTGAGAAACTCACTGACAGTATAACTATTATTATTGATAATAATACACAATAATAAAAATGGGTAAGTTCAATCCACGACTATTTGTGGGACACTGCTGTGCACAATTGGCTGCCACGTTTCGCCCACAAATATACAGTCAATTCACTTTACAGTATATTCTGTGAAGCGCTTTGAGACATCGATAAGATGTGAAAAGCGTTATATCAAATGCAAGAATTATTCTTAACTGCATCTGCTGTCTCTCACCATTGTTCCCATTGTGCTGAGCACCAGCACAGTCACTACACACTGAATGGCCTCCTTCTGTGTTGCAAAAGGGACAGAGGCAATGCAATGCTCCAAACAGACTGTCCAGCACTTGTTTATCTGTTTCCGTCCGATGGCATGTCACGAAGCTGTCTCCTCTGCCTCAATGTCACATCTGCACAGAATCACGTGAGGACGGAGCGAGAGGCCAGAGTGGATCAGAGAGAGCGTTCAGGGACACGATTAGTTGCTGCCTCAGAATGTGAGCCAACTCCCAGGTGCACACTGAGCAGCCAACACTCCCCTCTCAGGCTCCATAAACTCAAAACTCAAAGCCAACAAAACTTTCCTGGTAACTATCAACAACCTCCTCTTTGGTGCACATTTTTCTCCTGTGGTTCTTAACTCTTTATAAAGCCTGTGCAGTCCAGTAGCTTAGTGGTCAGGGCACTCGCCTCGCGAGTTTCGAGTCCCGGGCACAGTGAAACATTGGACCAACAAGAAAGTTACATGAGTATAGCGCATTTCACGTCGGGAGGACGTCCCAAGGTGCTGGATCAGTTTCTTTACCAATTTCTTTACTCCACATGCCTCTGTTTACTGAGCAGTAATTAGGAATCTCCTTGTTAGTCAATTGGAGGATTGCTTTCCAGGATAATAATCCCTTCAAAAATAATAATAATAATTTGTGGGACAGTTTTGCCGACAAAATATACAGTCAATTCACTTGATAGTACATCCCGCGAAGCTCTTTGAGACAATGTGAAGACGTGATAAGGCTGTACGTCAAATGCAAGGATTATTATTAAGGTGAGGTGGAAAGAGAGAGGAGAGAGACCAGTCACAATCTTAACCAAAATAGATACGTCTCAAGGGCCCACAATACACAAAATCCAAAGCTCTTTTGCTGAATATTTAACCAAGGCAAAACAGCAAGATAAGTGGGGAAGGCGAGAGTGAGGTGGTTTAACTGGGAGTAAAACTCTGTTTATATTAGATTACTATAATGTGATTCTAAACTGCATAAATATGAATACATAAACACATGAAGCTGAGACTGAGTCTCGGCCTGTAGCAAACTTAGCATTAAATCAAAGGGATTTCTCAGGCAATAAATGCAAATCAACTGCAGCTCATTAAGTGCTGGCTAAACAAGGATAATACTCGAGTTTTTTAAGGGCAAAGATTTTATTATTATTTGTCTCTTTCTCTCTCTCTCTCTGTCTCTTTCATTGCTGTGCATTCCTAGGCTCTCAACAGCTGCTTTCTGCAAACCCTGTGGTTTGTTTTCCCAATATCCTTTCCTCTTCTGGTACGTTGCACGTTTCTCATGTGCTGTTTAGTGTTTGTGTCAGTGAGTCTGTTTCACTTGGCTTTCTGGCATTTCAACCTTTTCTTACGTTTTATATCTATCTATGTGGAGTCCAGTAGCTCAGTGCTCGCCTCCCAAGCTAGAGGACCCAGGTCCGAGTCCTGGGCAGGGCGAAACATTGGTCGACTTTCCTTACTCCACATCCCTCTGTTTACCCATCAGTAAGTAGGAACCTGGTTCTTCGGCGACTAATGGATCACTTTTCCAGGGATAATAATCTCTTTGCAAACAAAAAAATGTATAATTTGGTCACTCAATCCACGACTTTTTGTGGGACACGGCTGTGCACGATTGGCTGCCGTGTTTCGCCCACAAAATACAGTCAATTTACTATATTTTCTATGAAGGGCTTTGAGATGTATGCATCCGGAGGGTTGTGATTTGTTGGCTTGAAATGAACTTCACGTTAACTCGAACTTCAGCTGAAATTTGACTCCAGCCAAATATGAAGCAGACAGCAGGTCAACCTGTCAACCGTGCATTTGACACAACACCTTATCATGTTATAGACACATCTCAAAGCACTTCACAGAATATATTTTGAAGTGGATTGACCGTATAATCATTTGGAAAAAAAAACATCATTTTATGAGATTTAGAAGTCGGAATTTATTAATTTATTGCAACAAAGCAAATACTTTTTCCACCCCGAAAATGAAAACATATTTCACATTCTTGAATTTGAGGTTGGATTAGAAAAACACAGAACGTAATACAAATTCAGCTGGACTGAATGAATAAATGAATGAATGTATGAAGGAATGAATGAATGAATGAAGGAATGAATGAATGAACCAATTTAATCAGATAGATACATGGAAAAAGTTTGTGTTTCTCGAATTCTTGGGTAAACACAATGTCTGCTGCCGGATGGAAGTTTTAATAATAATATTACAAATAATCCTTGCATTTGATATAGTGCTTTATTATGTTTTCTAGATGTCTCAAAACGCTTCACAGGATATACTGTAAAGTGTAGTGACTTATATTTTGTGGGTTAACATTTGGATTGGTTGGTTTTAAAAATACGAATACCCTGGCACTCTGCAGATATATTCATCATAATATTAACTTGGTAACTCAATCCACGACTCTTTGTGGGACGCTGCTGTGTGCAGTTGGCTGCCACGTTTCGTCCACAAATATACAGTCTATTCACTTTCTCTCAAAACACAAAATACTGCAGATGCTGGAAGTCTGAAACAAAAACAGAAACAACCACCACAACAAAATGACATTTATAGAGCACCTTTCACATCGGGAGAACGCTCGGCAGCAGGTTAGGCAGCATCTACGGAGAGAAGAAAGTTGAGTCAATGTTTCGGGTCCTGAACCCTTCGTTCTGACCCCCCCCATCCCTCCCCCCAGTTCTGACGAAGGGTCGTGGACCCCAAAAGTTGACTCACTTTTCGTCTCTCCATAGATGCTGCCTGACCTGCTGCAGATTGCTCCCAGCCACTTCTGTTTTTGTTTCACTTATCAGTATATCCTTTGAGACGTCTCAAAGAATTGATAAGGCGATACGTTAAATGCAAGGATTATTATCATTGTCATTACTATTCGCTGCCTTGCAGTTAGCCGCAAGCCACAGCCCCAGCCTTACCTCCCTGTGATCAGTTGGCTTCGGGATGGAGTGCAGATGGGTTGAATGTAATAATTCTCCAGTTTAACCCCTTCCGCTGCCAGTCGGTCAAGGGTTGGGGTGTGAATCTCCGAGCCGTGGTACCCGACATCGTGATAGCCTTGATCATCGGCCAGGATGAAGATGAGGTGAGGTTTCTGCTTTACTCTGTTGCCCTTCAAGGGTGTGTGGTCCTCTCCTCCCAGTCCAGTGTTCAGCCAGTCCCAGGATAGATAACCGAAAGACAGCAAACTGACCAGGGAAAAGCCTGTCAGAGCATAGACTGCCATGGTTTGGTTTTCAGGTTAACACACACACATCCCTCCCTCCCTCCCTCCCTCCCTCCCTCTCCCTGCCTCCCTCCCTCACTGCCTGACAGCAACTTTTGGGGGAAAAAAGTTTCTAAGAACTTTTGGATCAAACTTTTCTCAACATTTATTCTGCAAAAGTTCTGAGAGTTTACAGTCTGGTTAAAGCCTTTTTTTTCCTGTTATAATTTCACTGTAAATCAAACACACAAACCCTTTCTCTTCAGAGCCTGTATCTCTGTGTGTGTCTGTGTGTGTCTGTGTATCTCTCTGTGCGTCTCTCTGTGTCTCTGGCTCCGTCTGTCGCTTATACTCGGGCAGCAGCAGTGCAGCCCAACTTGATGACGGTTAGAAAGCACCGCCCCTCGCTCTGTGATCGGACGGTTCCTGGGGCTGTGGCCCTGTCCGGCGTTTCTATTGGCTGCGCTTGATGCCCATCACCGACGGCTGTTACCCTCCCCATCAGGTTAGGTTGCAGGTACAGTTGTGCAAACATGCAGCCAGAAATCTGGCCACCACTGACAGCTACACACACTGACACACATACTGACACACACAGCTGGCCAGGGTCAGGGCTATGCACACACATACACATACTTGCACACACACTGCCACACTCACACCGTATTTTCTGTGAAGCGCTTTGAGATGTATTAACGATGCGATAAAGAACTCTTTATCAAATCATAAGGATTAAAATGCAAGAATTATTAGAAACACCAGAATATTTCCATATTTATTTCACAGACATCAAGACATCTGAGACCTTGCCCTGTGTTAGTGGTGCGGGGGGGGTGGGGGGGGGGGGGGTAGATATAAATTCCAGTTGTTGCTGAATGGTTAATGTCATTAAGCATTAGCTTCCAAAAGTTGAAAAAGTTCTGGGACTCATTTTTGCACATACAGGAATAAAGGAACAGCAGGAAGCCATTCGACCCAACAAACCCATTTTATTTACTTCTTGTCAGATTTTGAAATTTATATTTCTCAATCCTCACTCCGTGTCCCTAATCCCCTTAAAACCCCGTGTCTCTTGTGTTTCCCTGGGGAGAGTGCTTGCTGCATGCTTAGCCGCCTGCTTTCTGCTCTCACATGCCCGAATGACAGGAGAAATAACTTTTTCTTATTCCTGATCCAAGCACATAACCACATAAGCATAAAAGTTTATGTCTCCAGCAGGGATTCTATAAACCATGGATTAAAATTGCCCAATTTGCTAAATCTTTATTCCCAACCCACGTAATCTCTGAGTCAGCAGTTTGAATGTCTGAGACGCCTCCCCACCCCGCCCCCCCACCTCTCCCCCCCATTAGTAACAGATGGGACTAGGCAAGTGAAGTTCTTTTTTTAATAAAGATAAAGATATTTTTAATAAAAATTCTATAATTATGCTGTGAATTTTATACGTTGAAAGAAAATATTTTTAAGTCCAGTCACAGGCTGGAAAAAACCAACGCAGCTCAGAGTAATAATAAACCCTGACATTTACTCAATCTCTCCCTCAAACACTCCGAGACACGACCCTGTGTGAAGGGCGCTGGATATATGCAACTTGTCGTCGTTGTTGTTGTCTTGCCGCTCAATCAGTTTGCTCCCCAATCACAGCAGGCATCAGTGTGGCACACAGCACTTTCAATCAGTGAGTTGTTGTTATATTACCAGTTTCCGGCATCTGAGTGGCCAGTAACATGTTTAATAGCACAATTTAGTGACTCACTTGAGCAGCGGAAAGTTTATAAACTATTAAAAATAAGTTTTAAGAGTTTATTTTGCACAAGGTTTTGCAGTTGCACAACAACTAGTGAGAGGGAGAGGCAGAGCGAGACTGTAACTGTCTGAATCAGCCTCCTCTGAGCCATTGCCAATGTCACATTGAGCTACCATAACATGTCCATTGTAACCAAGCCTTACACCTCAAGATGCTTTACCCTCTCATTCTGGTCCTTATTGGCAGGACATTGTCTCCTTATATCTGTGATGATTGGTACAGCAGATTAAAGGATACTGGGAAATGATTGATCCAATTGTACAGCTTGTGTCAGTGTCCAGCAACAACACAGCTTAGAGACACAATAAAGCTCCCACTGCACATTCCCAGGTCTGGGTTAGAGACACAGTAAAGCTCCCTCTACGCTGTGCATCCATCCGTCTACACTCCCATGTCGGGTTTAGAGACACAGTAAAGCTCTCTCTACATTGTGTGCCTGTCCACACTCCCAGCTGGGTCAGGGTGAGAGATACAGTAAAGCTCCCTCTACACTGTCTGTCCATCCACACTCCCAGGTCAGTGACAACACAGGTTAGAGACACAGTATAGCCTTTTTGTCAATATCTTTAAATCTGATTTCCTTGCCTATTGCCCATCACTGCAGTTGTTCAAGTTTTCAGACATCTGTTTACATTGAAAGGCCTTACCCTGTGAGACTTAAGATGAAGACTTCATTGTGTAATTGAGTATGTGTCCAGCAGAGGGAAGCAATAGAGGAGATAAAGCAGCCATTAGTCTGTGAGCTGAGGGGCTGAGATCAGTCACTGACTGGTGGGAGCAGTTAGGAACGTACCATGTCACCACCTCTCCCCATTCCCTGCCACACATCGTTCTCGGTTGGGCTCGTTATGATCCAAGTGGGAATCGGAGAAACAACTTGCATTTAGAGTCTCGGAGCGATTATCAATGACAGAGCCCAATGCCGAGCCAACGATTAAGGAGCGACAAAAGACACACCCGATGTCCTTCCTGCTTTATCTAATCAGGAGAGAAGAGATAGAGAGAAGTGTTTGGCTTGCCTGCCATTTTCCAACAGTAGATACTCTATCTCTGAATCACAGTTCTGTTTTGTCATAATAATAATAATCCTTGCGATTATCAAATTGGAACCTATAGCGTCTTATCATGTCTTCGAAGTGCCTGAAGCACTCTGTCGGATGGGTAGAGAGTGCAGGCTGGACGAGGCTTTCAGGAGGAAGGACGTAATTGTAATTTCAAGCCAAGAATTTTAAAATGATTTCTCCTCCGTCAGTCCCATCCGGAGCGGCCGAGCACAGCAGGAGCCGCCGTGGAAGATGTTCAGACAGAGATGTTTGTGTGTGTCGTGTGATTCCCTGAACCAGATAACAGCTGAGGCACACTCAGCCAGTAAACACAAGAGATTTCCACCCTTAGAACAACTGGGAGAGAGAATGCTGTTTCTCCATTTAGATTGTTATCGTTTGGTTCTGAGGCGCCACCCAGTGTGAAGGGCGCTGCATAAATGCAAGTTGTTTATGTTGTTGTCTGGTGTCAAATTAACACTGACTACGGCAGCAGATTGTGAGGCTGTCTCAGAGTGACAGTCCCAACCTTGGGACGTTTTTGTATTCTGTGAAGTGCTTTGAGACGTCGATTAAGACGTGGAAAGCGCTATATAAATGTAAGGATTATTATTATTTATTATAACTAGGGGATGTGAAAAGGGCTAAACAGAGAGGTCAGGGAGAGGAGAAAGATCAGGTGAAGGACAGGAGATGATGAGATCACTGCACCCTTCTAACAGTGCACAGTCCTGGTGAAAGGCCATGGAGACCTGACACTTTCCTCTCTCCATAGATGTTGCCTGACCTGCTGACTGCTGTTTTGATGTCAGATTTCCAGCAGCTGAAGGATATTTTGGTTTTTCTTTCATTGGAAGCAGCGTTTGGCAATGTGGAGCCGAGGCTTTAGTTTTAGCATGGTCTGGGGTTAGCTCCAATAACACTGCTGATGAAAGGTGGCCTTCAGGTCTGGGCAGCTGATCGTTCTACAAACATTCTCTCTGCTTAATTAACAGGAGAATTTCAGCCTGTGTTCAATGCTCGGATCTGGCTCCGATTCCAATTTCAGTGGCACAGCTCTGTGGCCTCTGACTAACCATCTTGCTGATATTTCATCCACAAAATATTCAGTCAATTCACTTTACCGTATATTCTGTGAAGACGCAAGGATTATTATTAATATTATTTCCTCGATGATACTGTATTTAATTCTGTGCCGGAGCATTCACTTTGATGTTCTGTTTACTTGATTCCATGTCTTATAAACGGAGGTAAAAGATCCAAGCTCGTGACACAGGCACATCCACCAACCACACTGGGTCATGGGGTGGGGGGGCGCAGATTGATAGAGAACGTTCTACCTGCTCTGTATCACTGTCTGTTTTATCCCCCAAAAGACTTTTGTTCCTCAACCTCACTCTGTGTGTTACTGATCTCAGCCTCGCTCTATGCTGAATGGCTGATCTCAGGCAGGGTAATCAGACCGGGCTACAAGTCAGGAGAGGATGAGCCAGGGATTCTCCCCTGATCATCATTCCCAGATGCTCAGCCTGTGTGTGTGTGTGTGTGCATGCGTGTGTGTGCGTGTGTGTGAGTGTGTGTGTGTGTGTGTGTGTGAGTGTGAGGAAGGGAGGACAGGATATGTAGCCAGGTACAGTGGCAGGTTCGTGTGGCTGAAAAGGAAACTATTTCCTCAGCTTTCGAGCAGCTGCCAACATCCACAGCAACATTTACCCTTTCAATTAGTCTGGTTCTGCAGCCTGGAGTCATCAGCACTGCGGAGAATCATTCTCATCAACGTGTTCTCCCTCAGCAACTTTTCCTCATGCTCCACATTGTGGAGTCCCCGTATCTCGGTCACCAGAGCATGAGCGAGAGACCTGGGTTCAATTCCAGGCAGGTCAGGGTTAAACCTTGGGCATGTTTCCTTACTCCACATGCCTGATAATAATCCTTGAAAGACAAATTTGGTCATTTCAACCCACGACTGCTCGTGGGGACAGCTGTGTGTAATTGCCTGCCAAGTTTCGCCCACAAAGATAAAGCCAATTCACTTTACAGTATATTCTGTGAAGCATTTTGAGACGTTTAGAAGACATGAAAAGCGCAATATTAAATGCAAGGATTATTATTATTATTATCCCAACACTTTATTCATTATCCCCAGAGTAAATAGCTTCATTTCCTTCACCAATCATTAGCCCTTGAGTGTGAGGTTGTGTTTGTGTGTATATGCTTGTGTCTGTGTACGTGTGTCTTGACTATTTGAGTCTGTGTGTGTGTGAGTGTGTGTTGATGTGTATGTTTGTGTGTTGCTGTGTGAATACATGTGTGTACGTGTGCCTTCATGTATATGTGTTTGTGTGTGTAAGTGAGTATATGTGTACTGTCTATGTGTATGTGTATATGTGTGAGTGTGAGTGAGTTTGACACTTCCCAGCACAGCACTACCAACTCTACTTTCCTCGCGTCCCAAACTTTTGAACTTTTGGCTGAGGAATGTTTTGCTTTGGAAATCTGTAGCCATCAGCAAAAGCAAAACCACTTTAGAAAAATGTACATTCCGTAAATAAAGTGAACACCTTTGATCTCGCCTGTACAAATAGCTCCTGCCCTCCAGCCAGAAACGAGAGCCAGGTATAACGAGAGGAATGTCAGCTTTTAATATGTGGTGTCTTTAATAGCTGCTGTTCTTTTTTGCTGCTAATTTGTACCATTGCGGCTTTGGCCAAATTGTGGGAGACGAGTTTGGGGATCTTCAGCTCTCTGTGCCTGTCCGCTCCACACATCTGCTGCAATGGGTCATTATTATACGTTATACAGATGTGACATGAGGATCAGATCTACTTACTGATAAACTCGGGTTTTATGTCTCCAGCTCCTCTGTATGGAAAATAAACAAATAATTTATAACAAGTTACCTTGTCAAATAGCACAGTAATTACTGTCAAACACAGCGCTTTTGTAAGCAGACATAAATACAGTAAAGGTCTCACAAACAAGCCGTGAGGTGAATGAAAAATTTATCTGGAGGGATCTCGGCTGACAGTCTAGCTCCTGACACAGGTCTAAAGTGGGAGAAATGGACACTGTATGAAAGGTGAGGAGAGAGGGTCCCCATCTTGTGGATGTGGCTATGATTCCATGGCAGGGAAATTGCCTAATTCTTATCATTGTTAATGAGAACACATACGATTTCAATATGTTCTGTATTCTTTATGACAAGCCATTCGAGTGTTTAGACTGTATGAGGCTCTATCCACATCAATGTGGTGCTGTTGTATGCTGATCAGCGCAGGGTAAGTCAAGACACTGCAGTCTGTGACTCCTCTGGGTAGATCTGTTATCTGGCAGGTCGCAGAGTCACAATAGGAATGGGTAGTGATGGCTGGCTGACTGACTGTGACTGACTGACTGCCCGCTCTGTGTTTGCTGACCAGCCAGTGTCAGACCATTAAAATGGTTATCGTCAAATCAGATTTCGAAGTAGAAGCTGGGAATGTGCCTGGGACAAGTTCCTTTAGATTCCGAAAGGCTGTGGATGCTGGATCTAATCAAATTCTCTAGACTCAGGATAGATGTTTGCCAGGTCATCAAGGGATATAATAATAATAATAATCCTTGCATTTTATATAGTGCTTTTCACATCTTATTGATGTCTTAAACGCTTCACCGAATATATTGTAAAGTGAATTGACTGTATATTTGTGGGCGATATGGGACAAAGGCAGGGAATTGGAGTTGAGGTGCAGATCAACCTTGATCTTACAGATTGGCAGAACAGACTCGAGGGCCTGAATGGTCAGTGGCCTGAACAACATCCTGTGATAAATGTTCTATCGTTTCCAGATGTGTTTTTTGCCCTGATTTTCCACAGGCTGCAGAATCAATGGAGCCATTCACTAACTGATGGGAATGCTGGGTGTTGGCAGTGGGTGGGGAGTACACAGGACTTCAGTGGGAGCCGCACACACCAGCACACGACCTTTCAAATCAGTGACATTTCAGTCTGCAGTGGAGCTATATATATATAATGAGTGTAAAGTTCTGCTCTATTTGCGCTGCTCAGCGGCCTGTCTCCCAATAAACCCCCGGGGTTATTGCAGGTCACTGCTCACGAACCTTGGGGCGAGGGGAGGATGGGGGTTAGGGGTACATTACAGGAGAGCTCTGCACATACCCATCAAGCGTTCCTAAACTCTAATAACAATAATAATAATCCTTGCATTTGATATAGTGCTTTCCACGTCTGAAAATTATTGTCAGGCATGTGGAGTAAGGACACTTACCCAAGGTTTCGACCTGACCTGCTGGGAATTGAACCCACGTCTCTCACTTGTAAGACGAGTGCTCTAACCCTGTAGCTACAGGACTACAATATTATGTCTCATATCCCTTCACAGAATACACTGTAAGGTGAATTTTCCATCCCTGACATTCACATTGTCTGTGCTGGTACCAAACCTGCTCACTAATCCCTGCCGCTGCTTGCGTCTCCCCTTTCACACCCACTCACCTTCCTCCTCAATCTGTGTGTCAGTGGCTCTCAGTGACTGTGGAGGAAGCAGGAGCTATATCTGCCATGCATCTGGCGGCAATGTATTTCTGGAAGGATCTGTGAAGTGTTGCCCTTCGTGGATTTCCTCCCTGGTTTCCTGGGTACACACGTTAGTTCAGCACAACACTTGTTTACTGTGCAAATTTATAGATGTGGTCTTTGAATTAGTTGGAAAAGAGGTTTGCAGCTTATTTGAGGGCTTTGGGAATGTTATCCATTGCTATATGTTGGGTTTTGGGACATCCTCCCAATGCGAAAAACACAATGTAAATGTGAATTATTGTGGTTTGGAATTGGGAATGTTACAGGTGTACAGCGTGAATACTGCTGAAAATACTGAGTACGTCTTGGCTCTGACCAGCCGTCCACTTGGCTGTTTAACCTTTGATTTCTCGCCCTGCCTTTGCCGACTTTCTGGTGGGACTCCCATTGTGACCAGGATCTGACTTCTGGAAGATAGTGAAAGTCGGGCCTATAAATAGCAGCTGGTAAAAGGGCAGGCAGTTTGGTGACTGACCAACTTGGCTGCCTGACTGGTTGGTTGGTTGGTTCGTTGGTCAGTCGGTCGGTTGGTTGGTTGGCTGGCTGACTGACTGACTGGCTGACTGACTGACTGGCTCAGCGGTGAGACATAGAGTACTGCAGCCAAAGCCAGAGAAACACCAAATTGTGGCTGACAGTTTCTAACGGTTCATCTGCTTCCAATCACTGATCAAACCCACTCTGTGTTTGAACAGTTTGTTGTCCTTGGCTGTGTTTTACTTTGTGGCCTCTTCCCTCGGCTGCCAATGAGTGCAGCACAGCTGTGTGCTGGCTCTTGGGTCCGATCTGAGCTGAGCATACAGTCTCTCTCCTTTGCTACCGTTATCCTATAGTGCAGTGGTTAGCGCGCTCGCCTCACAAGCGAGTGACCTGGGTTTGATTCCCAGGCAGCCTAAACCTTAGTCAAGTTTCCTTACACCAGACACACACACAAACGTGCCTCTGTTTACCTGGCAGTAAGTCGGAACCCGGTTGTTAATTGATTGATGGATCACTTTCTGGGGGTGATAATCCCTCAAAAAAGAAATAAGTGGTCTCTCAATCCACGACTGTTTGTGGGGATGTTGCAATGCGCAATTAGCTGCTGCGTCCAAAGATTCAGTCACTTACACTTGACAGTGTGTTCTGTGAAGCGCTTTTAGACGTCTAGAAGACGTGATTCAAGGGAAAAGCGAGGTCAGGCTCAGTGGTCTGTTCGGTTCCAAAGACTTGTTGGTAAGAAAGTTGTGCGTCTGACAGCCTGACATTCATTCGCTCTCATTGTTGCAACTGTAGCCACATCTGCTGCCCATTTACTGCCTGAGATCAGGTTTATGTGAAGCTTCAGACAATCGCTGTGCCTGGGTGGGGGAGGGGGGGGGGGGGTAACAGAGGGACAGAAACAAAGGGTGGGGTGGGAAGGGAGAAACCCCATTCATTCCAACCAGCCCACAGCTCCCAGCAGCAACAACAATTTCCATTTATATAGCCCCCCAGCCCCCTGACTCCCAGTAACATACAACAAATATAACCAGATATAACATAACAGCCAGTTACAGGCTGTCCCTGCACACAGCTCAGCTCCAATTGTCTATATAGTGATTGCTGTGGCACCTCAGGCTGAGCAGGTTAATTTAAATTTGCCTGAATGTTGAACCAGCAGATACACATTTCTCTCTCATTATAATGTGCTCCCTGGCAGCTCGACACTAACTAACTCCACACAGGTTCTGACCAGAGAGTGTAACTGTAGAGGGAGCTTTACTCTGTCTCTAACCCGTGCTGTCACTGACCTGGGAGTGTGGACGCACGGTGTGTGTGTGTGAGCTCTGATGAGAAGCTAACTGTGACATTAGAGCATCAGCTGCTATAGGGTTAAAGCACATATTGTGGCCCTGTGCGCATGAACACCTCTGTGTATTGAAGCTAAAGCCTGCCTCAGTATTCCCCTCTGCTATATAACAGATTTATATTTCAAAGACTGTGGGAGAGTTGGGTCTTTCACTGTATTAAAGCTTCTGCCAGACTGACAGCAGAGCCAGAGCCCCAGAGAGACAAAGCCAGAACCAGAGAGAGAGAGAGAGGCAAAGCCAGGAGAGACCAGCACTTCATTCCTCTCCATACTCCCTCCGTTACCTTATCCCCAACTCCCACCCTCCCGGCTCAGCCTCATGCTCCACCACAGACTTGCGCCTTAGGACGCACGCTGCCCTGTGTGAGAGGCGCTGTGTAAACGTAAGTTATTGTTGCTGTTGTTGTGAAAGACAAAGCTAGGTTAGTGTTTTAGGTGTGAGCCGTGGTCAGGAATAGGTAGAGTCCAGCACCTGACTCTCTGTGTCTGAGCTGGAGTGTAGGCAGAGATGCGCAGTGATCAGGTTAAGAGAGCTAATCACTAACAAGATGATTATAACAGGGGGAGAGCGCGGGTAGCAAACAACATCAGTGTAGATTTTGCAGAGAACTGGACTGAAATTACCCAGCAAAGTACAGTTACATTACGAATAGCAGCCAGCTCGGGATCTGTGAAAAAAAATGCTGACAGTGGAACCTTCCAGAAGCTTTGTGTTACATGACTTCAGACATTAGGTATGACGGACAGTCTCTCAACTTCGCTCTGTGAAAAAGTTCCATTAAACTTCTGCAAAAGCAGTTTCAACTGTTAATAAACCCTATGCATTTCAAATACCTTACAGGGATCCCAGTGACTTTAATGGTTGCTTTGTTATATACACAATTTATATTGCCTTTAGCTACGAAAACCTACATATCTTCCAAGTAAAGCATTCTAGAAACCAAATGGTTTAGTATGCGGCTCCGATGTGTACAATATATCAGGCGGGTTAATATTGCCCATTTAAAAAAGATAACATTCGTCATTTTGCCGCTTATTTGTGGGGGACGCTGCTGTGCACAATTGGCTGCCGCGTATTGGCCACAAATATATAGTCACTTCACTTTACAGTATATCCTGTGAAGCCCTTTGAGGCACAGTCTAGATAGAAGACGTGAAAAGTGCCATATCAAATGCAAGGATTATTTTATTTATTTAAAGTGGGTTGACTGACTATTTTGTGATAAGGCGCTCTATCCAATGGAAGGAATATTAATATTATTATTATTGTCTCTTACTTGGTCTTGATCGTGGTCAGTACTGACCTGTGTATCGCTCCGGAGCCCCAGCTCATGAATGGTAATGTGTTGTGAAAGTTGTTTTAAAATCCCCCTGAGAACTTAGTGCCAGTTGTTGATACGCAGCATTCCTGCACAGTTTCTGTTGCTTCACAACAACATGTGGAATGAATTGTGAAGGTTTGACATTGAATCTATCAGATTTACACAACAGATGGAAATGGTAGAACATTTTGTAATGTTTTCTCGATAGAGTCGAACCATGTGATTTTTCTTGCATAAGATGTTGTTTTTTAAAAAGCGAAAAGGAAACACATTTGTGACCTCAAACGGATCAATGGTGTGACAATTAATCACTAATAATAACTCACCAATTGGCCAACAATCCTCCAGACATCACTCACTCACTCACTCACTCACTCACTCACTCACTCACTCACTCACTCACTCACTCACTCACTCACTCACTCACTCACTCACTCACTCACTCACTCACTCACTCACTCACTCACTCACTCACTCACTCACTCACTCACTCACTCACTCACTCACTCACTCACTCACTCACTCACTCACTCACTCACTCACTCACTCACTCACTCACTCACTCACTCACTCACTCACTCACTCACTCACTCACTCACTCACTCACTCACTCACTCACTCACTCACTCACTCACTCACTCACTCACTCACTCACTCACTCACTCACTCACTCACTCACTCACTCACTCACTCACTCACTCACTCACTCACTCACTCACTCACTCACTCACTCACTCACTCACTCACTCACTCACTCACTCACTCACTCACTCACTCACTCACTCACTCACTCACTCACTCACTCACTCACTCACTCACTCACTCACTCACTCACTCACTCACTCACTCACTCACTCACTCACTCACTCACTCACTCACTCACTCACTCACTCACTCACTCACTCACTCACTCACTCACTCACTCACTCACTCACTCACTCACTCACTCACTCACTCACTCACTCACTCACCCACCCACCCACCCACCCACCCACCCACTCCCTTCCTCACTGCTGTGCGCAATTGGTTGCCGTGTTTCGCCCACATACGTACAGTCAATTCATTTCTCATATTCGCCCACATATATACAGTCAATTCACTTTACAGTACATTCTGTGAAGTGCTTGGAGATGTCTTAAACACATGAAAAGCGCTATATCAAATGCAAGGATTATGATTATATTGTTATTTACAGTACATACAGTATTGTGAAGAGCTTTGTCGTTTAATGTGTGAGACAGAATCTTGGCCACTGGTTGATTGCAGACGTGAGAGCCCCTGATCAGACAGTGAATGTTAATTGGTAAACGTTACAGCCGGTCTCTCTTATCCCGTCGTCGCCAGTAATATTTTAATTAACCTCAGATAAGCAGAGTGTTTAGAAGATCCTGTGATCCCGACTCTGTAATAATTCCAGGCTCCACATTCTAGCTGTTCCCAGGCGGCCTTGAGTTTGCCAGCGAGGCTCTGAGCCAAACACACCGTGCAGGAGCCAGGAACAATCCCCAGTCTGTATGGGGCTAGCTCATCTACACCCAGAGTCACAGCTCTGAATAAGAATAAGAATAAGAATCCTTAGATTTGGATTTCCCTTACCACATCTTCGAGACGCCTCAAAGCACTTCACAGAAGAGAAGGTAAAGCACACTGACTGTGTATTTTGGGGTTGAAATGCGGCAGCCAATTGCGCACAGCTGTGTCCCACAAACAGTCGTGGGTCGAAATCACTCATTTATTATTATTATTTTGCTTTGAAGGAATTATTAACCCCGGAAAAGTGATCCGCCAATTGAATAACCACCGGGTTCCTACTTACTGCTAGGTAAACCGAGGAGTGTGGAGTAAGGAAACTTGCCCAACATTTCGCCCTGCCGGCAATGGAATCCAGGTCGCTTGCTTGCGAGGGAGGCAAGTGCTCTAACCACTGAGCTACAGGACTATAACACGTGATCCATGTGTGTCACCCAGCTCACCCAACCAAACCAGTCTGTCGATGTAACATATTAAAGATTTGTACTGGTGATGACATCTATAGCATTAAAACACATTTTTTACGTGTGTCTGCGTGTGTCTCAATTCTAATCTCAGGCCTTTCTGGAATCTTTGGGCTGAGCTTGCATCCACTCCCTCAATAACAACAAGAACACCATCACAACCAACAGCACCACCACCACCACCACCACCACCAACAACAACAACAACAAATTGCATTTATAAAGTGCCTTTCATGCCAGGAAGATGTCCCAAGGCGTTGGACACTGAGGGTTGAGAGAGGGAGGGGGTTGGGGGTAGGGCAAGGGATAAGAAGAGGAGGGAGGGTGACCAAAGGCATGGTCAAAACAGAGGATCTTGATACACAAACTGAACCCCAGCCCAGTGACAGCGCTGTCATTTCCTCACAGTTGTCTTGGTCGGAAGGTTGTGGGTTAAAGCCACGTCTGATGCAATGCTGTGGTTCCACGTGCAGCCACAAGAGGGAATTGTGTCATTTTGTTCACACCATTTAAAATCTTACTTAAGATTCTCTCTGAGGTGTCTCTGTGAGCTAACTTGTCTAATCATTATAAATAACAACCCTTGCATTTCATACAGCGCTTTTTGCGCCTTCTAGTCGTCCCAAAGTGCTTCTCGGCATCTACTGTAAAATAGAGTGACTGTGAATTGTACGGGCGAACTGGCATGACGTCTCAAAGCGCTGAACAGGATTTCACTGTGAAGTGTAGTGACTGTGTTAGCAGGCGAGCTGCACAGCGATATGTGTGTGTGTGTGTAAAGTGAGCACTGAAATATCTTGAAGTTAACACCGACGGGCATTGACATGCTTGCCCTGTTGTTGAGGATTGAGACACCAGGTGGCGCAGTTGATCAGGTGTAAGAGCTGAGGTGCGGTCACTATGTTCCTGGGAATTTCCATTTAATTTCTGCTCCCTGGGGAGATTCCTTAAGTTATAGATAACCACAGTCTGTGGAGACATCAGTATAATATCTCACACAGTGCTCCAAACATCAAATAGCTCCAGCACTTTGCAGAAAACCACTGGCCAGTGTAGTGACTGTGTTTCTAGGCAAACACACAGCAGACCATTCTGCATTATCTGGGGGATTGTTAGCCAGGACCAACCCCATCATGTGATCCGCCGATCAACCAGGTTGATTTGAGTTTTTGAGTGTGTTTCAACAATCAGGTTCCCACTTACCTGCCAGGGAAACAGAGATGTGGGGCACCACTGCCTGGTTCCCCTAATCCGCTGGCTCAGTCACTTACCCACTCTCGTCACTGGGTCATAACATTGTGGGATCATAGGCCTTCCCGGAGATGGGAAGAGAGAAGGTAGTTTCTCCCAATGTCCTCCAGATTATTTGATCATTTGGAGGGTGTGGACAGGTTGACAGGGGGTTAGCAGGTCGCGATGGTAGGGTGGAGCAAGGCCTTGGAGGGCTTTAAAGGTGAGGACCAGGATCCTGAATTAAAATCCTGTGATTGATGGGGAGCCAATGGAGTCGGGCGAGAATGGGGGAGATGGGGTCACGGAGCCTTGTACGGTAGAGGAAACGGGCCACAGAATTCTGGATGATCTGCAGTCTATCGAGGGATGGGTTGGCCAACAAGCAGGACATTGGCTTAGTCGAGCCTGGGCGCAATGAAGGCGTGAAAGAGAATTTCAGCGGCCTGATGGGTGAGGTAGTGGTGGAGTTGGGCAATGTTGTGGAGGTGAGGGAAGACACAGATTTACACACACACACACATAGTCACACACAGAGACCCAGATCAGATGTTTCCTGTTTGTCTGGATGTCCCGTTTCATCCACACGGTGCCTCAATCTCAGCGCTTTCTGTGGAAATGATGAAGTTTGCAATTTCACATCCCCTTTTCTCAGCCCAAATTTCCCTGTGGTTTATGGGTTAGGCATCTGACACACGATCGCACAATGCCTGTCCATTGACCTGACACAAGCTGTATGTGTGTGTGTGTGTGTGTGAGTGCAAGTGTAAAGCGCTCTAAGATGTGTGAGTGTGTCTCCACTGGCCAGTTCCTCATTCTTGTGCAATAAACCTAGGATATGATAACACCGTTTGTTTCTAATGTTATTACCCATTGTTTGTGTGCGCAGGTGCGTGTGTGAGTGATTGTCTGTGTCCTGTCAGTATGTGTATATATATCTGGGTACAGACAGCGGTATATCTGTGTGAGTAGATAGTGTGTGTGTGTCTGTGAAGACGGTGTGTGTGAGTAGGCAGTGTGTGTGTGTATGTGTGGACAGAGAGTGTATCTGAGAGACATCCAGGTATGTTGAAATCTCAGTATTTATTTTCATTTAAAAGCTGAAGCAGCTTCTTGTTAAAATTGCCCATGATTAAAAGCGAGAAATCTTTAAAGTAAACAGATAATAAAGCGATCAGAACAAACCCAGCGGGGCCCAACTAATCAGTGAACGGAATTTCTCCATGTCTGTCTGTCTCTGTGCCTGTCTGTGTTGGTCTGAATGTGTCTGTCAGTCTCTGTGTCTGTCTGTCGTTGACTTTTAGACCCAGTTTCCCCTGGTTCATGTATGACTGAACTACAGGAGGAGGCTGGTTGGCTGTGATGTGTTCTGCTGTGTTGTCAGAGCTGTGGATTTCAGACTCAGAGATTCCCCTCAAAATCCCCCTCCTCCTCCCCACAACAGGCTCATCGTGTCTGTGCCATGTCCTTTAAGAGAAAACCCTCAGTCCTGTGGACCCACCTATCCCCATCTTCTCTTCCTGGCTGTTTAAAGTGTCCCGTTCGCACTCACCCAACTCGCTTTCAGTTCCTCTGAAAACTTCATACACCAAACCCACCCAACCCCAGGAGATGACCACAGCTTCTGCTCTGATCTGCCCCATTCCCCGTCTCACACAAACAGATAAGACAGGAACAGTCTGACATGGCTGAATGGTCTGCTCCTGTTCCTATGTCCCAGATAGACGCAGCCTCGCTGGTTCATTCCCTTCACTCAAACTCCACACAGCCATCAACACAGAACACAAGCACCTGAATGCTGTCTCCCTCTCCCTGCTCAGTGAGTGTCTGTCAGCCTCAGCTGAACTTGTCATGGAAACCAGAGGTTGGGATGATCAGAGGTCAGGACACAATGTTTTTTTAGATGTTTTATTTCTAGTGTCAGGGTTTGTGGCTGGGTTGGGAGATATTTCAGTTCGTAAATGGTGACCGTTCATTGATAGGCACACAGACTGATGGGTTTCCACACACATAGGACCCCCAAACCTTCCCCCAAACCAGTAGCTTTGACTTCCACACAACCGCCACCCCCTACTCACTATCCCAGCAAAACATCAGTATAAACCCCATTCCCCCCCGCCCACTCCCCCTCAAAGGTAGCAGGTGAAGAAACAGAAACAGTGCCTTAGCAAATTGATTATCAAGAAAGTAAATTGATTTTAAAAAAAAGGGAACTGAACAATAACAGCCACCAGCACAGCCACAGCTGGGTGGGGGGTGGGGTGGGCGAGGTCAGAGCGAGGTGGGTGAATGAGAGGGTGCAGGGAGAGGGTGGAGGGAGGGAGGGAGGGAGGGAGGGGATGAACAATGTCAGGTGAACTCAAAGAGGTAAAGACTCCTGGTTTTAAGATCAGCAAAGAATCTAAACTGAATGATTTGGCTGTAAGGGGATGGCATTACAATGGCTACTCCACTGGTGGGCGGTGAGTGACGCTTAGGGTTTGTGGCTATGGCTGAGAGACGGGAACTGCTCTGTGATCCCGGGAAGGCTGTTTTGTTGACAGTGAGGTGACCGGGGAGAGAGGGGGATTGACTGAGGTGTGAGGAGGGGTGGGAGAGGTGAAGGGGTCATCCCGCTGTGTCTTGGCCAGGCTGATGCTGTTGATTGTTCGGTTCCGATTGTTCGCCTCTTTTGCTAAAGTTTATTTTCAAACAAATCAATAAAAGCGATTAAAAGCGATGAATGTGCGGTTATTGCTAGAAGCAGCTCCAGCGAAGCCTTGAGTCATATCCTTGGCTGCTTCAGTTTCCTGTAAAACAGAACATGTCAGATCGACTGGGTTCATTATAAACCTGCCCTCTCCTTCGTGCATGTCTGCTCTCTGTGTGTGTGTGTATGTGTGCATGTTTAAGTATGCGTGTGTCTAAGTGAGAGTGTGCTCTATGGACAATAACAGTGGAGCAGAACAAGCGAGCGAGTGAGTGAGGGAGTGAGTGACCAAGGGAGTGACTGAGTGAGGGAGATGTCACTCAAATAAGACAGGCTGGAGGTGGGCAGATCCTCGGGGTCTGTGTTATCTAACAACCAGAGAGAGACGGTCAGACACTGGTTACACATGTCAGACACCCCCGAGAGAGAGAACTGGGCTGGAGAGGAGCCAACAGGCACGAAGGGAGAGGGGGGAGGAGAGGAGTGAGGGAAGGAGAGGAAGAGGGGTGGTGGGGGAGGAGAGGGAGGAGAGGGAGGGAGAGGGGAGCTGCCCAGTGTAAGAGGGACGGGTGTGGGAGGGAACGAGTATGAGATAGCAACAAAAACACAGCAAATAGGACAGTGGCCACAGATGCTTACATTCCGTTCAACTCCCCGAAACACGGAAAGTTGGGGGGAAGGGGCCTAGCAGCTGCTCCCCCTGTCCTGTCTCAATTCCACTCCCTACTCCCCCTTTCTCCCTCGCGCCCCTTCCTCCTGCACCGCCGCCCCCCCCCCCCCCCCCCCCCCCGCCTGAGGAGAGGTGCTGATTGTCACGTACGTTCGCAGTGGATTGGTTGTCCTCGGACACGGGTGCCAGGGATCTCACTGCCGTCGAGCTGGACACACCAGCAGTAGTTGGTGCTGGCATGGCACTGCACTGCTGTGTAGTCACCGTTCTGGTCACAGGTTGGCCGATAAGCACCAGGAAATGGCTTGGTCGATTCACGCACATGCTGACAGTTTGTCTTGGCCGGAATCGCTGGCCGGAGAGAAGGCAACAGGCTCAGTGGGGAGCGCGGGCGAGGGAGTGTGAGACACAGAAAGCATGTGTGAGGAATGCGTAATAATAATGATGTCTACGAGATTATCAGAAGTGAGCGTGTGCCAGTGGCCAGTGAATGCTGTGTAATGAAGGCTGTGTCAACCTGGGCTTTATACCTTTCACCATCTTGACCTCAGCAGGGGCGGCTGTGACTTCATTGATGGTGGCCAGGGCCATTGGCTTGAACATCATACTGGAGATCATCTTCCTTCCTCCACCTGTCACAGGGCAACCGTCAGGAGCAGCCAACATCCAACCCAACTTCACCCAACTCATCTACATCCTAACCCATTACACCCAAAACCCAACTACACTCAACCCACTTACACCCAAAACCCACCTACACTCAACCCACTTACACCCAACCACACCCTAACCTACCTACACCCAATCCAAATACACCCTAACCCACCTACACCCCAACCCACCTACACCCTTAACCCAAATAAACCAAACCCACCTACACCCTTAACCCAACTATACCCCTATCATCAGGTGGTTGGCAATTGCTGCCCAACAACAGACTTCATAGTGGGGGTTAAGGGAAGGGAATGTGGCAGAGCGGTGTTAGGGTATTGGGGGGGATAATGAGGGGGCCAGGAGAGTGTAGCTGAGGGAGAGTGTCTGTGATGGGATGTCCTACCTTGGGCTTTGGGCCGTGGGGCGACGGTGGAGCTGATTTTGGGCTGATGTTCCTGGGTCAGTTGGAACATAAGCCAGTTGCGAAGCCAAGTCTCAAACTCCTGCAAATAAAGCAATGCTCATTAAAGTCCGTGAAGAGATGGGAGGTGGGGTGGGGACGACAGAACCCTCTCTGTAACCAACAGCGCGTCTCTCACCTTCCACACGGGCTCCTCCACATTGTCGCGCAGGGTCCTCAGGTTACTGAACAGCGTCCCCTTCAGCTTTGGCAGCTCCTGGGTCAAGTTCTCTTTCTGAGGAACGGAAACATAGTGAGTGAGTGGGTGACATTATCAGCAGACCCCAACTCCAACCCCCAGCCCACCCCAACCTCCAGCCCTGCCCCTCAAACCCCAGCCCTTCCATCCCAACCCTGCTCCCAACCCCCAGAACAGCCCGCCACTGTCCCCTTCCCCCAGTCCCTCCCACTGTACCACTCACCTTCAGCAGCTCCTCGATCTCTTGCACCAGTGTGAGGGGTGGGGCCTGGGTCGGGGTCTGTGAAACAATGACAAATGATAATTGGTCGTGTGTAGTGGGGTGCGGGAGGCACCGCGTGAACTCCAGAGTCAGGTAGCGCTGGGGGGTGGTGGGGAGGGGAGGAGTCTTGTCACCACGGTAGCACCATGCGTGGCCCCCACCCCTACCCCCACCCAGTGCCAGTCGTGTCCTCGTTTACCCCCACCCCGGCCCCCAACCCTCCTCCCCCTCAGATGATGGATGGCACAGACAGGTGGACACAGAGACCAGAGGCCCCATCCCAGCTTCCCCCCCGCCCGCCCCACCTCCCCACCTCACAACACAGCCCATACCTTTGATGTCTCGGGATCTGGGAGGTCGTACATCATGGGTATGTTCATCATGGGACGCAGGCGCATAATGGGTCTGGGTCCTGCACAGAAAGAGAGGAAGCTCATTATCTTCAGCCTCAGCCCAAACCTCCCACCCCATTCCCTGATGCCAACCCCGCCCAACTCAGGAGGAAAATCCCTCCTAGTCCAGTGCCTTGGGACGTCCTCCCAACGTGGAAAGCATTGTGTAAACGCAATCTGCTATTGTGATAATAATAACTGGCATTGGATATCACTTCTTATCATGTCACCCGAGACATCTCTCAAAGCGCTTCGAAGAATCTACCGTGAAGTGTTGCGATTGTGTATTTTGTGGGTGAAACGCATTGCGGTGCGGGCTGGTGTCTGTGCCGTGTGGATGACCTACTGGACTGGGCTGCGGAGTTCTTGTTACGGATCTCAGTGGTAGTTTTCTGCAGGTCAGTGATCTTGTCCTGTTGTTTCATGAGGAACATGACACTAACCACTTGGCCAGCGATGAGCAGGACTCCCAGGATTGTCACCCCGGTCCACAGGAGGCCGCGGGAACATCCTCCGCCACCGCTGTGGGGAACACAGAGATAATAATAATAATAATCCTCACATTTGGTACTGCACTTTATCTCGTCTTGGTAACGTCTCAAAGGTCTTCACTGACTATATCATACAGTGTATCCATTGTGTATTTTGTGGGCGAAACACAGCAGTCAATTTTGGCACAGACAAACAGTCATTGTCTGGCAATCCCTGATGTGCCCACACCCCCGTCTCTCTCTCTCCGTCTCTGCCAGAATCTTTCTGGTTCCAACCCTCTCCGCAATCTTCCTGTGAACTTCCATGTCCTGTTCCTCCCAAACTCCAAACCTCTCCACCCTCCTCCCGGCGTCCCTTACTGGGAAATTAATTCTCAGCCTCACCATCTCTTCCTCCACCCTCACTCTAACCTCCGCTCTTCTCCTCTCTGGCCCCCGGCCTTAGTATTACCTGACCACAAAACCAATGGTTACATAATCCCCAGAGCTGACATCAATGTTGGTTGGAATCCAACACCACCCATAAAGTTATGAATCTGAGCGGGTATTACAGTGACATCTGACACTCCCGGACCCTAACCAGACCCCAGGAGAACAAGCCCAGTACATACAGGAACAGGGGTAGGTCATTCAGCCCTCGAGCCTATTCTACCATTCTGTTAGATCATGGCTTATCTGTAAATCAACTCCAATTACCCCTGATACGCTGACATCACACTGTACCAATGGACCCTCACCCCTGGGACCACACCATGATGACGATGATATCTGGCAACTGCGCACAGAGTGAGGCATTTGAAGAGAAACAGACCCAGATGCGGGGCGGGTGGGGGGTGGGGGTAGGGTGGGGAAGACTTCTGGTCAGCTCATCGTGTCTCACTAACAACCAAGTCAGGTATTTTTCAGCAATAAAATACTTACATTTGATATAATGGCTTATCATGTTGTTGAGACACGTCAAGTTACTTCAGAAACTACACTGTAAAGTGTAGACATTGTGCGTATTTTGTGTGGGCAAAACGTGGCAGCTAATTGCACCTAGCAGCATCCCACAAGCCTCCGTGGAGCGACTGATCACATTCTGATTGAGAGTCTGGGAGAGGTTGATTGGGAGGGAGCTTGGGAAGAATTTTGGAGCTTGGGAAGAATGAGGGATTTCCAGCCACACCCAACAAAGGTGACTAAATCAGGGCTTTGGGATTTCCCTTCATGATTACTATCCAGAGAGGGCAGGGAATAGGGTTAGAGTGGAGAGCTCCAGTGGGGGAGCTCTCCACCAGCACAGACACGATGTAGAGAGCAGACCAATTTCAGTAAACTCATCTGTTTCTCTGCAGCAGTGAACGTGTTACTGCCCGAGAGATCAGGAAACAGAGCGCATTCACACAAAAATCTGAATAAAAATAACAATATTTATTATTGCATCTGAAATAGTGCCTCGTCGCAATGAGAAGTCTCCCAAGTGCTTCACAAAATATACTGCAAAGTGCAGTAGTGACTTGTTCATTTTGTGGGTGAAACGCAGCTGCCAATTACGCAGAAATACAAGCAGTGTAAAAAGTATGGGAGCCGGTACCTGCTCTGACCACGAGCGTTGCCGGTCTCAGTGGTGCCAGTGCTAACGGTGTCCTGGTTGTGGTTCAGTAAGGTGTTCTGCTGCTCGTCCTCCATAGCTGCGATTCTCGGCTTCAAACTGTGAGACTGACTCGCTCTGCTCTGAAATAGGCTGTGCGACACTCCGACACTCACTCTTGTACTGAGCAGAGGCGTCAACACATTCAGACCAAGACCCCAGCGACCAACAAAAAAAGGAAGTTGACTCTGGTGAATTCTGGAAAGTCCCCACCTTAACTATGCACTAAACATCACCACCGAATATAAGCAGCCTGGCTTCACAGGCTCTAACTGTACTGCTCATTACATCACCTCTGAAGGTTTCTATTGTATCAGCTTCAATAGCCTTTTTGGTGGTAATGAGTTCTATAGTATAATGATAATCCTTGCATTTTATACAGCACCTTATCGCGTCGTTGAGACGTCTCAAAGCGCTTCACAGAATATGTCAAGTGAATTGCTTGTATATTTTGCGGGTGGAGCACGTCACATTGTCCAAACGTTGCGAAGCACTCCACAGAATTTACTGTAATGTGTAGTGACTGTGTATCTGTAGGCAAACTCGCCTGTCAATTGATCATTGACATGATCAAAATTCCCGCGGTGCTGTTTGAAAAGTTTCTATCTCTCTCTCCTGGCCTACCCAATAAAAAAAAGGGTCACTCACTCCATTCATGTTTTGGGGACATTGCTGTGTGCAATTCGCTGCCGCATTACACCCGCAAATAGTCACTACACGTTACAGTGTTTTCCGATAAGCGCTTTGAGCCATCTCAACGACGTAATAAGGCAAATGCAAGGATTATTATTTCAGTAGTATTATATTCAATGTCCTACAAAATGAAGTGAACAAGCATTTTATTTCGGTGGGAATTGTGGAATGAGACACTAAAAAAAAAACCTTCTCTAACTGTGTAAATGTGACATCCATTGCAGTTTGCCTGGGAGCTTTACTCTGACTATAAGCCGCACAGCGAGGTGCACACTCTGAAATTAGGTCCAAAAAACTGATCAGAACTAAAGTCCTCTGCCCAGTAACCAGTGAGTCACAGGCAGCACACGGGCGGATTGGCTGCTGGCTCTGGGTGTAGACATTGAGTGACAGCATGATCATGTTTGTTTGTTCAGGTCAATCAAGTGGATATGGTGGGGGTGGGGAAGGTTTGTACAGTAATAAGCTTCACACAACAATGAAGTTATAGTTACTGCGTAGACTCACTGGGGGAGGGGATAATAGTAATAAACCTTGCATTAGATACAGTGCCTTATCACGTCTTCAAGACGTCTTAAAAGTGCTTCACAGAAAACACTCACCAAATTGTAGTGATTGTGTGTATTGGAGGAGAAACACGGCAGCCAATTGCTCACAGTAGTGTCCCACAAACACTAGTGGATTGACTGACTAAATTTACTATTTGGGGGAAAAGATTATGACCCCTAGGAAAGCGATCCACCAATCGACTAAAATTTAGATTTCTCCGTGCTGCTAGATAAACAGAGATGGTTGTGTGTGTGTGTGTGTTTGTGTAGTAAGGAAACCTGCCTAAGGTCTTGCCTCTGACTGGATGGGTTCAGTGGGTAAAGCGCTGAAGGAACAGGTGTCCAAACAGCCCAGAACCCCTCAGTCTGGAACTGAGTGGAGCTGGGATCTGCTCCCCAATCCCCCATGCCCCCAATGATAAAATGTGGAGCTCCTGTGGCTCAGTGGTCAGAGCACTTGTCTTGCAAGCTGGGGAGACCAAGCTGGGGAGACCTGTGTTCGAATCCAGGCAGGTCAGGGCGAAACCTTGGGCAAGTTTCCTTACTCCACACGCCTAATAATAATCCCTCCCCAAAACCCCACAATAATAAAACTCATCATTTCAATCCACGACTGTTTGTGGGACACTGCTGTGCGCAATTGGCTGCCGCGATTCGCCCACAAATATATAGTCAATTCACTTTACAGTATATTCTGTGAAGCGCTTTGGGACGTTGATAAAATGTGGAAAGCGCTATATAAATGCAAGGATTATTATTATTATTAATACCAACACAGGCTGACGTGTGTGGAGAGGCACTAGATGTTGGCACGGTCCACCTGCCTCACCACAACCATAGGCTGTAAGAGGAAGCGAGGTGGGGCAGGGCTTCCCAGAATTTGTCTCTATTGAGGGTCTGAGCTGCTCGAAAAGAGTCTGATCTGCAAACATCTGTCCAACAACCAGCGTGTCAGCACAAACACACCATGCCATTGGCTAAACACCTTCTCCCATTGAGGACGGCCGCAATGTCACACTGCCCCCTGGTGGCAACTAAGACATTAAACAGTCATAACACCAGACACCGTTCTACCTTTCGAGCCTGTTCTGCCAGTCGAGATCATGGCTGATCTGTACATCAACTCCAATTACCCGCCTTTACCCCATATCCTTCGATACCCTGACCTAACAAATGTCTATCCACCTCCGTCTTGACTATATGAATGGATTCAGTGTCCACAGCCTTTTATAATAATAATAATCCTTGCTTTTGACATCTTCTGGACGTCTCAAAGCACTTCACAGACTATACTGTAAAGTGAATTGACTGTATATTTGTGGGCAAAATATGGCAGCCAATTGCGCACAGCAGCGTCCCAAAAACAGTCTTGGATCGAAATGACCAATTTTATTATTGCGATTATGATAAACCAAGGATCTCTAATTCCCCACCCCCACACAATACAAACAGCACGCCTCACGCACATTCACTGGCAAATCTTTCTAAAATACTGCAAAGAAGTTTGGACCTCAGCTGCGGTGAACTTGTTTGAGTTGGTGCCCCTTGTTCTAGATTCCCCACCAGAGGATATACAGTAGTATATATCAAACACAACAAATCCCTTTATGATGTTAAAAACCTCAATCAGGCACAAAAATCCGCTTTCAGTCACTGGTCCAAACCCCAGGATGCTGACAACATATTGTTCAGAAAGCAAGCAAATTAGATCCCAACACGGGTCAGGATCGTTCATTGTTCTAAAATTTATCACCGGGTTTTTCCTGTGTGCATTCATAATGCACTGCCACCCTCTGCTGGTTAAAGATCTCCATTCTGGGTTGGGTTCTGAGCAGTTCACTCCCCTTATGTTGTTGGTCAGGTATAGTGACAATCTTTGCATTTGGTATAGCAATTATGTTGTCCAGACATCTCAAAGCGCTTCACAGATTATACTGTAAAGTGAATTGACTGTTGTATATTTGTGGGTGAAACGCAGCAGCCAATTGCACAGTGGTGTCCCAGTGATGGATTAAGTGAACAAATTATTATTGCTTTTCTTTGAAGGATTATCAGGCGTGTCTGGAGTAAGGAAACTTGCCCATAGTTTCTCCCTGCCTGAAATTGAACCCAGGTCTCTCACTTGAGTTACAGGACTCCCCCAAGTTTGTGTCAAGTTCAGGGATCAGTGGAGACTGAATGGACAGTGATCCGATATCTCCTGGGATTTGTGTCTATTAATCCATGTATAAAATTATAAAAGGAGCTGATAAGTCTTACTAATGAGAAATTATTTAGTCTGGTGAGAAAACTGAGGAATAGGGGCCAGTCTTAAGCTTGAGGCTAAACTATTTAGAAGTGACGGAAATATTTCCATAGCTGGCAGTGGGGGTATGATATTCTCTCCCCCAGTAGTGGCTGAGGTACATACAGCTCAACCCACCCCAATCTTGCAATTGGGGTGTGACTATTGACTATCCTTCCCCAGGCTGATCCAGGCCTCCTCAACAGACACAAAACTACACCAACCAGCCACAGGATGTTTCAGTTCCCTTTTACTGGAACTCCATCCCGCAATCCCTTTAGCTCGCTTCCTCCCTTTTCTCCTCCCAAGACCTTCCTCTTCGACCTTGCCTTCTGCTGCCCTCCTTACTCTTCCCACTTTCCTACTCTCCTTCCCCCTGCCCCCCACCTGCTCGGGACCCGGCCTGACTGTTCAGCTCCTTGGAACTTCCTCCCGACGTGAAAGGCTTTCTATAAATTGAGTTTGGGTGGTGTTGTACTGGAAGCAATTTAGACCAAGCCCTATAACAGACCAGCATTGGGACAGGCGACAATAGGCTGAAGGTCCCAGTAACACAACCACAACCAGAGAGACACTGTCAAAACCTCACATTGGCTTGCAAGCCGACAAAACACTTTTCCCATCGTTTCGCAATATAAATCTACCCAGCGATTTCACTAAAAGCTTGGGAGCTCAAAGACAAGTTCAGTTCAAGGCAAGAAACAAAATACTGCAGATGCTGAAAATCTGGCCTTAACAGAATTGTCTGGGAACACTCAGCAGGTCAGGCAGCAATTTCCTCTCTCCATTGATGCTACCTGATCTGCTAAGCGTTCCCAACCACTTCAATTTATTTTAGGCCATGCACCCGATATATATATACTTTAGTATATATCCTGTAAATCCCCCACCTAGCACCACCCTTCATCCGTGACCTCCTAACCCCTTACCCACCGTCCTGCCTCCTCCATTCAGCAGGCTCTGGCCTGCTCCACGTCCCCAGACCCACCATTGGAGAGTGAGCCACTCTGCCCTGAACCTCTGGAACTCCATCCCGCAGGCACATCTCGCCCAATCCCTGGTTTCCTTCAAGTCCCTCTTCAATGAACACATAGGCAACTCCTGATACCCACTCCCACCCGTCCTCAGCTCGGGTCTGAAGCAGTGACTGTCCAGCACCTTGACATCCGCCTGACACGAAAGGCGTTTTACAAGTGTTCATTTTGTTGTTGCTGTAAAGCTCAGTGAAACATCTAGTTGTGATAAGGCACTATATAAAATGCAGGGATTGTTAAATCATGTGTCGTTATTATTTTCTACTTCGAATAGCAGCCCCTACCTGCCCCAGATTGTGGAGCTCATTGTAACTGGGCTGCCCGATGCTCTGTAAATTCATCTCAATGTGTCCATCTTAATGTCCATCTACACACCCGGACTCCCTCCCCTCCCACTCTCCGTGAGCGCGTGTGCGTGACCAAGCGTCCCTGGCAGCCGTGACAGCGAGGCCGACAGGGATAGTAGGAAACGAGTTGCTGTCGGCAGGGGGAACGACAGCACAGCACCAGACAGCCATGTTGTAACTTATCCTGCACGTGTGGGGGAGAGGCCAGACAGTAGCGAGTGTCAAGAGATCTATCAAGGCTCCAATCAGTCTCTCTGCCTCTCATGACTGATAATGAATCAGAAGCTCCTGAATGGTCTGATAGTGTATCACAGCTCCTCATCACATCCAACATCAAATGCCAACCAAGACACTGTGTTAAGGTGAAGTGACTGCAGGTCTACACTGGGGCAAGAGCACTGCTGAGGCTTTCGAATCCTGTGGGAATCAATACCTACCCTCCTGCTCCCAAATTGACTGAGAGGGTTACCGTGCATGCATCCCTCTGGTTCAGTGACCGTCTGACGCAGAGCGAGCGTGTGGAGACTCTACGAGGCAGAGAAACTAGCCCACAGCCGATCAGTAAAACAGCTTTATTGATTACTGACATGAATAGAAACAAGGTTTACAATCGACGACCGCGCCGCCCGCCCTTTCTGCGAGTGCTGTCTGACGGAATAGGAGTCACGTCCTCTGTAAGAGAAGAAACCAGTGTCACACACGCTCACCAGAGCGCACACACACACACACACTCACCAGAGTGCACGCACACACGCTCAACAAAGCACACACTCACCAGAGCTCACCCACACAAGAGCACACTCGTCACTCACACACACTTCTCAGACAGACTGAGCAACCCTCCCCGGGTCCTGTGAGCGCTTATGCGTGACCAAGCGTCCCTGGCAGCCGTGATAGCGAGGCCGACAGGGATAGTAGGAAACGAGTTGCTGTCGGCAGGGGGAACGACAGCACAGCACCAGACAGCCATGCTGTAACTTATCCTGCACCTAAGCGCACACTCAGCCTCGGAGGAGAAAGGCCAGAGACAGAGCAGCCCAATGCAGGGAACCCAGTCCAGGACAGTGAGACTTGTTGAACCTTTACACGCCTGCCAATGACCCATCCCCGCCCCCACCCCCCGACTGCTGGCTGTTGTCTATGTGCAGAGCGAGACTGGAGGCCAAGAGTGCGGTATTAGATTAAAAACAAGCCACAGTGAGACTACCAGCCGAGCTCACGACACCAACAGACACAGTGTAATGATCAACAGTCGCCACCGGGCACCATCCTTACCGATGCGGCCGATCTTCATGCCGGACCGAGCCAGAGCTCTCAGGGCTGACTGTGCGCCTGGTCCTGGTGTTTTGGTTCTAGAGAAAAACAGAAGCCATTTTACACACAGCCATTGACTCCATCGTCCTCACGCCTCACCCCTCTCGAGTGATATCAGTCAGTGACAGACAGACTGGCTGGGGGGGCACTTCGGGAAAGAAAGATGCCACTGTAATAATCCGGTGCTTCTGAGAGGCCACTCAGCCGAGCCCTGGCCAGGCCGGGGGTCCGAGCCGACTCTGTCCCCATCCACACACATTCCTGGTGATGCCAGGAAATTATAGTGAATGGCCATTTGTACTTGACCCTCCCCACCCGCCGAGCCAGGACACTGTCTGCCCTACAGTGTGAAGAGCCGAGGTCCAAACAGTGCTCTCTCTTTGGGAAAGCATTGCAGTTGCAGCCTCCACTCAGTTCCCATCAGTACCTCACAGAGAAGCTGAGCTCCCTCCACCCTCTCAGCAACGTCCGGAGGAGAGGGCAGTGCAGGGACTGTGTGCGTGACCAAGCGTCCCTGGCAGCCGTGACAGCGAAACTGACAGGGATAGTAGGAAACGAGTTGCTGTCGGCAGGGGGAACGACAGCACAGCACCACACAGCCATGTTGTAACTTATCCTGCACCTGAGCGCACGGCTCAGCCTCGGGGGTGGGAGAGAGACCGGACACAATACCGCTCTATAAAGACAACAGTTGCACCAAGACAAAAAGCTTGCAGTAGCTGCTAAGTGTAGTCACTCTCTGTGGGTTAACACCGCAGTCAATATAAGGCTGACAGACCAATTTATTTGGGGGGTGGTTGTCGGCTAGGACACCAGGAAACAGAAACTCTGAGCTCTTCTTAAGTCGTGTCAAGGATCATCATTAAATATTAAGCAACTAATGGAATGAGAGTTGCCACAACCCAGACAGTATTGGGTCTGAGCTATGGCTCCTGAACAGTGATAGTGTAGAAAACCTCCGACATGGAGGCCGACTGTGCCCCCCCTCCCAGTGTTGCCAGCATTACCTGTTGCCCCCGGTGGCTCTCAGTTTGATGTGCAGGGCAGTGATTCCCAGCTCCTTGCACCTCTGGGACACATCCTGAGCTGCCAACATGGCTGCGTACGGAGAGGACTCGTCGCGGTCCGCTTTCACCTTCATCCCCCCGGTCACGCGGCAAATAGTTTCCCTGCAAATAGCACGGACACGTCACTCACGGGTAGACATACCAGCAAGGGCCATCACAGGGTACAATCCCAATCCATCCCCAGCCAACACCCAAGGCGTCTCTATCCGCACCCTCGGCCCGGGGACAGCCATCGCTGTAGCTCTAGCCGCCACACGGCACTTACTTGCCAGACAGATCTGTGACGTGGACGAATGTATCGTTGAAGGAAGCGAAGATATGACAAACTCCGAAGACATTTTCTCCCTCGGCGACCTGCGGCCCCAGGCTGATCACCTGCTCTTCCTTCTTCTCTTTGCCTTTGCGAGGAGCCATTCTGAAAGGGCAGGAAACCAGATCCACAGTTACTACACGTCACAGTGAAGTGGGTAAGTGACCTGATATGAGGCTGAATCATTTGCCAGAATTATTACAATAACAGTGTTCGTGGCAGGAACTCCCATTCCCCCTTCCTGTTTCACACAAATACAGTCACTGCATTTCACGTATATATTTGCAAATAGCTTTCAAGTGTTTCAATGGCATGATAAATAACATTCATTGCATTTGATCCAGTGCCTTATTACGTCTTCAAGACGTCTTAAAGCGCTTCTTGTTTGCACGCCACATTATATATGGGGCCACACATAACGGCCATATTTTGTAGGCCATTTTGCATCATTGATAAAAACAGTCACTCCACTTTACAGTGTGCTCTGTAAAGCGTTTTTGAGATATCTCAAAAGATGTGAAAAGGCACTGCATCAAATGTGATTATTATCATCACTAGTAATGATGATTATCATCCCACGAAGCTCTCGCCTGGGAATCTCCATATATAATTCCATGAGGATTCTGCTCCTCGCTTTAGTCTGCGAAAACTCAGATGAAGTATAAAGTTTTTCAATCAATGGGTGTCAGCAGTTCGCCCACAAATATACAGTCAATTCACTTTAATAATAATCTTGCATTCGATGCAGCACTTTTCACAAATTCTAGACATTTCAAACCGCTTCACAGAATATACTGTAAAGTGAATTGACTGTATATTTGTGAGTGTAGGCCAATTGCGCACAGCGGCATCCCCACAAACAGCCGTGGATTTAAATGACCAATTTATTAAGTTTTTTTTTAAGACAAATTATTATTATACGTTTGCAGTAAGGAAACTCGCCCAAGGCTTCGCCCTGACCTGACCGGAATTGCACCCAGGTCTCTCTCTTGTAAGGCCTAACCACTGAGCTACAGGACTTTACAGTATATTCGTTGAAAGCGCCTTGAGACACAGTCGAGAAGACGTGATAAGGCGCCGTATCAATTGCAAGAGTTATTATTATTTACTATTAAATAAACGTTACTCGCCTCTCAGCGCCGCCATTGCTGCTCCCTCCCCAGCAAGGCCTCGCGCCTGGCGTTACAAGCCAACCTCCCCCACCACAACTTCACCCTCACCGCGCGTACCGCAATCCTTGCCAATAACGGTCGGGACTCGCAGCCTAATTGCTACGGGTGCCATGCGGGAGGCGGAGGGGGTGGTTTGGGGCGCGGATGGCGGTGGATGGAGACGGTTGGCCGAAGCGACCACCATTTACCTGCTTGTCTCGGAGAGGAGCAGCCGGAAAGAAGGAGCAGCGTGCGCAGGAGCCCACTGCGCAGCACCGGCTGCGCGGGCGCTCATGGGAGCTGACACTTGTATATATACACACACATATATGTATAATTTTTTTTATTTCTACAGACCGTCCGTCTCGGATAAACCTTGACAAGGATTGTAGTGAGAGAGTGATAAGAGAAAAAAAGTTTTTTTAAAAAAAAGTGTTTTTTCCCCCCTCTCTAACCGTTTGGAGGGCGGTGTGACGTCACCGAAGCTGGCACTTCATTCATAAATCGGAGGCTGGGAAGCTCGCCAGAAAAGGAGGCTCCTGAGTGGCCAGAACATAGCACGTGACACACACACGGCCACATGTCTGACCCAGGCACTCAGCCAGCTGATTGAGGTGGGGGAGGGATAGAGGCCAACCACATGGTACGCAAAGCTACGGGCACTTTTACAGCCTGTGGTTAGGTTGGTACACCTTCATCATGTCCAGGCTCCACCCTTGTCGGCCTTCCCAATTCCGCCGTCCATAGGCTGCAGATCATCCAGAACTCTGTGGCCCGTGTCCTCTACCACTCCCAAGTTCCGCGACCTCATCTCGCCCATTCTCGCCCAGCTCCATTGGCTTCCCCATCACCCAGAGGAATCAATTCAACATCTTGGTCCTTACCTTCAAACCCCTCCAAGGCCTCCCCCTACCCTACCTCTGCGACTTCCTAACTCCCTATCAATCTGCCCGCCACCTCCACTCAGCAGGCTCCAGCCTGCTCCACTCCACGTCCCCCAATGCACCCGCCCCACCATCGGTAGGTGAGCCTTCAGCGATTCTGCCCCTAACGTCTGGAATTCTATCCTGCAGTCCCTCCACCTCGTCCCCTCCCTGGCCTCCTTCAAATCCCACCCAAGACGCTACTCTTCCACGGTCCCATCGGTCACCCCAAATCCAATCCTTTCCCGCCACGATCATGTCCCCAGCTCAGATGTGAAACATTGACTGTCGAGCGCTTTTGGATGTCCTCCTGCTGTAAAAGGCGCTAAGTGTGATCCAAGTGTGATTTTGTTGTTGTTGTTGTTACCCATTGCCACGAGGGTCTGCTGTTTCAATCAGTTTAGTTGCCAGCTCTTTTATTTATGATACTTTCTGCCAATATTTCAGTCAATTAACTTTACAGTATATTCTGTGAAGCACTTAGAGACAACTCAAAGATGTGATATTGCGCTTTATCAAATGCAAGGATTATTATTATTCCTGTCCTTCCAAAGTGGACACATTTCCAACCTTGTGACCAAAAAAGCCACTTCCTGCTTAAATCAGACACATGTTCAGTGCACAGTAACAATCACTCACAGACCAAACATATGCAAAGGGTATTTTAATCTTTACTTTGAAAACATGGGAACCGTTGGTATATCTGACATTGTAGAGAGAGCTTATATGTTAATTGACTCATATTACATTCTCACTGAACAAACATCGAAATGGTAACGATTAAGATGAGGCTTTATTTCCCGTCACCGTCAGTCGGAATGCGACAATTAAATTGAAATAGTAAATTTATTGCACAGCCGTCTAGAAGCATGTTAAAAGTAATTACACATCTTTGTATTATTATTTACTAATAACATCCCTGTGGGTTGGACCAGCAAGTGAGGGGAGGGTCAGGGTAGAGACAGAGAAGACTGAAGTCACAGCCCAGAACCCTGCGCTGTCCATCATCAGTTTGTTAAAAGAAACACGTTTCTGAAATTGGGTTTTCCCAGAGCATAAATTAAAACCACGAATGGAAGGGAGGATGGATTCAAAGACGTTAAAAGTTGTGGTCGATTTTGGAAACGGCAACAGAAGATCTCTCCACGTTTCACAGGAATAAATTAGGAGGGGAAACAATAAAGAGAACAAAGCCATTTGCTATTTGGAATCAGGTCAATATTCCTGGCTCTCTGACCTGCGCAGGAAGCACAGAGCTCAGGGTACCTCACCTCACTCACGATAACATAGTCAAGGAGACGTGTAAACTGATTGACAATATACTGTATTTGTAGTCTTTGATCAGCAGGCTTTCTGTGGCTCCTCATTTGATTCAAGAAATATTTTGCACATCAGAGGACATTGTCAGTAGGTCTCTCTCAAGCTGCTAATCCAAGCTTTTGTGAGGAAGAACATTGCGGAGGCACAGAGCAAAGGAATATCTTTTATTCCTTGGACTCTCTAGCAGGAAGCTTGCTCTACTGTGAAGACTGTTGCTGTACAAACAACGCAAATCTCAACAAGACCCAAAATTAGCAACTTTTGCTGAAATCATGTCCGATGTTGAGGTGTAAAAGTTTGTTCAAAATTAATCAGGACACGGTCAGCAGAGCACAGCGTTATGAGCAGCAGATATTTTGTTCAATGGCCCAAATTGGTCTTTGTGTGCTGAGGCAGGTTAGATGCGAATGGTAACGGCTTAACATTTCATGCAGTTTATATGGCAAAGACCTGTTTTGAAACCGGGTCAGCAAATGAAGTGAGCAACCTTCACAACCAGCCACGACCAACCATTTCACCGTCAAAATGCAACATTGAAGAGAATTGTTTTGCTCATGGCTCCACTATTTCCCACCCAGTTTGGGTGCCGCATGAGGCTTGCAGATAAAGAGAACCAGTCACACCCACCACTAACGGAATAACACTATTTACAATGAAGACAGGTTTAAACGTTTTGTTTTACGCTGACACCCGCCAGAACAGCTGACAATTCAGTCTTAGGCAATGTCAACTGACACATTTAAACCATTATAAGTTAATGAATGACCTTGATTGCCGTGTTATAACGTTTATATTGACATAGAAACCTGGTGTTGGCTGCTAGTTCAGTGCTGGGGGTTTAAATGTTGTTTGACAGCCTGCCTATGGGTGTGAGAGGGGAGCTACACATCCATCCATCCACACACACACACACACACACACACACACACAGAGTGAACGGGGGAGATAGGCAGGCAACCAGGCATATTCTGCACATAGCAAATAACTGGGTAAGTGTTAAGATCTAATATCACCATTAGATGTTCCTTGGGACCAAGGCTCGGATTCTTTGCCGAGAAAATCTAAAGCCGCAACTTATTAGAATTCTCCCTCCCGTTGCCAGCCCCTCCGTCCCATTCACACGGCTCCACCTTCCCCAGCATTTCCAGGATGAGAATTTTCACGTATTATATTCTGTTGAGTGGGTGGTCTCTGGCCCAACATAGGGAACTCTCCGCCCTCTTTGTGTTCCCACGACACACTGGTCAGGTCACGTTGTGAACAATCATATTTGTCTATGTTCCCTTGTCAATAATTCTCTTTTCAATGTGCCTGAATTCTGAAGTTGCTTTAAACTGTTGCCCAAAAGTATTTCAATGATAAAGAACCCGGTTACAAGCAGGGGCTCCCTCCAGGTCCCAGCGAGGCCTGAGCACACAGCTGTGTCATATCTCCTTGTTAAACACGGTGCAGCCAAGCCTGGTGGATGAATTGTGTGATAATTCTGCAGTTTTCCCCCAACAGGAGAGAAACTTGCTCAGTGAGATATTTTCACCTGTGTTGATCAAGTCTTGCTCCCACTGGCTAAGTCTTCAGTGTTTTCAACCAAAGCTGTCAGTCCCACTCGCAATCACACACACACACACACACTGCAGGCCGGCTATACATTCTGCTGGAGACCAGAGTGTTTAACACTGTCCATCCAGCGAAGTTTCCCTGACAGCCAGGCCAGGCACCTGTTGGTCTCCTGCTCTCTCAGGGATCGGGATTGCCGACTGTATCCCACTCCTGTCTCGCCTGAGGCTCCCAGAGGTGCTCCCTCACTCCAATCTCTCCCAATCCACAAGCCAAACATTCCCCCCACCCCCTGAGACACAATCATCACAGAACAACCCCTGCTCTCCCTGTCACCCTATCCCGAGGCCAGCACAGCTCCCAGCTCCTTAATTTCCATCAGGACCCAATTCCGGCTGAAGATCTTCCCCTTTTCCTGTTCCCTCAGGAGAGTAGAGGAAAGAAGAGGCAATTACTAGATGAAAACATTACAATAATCTTCGCAAGCTTTCAACTCAGCATTGATGTGTTGAGCACAAGCCTTCCCCAGAGGAAGATTAACCATCATCGATGCTCCTCATCTCCATCATTCCCTCCCAAGGCCCAGCCAGCCAGCCAGCCTCGCCACCACAGCCACTGAGTTATTGAATGAGTTGATGGAGACAGGCTGCAGCTGTGTCTGGTGTCTGGCCACAGAGCGGAGCTGTGTGACGCTGCCGAGAGTCTCCTGTGCTACCTGTTGCTCTGCAGTTCCTCCCTCAGCCACGTGGGCAATGTCTGGCCCAGTTTGTACAGGAGCTTGGACAGCTCGATGTTGTTCTCCCTGTAGTAATCTCTCAGGAAGGCCCGGGACTACAGGGAGGGAATCATAACACAGAAATAAGATGATGATAACGTTATTAGCAGAGAGGTTTGTGAAGGTAATAGTCTGAGCGCAAACACACACACACACATGCCTACACACACACATATACAAGTACGCAGACACACACACATATACAAGTACGCAGACACACACACATACGCGCACACACATACACATGTATACACACACACAACCTGTCGCCCCTAACTGACAGAGGAGTGGCGGAGTGCTGTGGTACGGAAGTATGGCAATGCGGTGGGGTATATTGTGTACGTACATCAGTGTCCATCTCTGGGTACTTGCGGCCTTTGCTCTTCCCCAGACACTTGCTTTTCCCCCCGTCAAGGAGTTGGCACCAGAAACCTTTCTTTGGGTCAAACCTGGAATTCACAAACATTAATTACAAACAGAAGGAGGCCATTAGCCCCGCAAGATCACGCGGATAATAATAATTCTAATAATAATCTTTACATTCGTTGTTATAATCCCCCCTTAGCCCTCATGACTTTCGCGCACTGCAGTGTCCCACAAACAGTCATAGATTGAGTGAACAAATTATTACTAGGTTTAATTTTGAAGGGATTATTACCCCCAGAAAGAGATCTGACAATTGACTAACAACTGGGTTCCTGTTTACTGCTTGGTAAACAGAGGCGTGTCAGTAAACTTGCCCAAGGTTTCGCCCTGACCGGCCCGCGAATCGAAACCCAGGTCTTACTTGTGAGGCAAGCGCTGGAACTAACACGCTGTAGGATTCCACTGTGACTTACAAGAGTAATTTGTGATAATTGGTGAACACTCGAAGGCCAAGGAATTTCTGCACTTTGTTCATCGTCATTGCTGGCTCAGTGCGGAGAAGCTGTCCATCGAGGATCAGGATCTGAGAGGAACACATAGACAGCTATCACACCCCATCACATCCTGTCACACCCCATCACACACCACCATACACCGTTACACCTCCTGCCACAGCTTGGCGAGGTTTGGTAGTGGGAGCAGGAGCCCAGACACAAAGTCCCAACTTCCCAAAGTCTCTTCATTAGTGAAACTGCTGCTGAAGTGGAGAGATGTTTATCAGGTCAGGATATAATAATAATAATAATAAGAAGAAGAATCATAATGCTTGTGTTTGACACAGCGCCTTATCACGTCATCTAGAGTCTCAAAGCGCTTCACAGAATACACTGCAAAGTGAATTGACCGTAAATATGTGGGTGAAACATGGCAGCCAATTGCGCATAGCAGCGTCCCCCACAAACAGTCGTGGATTGAAATGGCCAATTTTATTATCGTTTGTTTTGAGGGATGATTATCAGACGTGTGTGTGGAGTAAGGAAACTTGCCCAAGGTTTCACCCTGACTGGGACCCACACTCACACACACGGAAAAGAGGATAGGGAGATGAATTTAACAGTGAAAGCTTGAAGCTTGTGCCCGAGGGTGTATTGGAGTCCATCAAACACTGGGGGGTGGGAGGGTGGGTGGGTAGAGGGTTAAGCACAACCAGGTGGAATGAACCATTCTGGTAACCAACTAGTTATTAAACCTACGAGTTGCAAACCATTAGTGCGTTCTAACCCCACCCCCTACACTGGATATCAGGGGATTTGGGGCAAGGCGGGGTAGTGGGAGTTGAAGTACAGTAATCTGGTAGAATGGCAGAACAGGCTGGAGGGGCTGAAGTGCGTGTGTGGCAGTGAGGAGGTGACTTGCCTGGTTGGGATGGTAGTAGGTTAGCCAGCGTTCGATGTGCACAGCGTACCAGCCCGGCAGGAGGCATCGGCTCTGCAGAACCCGCAGCCTGGGGAGCGAGTCAGCGCCGGCCGTCACCACATCGTAGAAGCTATACTTCAGGGCAACTGGGTCCTCGTGAGCTCGCTGATGCTGCCACAACAACAACAACTTGTATTTATATAGTGGCCTGGGAGCACTAAACCAGCGCCAAGCAAACGCACATCAGGGCTAACACCTCACTGAGGTTTTAAACCATCTTGATAAGATCATCTGTAAAATCCAACTCATAGCGATACATATTCTACTTTGTAGTCCCTTGAGTTTAGAAGGTCGAGAAGTGATCCCATCAAGGTGCTTACAATGATAGAGGCATGGATAGGGAAACTGTTTCCTCTTGTTGATTGGGGGAATCCAGATCAAGGGAATATAATCTTAAAATGAGAGCTGGGCCATTCTGGAACCATTCACATCGTCACATCGCTGGAGCCATTCACATTGTCAAGGCTGAGGAGGGTAGATGTTTGTTGGGTCAGGGGATATCAAAGGATATGGAGCAAAGGCGGGTAATTGGAGTTGAGGTACAGATCAGCCATGATCTCATAGAATGGCAGAACAGGCTCGAGTGGCTGAATAGCCTCCTCCTGTTCCAATATCCTATTGTGTTTGATGGAGCATCTCAAACAGTTCAAAGTGCTTCCCAGGAATTCTCTATTCCTGCCTAAACCCCGCTGTTGTGGCTCCTCTAGTCTTTGCCCACGCCCGAGTAGAGAGAGGAGAGAAACACAGACCTGGTACCAGGAGTAAGCTCTGTCTGCCGGGTTGATCAAGATGCTGATGATCTTAGCTTTGGGCAGCAGGGAGGCTGCTCGCTTCGGAGATACCTCGGAATCAAAGTAGTTGGCGCTCTTCTCAAAGAAAAAATCAGAGCTGGTGTTGGAGGGAACAGGGAAAAACTCCATGTACCTGTATAGAAATCAGATTAACATGTCACACAGTGAGCAGCAAGGCCCACAGTCCTTCACTGTCAGAGACAGCACCAGCTCCCTATAGCCTGACTATCGTCAGGGGAATGCACTGACCCACCACACTGGGGGGTTCCAATTGATGGGAATGTGGTGTGTTTACGGGACATGATTTTCAGGAAAGTCACCAAGTTGCATTTGGGGACCAACCCTCTGAACAGCAACAACAAATTGCATTTGTATAGTATAGCGCCTCTCAGTGTCCCAGATAGCCTCCCGGATAGAGTCCAAGATAGCGTCCCACAGAGCATCACAGATAGTGTCCCAGAGCGCGTAAGCTTGAGGGGTGGTACCCTGAGTGAGGGGCGCTTTATTAAATGCAAGTTGTTGTTGTTAAAAGAATGTTTCTCAGCAGAAGTTTATGACCGAGGTCTAACTCACCAGTCAATCCCCTTGTGATAATTGGGCCCGTTAAAAAACTGCAGCTCCTCAAAGGTGTCTGGGCTGGGAAAGTTACTGGTGATGTGTGGGTGCATGGTGAGGAACAGGTACAGAGCTGTGGTTCCTGCAGGGAAGGAGCAGACGGTTAGTTTGTTCCTTCAGGTGAGACCTTGTCTCATTTTAATATGTACTCAACTGAAGAGTAGCTGTCAATTGACAATCAATTTCTTGTTCCTCGCACACTTCCTGATCCCGCTCAGCTACAACACCCGTCCAAAGGAGAAAATGTCCCAATTATTCACACTTTTAATAAACTAAATACCCACAGGACAAAGTCAGCGCCACAGGTCACAGGGCTGATCTGCTGCACATTAGCACCTTCTCCTCAAAGGTATTTGGGGCTGGAAAGGGTTTGGTTATTTTATTACTTAAGATTCAGGCAGCAAAATGTACATATAAATACAATAACGTTAATCTCCGGCGATAGATCTGAGAATAAACACCTGAAACCGTCATCAACTGGGTGGGGCGACTGTCCCAGGTTTGACCACTGGTCTGTTCATCAGTTCCCTGGTCATGATAATAATAATCCTTGCATTTGATGTAGCGCCTTGTCGCGCCTTTGAGACGTCTCAAAGCACTTCCCAGGATACACAGTAAAGCTGGTACCTGTTTTCTGGGGCCCAATGATGAGCAGTTTGGGGAGTCGATCACATGTTTTCTCTTTGGACCAGATATCTTTGTGCCGTTTGTCCTGACAAGGATCCTGGGAACCAGAGTGAGAAAGAGAGCGAGAGAGGACAGTGTGAGGTAAGCTGGCCACAGTCCTTAGTCAAACACAGTGGAGACAACGCAAATGCTCATATGGAAGTAACATTACACCCAGCAAGCCTGCACTGCTGCCTGTACCTGCCACAAGGGGTCCTTCTCTTGGGGAAATAGCTGGAAGTATTTGTGAGCGAGCTGAACTGGGGGTAATGTCTGCAGCTTCAGGTTAGTCCAGCATTGCACAAAACTGATCAGGTTCTTGAAGGTGTAAAGACCCAGTCGGTCGTTTCCATAATTGGACAGATGCGTCATAAAGATGCTAATCTGAAACGGGACACAAACAAGATTAATATGCACTAATAATCATAATCATAAAAATCATAATATCAATCATCATTGCATTTGATAGACCGCCTTATCACAAAGTCTCACAGTGCTTCAGGGAATATAGTGAAAAGTGAAGTGACTGTGTATTTTGTGGGCGAGAGGGAGAGAGAGAGAGAGAGAGATTCTCGCAGTGCTGTGTACTCACGGGGTTCAAGAGGACAGTGAGGAAGAGTTCGCCCCCATTGATTATCTTATCGAGCTCCTTGGGACCTGATGGATACTCGCTGTAGAATATCGTGTGTGTGAAGAGCCCGCACGTCTGACGAGGAAGGACCTTCAAACGAAAGAAGGTGAGAGTGATTGTCTGCCTTGCAATGAGCAGCTTCACCACAGCAGACAACTAACTGGTCAACAGCAACAACAACAGATAACATTTACACGCACGTGCCTGCCTTTCATCTCGGGAGGACGTCCCAAGGTGCTGGACAGTCAGGGATTTGACCCTGACCTGGGATGGGGTTGGGGGTTTGGGATCGGGAGTTAAGGGAAGGGAAGGGAAGGGCAGTACAATATGACAGGGTTAGAGTGAAGGAAACAAGACCCCTCCAGGGGGGTCCTCGCTGCTCACCATGACGCCATTGTGTTTGAAGCCTCTGCGGAACCGTGCTGGTTTGAGGTGAGGGTACTCTTCCGTGCTGGTCACCTTGATGCCCCAAATCCGCTTCCATGCCTCGTACAGCTGCACATGGACTGGGTACACTCCAGAGTGGTGGGGAGCCACAGCATAGCCCATGTCCGTCGGGATTTTGTGTTCCTGTGTGGGGTGGGGGGGATGGAGGGGGGGAAGAGAGTAAGAATTCTGTTTTTATACACTCATTACTGACGGGGTTAACTCAGAGACGTTACGATTGCTATCAACTGTAATGACTGTGTCTCTACAGTACTTTTAACATCTTGGGATGTCCTCCCGTCGTAAAAGGCTCTTTACAAATGTGATTTTTATTGTACTGTATATTTTAGGCAACTCAGCGGGCCATTTGCACACATAACTTCCCCTCAAACAGCTGTGAATAACAAACAATTTATCTCAGAGATTGATGGCCAGGACACCTGCAGGCAATCCCTTCTGTATTCCGAAAGATAATAATAATAATAATAATCCTTGCATTTGATTTAGGGACTTATCAAGTCTTTGAGTCATCTTAAAGCACTTTACAGGATATACTGTAGCGTAGTGACTGTATATTTTGTGAGCAAAACGCGGCAACCAATTGCAAATAGCCAATGTCCCACAAACAGTGTAGATTGAGTGACCAATTTTTTTTTGTTAGAGGGATTATTATCCCCAGAAAGCAATCCATTAATTGACTAACAATTGGGTTCCTATTTACTGCTGGGTAAACAGTGACGGGTGGAGTAAGGAAACTTGGGTAAGATTTCCCAAGTGCCTGGGAATCAAAACCGGGTCCTCTCGCTCACAAAGCGAGCGCTCCACTCACTGCAAGGCTCCACATGTGACGTGGGCCTTGAACAAGCTTGTGACCCGGTGATGAGAGAGCGAGTGACTAATGCCCGGGTTGGCTGTTCACATAGACAAGGTCACCACGCTGTGTGGTCCAGAAACTCACCAAAGCAAACTGCTTGTTGAGGAGCATCTGTTCTGCCAGCACTGACTGATTGTGGAAGAGATGAGGCTGCATGTGACTCCACATGTGGGGAAACCACCAGAATTCATTCACATATGACAGCAGCAGGTTGTCTCCTCTGTCTTCTTCTTCAGTACCTAAACACAGCACCTCATCATAACAACATAATAATTTGCTGGACTAAACAAGACCGAGGTCCATCCACATCGCCTTCCACCATCCTGGTCCTCACGCTCAAACTATCTACTGTGTCTTCAGATATTAATTGCTAACAGAAATCTATCTCATTCAGGGCCTGTCTCAAGGCTCTCAATGTGTGGAGGCTTCCTCTTCACCCATGGCTTCGGTCAACCTCCTTCCCCCACCCTCTCCACCCTCCAACCCTCCTGATTCCAGCTCGGCTCCGTCCCTCTGTAACCTGGACAGGCTCGAAGCCACAGCACACTAGCGACCCACCCACCTGTGTAGTAGAACTTTCCGGAGAAACCCAGGTTGAAGGTAAAGTTTGGAACATGGGTTCGTAAGTGATTCTGGGTTTCGAGCAGAGCCTGAAACACAGAGCAGAGGAACATTCAATCCCATTTCATCTCAACCCCCCCCACCATCCCCCTTCCCCCTCCCCTCCCCGCATCCCAATGTCCGTGACGGACCTGCAAAAGAGCTTCCCGCTCCGCGCCTCTCCTCTCTCCTTCCCCCACACTCTTTCCAACATTAGAATAATAATCCTTGGATTTGATATCACACCATATCACATCACTGAGAAAGCGCTTCACAGGCTATTCTATAAAGTAGATTGACTGCATATTTTGCGGGCAAAACACGGCAGCCAATTGTGCACAGCAGCATCCCCACAGACAAGTCAATTGTAGGATATTGGTCTGAACTATTGGTTCTACACATTCCCTTACATAATCAGTCACTTGACCACTCAGTACAGAGGGAGGCAGTAGCCCAAGTAAACATTACCTTCACATCCTCCATCTTCATCCTGGTGCCCTCCTTGCCCACGAAGATGTCGTCGATGTCCACCAGTAGGTACCTGTCCAGAGACAGCGACAGGCGCTTGCCCGTCAGGAAGGACACGGAGTCCACAAACACCAGCTTGTGCAGCCAGAAGTTCATATTGTTGCCGAACAGCACTCGTTGGATCCCGTCGTGGAGCCCCAGGTCCTGGACCACGGTGGTGTGGAGGGCAGCGTCCACCTCCATGTGTGGGATGCTCTCCGCCGATTTGGTCTTGGCCAGCAGCACGGGTTCATACGTGGAGTGGTTCGATTGGAAGACAGTCCAGTCGTCCCCTGGGAGGAGACTTTTCTCGATCTCCTTGGCTTTGGTGATGTAGAGCAGAGGAGACCTGGGGTTTATGCTACAGTCCTTCAGGCCCAGGTTAGAGTGGAGATACAGGGGGAAGCCTTTCAGCTGAGCGCTCAGTAAACTGTTCTCGTTGGCTTTGAAGAACCCGATGATCCCAACGCTGTACTCGATGCAGTACTTGTCCAGCAGCTCACGATTCCAGGCGTCCAGGTTGACGTACTTCAGGATGTTTTCGTAGATGATGAGGATGAAGCGTCCTCGGTCCTTGTCTGTGAGTGTGGGCATGTCCCCCTTGCCGGGGGCGATCTCCGTGTGGTACCTGAACCGGCTGGACTCCAGGATGGCCACGATTTCCTGTCCCAGCTGAGTGTACATGCTCTCCACAAACACCAGCACCACGGCGTCCGTGCGCGAAGTGTCCACGGGCTTCACCGCTTTGGTGGGAAACAGCCTGGAGGGAGTCACCTTGGAATCGTCACACTCCAGGGGCTGCAGCTCCCCCGACGGCTCCTTGTCCTGTTTCATGCCGCTGTACAGGTAATAGGCCGAGATGAACACGGTCACTGTGCAGAAGGCGAACAGCAGGAGAAGCACCCCCTGGAGTGTGAGCAGTCTGAGCGCTCGGCGGAGCCTGCCCAGCAAACTCATCCTTTACCCCCTCCCTCCACCGCCCTCCCACATGGAAACTCGCTTCAACAAAACAAAAATCTTCCCACTTGCCCCTTCTTGCGTTTCATGTCACCATGGCAAATCTTGTGTTGGTATGCGCAGTTCACAGCGTGGGTGGGGTGGGGAGGAGGGAGGATGGGGTGGTCTCTCCAGTTCCCACGACCCTCAGGCGGAGACCGACAGTGGGCCCTCATGTCCATCCCCCCAGGAGACGCTCTTGCTCACTCCCAAGACAGTCATGGTCACTGCTCCGACCCTCGCTCATCTATGATAGTCCGCAGTGGGTGACAATCGAAGGCTACAAAACAAACAGATACACAGACTGGGTTCAGTCACTTTCATTGCACCATCGACATCAAAGGGAACAGTTTTAGGATCAAGTTTCAGATGCACATCCAGAAGATTACAGCAAAGACGTCTCCGTCAATAATTTGGCTTCTTCACAATTAGACAAATAATAATAATAATATGCATTTGATACAGAGCCTTATCACGTCATGGAGACTCGTCAAAGCGATTCACAGACGGTGTGCCATAAACGGTCGTGGATTGAGTGAACACGTTTTAAAATATATTATTATTACCCCTGGAAAGGGATCCACCAATCGACTAGCAACTGGGTTCTTACCTTCTTACAACTTGCCAAAGTACAGTATTATGAGCTGGTCAAAATGATCACCTAAAATCCAGAACATTTATATTTACATCAACATTCTTGAACTCAGTGCATTAAAAACACACAAAAGACCTAATAAATAAAAGAACAACCTTTGTGAACAAGCACAATGCAAAGAGCGTGGAAACTCTTCACACATCAGTGACATTAAGCCTTTTCTCAGACACTTGAACCTTGGCACAGCAATTAGAAACAGCAGCAACTTATCTTAGAATGTCAGCCAGGAGGCTCAATACGGTCACAATCCTCTCCAGGAAGCAGAACAGAGAGGCGTCAGCCACAAGCCAATATGATTATTATAAATATAATAAACCTGGCATTTGATAGAGCGCCTTATCACAGGATACACCATGAATTGACTGTATATTTTGTGGGCGAAACGCAGCAGTCAATTGCGCACAGCAGTGTCCCCACAACAGTCCTATAACAACAACAAAATTACATTTGTACAGGCCTTTCACGTCGGGAGTGGGTCCCAAAGCAGTGGATAAATATCGGAAGCGCCATTAATTACTGCATCAATCAATCAATCAATCAGTCAATCAGTCAGTCAGTATACAAAGGAAAGCAGAAACTTGCCTAAGGTTTGGTCCTGACCGGGAATCGAAACTATGGTCCTCCCGCTTGGGAGGCAAGCGCTCTAATCACTGAGCTACAGGACCTCTGTAAGAAGTGGAGAGAAGGGCTAAGTGTTCAAAAAAATGACAGGTGGTGATAAGATAGCTCCAGACATTGTAATAATTTCTGCAGTGGCTGACCTTCTGACAATCTGTATGATAAACAGTGTTATTGTGCTCGCCAACATGTAGGGATTCGAAACAGTGATGGACTAATAAAGGTTACACTGACCCAATTACGCAGAGATTTAAAAGATTTAACTATTTGCCGTGGTTAAAGCGGGTCCTGTTAATCTGCTGCTCAAGTGTGAAGTGTGTGTGCTCTGTCAACAATTAACACACAAGGGAATGGTGAGCGGTTGTGGCACTAACCTCACACACAGGGCAATTACATACACGTTCAACAACAACAAATTACACTTCTTCGATCTTGTCTTCTCCCTCAACAACCCCCCACCCCCCATCCCGCTTTGGTCCCTACCATGGGACGTTGTTGTATTCCGTGAAGCACTTTGAGACATCGATAAGACGTGGAAAGCGCTATATAAATGAAACGATTATTATCATTATAACCATGATCTAATAGAATGGCGGAACAGGCTTGAGGGCTGAATGACCTCCACCTGTTCCTATGTACCTATAACAATCATTCTTGCACAAAATATTGATATCTAAAGCAATGAAACGCTTCTAAGTGTTTCACAGAAAAGTGCTGTCAAGGTCAGTGACTGCATTTGTAGTTTATACAACTGTGTTTTTGTATATACAGGTATATATAAAGTATACCTAAGCATTGTGCTATGTAGACAAAGACAGCTAATTTGCTCAGAGCACAATGCTAATATGTATATATTAAAAAGTTTATTTAAATCAGGTCATACATTTGTTCCATCTTCAGATTTACCTATTATTCTGTTATATTTGAGTTCCCTATTGCTGTGGGAGATTATGTTTCTAATAGAAAGAACAATCTAATTACTCAGGTGACATTTCTCTGTGCACTGTGTCATTAGCTAGGATTGAACAGAGTATTGCTATGTAGGTATAACCTGATTTCATCAGAAAACTTGACTCAAATAAATGAATGGATCAACTTCTCAAACTCTGAAAGTAAAATTTAGGTGGAGCTGTATAGGAAACGAGAAGGGAGGTTTTTTCTCTCTCTCTCTCTCTCTATCTCTCTCCCACTGCACTGGCCCAAAATCTCCCGAAAAAAAACAGTTGTTTCCTCCATGACTGTTTGTGTGTGTGGATGGGGTGGGGAGGAGTGAGCGGAAGAGTGGGGGAAGCAATGGAGGGGCGGAGCGGGAAAAAGGCAAGAGAGAAAGAGAGAGAGAGAGGGGAGGGAGAGTCAGAGAAAGAAAAGAGAAACAGACTCGCAAAGGAGAAATTAGCATGTGTTTAACAGTCTCATAGCAGCTCAGCGCACAATCCCACTGTCGCTGCCAACACACAGCGGGGAGGGATGATTTGGTTGGTCTCCATGGCACCGTGTTGGAAGGTCACCCCTTCTGTGGCAGGACGGGGAGCAGAGCAGAGACGCTGATCTATCAGAGGGATCGAGGAGCTCAACAAACTCGAGGATTATTTATCACCCAGCGCCTCGGGACGTCCTCCTGACGTGAGAGGAGCTGTACAGCCTGCTGCTGTTGCTGCTGCTGTTGTTGTTGACTGTGATTAACTGAAGCGTGGACACACTCCCGCAGTATATTTAGGACAGACGTGTTCACCCGCCTCCCCCCTGGCCACCAGTGTGGGCTTTATCTCGCGTTCAATGAGTTCAGTCAAGTCGGGAGCGAGAGAGAGAGAGAAAGAGAGCGAGAGAGAAAGGGAGCGAGAGTAAAAAAAACACAACTGTTATTGATGTCAAAATTATTCAGATTAGAGCCTCGCTGCCTGTCCCCCACTGAGAGGCCATCAAGCAGAGGCGGGTGAGCGGTAACAAAAAGAGGAGAACATGTCCCTTCAGAAGAAGAAAGAGTCTCTCTAACAGACGCCAGCATTTAGCACTCAGATCTTCAGGGCTGGAAGATCAGAGAGAAGGGTTTGAAGGCTGCATTTGGAGCTGTGGTACATGTGTAACTCCTCGATAAAAAGTCACACTCACTCTTGTCTGCGTATCCTTTGCCTTGACAGTTAGCGAGAAGCAAATGTCATCCAACTCATGTTACACGCAGTCACCCAACGCTGAATGGCATTAAGCTGCTAGTTACTGCTGACAGACGCTGGAGAGGAAAACGGCAGAGATGGGGACAGCGATAATGAACCATTTCTGCATCTTGATTAATAAGGAAGCTGCTGTTCTCCTCTCCGCTTCCGAGCAAAAGGCAAAATACTCCCCCCCCCCCCCCCCCCCCGTCTCTTTATTCTGCTTTTTCCAGAGCATCGAAATCACCGAATGACCCCAAAAGTGAACAACAATAACAACAATAAGAGCGACACAGGACGGAGGGCCGGCTCAACTTGGGATTGGAGCTCAACGAGGAATATTTAGTTGAGTCTGAAACTAGGTTAAAAGATTTCCTGTCTATTATCATTTCACCGCAAAAAAAAATTCCACTGAATTAATCCAGTGCACAAAGGTAGCCTCGAGCCGAGTAAAAACAGACTTTCACAGGAGTCCTTCCCCAGGGTATTACCTGGTTGTGTGACTGACTGTACACACTTTTCACAGTACTGTACCAATGACACGTCACGGCTCGGACAGGTGTAGGCTGACATTTAATCATAGGGTCTCACCTACAGAACCGACAGGTAAGCGGACACATCACCACAACTTCTCGAAAGCACCATCACAGATCCCAAGCGAGGCATCAGTCGGTCGTCGCCGGCAATAAATAACACAGGAAACCTCGGCAAGTCAGTGGCCAGCGAAGGTCAAACTGACCACAAAAGTGCAAGCGGCGGGAGAGGCAAACATCAGCCGTCACTCACCAGGTCCCTGAGTATCTCTCGGGCTTCGGAGATTGAAGTCAATCATGTGTTTGTTTGGTCACATCGTCAGTGACGGGATGTTCCCATCCCACGCTCTGTGTCAATCCTCGGGCTCCGGCTCACAGCCCAGGGTCCTCTCTCGCTGAGATACAATGGAGATGGGTGATCAGCACAGAGGGGACAAACATCGCTCACCGTGCCTGACACATCTGCGGAGAAGAGAGCAACAGAGCTAGAGATACCTGACTCCGTGACCACAACGGAAACCAACACACAAGCTCAAGTGGAGGCCTGTAGCTCAGTGGCTACAATACTCGCTTCACAAGCGAGAGGATCTGGGTTCAATTTCCAAACATGACTGGACAGGACGTTGAGCAAGTTTCCGTAGTCTACACATACGCACAGCACACACACAGGCACCAGCACGCATACACATACACGCCATTGTTTCACTGGAAACAATGCAGGAAACCGGATCAGTTAGTGGATCACTTTTCCAGGAGTAAATAATCATTTAATTACATTTAATTGCATCCTCCCCTCCGCATTGGGAGGATCTCCCTGTTCAGCTCCCAGCACTGAATAAATATTTGATAAACAGGGTCAGATCTGGGGACCAAATACTCAGTAAATTTAACATTTCAAAATATTTCATTACATAACTTTACCCGAGGCGCTAACGACAGGGATAATAAACAGGACACAGTGGATTCCAGTAGTGTGACCGACCACAAACACAGTCACTGTGATCATAGGCTTACACAACCGAGACAGGATTTCCAGGAAGTACATTAAAGTTCTACAATATGGAATGCAGCAATCAATACACCACTGTTATTGTTCACAGACTGGTTGGCACCACTGTTACTACTGTACCAGGTAAAATACAACAACAAAGGACATTTACACAACACTCTTCATGTTGGGAGGACGTCAAGGCTGTGGACAGTCAGGAAATTGGACCTAAGCTGGGGGCTGGGATCAGGAGGAGGTGGAGGACAGGGAGGGTGGGGGTAGGAGGCTGAGTTACCTGTGTGGGTAAACAATAGTAGACACTTTGCTCACAGCAAAGTCCCTCATAGCCTCAAGTGAATAACTGATTAATCTGGTTAATCAATAACCAGTGAAGTTTTCGGCCAGGGCACCAAGAGAAACTCCCCTAACTTTTCTGATGGGACTAGGAGCTGAAAGTCCCAAATCGGGACTTAAACCCCCAACTTTCTGACTCGGAACAACAGTGCAGCCAACCACACCAAACTCAGCCCGAAACAAATAGTCAAAAGGGAAGGCCAAGCAGTCAAGCGTAATCCTATTAGATTGTAATCTTGCCTGTAATATACCTATTTATGGCTTTTCCTAGCAAACATTTCCTCCCATTTACTTAGTGGAAATGAGCTCCTACACTCGAAAGCATCATGAGGGCAATTTTCTTCTCAAGTGTTCAGATATCCCAAATCCCTGCCCAAGAAGTACACTTAACCAGATTAACAGCCACTGTTCCTATATTTAGAAACTAATCTGTTATTTTGTCCTCTACACACAGATTATTCCCACACCTCATTATTTTCTACCCGTCTTTTTAAATAGGTAGATTTTAAAGCTTCGAATGGCAGTAATCTATTTTGGTGAGATTACTGCTATTTTGGCTCGCACTGAGGTTTTAGCTGGTTAGACTCTCAACAGTTACCCCTTGAGCTCTCTCCCCAAGCCTTGGCTCTTGCCAACCTGCTCCTAATTCTCTCCGGAATTCAGTGAGCAGGGTGCATCTCTCCAGTGAGAGAAAGAGAGAGAGAGAGCATTTCATTCCAAAAATCTCTCTCTGGGATTTCCATGTGTAGGTGGGATGAGTGGAATTCTCAGTTTGGTGATGAGTTTAAGTTGACTACTGGTGTGAAAATGAAGAGGTGGCAGACAGACAGCAGAAGTGTGATATTTTTCAAGGAAATAAGTCTGTTGGCTGACAATGCAAACGCTTTAATTCACTTCACTGAACAAACCTGAGGGTAGACATCTCTCAGTCACTGCTGGTTTAGTGTTAACGCTACATTAATTACAGGTTTCTCTAACAAAGAGCGCACATGAGATTTTTACAGGATTTCACACAGCCGGGCGCCACATCCATTGTGACAAGGTAAAGACTTGCTCATCTCACACTGTGGCAAACAGCTGAGAAAATACTGTAACCTCACATTTTATTCCATTCACTGGCAGGTAGTTGGGGGGGAGAGAAAACATCTTTAAAATATACAAATCAATGTATTCTTGTCCTGCCGTAAATTTCTCAAAAATCAGCCTCCCCCAAAATCTACATCAACAATGGGGGTGGTGGGTGGGGGAAGTCAGTTAATCTCAACTGCACAGATAGAACTACAGAGCGTGGAGTCCTGTACTTCAGTCGTGTAGCAAGCGGGAGAACCCAGGTTCGATTCCCGGGTAAAGCAGAACTTTAAGCAATTTTCCTCATTCCCCACGCCTCTGTTTGTTTACCTAGCAATAACCCGGCTGTTAGATCGCTTTTTTGGGGGGTAATAATTTCTTCAAAACCAAACTTATTTGATCATTCAATCCATGACTATTTGAGTGAAGCTGCTATGTGTAATTGGCTGCCGTGTTTCGCCCACAAAATGTAGTCAATTCACTTCACAGTGTATTCTGTGAAGCGCTTTGAGACGTCTCTACGGCATGATAAGGCGCTGTATCAAACGCAGGGATTATTATTATTGATTATTATGGACACCAGCAGCACATCCATCCCGTTTAGTTCCTAAAAAGCAAAACGTTAACTTCAAAATGCAATCAGATAAGAGATGATTAACTGAAGGCGGTGAAGAAAGCCGGGAGACTTTCAGCCTGGATGTGGATTAAAGTGCTCTGATGATGGATGTGCTAGATGCCAGCTGAGCAGCTGTTTTAACCACCCAGCCAAAAAATTAGCTGCATACAAACAGGTAGCTATTAATTTTGGGGGGAAAATAACATCACTGCTATTGCACTTTTGAGGAATTCTGTGCCACATAGTAACAGAACAATCAAGAGCCATTATAGTAATAATAATCCTTGTGTTTGTTTGATACAGTGCCTGATCACAACTTCGAGGTGCCTCAAAGAATACATTTGTGAGCGAAACGCGGCAGCCAATTGCGCACAGCATTTGTGGATTGAAATGATCATTTTGTTGTTGTGTTTTTCAGAGGATTATTATCAGGCGTGTGGAGTGAGGAGACTCGCCCGAGGTTTTGACCTGACCTGCCTGGAATCGAACCCAGGTCTCTCGCTTATAAGGCGAGTGCGCTAACCACTGAGCTAACAGGAGCTCTACAACAACAACAACAACTACTACAAAAGTACATCTCAAAGCTTTACCAGGGAGCACGTCTTGAAGTGCTCTGAGAACTACCCCACGCTATATAAATGCAAACTGTAAATGCGAGTGTATTTTGTGGTCAAATAAGGAGGCAAATTCATGGGGAAAGAGAAACAGAAATTCAAATAGATACAAAACGCAGCCGTAAAACAGCAATAATCTCCCCCAGGCACGGGAGAGATAACAAACGCTCGTCCTTTTACTGTAAAACAGGAAGATGCATTTACAGAGAACAACTCTTTGTACAGTACAATACTTGGAAAATGAGGCGGACCAGAGAGGCCAACACACAGCAACAGGTTGTGTTAACCATCACAGCTGCAGTTTATGGTGGAGTTTTCTGTCTGAAAACGTCCACCAAAGTCACAGTCAATTCACTTTACGGTGTGGATCCCGTCAAGCCTCAAGATGTCTCGAAGGCGTGGCGAGGCACTGTCACAAATGCGAGGATTATGATTTGGGATGAGGTTGAAATATTGGCCAAGGGGAGTGGAGAACAGACGTCTCTCATTAGAAACAGCCGCTGGGACCTGACTCTGATGATAATAATATTAATAATAATAATAATAATAATAATAATAATAATAAGGATAAACGTGCCCAGGAGAGAAGCTGAGACACAATTACATCTCAAACAGATGCTCCTCAGCCATGATGGGCAGTTGTGACCATTAGGGATTGAAATGGTGGCAACGAATCTAAACCTTGGCTCCGACAGTTCAGAACTCGGCCTCTAAAATTGTTCTCTTAAAAGCAAAACGACCGGAGCCAAAATGATTAGCTGTGAGGCTGAGAGGGATCCTGACAGCTGTGTGCTGGGCGCCGAGAGCAGAGAAACATCAGGGGCTGCGGAGCTCTACAACACTGAGCCTACTGGCTCCCACCAGCCAGCCAGCCAGCCAGTCTGTCAGTCAGTCATGTCTTCACTTACACAGACTCACCACAGCACAGACCATGCCCAACAATAGCAGAATCTTCACAAAAATAACAGCTGCTTTTGTCCTGGATTCACAGCCTTCAGCCTTCCTCCCTCCCTCCCTCCTCTGTAACTCCAGTGACCAACAATCTCACAGCTGAGCATCTGTTCAGACTACACCCACACATACACAGACACACCCACCCAAACTCACACTGGCTGTAAACAATATCCCTGCAAACTAGGTGTTCTTGTGCCAGAACTTACACATATTCTTGTAATTTATTATTCGAATCCTTGCATTCGATACAGCGCTTTATCACGTCTTGGAGACGTCTCAAAGCGCTTCCCAGAATACACTGGTAAAGTTTAATGACTGTATCTTTTTACGGCGAAACGCGGCAGCCAATTACGCACAGCAGTGTTCCCATCTGAAAGGTCTTTGTCAATCTTCGCAACAAAATAAAGCTGCCTGGAAGCTTTGACGGCAAAATTGCTGTATCTGTGGCTCCCCGTGGGAGCGGAGGATATAGTTACTGGGCAAAATTAGCCAGAATTTCCTGTCGATGTATTTTCAGAGAAATGAGGAACATTTTGAGAGCTTACCCTATTTTTTCACTGCTCAACAGGATGTAATGAATATGATGGATGTCAGGGGATGAATTAATGAGGCACATGTTGGATTGACTAGTACGTACACAGGGGGAGCTTGAGAATGTGTGTGTCTGCAATTCATGCCCATTCCTGCAGCCAAATCTACAATAATCCTTATGGTAATAAAACTTTAATACTCCTAGCATTTGAAATAGCGCCTGATCACGTCATTGATAAGTGCTTAGCAGAATACTGTATACTGTAAAGTGACTGTGTATTTTGTGGGTGAAATGTGGCAGCCAATAGTGCACAGCAATGTCCCACATACAATTGTGGATTGAAGTGACCTTTTTTTTTGAAGGATTAGTAAGTGATCTGCCAATCAACTAACAATCGAGTTCTCAGTTAGTGCTGATAAACAGACCTGTGTGTGTATGTGTGTGTGGAGTAAGGAAACTTGCCTCAGGTTTCGCCTTAGCCCAAAAGCGAATCGAACCCGGGTCCTCTCTCGCTTGCAAGGCAAGCACTCTAATCACTGAATGACAGGGACTGTGAGTGGTGCAGGGCGGGGAGTCGTTTGACAAAGTGAGATGGGAAACAGAAAAAGAAATGTTGGTGAGAAAAAATAATCCTAATAATAATCCTTGCATTTGATACAGCGCTGTTCACGTCTTCTAGACGTCTCAAAGCACTTCACAGAATTATACTGTAAAGTGAATTGATTGTTATATTTATGGGCGAAACGTGGACACCGGTCAGTGTTCCATAAACAGCTGTGGAGAAGGAGAGGAAAGATAACGAAGAGGAAAGAATGAGAAACCCAAAATACGGAGATTAATATTTACCAGCAGGAAGCGTGCTCTGTGATCCTCTGTAGTGTCCCTGTCACTCCACAGCCCGAACACACTGCTCCCAGTTCACAGCCTCCTGTGGCTTTGATAATGGTTCACATATGATTTATCTGCACATCACAGCTAAGCCATTACTGTCTGAATAATTCAGCAGCTAGAATTCCTAATGCTGCTTTGATCCTGGCAGGTGAAATTTAAAGCGCTGAAGTATGGTCCATTGCCTTCAATACCAAGTAACATATACACACATAACACACATACATACACACACAACACACATACACACAAACACCACACGTATACACACATATAACACTCATACATACAGACACAACACAAATATAGATACACACACAAACACCCCACACATACAACACTCATACATACACACAAATACAGACACAAACACACATTCATAGTAAGGGGATATTGATTAGAACTGGAAATATTCACATTGAACTATTGTTTATCAGTTTGGCTCAGTTGATAACACAATTGCCTGTAGTTTACAGTCTGTAGTTTACAGTCTGTGAGTTGAAAGTACAGTATATAATACCTGACCTTATAGTCGAGTCCCAAAAGTGGCCCAAGATTGACCTAGTCAGGTAGGCCCAGGAAAACCAAAAAATTATAATAAATTGGTCATTTCAATCCACAACTGTTTGTGGGGACTCTGCTGTGCCTAATTGGCTGCCTCATTTCGCGCACAAATATACAGTCAGTTCAATTACAGTGTATTCTGTGAACCGCTTTGAGACGTCCAGAAGACATGAAAAGCGCTATATCAAAGGCAAGGATTATTATTATTATTACATACAGACAGACACACAAACACACACAACCAATTCATCCAGAACCAGTTTATTTTCTAACAATCTATCTCTGGGATTTCCATGTGTAGGTGGAAGACATGGAGATCTAAGCTTGGTTTGGAGATTCTTAAGCAACAGTGATGGGTTTCCGCGTGTGTCAGACACCGAGTGGCCATACTAAAAAAATCACATGAAATAGCCAGTGAATAATTGATAAAAAGTTTATTTAAAGAGCTGGTTAAAGAGAACTCACACCACCCAGGGTAGTGAACTAGATCTGTGTAATCACTGTTGCTTAAGCCAGGGTGAGGATGAAAGCTAAGGTGTCAGCGTTCAGACAGGAGCCTCTCTGAGAGCAAAGGCATAGAGAATATAATAGCAATTAATGAGATGGCATCTTAGCACTCAGCAAATCAGGCTGCTGCTTAGTCTATCATTTGTTCCCTCACACCAGGCAGGTCAGCTCAGCTCATACAAACAATCCTTCTAGAACAATTCCTTTGCAAGATTCAAAGCCATTGATCCGTGTTTTTCTTCTATTTTTGCTTTAATAATAGTAATAAAATAACAAGAGAAAAATAATAAATTGGTCATTCCAACCCACGTTTGTGGGGACGCTGCTCTGCGCAATCGGCTGCTGCGTTTCGCCCACAAATATACAGTCAATTCACTTTACAGCATATTCTGTGAAGTATGCACTTTGAGACATCTAGAAGATGTGAAAAGTGCAATATCAAACACAAGCATCATTTATCATAAATAATCCTTGTGAAGCGCACTAACTCATATACTTTTAGTTTGTGCTAATGTCACAATTCAAATCACAGTAACTGAACACAGGGAGGCACTGTAATGAAATTGAAAAAGCTACACAGTAGTTTGTAACAGGATTTACTACGGACCTCAGACTTACTAGAATCCTGCTCCAAACCATCAGAAATAAACTAGGAGCTTCTCGTCTCCCTGTCATCATTTTACTGTCATTTAACCCCAGGAAACGGTATTTCACCTACAGAATACAGTCACTCCCCGTTACAATACATTCAGTGAAGCGCTTTGAGATGTCCCAGCAATGTAATAAGGCGCTACATCAAGTACAAATAATTATTATTATTAATAATAATATTATTATATTCCCCCGTGAGCACCTCTGGAACCTCTGTAGTGAGCCCAGCTGGGAACAATCCCTTTTCAACCCCACTGATCATCCCAACAGTAATCTTTCTTATAAATTGTACAAAGAGAAAACAATAAAAGTCTTTGCATTCAATCTAGCCGTCTGGGACACTACCCTGTGTGAGGGGCTCCATGTCATTGCAAGTAGTTGTCGCCGCCTTATCGCGTCACTGGCTGCTACATTTTGGCCCGAAAAAATACACAGTCACTCCACTTTGCAGCAAAATCCCGTGAAGCGCTTTGAGACGTCTCAACAACATGGAGAGGCGCTGTGTCAAATGCCAGGATTATTATTATTGATTAACCATTGGAACTCGTGTAACCAAATATTTCAAACCAGCTCCTCGCACTGCGAGCAGTGACAGTGAAGATTGTAGCACTGTGCGCCCTGGGACAGGAGCTGACAGATTGCTCAGTCTGCTCATCAATCCCTCGCTGGGTAATTGAAACTGTGCAATTTTCAAGGCATCTCCGCAGATACATCAAAGCTGGATGTAGATTTCCCCAAAGTAGCCACACAAAAAAAACCTCTGTAAGTGCAGCAAACCTCCCTGGTATACTAGCCCACACCAGAGACTAAATCACACTCAAAATTTAACTTCAGATCATAGGCAATGGAGGAGTTGGTGGTGAGGGGGGTGAGGGAGGTGGGGGTGAAATCTGTGCATTATTCAAGCATTATTCTATAATCTGCATTAGACCAGAGATCAGGGGGATTACACATGAAGTCGATCATTGTTGTTTTACTATGAGACTCGGTTGTGAAGTTTTTTTTATTAACACTACAAGATGTTGAATGAGAGTCAAATGTTTATGATGTATTCTGCAGCCTGTATTATATTTATTTATCATGAGATAACAAACACCCTTTGTCAAAAAGAATCCGCCTTCAATGTTACTCTACATTGGATAGATATTGGTTAGGTCAGGATATCAAGGGATATGAAGCAAAGGCAAGTAATTAAAGTTGAGATACAGAGCAGTCATGATCTAATAGAATGGGGGAACATGCTCGTGGGGCTGAATGGCCTCTTCCTGTTCCTATGTTCTAGCCAAGGATTCTTTCTGATCAACGTACATTTGTGAATGTTTAGAAAACAGAACAAGCGAACAGACCGACACGGAGCAGGTGACCAGGGAAGGCTCCCAGTGTGTGTCTGACAGCTGTGCTGGGGAGGTTCCCACAATCCAGGCAATCCTGAGGGGGCTTGACATATCCGCCCAGCATTAATCCGCAAGCGGGTATAGCAGCAGAATTCCCAGTCGTGAGAGAAAGGGAGAGAATTCCTCCACATGTGTTAGCCCTATAACCACTGTATCCACCTCCACACAAGAAAATTCAGCTTTGGAGGGGGCGGTTTCCCCCTTGATGCAAGTTGACCCAAGACTGTTTTTGGGACGTTGCTGAGCGCAATTGGCTGCCACCTTTTGCCCACAAAGTGCACAGTCACTACAGCTTACAGTATATTCTGTGAGGCTCTTTGAGATGTCTCTGAGATGCGACATCAAATGCAAGGATAATTACTATTCCAATAGTTTGGTGCTGTGCTCAGTCTTTATTACTATATATTGTTGTTCACGCCACTCCCAGTTAATTGCATCATGATGTCGTTTTTCTCTGGGCTCCATTTTGATCTCAGAACAAATAAGTTGAACATCTGCGATATTGCCTCAAATGGGTAAAGGAAAAGAAATCCCATTTGGTCACAGGCCTTGAGCTGTTATATACTTGTACATGTGAGAAGCCACATTGCCTTGGCCACCGCACACATCACTAGCCCGGCTGAATGATCATAAGACTATTCATGACCCCCCACTGTAGCTTCATACACTCACGCATCTCATTCCTAAACCAGCAATAAAAATAATTTCAAAAATAGCACCTTATCACGTTATTGTTATGTCTCAAAGAGTTTCAATGAATTTAGTGTAAAGTGGACTGACTGTGTATTATTGCGGGCGAAACCCAGCAGCCAAATGTGCACAGACAGCAGTGTCCCACATAGAGTAGTGGTTTGAGTGAATACATGTTTTATTTATGGAGGGATTATTACTCCCAGAAAGTGATCTGCCAATCGACTAACAGCCAGGTTTCTATTTACTGCTAGGTAAACTGAGGTGTGTGTCTGGAGTAAGGAAACCTGCCTAAGGTTTCACCCTGACGTGGGAATTGAACCCTGATACTCTCGCTTGCGAGGCGAGGGCTCTAACCAGTGCACTGTAGAACTCCATTGTTTCTGAAGACTTGTTTTCTGTGGCAGCAGTTAACGAACGGAGAGAGAGAGAAACGCATGTGTAATTATTCGTGTTAATGACAGGGAGACGTGAGAGATATTGACCCGCACTGTGATTAGTGTAAACCACAGATTAGTTTCTATCGAGTCTTGTGAATTACCACTTTCAGCAAATGGAATTTCTTTATAATCAGGGCCACAAGGTACCATCTGAACAGGAAACTCCTGGGCATCGATTGCTCATTCAGCAAAATATCTTTACGCGAATGATTCGATAAGAAACATATTGAAAACGGCTCGGTTTCCAATAGTGACGGCTGAGAGCAGATGATTTGTTAGGCATCGCAGCACAGATTTTGAGTAGATTTTGACTCATTACAGGTTCCTGTCTCTACCTCACTGATTGTTACAGGGTCAGAAAATGTCCGCACTACAGAGCAGTCAACTGGCTATTTTCTCCAGCAATTCCTATGTTCATTTATTCCTGTGTTCATTTGTTCTTTCATTTGTGGAGTGTTCATGTTGCTAAAAAAAAAGTTATTTTCTTTAGTGTATTTTGAGAGAAGAAATATTATTTGCAACATATTTTAAAAAGCGTATCTAATTTGACCTGAAAGGTGTATGCAAATGTAATTTTGTTGTTGTTGTTAACTTGAATGACTGAGTGAGTGGGACTAGAAGATTTTCGATTGTCACTGAATGACAACAAATATTTTCATTGGGATTAATTTCTCCTAAAAGTCATTACTTTGCCCAAAATTCATTCTATAAAGAATAGTTAATATTCACGCCCACCATCTCATTACTCCGTGAAAACAAGTAGATTCAAATTAAATCCATTATTCAAAAGCTGATTGAATAGATATTATCTACATGGTGGGAAAGTAACTCATTTTTCAACAGAGAAATAAAAAAAACAAAAATGAAAATGTTATTAAAAACTCCTATTAATATCCCATTGTAAATTAAACAAGGAAAACTTCAAACTCAAATTTTATTGAACACTTTCTAATAAGTAGTCTTCAATTTGGAGACTGAGTTAAAGATCCCATTAACAGATAACACAACTCATTAAAACGCCAAGTAAAATAAACGAGTCTTAATTAAACTTTTAAAGTATTTTCTGAAAATCCAAGGCTAACAGCCCACTGCTTTGTTGCTGCAGTAAAATCACAGTCTAAATCTCCCCTGGATTATGTGTAACTCCACAAACTTCTATCCCAAACAAAATGTAAAGTTAACGTCACCTTCACTTCAAACAACATTCTATAAAGACTGATTTCTTTCCCCAAATGTGTTTTTAACATTTAGATTGAAATACTGTATACAGTCACTACCCTTTACAGTATATATATTCTGTGAAGCGCTTTAAGATGTCTCAACGTTGTGATGACGCGTGATATCAATTGCAAGGATTAGTATTGCTGTATTATTACGGAATCCAATAAGTTATTTTTTGTATCGTATATTGGATTTGTGGTTCAACATCTAGTTCTGAAAATAAAAAAAGCTAATAAATAGTCGCGTTTAATATAACAGCATTTAATAAAGAGAGTGACATGAAGCTTTGGAGCTCTCTCCCCCAATCCCACCTCCTTGTTCCTTCCTTCCCCTCTTTTAGATCACGACTGAAGAGCTTCCTCTTCGACAGTGTTTGCACTCACCTCCCTCCCTCCCTCCCACCAGCTCGAGAGATGTCAGTCACTCTGGGACACTGCCCTGCATGAAGGGCGCAATATACTGCAAATTGTTATTGTTGTTGTACTTTGAAATGCAATGAATGTTACACAGCAAACTGGCCGTTTGTTCAGTGACTGATAGTGTTTGAAAGGTTGAAACAAACTATCGAGAAGCAGAAACAAACGATCATTTCCTATCCAATTCATTTATGTTCAACGAACACATTGTCATGACAGGTAAAAGCCCCCACCCTCCCCAGATCACAATGTTATTAACACACACATTGAAAGAGAAGAGAGTTGAGGGACCACAGTCCTTTCAACGTGAAGTTATTAAGTTCAGACTGCGGCCTGAAAATAACATGGAATGAAGGGAATTCCACAACATTTTCCAAACCAAAGGCAAGGAAAAGGAGAGAACGCAAAATAAAGATATTGACACAAATGCAAAATAAGTAAGTTCAGAGCCTCAGTGTCAGGAAGGAAACTCAGGAATAATACATTGAACAGAGATGTCCATCAGAGTGTTAGCAGATATTAACACCAGTTACATACACATATACTATATACACACAGTATACACTCACACTGTACACATAGACACCACACACACTGCACACATACATAGTGTACACACACACTGTACATATACACACACTGCACACATACACCCACACCAGATGAAAGCCTTTGATATCTCAGTGTCTAGGTTGATTGGACATTTATTTGCACAGAGCTTGTTTGAGGATCTCCACATTGACTATGATGAAGGAAGTCTCTGTAATGAAGCTGACTTTCTCACTGTGCTGTGGTGTGGTGAGATTATCATTGTCTGTGTTTAACTGCCCTCAGGACAGAAGTGAACACTGATAATTCAGCCTTGCGTGGCTCAAGTTTGAGGCCGGTACATTTCATTCATTCCATCCATTGTTAGAAGGACACCAGGAATTTCTGACCAGAATTCCTTTCTCCCCAAAGCTGCCAGTTCAGAGCAACAAATAGTGCTTTGACACAAATGAAGATAGATTTCTTTTAGTAAAATAATATTTGGGGAAACAGAATATGAGTCATTTGAGACATGACATATACAGAATGTTGTATATCTTGGAAGACCAGGCAACTGTGGATCTAAGGTTCCCAAAGCTTCCCACTGTGCTGTAATGTAATAATAATAATCCTTGCATTTGATATAGTGCTTTGCATGTCTTCTAAACGTCTCAAAGTGCTTCACAGGATATACTGTAAAGTGAATTGACTGTATATTGGTGGGTGAAACGTGGCAGCCAATGGCGCAAAGCAGTGTCCCCACAAACAGGCACGGATTGAAATGACCAATTTTATTATTTTGGTTTTTTTATTAGACTTGTGGAAAAAGGAAATTTGCCCTGACCTGCCTGGATTTGAACTCAGGTCTCACATTTGTAAAGCAAGTGCTCTAATCACTGAGCTACGGGACTCGACATAGACTAATCTATACAGAGATAATATCTCCATTATTGTTACCATATGACTACCAAGATGGTTGAAGGCAGACTAGATGGACCTCGGTCGATTCTTGTCTAGCATTTAATAATAATAATCCTTGCGTTTGATGCTATGCCTTATCACGTTCTTTGAGAAGTCTCAAAGCACTTCACAGGATATACCGTAAAGTGAATTGACTCTAAAGTTTGTGGGTGAAACACAGCGAACAAGTGTCCCATCAACTGTATGTGGGTTGAGAGGCCAAATTATTATTAATTTTTCCTCTGTGCCGATGGCTTTATGTCAAGAGTTTCAGTCGTGTCCACCACTTGATAAGACACTTTGTCAAAGGACGATGATTATTATATGACTATTACTTGATAACACAAGCAGCAAAGTCACAGATGGACCTTTATCTACATTCACAAGAAATGCACAGAATCCATCTGAGTGCCTTGCTGTGTGAAGCTTTGTCTCCTGTGAAACAGGCCTTTTGTTGGGCGGCTCACAATGCAATCCATGTCTGTCATTCGCTCGCGCTAAATATGAAATGAATGGAACATATATATATAGAAATGAATGAATCCCAGAACAATACGACTCACAGCTTGAAAAGGCCGTCATTTGTGTGAGGAAAAGTGATAGATTGCACATGCTAATATATTCAATAGCTTAGCATGTTACCTTGACTGCTGGCGAAGGATTGTCAGTGAGTCAGTGAAATAGCCTCAAGATACCATTTCTGCCGTCAATAAATGTGCCTTTAAAGCAAGTTCCTCAACAGTGAGACTGACTCTGTATTTTGTGGGAGTAACGTGGAACCAGTAACAATAGTAATAATAATAATTGTTTGGTCACCCAATCCGCAGCTGTTTTGTAGCACACCTTGCCTCCAAATTCATAGTCATTACATTTGCTGTGATAATGTGCTATATGTAATGCAAGGATTATTATATTATTATTACAGGGCCCCAGTATTAATAATAATATTATTGTTAATGGTTCCATGTTACTCCCACAAAATACACAGTCAGTCCACTTTACAGTGTATACTGTGAAGTTGCTTTGAGATGTCTCAACGATGTGGTAAGGCGCTGTATCAAAGGCAAGTATCATTATTATTAATAAGACATCCTGAGGAAGATTTTGATCCGACGCAGGAGAAAAAGCTGTTCATTTTGATCAGATGGGGAACCTGACTGTATTTCACTGCCCCACCCTGCACATCAATTAGTAAACTGCAAATCAAAGCCCAAATCAATATGCTCAGAGCCCCATTGAAACTCAACATAAGACAAGGAACATCACAACACACAGGATCAAACAGAGCGTGGAAACCTGAGCTGGGAAAGGAAACAAAAATTGCTGCGCTAGGGGTGGTGGTGGGGGGGAAAGGATTAACGAGGGTTTCAGCAGAATTCAGCTGAATGCAGTCAATTCACTTTACAGTAAAGTGAGAAGCGCTTTGAGACGTCTCGAAGATATGATTAGGCTCTGTATTGTTATCAAAATGATCGCAACACCGCAGAGAAATCGTCTCCCAATATCAACAGCGTTATCTCCAGTCAGGCCTGTCATCGTTCTCTACCTTGCGCGTTCACATCGTTTGGTTATTACTCTATACAAGTGCTTTGCAGATCTAAACACACACTCACACACAAACACACTTACAACCCCCCACATACAACACCCACACACACACACAAACACACCCACATACAACACCTACCCACATCCAAACACACACATCCACTTACAAACACATCCACACACAAACACACGCACCCACTCACAACACACACCCCCACACAAATAATCCCACACATTTTATATCTTCAATCCACTTTACAAATAGATCTTTTCAATAAGGATGATACATTTAAAAAAATTATGATCCCAATTTAATCAAAGATATCTTGGTTTCCCAAAATACATCTCTGGCTCAGTCACAGCTCGTTATATAATCCTCAATATCTTCTTTCTGCCTTCTCCTCCCACATGTCTGTGTGTGTCTCTGTCTCAATATGTGTGTGTGTGAGTCTGTGTGTATCTCAGTGTGTTTCTACATGTGTGTTTGTGTGTCCGTCTGTCTGTGTGTGAGACTGTCTCAGTAAATGTGTGTGTATTTCTTTGTGTGTGTGTCTCAGTGTGTGCATGTGTCTACATGTATGTTTGTGTGTCCGTCTCTGTCTCAGTGTGTGTGTGTGTGTGTGTGTGCACTACCATTCTAGTTGGTGAGTTGAGGTGAGATACTGGGCTGTGTACACAGACGAACACACTGCCTCATACAGAACCAACCGTACTGTGATCTGCACCATCCCAGGCTACCTCCCTCCCTTCCTCACCCCATTGCCTTTCCCTGGCTCTGTGCGCCTCAAACCCTTTCCTCTCCTCGTCATGCTACATCTTCTCTTATTGTTTCCAGTTAGAGATCATCCTGTTTCAGACCATCTCCAGGCTCCGTTCACTCACCGCGCTGCTTCTGTAGAGACCGAGAGGCTAATACAGGCCTGAAGAACATACACACACATACACAGTGTGTGTGCGCACACACACACACACTCACTCCAGCTGCAGAGAAAGACATGTACTCACCGACCACTGAAGAACAACTTTAATCTTTTAAATCATGGCCACTCTGGGTTTGGTTATATCCTTGGCTTCCGCGTCCTGTGGCTAAACTCTGCTCCGCGCTCTCTCGCTCTCCCTCTCCTCTCCCCAGCTCTGAGGGCCTGTTCTCCGCACAAAGAGAAACAGGAGAAGCTGAACCACAACACTCACTAGAGGGCATCTTTGCATCGACGACAGGAGTCTCTGGATTAACTATTTAATCGCCACGCACCCTTTCCCTTAATAATGATCATTGCATTTCATATAACTCCTTCTAACGTCGAAGGGATGTCTCAAAGCACTTCACCGAATATCCTATCAAGACAATCGACCCATGTGTTTTGTGGGCAAAACGCGGCAGCCAATTGTGCCCAGGGTGCCCACACACAGTCGTGGATTGAGTAGCCAATTACACTATTACTTTTTTTCAAGGGATTATTACCCCCGCAGGTAAAGCGATCCACCAATCGACTAACAACTGGGTTCCGACCTACAGCCAGGTAAACAGAGGCGTGTGGAGTAAGGAAGCTTGCCCAACGTTTTGCCCTGACCACCAGAAATCAATCCCAGGTCCTCTAGCTTGATGTCTAAAAAGTGCTTCTCGGGATATACTGTAAAGCGTAGTGGTTGTGCAGTTTTATGGGCAAAACGCGGCAGCCAATTGCGCACAGCAGTGTCACATAACCTGTCGGCACAAAGCAGAACTTTACTGCCAAGTAACCATACCACTAAGAAACTCCAGGCTGAATCCCCCTCAACCCGAGCCACTTCTACCCTGCCCACCTCTACCCCACCCCTCCAACACACCCCCTCCCTATCCTGCCCCCCTCTATCCCCACCCTCTACCCTTCCCATCCCCCCACATGGACCAATAAAAGCCCCTCTGTCTGAGTAGTTAATCCACAGATGACCAGCAGGACACTGCAGCCACTGACTCCGCCACCCACAAAGAGAAACAAAAGTGACTGTGGGAGGGAGGGAGGGAGGGAGAGGGGGGGGGGAGGGAGGGAGGGAGAGGGGGAGGGAGGGAGAGGGGGAGGGAGGGAGAGGGGGAGGGAGGGAGGGAGATATTTTTGGTTGTGATGAAGTGGCTGGAATGAAGGGGGTGAGAATGATTCACTCACATCACATTCTGAAAGGTATTTCCGGTTGTTAACCCTGATAAACATGCTTACAAAGGAGCCATTCCAATCCGCAGACAACCCGACTGGACAAAGGGACGAGGCATGAAGCCTTCATTAATAGGTTGCATTACAGCAGAAATTCACGTGATAGAAATGTTCTCGCTCAGAAAAGCCACGGCAATACTGTAATTACATTTCAGCTTCAACTTAACACATCCCTCACCAGATTGTCCTTAACTTTAATGTGCGTCAGCCTGGCACAATGGTAACACTCTCACCACCGAGTCACAAGGTTGTGGGTTAAACCCCAAACGCCACTTGGGTTCACACAGTCTAAGCTAATGTTCCGCTGCAGTGCTGGGGTTGGGGTGTATAATAATAATAATAATAATAATACTAATAATAATCCTTGCATTTGATTTACCACTTTTCACATCTTATCGACGTCTCAAAGCGCTTCACAGAATATACCGTAAAGTGAACTGATTGTTATATTTGTGGGCGAAATGCGGCAGCCAATTTCGCACAGCGGCGTCCCCACGAACCGTCGTCGATTGAAGTGGCCAATTTATTATAATTTTTTTTATTGAGGGATTATTACAACGCGTTACAGCATACTCTGTGAAGCGCTGTGAGACGTCTGAACGACGTGATACGGCCCTACATCAAACGCGAGACTTGTTTATTTAATAACGTCGGAACAAGGAGGTCAAATAAAACAGTGGGTCAAAATACAGTAATTGTGAAGGAGACTTTGGGGTTTGGGCAGGAGAACAAGCAGTGGCGTTGGACACAGTGGGCAATCTTCCCCATCACATAAATCCACAAGCTCAACATATCAAAGCATTGGTATCAACTTCAGAATGTTGCGATGCCCATGATAAGCAGGACTGAGCGGATTTCAACAGCAACACTACAGGAAACACAAGGACAACTTTGTATCAGAGCAAAATAAGTCAACGTAATGCCAAGAAAACAAATAACTGGTGAAGGAGGTCAGTGCGAGATCCATCCACACGTCACCTCACACCCTGTTACTCAGAGTTTGGTGACTGGGATGCGCTCAGGATGTAAGATGGGTAAAAAGGCACCGAAATTGCATTGAAGGATCCCGTGAGCTCGCTGAGCAGGTCTGCAAGTGTCCAGGGTACAAAATATACAGTACATCGTAGAGTCCTGTAGGGTAATGGTTAGAGAACTCACCTCACAAGCAAGAGGGACCCGGATTCAATTCCCGGGCAGGGTCCGAAACCTGTGGATATATTCTACGAAGCGCATTGAGACGTCTCAATGACGTGATAATGGGAATGGCAGGATTTGAAATAGATCGCGGAGCTAACCTGGGATTAAACACAGTAAAGAAATATCCTACGTTTCATCTCTCGTTCCTTACGATCCCAGCTGAAAACCTTTGATTTGCTGACAATCTCCCACCAGTAACCTGGGAGCCCATTCCTGTTGGTGGATTTACACACAGATTCATTACAGTTTGTTCTGCTTCACACCCACCCCCTTGTGGCTAAACCATACAATAACACACTGTGACTCCAAAAAAGAAACATTACGTATCTCAGCCCTGGGATCTTTAGACCCTTGTCTTTGACAGAACTTTGGTCACTCTCCTACCCCCACCCTCCCTGCCCTCCACCCGTCCCGATCACAACCCCCAGCTCGGCTCCAAATCCCTGACCGTCCAGCTCCGACGTGAAAAGAGCTGCGTAGATATCATTTGTAAATGTCGTGAAGTCCTGTTACCTCAGCGAGAGACCGGGGTTCAATTCCCGGCAAGTCTGGGTGAATGAAACATTGAGCAAGTGTTCTTATTCCACAAGCCTCTGTTAACCTAGCAGTAAGCAGGAACCCAGTTGTTAGTCGATTTAGTCAATTATTCCAGGGGTAATAATTCCTTCAAAAAAATAAATTGATCACTTCAATCCAAGACTGTTTGTGGGACACTGCTGTGTGTAATTGGTTAGCAAGTTTCACCCACAAAATATACTGTCAATTCACTTCACAGTGTATTCCCTGAAGCTCTTTGGGACGTCTCAAAGACATGATAAGGCAAAGATTATCAAATGCAAGGATTATTATTATTATTGTTGTTGTCATTCCTGTCGCTGAGAATTTACTCTCCACTCAGAAGAATGTGAGATGACCACATTAAATGAACAAATGTGGATGAAATATAAGTGTTGTTCGTTATGTGCCGGTTGAGAACATTTTGTGTTGACGACCAACTTCCTCACTTCAAACGATCACTCCTCAGGGTTTGGGGCTGGTCACTGAAATATATTCTGGCTTCCAAATAACAATAGAAATTTATAGTGGCAGCGTCTTATCATCTTAGATGCTACAAAGGGATAAGCAGTCTGTCCCCGAGCTTCCTGACAAGCTCAAAATAAATCATCCTCACGTTTGGCATTATCACACTAACAACTTCAACATGCCACCAACTCATTACTGCAGTGACTGTTTTTGTAGCCAACAGGCAATGTGCCGGCTGGTTGGCACACAGCAGGTCACACAAAGAGCCAGGAGGTGAACATCAAATAACGACAACAACAAATTCATTGCACCAGCGCCTTGAGCCGTCCCTCCCCGCACCCTCCCACCACAAGGCACTGGATCAAACAACTTGTTGTCAAGTTGTTTCTTAAAAGCCCTGACGTGGGGTTTGAACCCCATCAACATCTGAGCCAGAGGTACCTGAGATACCAAATGAGAGTGCGAGCTGATTGATTGAAATATCTCTGTTTGGCCCGGGGTCAAGGCTGTGGTGATGTCAAAGAGGAATCTTCCTTGATGAAAGGCCGAGACTGCCCTGGCACCAGCTGATTACTGGCAGATTTCCTCAGGATAATGCCACAATTACATACTTTCCGTGATGTTTATATCCCAGGCAGGCTTTGTAGTTGTGAATCATTATCCATTTGGAAGCAAACCAGGATGTTTGAGGGCATTTGCTTATCCTTCATCCCAGCTGCGATTCCTGAAGTGGATAAGATGCTTTGGTGAGGTCAGAATCAATGTTCCTCCATAACCAATCCTGCCCCAATAACCAATAAGGCAGAAGGTCCTTTGAGATTATCCCAACCGACATCTAACTCTTCATATATCTTATCCAGGACCTTCACATTACACAACCTCTCCCCTCGCTCCGCCCACTCCACAAGGCTTCATTACAGTTTAAAGCCTTTACCATTAACAGGTTCCTCTCTTACCTCTGTACCTGCAGCTTCACTCACGGAACAAGCTTTTCCCAACTCTACCTCCCAGCTCTCACCTTCAGCACCAATATGTGGCTTTCGGGTGAAGAGAGGATAGGGTCTCACCAGGCTTTCCATCTCACTCTCCCCACAGCAACAGCTCGCCAAACAAAAGCAATCATTTACTCACAAGACCAATTTATTTCATGAGGTGCGTATGTCAGTTTGTGAGGCATTGCCCTGTGCACACATTGGCTACATGGTTTGCCCATAAAAACAGTTACTGTACTTGACAGCAAATGCATGTGATATTTCCACAAAACAACAACAATATTACACTTGTGTAGCGCCTTTTACGTCAGGAGGACGTCCCAAGGCGCTGGACAGTCGTTGTTTCAGGCACACAGTCACTACACTCTATAAAAGGTTCTCTTGCAGCGCATTGAGACGTCTCAACAACATGATCAGGCGCTATATCAACTGCAAGGATTATTATTATTAAGCATTTCAACATTACAGGCTCTGTGTTAAATGTAAGAATGATTCTTGTCACATTTCCATCAGTGTATGTGCAGTATTCTCTCTCTGGCTGGCTCGCTCGCTCACTTTGTGTGAGCCAGAATTGTAGATGAACATGAATCTGAACAAGTATCGCCAGTCAGCCACACGATGGAGCTATAATAATGGCCAATCTGCTGTGTCTGGGCAGGAACAACACAAATACTGTTCTTGGTACTTGGCTGCGGTAGGCACTGAATATCATATCAAACGATAAACAACTGTGAGCTGAGCAGCTTTTTTACTGAAGGCCCAAGCTACAGAATAAGTCTGGACTGTGAAGCACAGAGTGTCAGTGGTGAGGGGGGCTGAGAGATCCAGTATCATTCTCTCCTCCCCCCCGTCACCGCCCCCCCCCCCACACCACCCGCCCGGATGTTTGGCATTAGTTATGTCATCTCTCCCGGTGGAGTGTTTTTATGTGCTCCACCGCCCGCCCTGTTGTCAGGATATGTGCCTGCATTACATCACCCCAATGGTATGAGCTGTTAGTTTGCTGTGCTGTTCAGCCACACTGTGTTACGGGAAATCCAGGCTTGTGAAGGAATCAGTGCATAGTTTCAGCCGCAGTTTGTGGGCGAAATCAGCCAGCGGAAATCAGCCCGGGCTGGAGTCTAACTCACACCATGTGGTACTGAATGAACATCACAAGCCAGTTGCCATTGCACCAATTTGCTGTAGCCTTCCTCAGGTCATTAATAGCTAAGATAATAATAACCTCGCAATTGATATAGCGCTTTATTACATCTTCAAGACATCTCAAAGCGCTTCACAGAATATACTGTAAAGTGGAGTTACTGTATGTTTTGTGGTTGAAACGCTGCAGCCAGTTGCCTACAAACGGATTGAATGACCAAATTGTTACTGTTCATTTTTTTTTTGGGGTAGGGATTATTACCTCCTGGAAATGCGACCTGTCAATCGACTAACGACCGGGTTCCTACTTATTGCTGGGTAAAGAGAGGCGTGTGTGTGGAAACTTGCCTAAAGTTTTGCTCAGACCGGGAATCAAACCCAGATCCTCTGGCTTGCGAGGCGAGGGCTCTAACCGCTGAGCTCCAGGGACTCCGCATTGATCTCGACAACATCCAAACCACCTCAGTAGCTGCTATGAAAGACTAAGATAGATGACAGGGAACGTTATAGATTTATGGGAACTGTGAGCCTTAATTTGTAACGGAACCACCAATATCCCAGCTCCACCACCATCAATCCCTCAATTACAAACATATCATTAGAAAAGTGAAGCGCCCTGTACACAGGCTACACACAGTGAAGTGGAACTGGGAACATTGCCATGTTTAGTTGCTGCCAAGATCCTATCTCCAGGTATTTTTGCATGTTTCCCATGTTTCTTTGATGCCTCGTTGCTTATTCCTTCATTTAGTCTTGTCATTCTTAATCCTCACATCTCCATTACACCATTCCCCACCCACTGAAAGAGAGAAAAAAATAAGAATGATAAATGTTATCATCCACGACTGTTTGTGGGGAAGCTGCCGTGCACAGCTGGCTGCCATGTCTCACCCGCAAAATATACAGTCAATTTTCACTTTACAGTATATTCTGCGAAACATTTTGAGACGTCTCGAAGACATTTGATGAAATGCAAGGATTATTATTATTATTATTATTTATTATTATTGCGGCTAGAGCCATTTCCAACACACGCCTGTGTCTTTGTTTTTTTGGAAAAAAAATTCTCTCCCCATTGAATGCCACGGCTGTTTATGGGCTGACCTTTTGCCTCTTGTTCCTCTTAAACGTCTAAACACATTGTCCAACATGCCATTAGCAAAATATTCTTTCCCAGATTCTCGAAGCCAGCATTCCTCTCTCCCTCTCTTCCTCCCTCATTACTTCCTTCCTTCTACAATCAACAAGCTTTCAGAAGCCGAGCTTGGCATCGCCTAACCACTACTTCATTTGTCATCTCTCCTTGTCATTTGTGTGGCGTCCTGCAGTGCAGTGGTTTGCGCGCTCGCCTCGCTAGCGAGAGGACCCGTGCTTGATTCCCTGAGCGAACATGAAATCTAGAGCACGGTGAACGGCAGGTTACTTTACTCCACACGCCTCGGTTTACCCGTGGACCCAGTGATGTTAGTTGATAGGCGGATCACTTTCTGGGGGGGGGGTAATAATCCCTCCAAGAAAAATCGTTCATTCAATCCCTGACTGTTTGTGGGCCACTGTCTTATTACAGTAGGTACATTAAAGACAGTGAATCTGAAGCACAGCAACTGCCTGTGGTGCACTTCAAAATGTTTTGACACGAGATATGATCGATTAAAGTGCAAGATATATTAGCGGCCCGGACAGTAAGACAGATAGCCCAGCTTCTCCAGCTATAGATATTATATGTGTGTGTGTGTGTGTACAAGCAGTCATGTGCAGTGCTGAAGCTGATGCTATAAAAAACCTGATAGAGACATCATCGTCTCCCGGTAACGGATCGCCTAGCGCTGGCGAGCGCGCAAACCACTGCACTACAGGACACCACACGATGACAATTTCAATTTCAGCGTCTTGGGACATCCTCCCAAGATATAAATCTCATTTTGTTGATGTTCTTATTTGTTGTCACACACGAGCCAACGGTTCGTGTATTTGGTTTAATAGAAAATCTAATAACCCTTGCGTTTTGATACAGCGCCTTATCACGTCTTCTAGACTGTGTCTCAAAGCGCTTCACAGAATATACTGTCAAGTGTATATTGACTGTATTTAAGAACATAAAGAGAGGCATCGTGTGATGCTCTTCATTCCCCAGGGACCGTTTGGCAACGAATGCCTGTGAAGATTAAGCCTGGCTTCGGGAATGTCGGGGAATTTTTATGGATCACTCGGAGGCCGAGGGCTGCAGCGGTTTTTAACAGCAAAAGCAGCACACGGAAGGAATCATTTGGAATGTGGTATTCCGTGACACTCGATGAATGGAAGTGCACATTATTGCACGTCCATGTGTTTCAAGGGCAGCATTAGCAGGTGTCTGTCACCAGCAATGCCTTCGCTGGGCCTTGTGATTGAGAGGGGTCAGTTATCACTTCCTGTTGTTTAGCCTGGTATAGGCAGAGGGGGATGAGTGAGTGAGTGAGTGATTGAGTGAGTGGACCTGGTGCTAACCGGTCAACAATAAAACCTGACACAGATTCTCCAACAACCGGGACTCTCATCCTTTTGGTCAGTCTGAGATTATTGGGAAGCTGAGTGGTCAAAGTGCCTTGTGTGGCTGCTGCGTTTGCGAACAAAACTGCCGCTGTCGCCATCACCAACCACAACGTGCGGTAACACAGTGCCTTCCACACAGGGTAGCATCCTGGAATGCTGCCCTTTACTATGAGTGAATAATAATAATAATAATAATAATAATGGTTGGATTTGGTACAGTGTCGAGATATCTCACAGAAGATATTGTCAAAGTGGAGCGAGTGGGTAGTTAGTGATGGTGAAACGCGGCAGCCGATTTGCACACAGCAGTGCACCACAGACACTCGTGGGTTGAGTGACTGGATTAAAAAAAACTTTAAGGGGTTATTACCCCGGAAAGCCATCTGCCAATTGACTAACAACCAGGTTCCCACTCGCTGCCAGTTCTGGTTGACAGACTGACGACACAAAACAAGCTGAGGCAAGATCCATCAATTCAGTCCACAATAAAACAAACTATTCAGCGTACCACCCTTCCCCTCACAGTATTCAAATAAAACGTCTACTTTTATTGCTTCTCACAAGAGTTTGTGTTTTGCTCTGACGGGAGGTGTGAAAACAGGGATTTCCTCAGGCAATCACTGCTTATCCCTGACAGGTCAAATGAGGTTAATATGCACACACGCGCGCAATACACACACATAATGACTTACATATGCACAGATACACATCAGCACAGAGGTTCAGGTAGATACCATCAGTGTCAGGTCGCAGCTATGTCTATGTCTATGCCTGACTCACACACTCATTTATCTTCTTACTGGTTGCTCTATGCAGTGATTCAGAATCATTTTATTACCTTTGACTCAGTCTCGCAACCTCTTTTTAGAATAACAATAATAATCCTTGTACTGTATTTGGTTCAGCGCCTTATCACAGCATCAAGATGTCTCAAAGCGCTTCACAGAATACACTGTAAAATGTAGTGGCTGGTATATTTTCTGGGTAAAATACGGCAGCCAATTGCGCACAGCAAAGTTCCACAAACAGCCGTGGATTGGAGTGACCAGCGTATTATTATTTTATTCTGTGAAGGGATTATTATCCCCAAAAATGCGATCCGCCAATCGGCTAACAACCAGGTTCCTACTTACTGCTAGGTAAACAGAGGCATATTTGCGGTGTAGGAAAACTTGCCTGAGATTTCGCCCTGCCCGGGAATTGAACCATGTCCTCTTACTTGTGAGGTATGTGCTCTAATCACTGAGCTACAGGACTCCACATTATGTTGGGCAGGACAGGGTGAGAGTGGAGGGCTTTAACGTATTTGGAGACAGTGGGGCGCGGATGTTTTTTGGAGCCATGTGTGTGTGTGTGAGAAAGGGAGCAGTGGAATTCTGGACTGACTGAGGCTGGCGAGGAGGGTGTTCAGTGATCTGTCGTTGCCAATGATATGTGTTAATACAGCAATATTAACACATGGCTGTTTCCTCCACTAAACCATCACATCCGCACCAGACATCCTTTCAAGGGAAATCACCGCCTGTAAAGGGCTGGGTATTTAGCCACTTTTAAAGATAACGTCATTGGGAATAGGTACACAGAACTAATCACAAACCTTTTGGGATCCAAGCCATAGAAAACAAGCAGCAAACAAAATGAGAGTGAGTGCAGAGTTACAGGGGCAAAGGACTTTTCTGGGGGTGTTTTTGCCAACCAGGTGTCTGACACGTGTGGAAACCCATCATCGTCGCTTAAGAGTCTCAAACCTAACGGAGAATTCCATGCATCCCACCTACACATGGAAATCCCAGATATAGAGTGTTGGAATGGAATGCTCCCTCTCTCTCTCCCTCCCCCAGGAGGTCCAACCTCCTGTTTACCTAATTCTAGAATGTATTAGGCTCAGATTGGCAAGAGCCACGGCTTGGGGGGGAAAGTGGGAGTGGTTGGGGGTGGGGGTGTGGAGGGGGGGAGCCCAGAGTGTGCGTTGGAGTAAATGCTGGAGTTGAACCAGCTAAAAAACCACACGAGATTGCTCCCTGGCCAAGCTTTCCCGTTGCTTGGTCCGCCCAGGTACACCCAAACCATTAGTTAAGGCTCTGGCTTGCAGGGTTAACAAGAGCTGAGTTTGTGAAGGAACAGTGTGCCTCTGTCACAATATCACAGCTTTGTACATCAGAGGGCCTTGGTTTCGGATCATTTCCATCTCTTTCTAGGCTCTACAAGTTCCAACAGCTTGGGTGTAACTCTGCATACAGCCCTCTCTTATGTGAGTAGCTAAAAGGCTCATCTCTTCAAACTGCATTCATCTTTTTTTAAGCCCAACTGGTTTATTCCCTGCGCATTTGCTTTCCTTGATCTTGCAGCCTCAGCCAGAGGATCACTGCCTTCAGATTTAAGATCACACAGAAATTTGGGAAAAGTTTCAAGTCTTAATTCGGAAGCCGCTGCTTTTGAAGCTGAGCGAAAGGAGACGATTAAGGAATTTTTTTCATCCAAAGTTTGGCACAAACTGAAATGTGAAGGCTGTGTGAGTCTGAGGCTGATAAGCGAGAGGACCCGGGTTCGATTCGCGGACACGACAAAACCTCAGGCAGATTTCCTCACTCCACATGCCTCTGTTTAACCAGCAGGAAGTAGGAACCTGGTTGTTAGTGAGTTGCTGGATCACTTTCTGGAGGTAATAATCGCTTCAAAAAAAGAATCATCATTTGGTCTCTTAACCCACAAGTGCTTACGGCTGCCGTGTTTTGCCCACAAATATACATTCAATTCACTTTGCAGTATATTCTGTGAAGCGCTTTGAGATGTCTGGAAGATTATGATGAGGCGCTGTATCAAATGCAAGGATTGTTAGTGTTATTTACTCTCTAACCTGTGCTATGTCTAACCTGAAGATGGCTGTGGAGTCAGTGTATAGAGGGAGTGGCTCGCATTACCCAGCCTTTACCTTGACAAACACAAAATGTACGCAGGAGAGAAAAGGAAATGACAATGAGTTGATGACAATTAGCTTAATCGACAATGACGTTTACCGTTCTCTGAGTGAACACATTTTGTCTCCAGTGGTGAATCTTGTGGCTGCGTTTCACACTCACCCAGACAAGATCTCACAAGCCTGAACACACAAAACTGATGAGAATTACCGACTATAAATTGTGCTTTTTTTAAAAAAACACGCACAGGAATTCATTGTGACAGAGATAATAATGATAAATAATCCCTGCATTTGATAGAGCGCCTGATCATGGCTTCGCAGAATTTACCGTAAAGTGAATTGAGTGTACATTTTTGTAGTGAAAATTGTCTAAATTACACAGAAATGATCGAATTTCGTAAAAACAAAAGGTGTGATGTTATTTTGGCAATTTCTCCCCAAATTTACGTAAAAATAAAAATGTTAAGCAAATGAACTGAACCAGTTAGAATTTCTAATGTTTAGATTTGGGGTGAGAAAAGAGCGAGAGAGAGAGAGTGAGAGAGCCAAGCAAGCGCGCGCGAGAGAGAGAGAGAGAGAGAGAGAGAGAGAAAGAGACCAGGATTATTTGCTCAGTGAACAGAGAGAATCCCTCAGAACATTTACTGAGCTGGACATTTAAGACCTGAAGTGGCTGAACCACAGATGCGGTTGTGAACTTCCCTGACAGGAAACATGCCGCTACCTGTCTCCCTCCACTGCCTGACTGCCGGCAGCTCACACTCAGCCCCTTTCCTGTTCCCAGAGGTGTGGGAAAGGGTAACAGGGTTGAGAATAGATAGGAATAATTCCTGAACACGAGGGAAGTGAGCAACAGAACAGATACGATGGGGATAGAAAGACAGAGAGAGAGAGAGACAGAGAGAGCAGGGAATGGGGAGCTCCAGTGAGGGAGCGAGCAAGGCTGGTTTGAGTGTGTGCACAGTGTGTGGTGCACAGTGTGTGGAACGAGTGGGGGAACATGGCTCAGAGAAGTATATATAAAGTAGCAGTCAACATTGTACAGCACAGACAAGGTCAGTGCTGTAGAGTGAGGGATTGCATGCTTGCTTTCACCATTGGCACAGGGTTAAATTTAGGCCAGGATCTATTTCCCCCTGTTTATAATATCAATAAACTGTGTGTGTGTGTGAGTGAGTGTGTGTGTGTATATACACTACACATAGGCATTGGCTCAGGACTGGAACACAATGGGCCAAACCCCGGTCCTCCACACCTCAGCATCACTAGCCTTGAACGACCCACACAATAGAGGCCTATAGCGTAGTGGAAAGAGCACTCGCCTCACACTCGACATGACTTGGGTTCCCGGCTGGGGGTGGGTCGGAGGGGGGGGGGGGGGGGTGAGGGGGCAGGGGGGGAAAACATTGATCAAGTTTTCTTACTCCACATGTCTCTGCTTCCCCGGCAGTAATTAGGAACCCGGGTGTCGGGCGATTGGCGGATCACTTTTCTGAGGATAATAATCCCTTAAAAAATATATATGTAAAAAACAGAACGATGTGGTCACTCAATCCACATCTGTTTGTGGGGACACCGCTGTGCCTAATTGGCTGCCGCGTCTCTCAAAACATACAGTCAATTCACTTCACAGTTTATTCTGTGAAACGTTTTAAGATGTCTCGTCTCGATGGCAGGAGAAGGTGCTGCATCGAATGTAAGGATAATTATTATGATAATAAATAACAAAACGGATTCCCTGCTGTCACCAGCAGATCTGGTTGGGCAGGAGGGAAGTTAAAGGCTCCCCCCTTCTCTTTCTCTCTCCACTCTTTCTCCTTCACTCAGTTACCTTGCTCTGTACGGGGTTATTTATTTAGACTGCGGACTGCAGGAATGAGAAAATAATTCATACCATACGCGCAGCTCCGGGCACAGTTTAACAGTAGCCTGTGTTGAGGCACCAGAGCTGTTTATTTTTGCTGGCGGGAGCGCTGATTGCCGTCGCACAATAAGTTCCATTGAGCAGCCTGTATGTCGGCAGCCCCTCTCTCACTCTCTGTCTCTCTCTCTCTCTGTGTTAATCGCCTCTCCTGGCTCTCAGACACACGCTGTATGGCCTCTCTTGCTCTCTCATCCCCTGCTCTGGAAAATCCCTGTCATTCCATTCACGGCGGCTGCGGAAATGTTGACTGGAGGAATGTGTGAGCTGGAATATAGACATTGCTGTGTCTGTTTCTCATTAGCAACACCTCTCACTCACTCACTCACTCACTCACTCACTCACTCACTCACTCACTCACTCACTCACTCACTCACTCACTCACTCACTCACTCACTCACTCACTCACTCACTCACTCACTCACTCACTCACTCACTCACTCACTCACTCACTCACTCACTCACTCACTCACTCACTCACTCACTCACTCACTCACTCACTCACTCACTCACTCACTCACTCACTCACTCACTCACTCACTCACTCACTCACTCACTCACTCACTCACTCACTCACTCACTCACTCACTCACTCACTCACTCACTCACTCACTCACTCACTCACTCACTCACTCACTCACTCACTCACTCACTCACTCACTCACTCACTCACTCACTCACTCACTCACTCACTCACTCACTCACTCACTCACTCACTCACTCACTCACTCACTCACTCACTCACTCACTCACTCACTCACTCACTCACTCACTCACTCACTCACTCACTCACTCACTCACTCACTCACTCACTCACTCACTCACTCACTCACTCACTCACTCACTCACTCACTCACTCACTCACTCACTCACTCACTCACTCACTCACTCACTCACTCACTCACTCACTCACTCACTCACTCACTCACTCACTCACTCACTCACTCACTCACTCACTCACTCACTCACTCACTCACTCACTCACTCACTCACTCACTCACTCACTCACCCACTCACCCACTCACCCACCCACCTCAACTCAACTCAACTCAACTCACTCAGACTGCTGAAAGGCCGGTAAACAGCAATGAAGGAATTATCCTTTTATAGTTGTCACAGACACTATCATAATAATAATAATCCTAATATTTGATATCGCGCTTTTCACATCTTCTAGACATCTCAAAACTTCACAGAATATATTGTAAAGTGAATTGACTGTATATTTGTGGGCGAAACGCAGCAGCCAATTGCGGACAGCAGCGTCCCAATAAATAGCCATGGATTGAAATGACCAGTGTTGAGGGATTATTATCAGGCGTGTGCAGTAAGTAAACTTGACCAAGGTTACGCATTGATTTGTCGGGAATTGAATCCAGTCTCTCGATTGTAAGGAAAGTGCTGTCACCACTGAGCTACAGGACAGCTCCTCCACTTCCCTGGCTATAAACCCCCCACCCTCCCCACTCCCTTCACTGGCTATAACAGTCCCTGTTTGCATATAATATTATAATAATAATTATTATAATCCTTGCATTTCATACAGAGCCTTATCACGTCTCCGAGCCCTGGGATTCACTGGTTATACTGTAAAGTGGAGTGACAGTGTGTTTTGTAGGAGAAACCCACCAGCCAATTGCGCACAGCGACAGTCGAGAGGAGAATACGCAATTCAGCGATGGATTGTCAGCCAGGAGACCTGGAGAGCAATCATTAACGTCCACCTGAACAGGGCACAGCCGGGGAGTGAGGTTTAACACAATGCCTTGTACCCGCAACCTTATTCCTGACTGAGTCAGGCTGACACACCTTCCCTTCCTCCACTAACAAGTCAAACGATGGCTTTCCCACTGTCTCTCAGCGACGTGACCTGTGATATACCCGTCAGATCGGGGTGACTGATATTGCAGCAAACAGGCAGTACAGTGTGTTCGAAAGTGCAGAACTGCAAACCGCATCTCAAAATGTTTTTCCAGCACTGTTGTGTTTCCATTTGCTACTTTCCATGACTGTTCCACCACATTCCAGCAAGCAAGCAAGAGCGAGGGAGAGCGAGGGAGGGAGCTTTCACTCTGAATAAAGTTGTTATTTTCCGGGTGAGAGTTACACTTTACAAGCCACTAAATCACAGCCGAAAGTCACATTATCCTCATTCAGCCACACAGGTACAGCCTGAACAGCGGGTAAATAACAGAACAGTGAGGCTTCAGAAACTATGTCACATAATCAGTTTGTAACTGCTTTTGCTATTTGTTCCACTATTTATTCGAAGCTGCAGTTCAGCTCCTACCATTGCTCCTACCATTCCAAGCAGAAACCATCATAGATTTTCAAAAATAATTAGCTGAGCATTTCACGGGGAAAATATAAAAGTGGGGCACAGACAGCTGCTGTAGAACACAAACAATATTATTAATAATAATAATAATCCTTGCATTCGATGTAGCGACCTATCACGTCAATGAGACGTCTCAAAGCGCTTCACAGAATATATGGCAAAGTGTAGCGACTGTGTATTTTGTGGTGAAATGTAGCAGCTAATTGTGCACAGCAGTGTCCCACAAACAGTCGTGCCTCGAGTGACATGATTTTTTTTGAGGGTTTATTGCCTCCATAAAGCGATTCGCTAATCCACTAACAACCAGGTTCCAAATTACTGCTAGGTAAACAGAAGCGTGTGGAGTCAGGAAACTTGCCTAAGGTCTCGCCTTACCCAGGAATCGAACCTGGGCCCTGCCACTTGCGAGGCGAGCGCGCTAGCCACTGAGCTACAGGACTCGCAGGAAATAACGCAATTAATTCTTGTAAAGCCCTGCTCCAGTCTGTTGGATGTGATGAGGTTTGTAAGACAGGAATTCGCTCTCTCTTGTACCCAGAGTCATCAGCTGTCCCTGAGGTTTCAGAAGGAAAAGGAAAAGTTGACCTTTAACTCGCCCCCTATTGAAAACACAAACCAACATGTGTTTGGAGATACAATAAGCAAACACAACAAATACAAGCGAGAGAAAAGCAGTAGGTAACAGGAGTGTGGAAAAAGATACAGGGTAAAACATTGACACTCAGACAGTGTGACTGTGAGAAGCTCTGACACATGTGAGGGGCTATAACAAATATCCCTGTTTATAATAATACTAATAATAACACTTCCATTTGATGTAGTGCCTTGCCTTGATCACTGATGATACTGACCTCTCCTCTCCAGTGTACCCAGACAGGAGGAACTCACTGTACACAAAGCCAGCCCCTCCTCGCACTGCCCACTGCCTCACTCCGCAAGACATGGCTGATTACACAGTGATTTTAACGATTTCAGAGACATTTTGTAAAATTGCTATAAGAAAGGCCACAAAACAAAAAGGCCAATTGAGGCTGGGTCGGTGGTGGTAGTTGGTATGGGGGAGGGATGGTGGGGCGATGACATGGGGTCCAATGGGTATAGGGGTGGGAGGGGGAGTGGGATAGGTTGGAGCTGTTGACGGGGGGTTGGCTCAGGAATGAGGGAATGTTGGAGCCGGAGGAACAAAAGCTGGAGATGGGCAGTTGTGTTAGTCAGTGAGAGGCTGGGGCTGTGGCTGCGGGAGATCAGAAATGTGCAGAACATGTCTGAACGGTGAAGGAATGTCTGAAATCGCCAGCCTCGATCAATCTGATAAGAGAGACAGACAGATAGAGAGAGCGAGAGAATGACAGCAGCTCTGATTCTCCAGCCCAGGCTGTGGGCAAACCAACCCTCACACACTCATACACTCATACGATCACTATGAGAAAGCTGGGCCTGCGGGAGACTGACTGGCTACGCCAACATTCCTCCTCTCACATTCCCTTCAGCTCATTTACACATTCTCTTTTGGGCTTTAACTAGCAGTGTTGTCAGTGGCCCCCTGGTGCAGTCGGTTGGCAGTGGCCCCCTGGTGCAGTTGGTTGTCAGTGCCCCCCTAGTGCTGTGGATGGGCAGTGGCCCCCTGATGCAGTTGGTTGTCAGTGGCCCCCTGGTGCAGTTGGTTGTCAGTGGCCCCCTGCTGCTGTGGGTGGGCAATGGCCCCCTGGTGCAGTTGACTGGCCATGGCCCCTTGGTGCAGTTGGTTGGCCATGGCCCCCTGGTGCAATTGGTTGTCAGTAGCCCCCGCTGGTGCTGTGGGTGGGCAATGGTCCCCTGGTGCAGTTGGTTGTCAGTGGCCCCCTGGTGCTGTGGATGGGCAGTGGCCCCCCTGTTGGTTGGCCGTGGTCGGTTGTCAGTGGCCTCCCTGGTGCTGTGGATGGGCAGTGGCCCCCTGGTGCAGTTGGTTGGCAGTGGCCCCCTGGTGCAGTTGGTTGGCAGTGGCCCACTGGTGCAGTTGGTGTCCTGACAGCCTGAGAGATGGAGGGTGAGAATGTGAGAGGGCAGATGAGTGGCTGAGAGATCGGGTGCCAGACTGACCTCTGCTGTATCACGACGGCCAAACAAACACATGAGCTCAGCAGCTTAGACCTTTAATCAGCTGGAGGCTTGTGTTGCTGATTATCTGCTGTGTGATCCAGCGCCTCGGGCACTTTGTTACAAACAGCACTATCTGACATTTCACACACAGGATAGTAACAGATCTGTATCTCATGGCTTCCTCTGGCCTTGGTTCCAGCATTACCCCCATCCTCCTCCTCATGCTCCACATCTCCTCTCCACTCCACCCCATCCACCTCCCCCACCCCCATCCTGCTCCTTCTTGGCTCTGAAACTTCATTTGAAAAATGAGAATAATGTGCAGGGCTACACTGGGGGGAATGGGCAGATGCAGTAAGAGTGGGGGGATGGAGCTAGTTGGGGTAGGAGTGGGAGAGTGGGAGGCTAGTTAGAGTAAGAGTAGGGGAGTGGGGCTAGTTGGTAGTTCTTATATTTCGGCCACAGTTATACAACAACAACTTGGATTTATATAGCTCCCTCCACGCCGAACGGCATCTCAGAGTGCTTCATACAGCCAATTCACTTTACAATATATTCTGTGAAGCTCTTTGAGATGCCTAGAAAATGTGAATAGCGCTATATCAAATGCAATGATTATGATTATTATTAAAGAGCTAGCACAGGCACGATGGGCCGAATGGCCTCCTTCTGTGCTGTAAAGGTTCTATGATTCAATCGCATGTCAAATGGCAGCGATTTCTCCCAATAACCTGCGGACTCGCAGACTCTCTGTGCCCTCAGGTCCTGATCAGACTCACGTTGGCACGTGGCTCCACTCGCCGCGCACAGACATTCCTGTCTCCGGGATCAAAGCCACTGCTTATTCAGCGAAAAAGAGCGAGCGAGCGGGAGACAAAGGGCCGAGAGATAATCACTCGAGAAATGCAGAGTGGACACACACACACACACAACACATTCATACACCACATATAACACACTCACACACCACACAAGAACAACAACAACTTTGATTTATATAGCGCCCTCCATGCCGGACGGCGTCTCAGAGCGCTTATACTCACACATAAAACCCCAGTTCCCCATTGAACAATTCTATAGTTCTGACCCAGCGGACGCTCGCGATGATGAACATCAACAATATGAATTCAATTCCTCGCCTGGAGATTTGTGACCTTCTTGTGACTGAGTTTCTCCTGATTTCCCAGCTTCTCCACACTCCCTGCTCAGCGCACAGGTTCCCAGAGTAATGGGCAATTAGCTGCCTCGTTAGCTGGTAATTAATGGTTTAACTTCACAAGATCAGGTTGGAGGAGGGAAGTCCTTAAATCCATCTTATCGCATTCCATCCAGAAACTCCCACCTTCTAGAACCACCCATCCCAACACAAAACAGACAGTCACTACACTGACCAGTAATTATTGTGTAGCGTTTGAGCCATTGATGTGATAAAACACAATACAAATGTATGGTCCCATTTACCCTTTCTTGCTCTCTCTCTTCCTCTGAAGCGCTGAAGCGGTTAACGCAGTGTGTTTATACAGCCACAGGAAGGTGTTGAGGGTTTGATATATTGCTGTTTCGTGCTTTGTTCCCAGTGAAGGATAACAGCACCCTCCCCCCCACCTCCCCCCACCCACAGCCGGTGGGAACCAGGAAAGGGAGGGGGTTGCCTGGCATTCCCAAACCTGGCAGAACAGTCAACACAGGAGTCTGGGCAAAGCACTGAGGCCAGTCAAACATATGTGTGTGTGTGTGTCCTGCTCTCTGCTGTCTTCCTCCCTTCTCATTGTGCAGATTGGCTGAAGAGTTTGTCCACATAACACACAGTCACTACACTGTAATCACTATGTACCATTGGAGACATTAATGTGATAAAGCACGATACAAGTGTAGATCCACGAAAACTTACAGCACAGTCCCTGACGGTCCATTCAACCCCTCGTGTCTGTACCATCTCCATTAAATAGCAATCCTTCCAGTTCCCGTTTCCCTGCTCTGTCTCCTGTAGTTTAAGGTGCTATACAAGTGTAATTTTGTTGTTGTAGTTTAGGTATCTATCCAACACCCTCTAGAGAGTATTGTTTTGGTGGTGATGGTGGTGTGGGGAGGTGGGGTGTCAGCCGAGGGTAGACCCGTCATCGTTGCTTAAGAGTCTCCAAACCCAGCTGAGAATTCCACACATCCCACCTCCACATGGGAATCCGAGAGAGATTGTTGGGATGTTACAGGCTTGAGAGGCTGAATGACCCTGTGTGGCTGAGCCGGGCTGGAGGGCAGATATTCCTGGTGACACCCACCCCCGTAGGGTGGGGCAGCCCGAGGAGGGGAAACGGATCATGTGGCAGGATGTGCCGGACTCGCCTTTGGCTCAGGGAATGTTTAACGTTCCTCAGTCTGAGAAACAGGAAGTGACCTAGCGCTGAGGTCAGGGCGCCACTCACTGCCGAGTGTGGACAGCATTCCCGGGAACATCTCTTCTCCTCCCCACGCTCCTCCCGGCTCAAACATTGGCCTCAGGTTCAAGGCAATGATGCAAAGAATGGTGGAAGATTCCTGACATCAATTCCAATTTGGAATAATTCGGCTTCTAGACTGACTGAGAATTTAAAAATTTCTGCATAATATACAGCGGGCTCAAGGCTTGGAGCATGAGGAATTCCATGCCTCTGAAACACACACACTGAAATCTACTCCCACTCACACACCGACACACACAGACACACACACACACACAGCTGGGAGCCCTGCTCTCGCTCCGCTCACTTGAAACCCAATATTGACAGAGGAACCATTTGGTTTGTATTTTCTCACAGCTGGAGCTGAGAGCCAGACACTGACAGCTTTGTTACCCTGAAACCCCGAGTCTAACAACCTGAGTATAAAAACTCCATCCCACAGTCCCTTCCCCTCCTCTTCAACCGTGCCTTCGATCACCATCCTCCCCCTCTACTCTCCACGCACTCAACCTTCCTGATCTGAATCCCTGCATCCCCATCTGTGTAACTGTCATGTGTTGTTATTGTACACAAACCTGAACATACAATAATAATAATAATTCTTGCATTTGATATAGCGCTTTTCACATCTTCTGGACATCTCAAAGCACTTCATTGAGTATACTGTAAAGTGAATTGACTGTATATTTGTGGGCGAATCGCAGCAGCCAATTTTACACAGTAGCATCCCCACAAACAGTCGTGGATTGAAATGACCAATTTATTACTGTTTTTTTTAAGAGGGATTATTATCAGGCGTGTGGAGTAAGGAAACTTGCCCAAGGTTTCGCCCTGCCTGGAATTGAGCCCAGGTCTCTTGCTTGCAAGACAAGTGCTCTAACTACTGAGCTACAGGACTCCACAATACAAAACGACATGTGTAGAGTGCCTTTCACGTCAGGAGGACGTCCGAGGCGCTGATACTGAGACGCCGTCCGGCGTGGAGGCCGCTATATAAATCTCAATAAGTTGTTGTTGGTATTCAAAACTCCATTTGTTCACATATAAAAATGTCAAAAAGAAAAACTAACAACTTTATTTTGGAAAAAATCAAACTCTTTCCTCTGACCAACAAAAATGAAAGTTATTTTATTGAAAAGCTGGGTTAAAAAAACAGCTTTATCAACATCACTGGATAAAATCTTATTCCTTTTTTCTCTCTCTTCCCCCCCACCCCCTCACTCTTCCTCCCTCTTTCTCTCTTTACACAATTTTCACCACAGCTTCCAGCTCTCGTCAAAACATTCACTTTCGCTGAGGCACGGACCCAATAACCCTATCACAGGACTAACCCCCTGAGACAGAGAGAGAAAAACAGACACTAAGACTGAGAGAGAGTGACGCACACACAAACACAGTGAGAGAGAGAGAGAGACACGCACACAAACACATACACAGATAGAGAGAATGAGATACACACATAGAAACACACACACAGTGAGGCAAAGAGGGAAAGACTTGGGTTTGAAATGGGTTTGAAATTGCAGGAGGCAGAGCAGAGCGAGGGAGGTGAGGGATCATCGGAAATCGTGTCTTCATTGACATTCACTAAAAACAGCTGTTCCTCATGGAAACCTCATCCAGATCCTCTCCAACCTTCAGTCAGTCTCTCTCCCAGTCCCTACAGTGGGTGCTGGGCAGGGAGTGAGGCACTGAAAGAGTTACACACAGAGACAGGATCGTTCGCACAGAATTATAATAACATAACAATAGGTTTCAAAAGAGAATCGGATAAATATTTGAGACAGTAAATTCTCAAAGGATGTGTAAAGTGTGTGTGGGGTGATCGCTGCTGTGCACAATTGGCTGCCGCGTTTCACCCGCAAAATATACAATCACTACATTTAATATGTATTCTGTGAAGCGCTTTGAGACGTCTCAACCACCCGATAAGATGCTGTATCAAATACAAGCGTTATTATTATTATCATCATTAATACTATTATACATTTGCTCTGTCAGTATCCCCAAAGGCCGAACGGCCAAATAGCTTTCAGTGAAATCACACTTACTCTCATTCATTCTCACACTCATTCATCTGCTCACACTCACTCTCTCGGAAGCTCACACACACACACACACACACTCTCTCTCTGATTCACTCACACAGTTTGTGCACACTGGGAACTGTACACTGAACTCCCCTAGCTGACGCTGACAAGCAAATGTAGAGCAACAAAAGGAATAGTGTTTTACTGTGTCAGTCCACACCCCCCTTCCCTCCTCCCTCCCTCCCTCCCTTCCAGTGTAAGTGATCTCTTAGCTCAGCCCAGCACAGTGCCAGGAGCCAGCCAGCGGGAGCCACACACACAGCCAGGCTCTCAGAGAGCGGAGACATCAGCCAGCACCTTCTCTCAGGTAGGACTCGCTCTCTCCACCCCCACCCACCCCTTCCGTAACCACACACACACACCACCCCCACACAATGATCCCAAGGCAGGCTGTGCTAACACACAGTGCCTGTGTAAAGACTTGCGAGGGAAATTCCTTCAACAGATGAGGTGCGGGCAGGCAGGCAGAGCAGACAGTGACACACAGCAAGACTGTGTGAAAGTTTGCGAGGAGTTTATGAGCTGAAAGACCAGCGCTTTGGGACGTCATCCCGACATGAAAAGGCAAAGGTGCTCTGTGCGCATAATCTGTTGTTGTTGAGATGGTTGTGGGGCCGTTGTGTGGCATTTTGTATCACATCTCTTAGTACACAATGTGGAATGTACAATGGAAGTATTTGAAGTATCAGGGCAACTTCTCTCATCCTCTTCGATGGTTTAAAAATTCTGCATTTACACGTTCCCTATTAGGAAAATTGTTGGCAATTTTCTGTTGTTGTCTAATTTTCAAGAAAGTTGTTTTGACAGTGAAACCTGACTCGAGTCTGTGGAGCAAGACGTCAGCTGTGACATAGAGACTGAGACACAGAGACACCGAGACACACTGAGACACACAAGCAGAGGCACAGACACACTGAGACGCAGACACACTGAGACACACAGACTTACACACAGGGACACTGAAACATGCACAAACACTGAGACACACACACACACACAGACACACTAAAATATACACACACACTGAGACACCGACACATTAAGATACACACACAGAGAGACACATACATACAGAGACACACACACTGGATCACACACACATTGGGACATAGACAGACTGAGACACTTAGAGCTCCAGTAAGCGAGTAAGGCTGTTGTACAGACTTGTCACGTCACACACATTGCAAAGAAAGAGAAGGCGAGAAAGAGAGAGAATAACAAGAAGTTACATTTGTATAGCGCCTTTCATGTCAGAAGGAGACAAAGAGGGAGAGACACACACACACATCACACAAAGAAACAAAGAGACAGAGAGGTAAGAGAGACAAAAAGAGAGAAATACACACACCGTCAAACTATCACAGTGATGGAGAGACACACACAGCTCAGAGATAGAGACACGCTACATAAAAGCAGTAACTGTCCAGCGCCTTGAGACATCCTTCTGACGCGAAAGGCGCTCTACAAATGTAATTTTGTTGTGGTGTGATTGGAGAGGAGCTCAGCTCTGCCGAGTGAGCACCCACACACACCCACAACCCACCCACACCCGAAACCCACCCACCCACAACCCACCGCGCGGCTCCTCACGGCTGTCAAGTGACATTGGGGAAATGTTGGACGTTGCTATGTTCCCACGGTAACGAGCGCCAGGCGATCCCGTGTCTGTGGTAAAGCATACCGGCCCGGCACGGAGCCAGCATTATGTCACCGGTGTCGGATTCCACCCCCCCCCACCCCCCACACACCCACAGGCATCGGTCACTGTGACAGATCAACTGTTACATTGAGCCATTACATTTGGGTGAATGAATGACAGCTCTCTGTTTGTCTCTCTCTGTTTCTGTCTCTGTTTCTCTCTGTGTGTCTCTCTCCATCTCTCTCTGTCTCTGTCACCCTCTCCCGGTCTCTGTCCCAGTCTGTCTCTGTCTCTCTATGCCTCTCACTCTCGGTCTCTCGCTGTGCTAACGCCCAGGGCAGCTCTTGGGTCAAAGGCAGTTCAAACACGGAGGGAAATGAAGTAAATGTTCCATTAAATTTAGCTTATTTAATAAGTGACAGGAAATTCATAATATCCTCTCACTCAGCCTCTGTCCCTGTCTGGAGACATTAACTCATCAACACTGAAGGTCATTATAGGACAGGTTAGAGACAGAGTGAAACTTTCCCCTCTCTCCCTCCGTCACTCTCTCTCCCCTCCTCTCTCACTCCCTCTCCTCACTCTATCAACCCCCCTATTTCTCTTACTCTCACCCCCCCCCCCCCCCCTACACAGTCACCACACTTTACAGTATAAGCTGAGAAGCGCTTTGAAACGTCTCGACAGAGTGTTCAGGGTCTGTATCAAATGGAAGTATTATTACCCAGTGCCTCGGGGGAGTGGGGAGGTGCCCCCGACGTGAAAGGCCAGATACCAAGTGTAATTTGTTGTTGTGGAGCAACCTTACCTGTCCACTGTGTCACCAGGTGAAGGCAGTGCGCCACCTGCTGGCCTGACAGCAACGTGCAGCCGGGGGGTGACGGGTCCTCTCTCTGCCTCCATCAGTCAGTAGTCACAGGGGAGACTCTCTGATCAGCGACTTGCTGTCTGTGGGGAGGGGAAGGTTGCGCTCTCAGTGAGTTTCACAAAGAATTGGAGGAAACGTAGAAACAGGAGGAGGCCATTCAGCCCCTCGAGCGCGTTCCGACATTCTATACGATCATGGCTGACCTGCACCTCAACTCCCCAATTACATATGGGGCTTGGCCCTGTGTTCCTTGATACCCCGACCTGACAAACATGAATCCACCTCAGTCCTGAAGGAAGAGAGAGGAGAAGGGAGTGGGGGGAGGGGAGTGGGTGGGGGGGAGGGGAGGAGTGGGGGGATGGGAGTGGGTGGGGGGGAGGGGAGGAGTGGGGGGGTGGAATGTGGACGAAGGGCGTGGAGAGCAGTCAGCTGGAAGCGATTACCGAGTCTCTGGGTTGAGCTGCAATATAGCAGCTGTGAACTGTCCACCTTTGAGCTGAACACTGACTGTGTTGTGTGTACAATGTTTGTCGGTGAGAGTTTGGGATCAGATCAGAGAGTGTATATAAACCTGTCTGTGATCAGAGTGAGAGCTTTAAACACGCAGGAAAAGGAAAGGATAAGGAAAGCTATTTGATGAGGGGTTTTTTCCAAGGCTGAGGAGGGTTTCAGTCTGAGGGAAAAGGCATGGAATTGGCAAACGAGTTTGGCAGATGGTACGTTATTTTGGGGGTGACTTTCTCCATCGCAGCGTTTAGTATTTCCATATTGGTCAAAGCCAAGAAAAGAATTGAGCCAAACGCAGAGAGAGAGAGAGATGGGAGTTGGGGGAGGGGAGTTAGGGGTGAGAGCGGGAGTGAGGGGTGAGATTGCGAGGGAATAACGTGAGGGAATAAGTGATGAGGAGTTTGACATTCACCTTCCCTTAGCCCCCCCCCCCCCCCCCCCATATCTCTGGCTCCTGCTTAACAACAACAACAACAACAACAACAAAATTGCACTTATATAGCGCCTTTCACATCGGGAGGACATCCGAAAGCGCTGAACAGTCTGGTCAGGACCCGAGTGGGTGGGGGGGTCGAAGTAGGGAGAAGGGAAGGAGAGTGGGAGAGGGGGAAGAGTCAGTGCGGCAGCCAAAGGCGCGGTCGAAAAGGAAGGTCTTGAGACCGGCCTTGAAGGAGGAAAGGGAGAAAGTGAGGCGGAAGGGCTGCGGGATGGAGTTCCTCAGTGCTTAATTGGTTAACCTTTATTTTGCAACTCAAAAGCATCCACATCGGGATAATAATCCCTTCGAAATAAAACTTTAGTCTGTTTAGGGGATGCTGCTGTGTGCAATCGGCTGCCGCGTTTCACCCACACAAAACACACAGTCAATCCCACCTTACAGCGTATTCCTGTGAAGCGCTTTGAGATATCATGAAGACGTGATAAGGTGCTGTATCAAATGCAAGGATTGTTACTGTAATATATGATGTCCCGGAGAATTGGTTGGTGTTTCTGATGATTTGCTCCATCACCGGAAAAAGTGGGAGGCAATGTCGCAAGTTTGCAGAACGGGATGTGACTGGTGATAATTATCACATCACATGCTGCAAATTACCTCCACCCCCCCTCCACCACCCGCGCTGCCCCACCCCCAGAATAAATTAACGTCATGCGGTCTTTTAACGAGAGAGTGAGAGAGGGAGAGAGCTGGAGCACTATGACCCTGTAGACATCTCGCTCTGCGAGACTCAATGGAATTTCGGCTTCTCTTGATTTAAAACCACTTTTAGAAAGTTCACTTCAGTCTGAGCTGACAGGCGCGGGGCGGACTCGCTCACTCACTCACTGCCCCGGACAGTTACCTGATACCCTCCCCACCCCCCATCTCCACCCCCCCCATCTCCCCACCCCAACCCTGCCCCCCCCCCCCCCCCCCCCCCCACCTCTAAAAGGAAAATTGCTGTTGGGAGATATTTCTGCAGCTAAATTGGAAAAAGTGCAGACGAGGGCGAAACGCGACAACCAGACTGTGCTCTCGGCTGCTTCTCGCTCACGGTGTCATCGGCAAACCCGCAGACGTTCCACCGAACAAGGGGTAAGGGTGTGTGGGGGGGTGTGGGGGTGTGTGGGGGGGTGTGGGGGTGTGTGTGGGTGTGTGTGGGGGGGGGGGGTTATACAGCACCCAACGCACTCCCCCCATCCATCCTACCCCACCCCAGGGACACGAGGCGTTCAGTTGTAGCCGAGTCGCGAGTCACGTCTAAGATTTAAGATCGGCACAAAAAGGGGAATTAGGGAGCAGAACCGCAGGGTGGGAGGAATGCGACAGAAATAAATTGGACAGATGTCGGAAGAGAGGAATGCCGTATTAAAGGGAGGATGTGCGCGGGGAGAGAGAGAGACAGAGAGGGAGACACAGAGAGACTGGCGCTCAGTTGGTGCGAGAGTGAAAGTTAAGCATGAACACAGTGGGCTGAATGGATGTGTCTGATGTTCTGATAAGCGCTCTGGGACATAACCTTCCATGAGGAGCGCTATGTTGTTATTGATACTCCGCAGTGTTTGTGTGTGTGTGTAAAGAGATTCCAGAGTCTCAGGACCGGGAGCTAGGAATTCCCCTTCGCTGGACTGAAACAACAGTAGATAATAATAATGATAATTTCTTGCTTTTGATACTTATCACGATCAGGTCAATGTCTGTTTGGAAATAGTGTCTTGGGATACAGCAAATTGCAGTCACAAAATACATTTTCCACTCCACTTGACAGTATATCCTGCAAAGCCGGATAATGTGCTGTGATAAGGCGCAGTAACAAATATTCTTATTAGTGTTGTATAGTTTGGGAGGTGACTGGCAGGAGGGTAGAAGATAAACTGGATGGACATTGGTCTTGTTTTTTCCATCAATTCTTAGATTCACACAGAGAGGACGCGATATTTCTGGGGTGGGGTGAGGGTGTGGTGGGGAGTTGATTAGTCCTCGGGCAAGGAGTCTCTCCACCTGGCTTCTGATCTCCGACTCTTACCATCTGTTGCCTTCCCCTCAATACCTTCCCCCACCCCAACCAACCATATTTACACACACACACACTGCCATCTGCCTCCCGCAGGGAACAGCGACCCCTGGTGGTCTATTGGGAGTGTTGCAGCAATTGCTCCCTCTCAGTGGGGTTGGGGGGGGGGGGTGGGGGTTGTCCACTGACCATCACTCCGACCTCCTCTTCTCCCAGACACAAAAACCTCTCAAACCTTAGCCACTGCGACCCTACAAAGACCTTATAACTGCTCCTGTCTGGCCAAGCTTTCCCGCTGTTTGTCCAACTAGGACCATCGTCCCTGTCTGTCAGTCAGTTAGTTAGTTAGTGTTTTGGCTGCAGGGTTAGCAGAAGTTGATTGAGAGGATCAATTGTCCCCAGTGACTGGTCTTCCCTTCCAGGTCCTGCTGATGAGCCAGGCTGTGCTGTCAATAGCAGTGAGAGCCCTGGATATACTGTGGACCCGCCTGGCTCAGCAACCAGGTCTAGAGACCGTCACAGAGGCCTGGCCTTAGCACTGGGGCAGTGGAGGGTTGGGTGGTCTCTCCCTCTCTCTGGTGTGTGCTGGTGCTGACTGACCTGCCCCTTAGAGGTAAGCCACAATGGGAGAATATCTGGCTTTGGTGTCTGTGTTGACATTTCTCTCTGCTCTCTCTCTCTACTCCCCCTCTCCCCTCCCTGCAGGGCTCCACAGAGCAGCTTGACTCGGACATTGTGACGGAGAGTGCGAGTGAGAACGCGAGGCTGAGTGCCACGCTTGGCCCCCAAGGGCCCGAGCTCGGGTTCCGGGGCCCCCAACGACTCGATGAGCTCACACTGAGCGGTGAGAGGGAGCCGGTAGCAAATGGCGGCAAAGTGACGGAGATTGGAGAGCTGGAGGCCGAGCCGGGAGCAGGAAGCCTGGAGCCGGCTTGGCAGGCAGGGGGATGCCTGGAGGCCAACCTGCCCTACTTTGAGAGCCGAGGGGCGGGAGAGATGGAGAGGCAAGTGGGGGCGGACACAGACACGGAGAAGGACAGACTCACCGTGGGCGAGATAGAGCCTCAAGGAGCCGGTGAGATGGTGACGGAGCCCGAGGAGATGCCAGTCAAACCAGCCAGGACAGCGCTGGAAGTTCACTTGGCCCCCGTCCCGCCTGGCCGGGCCTACATCGACCTGCAGTGGGAAGGCCATGAGTCCTACTCCATCACCCCGGGAAACAAGTCACCCCTCCCAGTGTCACTAGACACCAGCCCCCAGCCCCCTGCCCCGGCCTACCCCAGCCCTCCCCCAGTTTCCCGACTCCCACCTCCCCCCACGCTGGCCCAACTCCCCAGCCAGGCAGGGAAGAGCAGCATTCTGGAAGATTCTAAGGTTCGCCGGGTAGGGAAGAAGCCCATGTTCACGTTCTTCGAGAAACCAAAAGTCACACCCAACCCTGAGCTGCTGTCCATGGTTCTGGGCCAGGATGAGAGGAAGCGACGAGAGGAGGAGCCAGGGCCTGGGGTAGAGGAGGAGGAGTACCTGAGCCTGGGGGCCGAGGCGGCCTCCCTGTCCCAGTCCTGGGCCTCAGGCCAGGGTCCGTGGCGGCCCCCAGAGCCAGCCTCCGGCCTGTGCCAGGCCCCAGAGTGGTTGTCTTGCTTGAAGCCCTCGGAGACCAGGCCCCAGCCGCGGTCCGGGGCTTCCCAGGCTCTGGCCGAGCGGACTGGCCGAGGGGCCGAGCTGTTCGCCAGACGACAATCGCGGATGGAGAGATATGTGATCGAGTCAGCTCCAGTCAGAGAGACCCCGGCTCGCTCCCCCTCCCCCACCATGTCCCTGCCACCATCTTGGAAATGCTCGGAGCCCCCCCGAAGAGCCTCAGCCAGTGGGTGGGGGTCGGGGCCAAGGAGCTCAGGCAGAGGTTTCAGAACCCAGCCGACGGGCTTCACCGCTCCCCCACAAGCCCCCCCACAAACCCCCCCTCGGTGGGACGGCTCCCGACATCAGCTGAACCCCTCCCTGTTTATTCTCTCCCCCAACAGGAGTCCCACGGCCTCCCTGCCTAAGGCAGCTCCCCCACCACCCAAGCTTATCATGGCCGAGGCACCTCCACCAGCCAGGCCCCCCCCTCCTCTCAGGCAGGCCTCACTGCCCCCTCCCCTGACACAGGCCTCACTGCCCGCTCCCCTCTTACGGGCCTCACTGCCCGCTCCACTCACAGTGGGTTTGTTCCCATCCACCATCAACCAGGCTTCAGTCCCAGCTCCATTCACACAGCCTGCTCTCCCCACTCCTCTCAGACAGGCCTCGTTCTTCTCCACCAGGAACGAGGCCTCACTACCCACTCCCCTCCCTCAGGCTTCTGCCTTCCGACCACCACCACAGGCTTCGTTCCCCTCCCCCGCCAACCAGGTCTCGCTCTCTGCCCCCCAACCACAGGCTTTGTACACCTCCACCAACAACCAGGGTTCATTCCCCTCCACCCTCACACCGGCCTCACTCCACTCCATCCTCACCCAGGCCTCACTCCCCTCCCCACTCCCACCGGCTTCGCTCCCCTCCCCACTCCCACCAGCCTCGCTCCCCTCCCCCCTCACCCAGGCCTCACTCCCCTCCCCACTCCCACCAGCCTCGCTCGCCTCCCCACTCACCCAGGCCTCACTCCCCTCCCCACTCCCACCAGCCTCGCTCCCCTCCCCCCTCACCCAGGCCTCACTCCCCTCCCCACTCCCACCAGCCTCACTTCCCTCCCCCCTCACCCAGGCCTCACTCCCCTCCCCTCTCACACCAGCTTTGCTCCCCTCGCACGTCATACAGGTCTCGCTCCCCTCCCCCCTCACACCAGCCTCGCTCCCCTCCCCCTTCACACCAGCCTCGCTCCCCTCCATCCTCCCACCAGCCTCCCTCCCCTCCATCCTCCCACCAGCCTCACTCCCCTCCCCCCTCACCCAGGCCTCACTCCCCTCCCCCCCCAAACAGGCCTCACTCCCCTCCCTCCTCACACAAGCCTTGCTCCCCTCCCCGGAGGGAGCCTCCATCTCCCCGCCCAGGCTAAATGGATTTGATAACCACGACGACAGCTTCAGTGCCGCAGTGGTGGCCGTGCCGGTGGAGGTGATCCCGGTGTCGCCGCCATCGTCTTCCCCCGACCGCCGCAGCCCGTCCCCGAGAAGCCAGGAACCGGCAAGGGCCCCGAGACCCTCCTTCTCAGCCAAGACAGCGGGACTTGAGGCTCAGGTGTGGATTCCGGCCTCCGACTTTCTCTGAGGAGCGCGGGTGGGCGGTGTGTGTGGGATGGTGGGGGCAAGGGTAAACTCACAGGGTTATGTATAACGTGTGACCAAAAAGTAGCATATCCACCCTATTATCTAAAAAAGCAAAAAACATCATCATTTATTTCAAGACTTATTAGACATTGTAATGGTATCACAACTTTTTGGTCACCCTGTATATATAGGAACAGGAGGAGGCCATTCAGCCCCTCCAGCCTGTTTGGCCATTGTATCAGATTATGGCAATCTGAAGCCATAATGGCAATCTATGGCAATATTAATTATCAGATAATTCTGAATGCTCAACGCTGAGTATTCAGAACAATTAGAAACACGTCCCCTTATTGCTGTACAGTGACAGCATCAAACTAGGCAAAATATATCCAAAGATTCTGAAAGACACCAACTTGGTTCATCCCCCACCACATCCCCCAACACAACAACAACAAAATTACACAGCACCACACACACCCGCGCACACAAATACATACCAATGGCATAGACGGCTGAACCGATGGTGGCGGTGGCTCGAGCTGGTATCTCGTCACTGGCTGGATTCGGTCTCTCCTTCCCTCTTATTCTGCCTCGCTCACTCTCCCTCCCTGGCTCTCTCTATTCCCAAATCTCTCTGCCACCCACTCTCTCTCTCTCTCTCTCTCTCTCCCTCCTGAACTGTTTGAGGTTGGGTTATCGCTGGTAGGCACCTCAGGAATGAAACGCAAACCGTGGGTGTGACTGGCGGCCAGTGACAGCCTCTCTCTTACTCTGCTCTTCAATAAACCTTTCGCTTCTTCAAACTCCTTTACCTCTGTCTCTCTTTACTGTTTGTCTCTTATTAAAGATGCTCACGACAGTGGGTGACAGGGGGTGGGGTGTTGGGGAGAAACCATTAGCAAAGATTCCTTTACAACAAAAACTTGCATTTATATGGTGCCCCTGATACCCTGAGACAGGGTAGAGTCCAGGAGCCTTAGATCCTAACACCTGAAGCAAAGTTACTGAAGGGGGCAACTTGGTTGTTTCTCTCACTCACAGATCATCGCCTGGGAGAGGGCAGGAAGGGGGCAGGAGTTGGGTGACGAGGAAGGGGACATGATATTTCATTACATGGATTCCTGCAGCTCAGTGGTGAGAGCACTCGCCTCACAAGTGATAGGACCTGGGTTCTATTCCCAGATAGGGCAAAATGGTAGGCAAGTTTCCTGACTCCACACGTCTCAGCTTACTCAGCAGAGAGTTGTTAAGTCAATTGGCAGATCACTTTCCAGCGGTAATAATATAACCCCTTTCAAAAAAACATGTAGTCACTCGTTTCACAAATGTTTTGTGGCACATGGCTAGGCGCAATTGTCTGCCGCGTTTCGCCCACAAAATAATCACAGTCACTGCGCTTTGCAGTGTATTCTGTGAAGCGCTCTGAGAAGCTACCCCAGCATGGAGGGCGCTATACAAGCACAGGTTGTTGTTGAAGCGCTGTATCAAACGTGATGATTATGATGATCGTGGCCAGATTGTGTCAGGGTGTAACACATGGCTTTGTGTCTCTGCAGCTGAAAGCTTCCTCCGGGAGCCAGACCTGGAGACCCGGCTTTGAGCGACGGTTGAGCAGCCCCCAGCGTCTGAGCGAGGAGTGGGGCGCGGGTCGTCGCTCGCTCCACCACCCCCTCAGCCCCCCGGGCGGGTGGACGGCACCCAGAGACCCCAGGACCAGCGCCGATAGCCGGCGGCTCAAGGACATCCTGGCCATGAACGTGGTGAATGCCGCCCGGCGGAAAAAACTGGGGAGCCCCGTGTCCGAGCCACCGGGGTGCGGCCTGGTCTCTCCCGGCCCCAGCCCCAACCACGGCCTCTTCTCCCCCACCTCACCCTCCTTCAGGCCCTCCCCAGACACCCAGCACACGGTGACTCGCTCTCCCCTCCGTCTCTACAGCCGCTCCCTCACCGACTCCGACTTCTCCGGGGCGTCTGACGACTCGAGTCCCAAGTCCCCTAGTTACCTCAACTTCTGTCCCCGCGGCTGGAGCGGGAGCAAAGCCAGGCTCGCCGAGCACCTGCCCTAGACACACATTGCCCTAGACACACACTGCCCCCAGCACACTCACACACTGCCCCAGATACACATCCACACACTGCGCCAGACACACACACACTGCCCCCCCAACATACTCACCTACCACTCACCCTCATTATTATTATCATTATTATTAATAACAAATAATCATTTGGAAATTGGTTTCATTTCATTTCTCAACCCACCACTGTTTGTGGGACACTCGCTGGGTGCAATTGGCTGCCACGTTTCGCCCACAAAACACACAGTTCCTACACTTTGCAGTATAGCTGGTGAAGCGCTTTGAGATGTATCAAAGATGTGAGCAGGAGCTGTATTAAATACACAAGGATTATTATTATTATTCTTATTATAAAACGCTTTGGGTCTCGGTGCTGGGAACGGTCTCAGTGCCCAAGTGGGTGACCAGCCCGCAACATACAGGCCAAGTCTACAGTCGCCAGCCTCCGCACCTTCCCTCCCTGACTCCAACCCCGCAACCCCTTCCACCCCAACAGAAACTCAGGGGGTTTAGCCCCCAGTTTGGCAGTCACTCATTATCCCAGACCGCCACGCAGAGATGCTTTACAATCAGGTACATCTCTGCCCCCTCTCCCTTTCCCAACGTATCGCCCAGACATTGCCTCTGTGCTCAGCTAATCGCCGCACTCGCTCGCATGCTCGCACACATATACATATACAGTATATACATATACACACACACACCTCCAGTTTATATCACATAAGCCACTCAGTCTTGCTGTCACCAATTAACCAGCAGAACTCCTCCATATAAACACATCACAGCTTGGGTTTATGTTCTGAACAGTACAATCTTCCTCTCTCTCTTTCTCTCGGAGTGATGATTATAAATAGAATAACGTCCGAAACTATTTCCTATCAAATGCAAACGAGATTGTACATCACTGATGATAAATATATAAACTTCGTTTGAGTTTGAGCGTCTGCAGTTATTATGGTGTTTATTAAAAAAAGTCTCAGAGTAAAGCTGGTTAATCGGGGACATTGTTCCTCAGCCCAGACCACAGCCTGTACCCCCAGCTCCTCCCAAGCCCATAACCCCCACCCCCCACCACCACCAGTGAAGGGGTGGGAGGACAACACAATCACGATTTGTTAGCCACCCATCATTTTCTTTATGGACAGCTTTCTTGCACAATAAAGAGAGTGGAAAGCTGAGTGGATATGAGTGTATCCCTTATTTTTAATGGTTAGATTCCAGCAATACCCCAACACACTTGGTTCTTGCCAACCTGCGCCTACTACTCTCCAGAATTAGGTGAGTAGTGAGAGAGTGAGTCTGCTTCCCATTCCAACAATCTCTCTCTCTCGCTCTCTCTGGCATTTCCATGTGCAAGTGGCAATGCGTGGAATTCTCAGGAGGGGTCAGAGTCTCAAGCAACGGTGGTTGGTTTCCGTGTGTGTTAGCCACTCAACTGGGCAAAATACATCCTGACCTTCACCACAGGAGGGCAGCAGCGAGGCACTGGAGCTACGGGCTCTCCAAGGAATGAATGGAGGAGTTTGGGCAGCGATGGTGTGAGTAACAAGGAGCCCCTGAACATGTGGAGCAAGAATTCATCACAAACTGCTCACAGAGCTCGTCCGTGACCTTGGGCAGCTCCGGGTTAGAATAAACATAACATGGAAGCCGGTTCAATAACAACTTTTAAGAGAGACGTAGATAGTCATTTGGGGAGGACAAATTTGCAGGGGAAAGAGCGCAGCGGAGTGGGATTGACTTTGAACAGCTCTTTGCAAAGAGCCGGCACAGACACGATGGGCCGAATGGCCTCCTTCTGTGCTGTATAATTCTATAATTCCATCATATCAACCGTCATCCAGTGCCTGTAATGTCATGTAAGCAAACACAGCGATCAATTTACACACATCACACAACAGCCACAAGCTCAGTAATAACCCATGTACCTAGAGCATTCTGGCCAAGACGTCTGGATAGGCAGAACGGGACTTCATTTTAATGTTTCACCCGCAAACATTGAGGTAAACAGGGAGAGAGTCACTACACTTTACAGTGAAGCGCTTTGACACATCTCGAAGACATATCAAAGGCAAGAATGATTTTATCAGAAGGGCACCGGCGAGAACAGAAAGCAATTACTGTCGAGCTGTAGTGACTGTTTCTGTAGCCAAACGGAGAGCTAAGGGGGTCTCACTGTTAACAAGTCAACTTGGCCGGTTTAAATATTTACTAACGGGAAACCCAAGCCCCGGTGTCTGCCGGCAGCTGTTCACATCCCTCGTGGGAAGGAGCTAGAGAGGGTTTCACGGCTAAATATAAGTTTATGAGCAGACGGAGCGGGGAGCAGAAAGAGGAGAGAAGGGAGGGGAGGAAGAGGAGGAGAGAAAGGAGGCTGGAATCTGGGACGGTCCTCTCTCACTCAGGCCAGTCAAGGAGACGTCACAGACACAGCCAGGAGCTCCCAGTCCTGCAGCACTGAGCGGCCAGGCCGACGAGGGGAAAACCACAGCCAACACCACAACACCAACCGGGTAAGACACCAAACCCCAGCCTGGCAACTGTTTAACCCTTTAATCAGGCCCCTGATCCATCCTCTGACAAGTGGGGGTTGGTGGGGGGGCAGGAGGGAGGAGGAAGCGAAGGGTCAGGGAAGAGCGGCAGGTGGTGGGGAGGGAGCCGAGTGAGATGGGAGTGAACGAGAGTGAGGGAGGTGGGGAATGAAGGAGCAGCGAGTATGGTGGGGTGAAGCGAGAGTACATGAGTGAGTGAGAGGGGTGAGGAAAGGTGGAATGAGGGAGCGGCGAGTGAGGGGAAGACCAGCAAAGTTGAGTGGATGGCAACGATTGAAGAAATCTCGGGTTTGAATCGCATCAAATACAAACAAGTCAATTGGGAACCATTCAGCTTTCTGATGGATGTATTTCTTCTTCCTGCAGGAAGATCTTCCTGAGGCCTCCACGGACATTTCCCCCCAAACCCTCACCTACCGCCCCCAGGGCCCGTCACAGACGACAGCCATGTCCTACGCCGCGATGATAAAGGAGAAAAAGGAAAAGGCTGCGATTGTTGCAAATGAATTCCACCGAGCGGGAGGTAAAGTCACGTCTGTCTGTCCATCCATCCGGGTATCAAGTCACAGACAATCTTTTAATCCTACTTCCCACCTTGTCTCTCCAGCTCTTAATCCCTACTTAATACCCAAATGTCTGTTTGTCTTTTCAACATCTCGATAGATGGAATCAACTCTGCAGCTCTCTGGGGCAGTGATATCAGCCCAACTCCTCATTCCTCCACCCCTCCCTTTCCATACCCCTTGCTCCCCCACCCCTCCCTCTCCCTACCCTTCGCTCCCCCACCCCACCCTCTACTTACCCCTCGCTCCACTCACTTCTCGCACTCCCTCATGACCCTCATGATCGCACTTGTCAATTCCTTCCACCATTCTACCCGCCTGGAACTCTTAACCCTGTCAGTATCCAATAATCCTTGAATAATTGTTACCAATGCCAAATTGCATGGTCGAAGCATCTCAAAGCACTTCATAAGATATACTCTATAAAGTGTTCTAAAATGTGCGTTTTGTGTAGGCAGACAGCAGCGTTACACTAACAACCACAAAGTAAATGATCAACATGTATCTGATTGTTGGCCAGAATACCGGAGGAGAGAGGGAGGGAAGGAGAGAGAGAGTCACCGACTCCCTTCTCTACCCGAATAGCTCTGCGGGATCTTTAACATCCAGTTGAACAGGCAGTCAGGGATCTCTCAGTTCAATGTCTAATTTGTAGGAGGTACAATGTGATGGTCCCCTAAGCCCTGCTCTGGTCAACCCACCCTCTCATTCCAGTTAAAGCCCATCATCCCGGGATTGAGCTGGTGATGTTCCCTGGACGCCCTCAAGGTTTAACCTTGTGATCCCAACTCTAAGTGATCCGGTCTCAAGGGGATACGCCACACGTGTTTTGACCATAAACACAAGCCCCCAGTGTCTCAGGCCGACACAAACCGACCTCAGTCCCAGTCTCAGTCTCTGCTCCAGGACAGGTTTGCTGGAGGCTAAATATCACTCAGTGACACTGAATCTATTCCTGGGTGTGATTGGCAGGGAAAGCTGTCGGGGAGGAAGCCGTCAGCTTCGCATGTCCCCAGCCTTGGGCGAGAGAGAGAGACGTCCTCACAGCCAACCCCACATCTGCAACCCTGCAAAGCCAATTGCTCAACAACAACAACAATCTGCATTTACACAGCGCTCTTTATGCAGGGGCTGTATCTCGGGTTACGGGAAGAAAACACGGCAGCCAATTTGCCCTCATCCTCCAAAGACATGGGATTGGGGGGTGGGGGGGAATGGAGTCAACCATTTACAACAACAACAGCATCAATTTATATTCCATCCCTCAAGCAGGGCAGCAAACCAGAGGTCCGTTTATGGGGAAGGAATGTTGGCTGTGATACTGGCTCCACACTATTCTCATTACCTTCTTGTTTACCTCACTCTTATCCCCTGGACTTTCTCCCCCCAGAGGTGGTGCAGCTGAACTTGGGGAAGAAAGCCCACCTGCCCCGGGACGTGATGGTGGAGGAGTTGGCGTTACTCTCCAACAAAGGGGCCAAGATGTTCCACTTGCGGCAGAAACGTGTCGACAAGTTCACGATAGAGAGCACGGCAGACCGACATCAGGTGGGACCAGTCTGTACCAAGCTTAAACACCTGGATCTGGTTCCCCCTCCACCCCACCTATTGCTACTGACAACAAATACTGACCTTCTTCCTCTGTCCCCAAACATTGGAACTCCATCCCACAGTCCCTTCGCCCCACCCACTTCCTCCCTCACTCCCTTCAAGACCCTCCTCTTTGACCAACTGCGCCTTCAATCATTCCGTCTCTTATCCCACCCTCCTAGCCCTGATCTCAAACACCAGCTCCGGTGGCTATCCCGACCATCTAGCGCCTAGGGAGATCCTCTTGACTTGAAAAGGCAATGTGTAAACATCATTTGTTGTTGTTGTCGTCGATCAAAAACATTGACCATTTGGGGAAAAAAAAGACTCCAGCAGTGACCCCCCCCCCACCCCCACATCCCCCACCTCAACCTTCTCTGCTCCAACAATACTGCCCCAAACAGAACTATCATCCGCTTGTCCCTTCACACAAGAGGGGAGCAGACAGCTGGAGCGAGCGAGCCAGCAAACTATCAGGGAGAGGTTCAGGGCTGGTCCCTGGGACATACTTAAGAAACAGCTCAACGCTGAAACAGGAGGACGGTTTCTGGAAAGGCTGAGATCAAATAGGGCCGAATAGATGTCTTCATTCCTACCCTCTGGTGTCACCCTGTATCGAGTGACGCCTGCCTGCCTGCCTGCCTGTCTCTCTTCCCTGGGCCTGTGTTATCAACCAATCTTTCGTTGTTCCCCTCCAGCAGAAAGGCTGCGTCTCAGTCTCGAAGCCCGCCGAGGGGCTGAAGGAGAATTACAAGACTGAGATCTTCATCCCACAGGGTGGGAGGGCCCCAGGACCCCCCGTCTCGGCCAAGCCTCCTGGAATCCTCACCGCAGGCAAACAACTCAACATGAACCCCAGCCTCATTGCTCCAGGTACAGGTCACAGTGCTATACATAACCACAGTGAAATACGTTACCATAAAGAGTGTAGATACTCTTTACACTGCAGGAAAAGACTGAGGGAGGGGTGGTGGGGGGTGGGAGGGGGGGGGCAAGTGCAGAAGGGAAAGAGGGTCAGTTGTTGTCATTCAGCTCCGGGTTTCAGTCCAGCCCCAGTCTAACTGAGTAGCAGGAGGATTGGTGTGAGGGTTGGTGTGAGGGTCCCTGAGCGAGGACATGGGTTTGAGCCAATCTCAGCCCAGTTTCCAACGCCAGGAACACGGCAGTTGATCCACAGCTCAGCTTCTCCATTGCCTTGATAGCCTCCAATAGCTGGTGTCAAACCAACACAGCCCCATCCTCACTGTGCCCCACCCCTCACTCTCTCTCCCACCCCCACCCAGGTTACTCGGGGCCCCTGAAGGAGATTCCTCCGGAGAGGTTTAACAGCACGGCGGTGCCCAAGTCCTACCACTCGCCGTGGGCGGAGGCCCTAGTTGACGGACACGATTATGTGGAGAGCATCAGCGCCAACCTCCCAGAGCCCCCGCCGCAAACACAGGCCTTCAGGTGCTTCAACAGGTGAGTGTCAACAGCTCAACAACTTTGATTTATATAGCGCCCTCCACGCCGGATGGCGTCTCAGAGCGCTTAGGACCACCCAGCTCAGCACTGCACAACACAGCTCCGCACAGAGGAACTCTCGACCTCCACCCATTCAGGGAGACAAGACTTCAGCTTAAAATCTGATGTGAAGTTCGCCACCAGAGACAACGCAGAGCTTTCTCCCCAGAGACTGAGACCCCCCACCCCCAGCTCTGGGCTGGAGGCTCAGCCTGGATTGACAGCTCATATGGCTCCAATCCATAACCTCCTGATTCGGGACAGACTCCTAGTCGGGCTGACATCGGCAGTTTAACATTAAAGATTGGCACCGACTGTGTTGATATGTGAAGGTAAATCAGTGCTGGGGGAGAGGGGGGGAAGAGACAGGAATGGAACCCTCACGTCACTGTTGACAGTTTCTCTATTTCAATCCAGACACCACACGGCTGACTGTCCAAACGCACCGGCTTCCAGCTTCACCTCGCACGCAATGGGGTGAGAGTAGAGAGAGCTCCAGTGGGGGAGCGTGGCCCAGCACAGACACTATGGCGGGTGGAGAGAAAGAGAGTGATAGAGAGCAGGGTTAGAGTAGAGACAGAGAGCTCCAGTGAGGGATCGAGCACAGACACCATGAGGAGAGAGAGAGAGTGAGCAGTGAATGGGGGTTAGAGACATGTCACATAGTCTCCCTGACCTCAGACACTGTGTTGTTTTCAGGGCTGCGACCCCCTTCGGAGCCCCATCTCTGATCCCTGCCCAGTTCTTCCCGGCGCTGCCGGCCTTCGAATCGGCCGAGGAGATGGTGGAGCCAATGACGGTGGAAGCCGAACGCATCATCAACCGCCCCAACTTCAACCGTCGCCCGCGAGGCTGGATCCCCCTCATCCCTGAGTCGGCCGAGCTGTGAGGCGGCCTCCAGCGGGGAGGAGGGGTACCGGGGGGAGGGGGTGTGTATGACGGGGGGCGGTAGGGTTAGTGGGGATGGGCCGGGGAGGGGGAGGGAGAAGCTTGGGTTAACGTTACCATAATAACCCTCCCCACTCCCCGTCACACATTAATTATTCCCAGGCCTGGTAGCTCGATGGTGGAATCTCACAGCACAGAATGAGGCCATTAAGGCCCATTGTTCCTGAGCGGGATCTTTGATATGGAACAGCTGCCAACCTGCACCCCCCCTCCCGCCACTCTGACCCACTCACAGCCCTGCACACGTTTCCTTTCCTCTCCCTCCCCAGCGCGGTTCCTCGCGGGGCTGGTTGTGTTTATGGACGGTTTCCCGTGTGATAACTGGACGGACGGAGAGTCATGGGTTAACAAGCGACAAGAGTGAGACACCGACGAGAAGCAAATAAACAGATAACAGCAACAATGAGAATCCTCATTGCTCTCACAACCAATCACAGCCAACACAAGGACATTCACTGAACATCGCAGGAACATCAGTCAGGCTGCCACAGAGAGAGTGTAATGGACAGCCACACCTAGATACACCCACACACACATACACACACACACTGGCCGTACCTGCGGCTTTGGGAAGAGAGAGAAGGATCTTTCGCTTCTCCGTTTGAGACCCAGTGCAGGGGGTGAGATTCTCAGTGTTTACGCTGCCCACTCCCAACCCCACTCTGACACACAATGAAGAGACTGCCACAGGCTGAGTTAGTAAAAGATGTGTCTCTTTATGTTCTAGTTGTGTGGCTGGACAGGCAGACAGACAAACAATCCCTAACGCACTCCCTCGCTGACTAACACCAGCCACACCAAGTAACAGCTCCCCCCTCCTGTCCCCCCAGCGGAATCGGTGGAGAGCCCGAGAGAAGACGGGGCAGTGGGTGGGTGGGGGCTGGGAGAGGAAACAGTATAAAATAAGCCGTAGGCAAGTGTCAAAAAATGAATTTCACCTAATTAGGTGGGCAGCGGGGTGGGGAGCGGGGACAGGCATTGGGGAGGGAGGAGTGGACAGGCCTGCAGAAGTAGGCAGGCAAGGAGGTGGATGGGGGGAGAGGGGGATAGGTGTGAAGGAGGGGGAATTGGGCAGGGGGTTGGCGCGGGCAGTAGGGACCCTCAGTCAAGACACTCCCACAGTGGGAGCCCAGATTGTGTCACATTCCCGTTAGCTTCCCAGCCTGCTCTTTAGCCTCTGCTATCAGAGGACACAGCCGGCAGCCATAGGTCTGGGGGAGTGGGGGAGGGAGGGGAGGGGACCGGCGGGTCGGTGGATGGGGATGGCAGGGGGATTTAGACATGTCCAAACTTCAGACCCCGATACCCTCCCTCAAGCCTGACTCAGTGCTCAGCCTGACACTCCCCTGGCTCCCATAGACCCGCCAGATGGTACCTCCTGGAAACACATTCCTCACAGAGGCCGAGCGGTGACACAGGAACCAGGGAAACAACATCCAAATAAAGATGGCAGTCGTAGAGAGGCTGGATGGTCGGGGGGGAGGGCACAGAGCGAGAGTGACAGAGGCCCAGTCTCTCCCACCCACCAGCCCCTCCATGGCTGATATAAAAGGGATGGTGAGGCATGTGGTGGGGGTGGTGGAGCTGGCTAGGCGTTGTTGGGCTTGTTCGTGTGAGCTCCCATTCGCTGGGGGTCCTGGGACGGGTAGTGGATGGGGCCCGGAGCCCGAAGGAAAGGTGGGGGCGGGGGAGGCATAGAGTGGAAGACTGTGGGTCCAAACCCTGTGGAGAGAGAGAGAGAGTTACACACTGATAATCAGCCAGCGAGCTGAGACATGCGCACACACACGCGCACACAGGAAGCCATTCAACATACATGTCACCACATTTTACACGACGTTGCATGAAGAGCTTTGAAACATTTCGACAACGTGATGAGGTCTGACGCAGAGGGCGCAGGCGGCGCGGGCACTTACCGGGTGGGGGAGGGGGTAACGAGATGTTCATCACTGTGGCCGGGGAGCTGGGCGGCAGGTTGAAGAAGTTCGGGGGAGTTTCCTCTTCCACTGAGGCAGGGGGCGGCAGGACTGAGAGGGAGGGAGGGAGAGAGAGTGAGAGTATGAGTGAGAGTGAGATATATAACTGTCAGTATGTGTTTGCCTGTGCAAATGTCTGTCAGTGTATGTGACTGAGCCTGTGTGTGTGTGTGTGAGAGAGATGGAGCCTGTCTGTGTGAGGGAGCCTGTGTGTGTGTGTGTGTGTGTGTGTGTGTGTGCGCGCGCTGCGCGCACGCGCGCGACCTGGAGTCTCTCAGGGGAGACCAGGGCGGTTCCCAGTGACGGATAGACTCACCTCCTGGCAGCCCTGGCACTGGTTCCAGCTTCATCCCCGACTCCATGCTCCCATCCTTCTCCTTCCCCCGAGCAGCCTGAGACCTGCCAGCAACACAGAGATAGTTAGTCAGGCTATACACACAGGGTTAGGGTTAGGACACTCCAACATCATCCTGGAGGCAAACAACAATAAAGTCCTCTTTTCCACCACCCACCACCTCCTCCACGCACCCCCTCAGGCCTTCTCAATCTTCACTTCAATTGCGAAGTGCGAGGAGGTCATGGATTTCTTTTCTTCCAAGATCCACAATATCCGCCAGGCAGCTTCATCCTCCTGCCTCTCGTCACCCTCTACCACCCCCACCCCATCCCCCTCAACCCCCCCATCTTCAGCTCCGACCTCAACCCCCTTCCTACACTCCTTTCCCCCCCCCCCACCCCCGTCTCTCCTTCCTCCCTCTCACGAACGGTTTATCCTCCCGCTCTTACTCAGTTACCTGTGGGATACCCCAGGGATCCATCCTTGGCCCCCTCCTCTTCTTCATCTATATGCTCCCTCTTGGGGATGTCATCCACAGAGACATGGGGCACACTTCCACATGTACACAGATGACACCCAACTCTATTTCTCCACTTCACTTCGCGACCCCCAGTCCTTTGATGTTCTGTCAGCCTGCCTTTCAGACATTAGGGGCTGGATGAGCGCAAATTTCTTGCAGCTGAATGTTGACAAGACGGAGGCCATATTCCTTGGCTCTCATCAACGTCTCCATTCACATGGCTCTCACCTCCTCCACCTGCCCCTAAAACTCTCCAAACCCGTGCGCAAGACTAGGCATCAGGTTCGACCCCCAACTGTCCTTCCTCCCCCACATCCGGTCCGTTACCAGCACTGCCTTCTATCACCTCCGACGGATCGCCCGTCTCCGGCAATACCTCACCCCAAAAGCCACCAAAACCTTGGTCCACGCCTTTATCACCTCTCGGCTGGACTATTGCAATGCCCTCCTCGCCGGTCTCTCCTCTACCACAATCCACAAAATCCAGCTAATCCAAAACTCCACTCTCCACCCCTCTCACCTCCCCCACTTGACGTTGAGCCGGCGGCCGTTGATGATGAGTTTGTTGAAGGATTTCTCGGCTGCGAGCTCGGCGGCCTGTCTGCTGGCAAACTGTATAAAGGCACATTGCTGTCTCTGCACCACTGTGATCGACCGGACCTCCCCAAACTGGTAAAAGTGATTCCTGGGGAGAGAAGGGGTGAAAGGGGTGGGGAGAGACAGTGACGGAGAGAGAGAGAGAGAGAGAGGGAGGAGTCAGCAACACATTAATGCACACACCGGCCCCTGATAGAAGCTGAAAACCCTTGATTCCTCCCCCTTGGAGGACAACTGCGATTATTCAAATCCAGCTCACTCAGGCCTCCCACATAAACACAGCCAGACAGACGGAGACAAACATAGAGACAGACATAGAGACAGACTGGCAGGCAGGCAGATATAGAGACAGGCAGTCAGGCACTGCAGCAGGAGAGGGTGGGGCTGCAGAGTGGGTGGGGGAATCTGCACAAGGTCAGGGTCACTCACCGTAGCTCTGTCTCACAGATCTGTTCCCCCAGCCCCCCCACGTACAGGGTGGTGATGCTCCTGTCCTCGGGGGGGTCCAGCCGGGGCATGGTGGCCGCTCGCTTCAGCAGCTTGTCAGCCACGGGGTCGTTGATGCCGTAATAACGGTCCTTAATGTTCTGGTCGGCCAGAGGGTCGTCAGGGTCTGTAGGCTTCTCGTGTCTGCACAACAACAACATCAACATAGGAATTTAATATACAGAAGATCGAGGTCCACCGTACTGGCAGCCACTTGCACCTGTCGTGCCCCAAACTATATACTGTATCCCTGGATATTACTGCCTAACGGATATTGATCTCATATGCTTTTGGCATCAAATCCACTCAGTCCTCGACTGTTTGTGGCGGACGCTGCTGTCTGCGCTCAATTGGCTGCCCACGTTTCGCCCACAAAACACCAAGTCGGTTTCACTTCCTAGGGGATCCCGTCAGACGCTTCGCGATGACGCAAAGATAAGATCAGGCGTTGCATCATAACCATGGATTATTATTATTGTTAATAATAATTAACTTTCTGGTTTTACTCCCTGTCTCCCCACGGAGCCTGTTCCATATAATGATTACGACTCGCTGAGTGAGTCGTGGTTTCCTCAGATTTCTATTCTCTCCCCCCCACCCCACCCCGTTCGATCGCAGGCGATTTACCTGTAGGGACACTCCTCTCCTCTCTTGCACTCGCCTTTGACCCAGAAAGAGCAGATGTGGGGGCGGTTCCGCTTGTAGTAGGGGGTGGTGCGAGCCAACTTTAGCAGCATGTCACTGGAGCTGGTGGCCTTGCCCAGCGCCCCCACCGGCCTGGTCCCATCAGAGCCCTGGATCTGCACACGACACCAACCGTCAGCCTCAGTGCAGGAATCATACAGGCAGAACAACACCGGTCTCTCCACACATGACAGGCGGAAACAGTAGCCACACACACGACAGGCAGAACAACACACACACACGCACGCGGTCACACAGGCAGAAACACCCCCCTCCCCCCCCCCACCCCAGATATGCAAGTGGAAAACAACCTAATCACACAGGCGGAGAGTACAGGTGGAAACACACACACACACTCTAAAGGTAGAAACCATATATACACACACAGTACAGGAGGAAGCAATAACCCTCCACTCTAAAGGTAGAAGAGGGCAGATTGTCGTGTTTTACCTCGCGCTCCATGTTCTGGGTGTAATACTCCTTGTTCACGTCAGACTTGGGCATCTCGTCCTTCAGTGACATCCCAGCGTCTCGCACCTGGATTGGCAGCCCTGGGGACAGGCAGGTCAGTCAATCAATCACAGAGCACAGCAACAAGTGCAGGTCAGCACACCAGAGCACTCTACATCGACAAGGGAGCTTGGTGGCGAGGGGGGGGGGGGGAAACGACGATGACGACTGTAGACATGGGTGAAGAGGAAGGTCTTCAGAAGAGACCTGAAGATGGGGTAAGAGGTTGGGGGGAGGGTGGGGGGCGCAAGGTAGAGGGAGAGTGTTGCAGAGTTTAGGGGCTTAGTGGCTGAAAGCGCGGCCATCGATGGTGAAATGGAGGCAGAGGTGATGTCCATCAATCTCCCACTCTCCGCTCCCTCCCTCCTATCAGTCACGGCGCCGTGGTCTCACCATATTCCAGGTCCAGGAGGCAGGTCTGACACACGTTCTTCAGCTTGCTGCAGGTCTGACAAACCTCGGTCTTTTTAAAGCGCATCCGAGCTCCCGGGCACCAGCGGAACACAGTGAAGGGCCTCGAGCAGATCTGGGGGAAGGTCACACGGCACATGTCACCCAACCCACCATCATATCCCAAATACACACACACTCCCGTCAACACAGCTCTGTGAGTATCACAAACCAGTGAAACTTTACAACACCGATGAGATGTGTGCAATAGGGGGTGAAATGTGAGACTGAAACAAACGAATTACATTTATACAATGCCCTTCACGATGGGAGAAATCCCAGGGCGCTGGAAGGCTTACCTTGCATTCCTTTCCATATTTCTCTTTTGTCTGAAAACATCAAACAAACAACCTGGTTACACACAATCATGATAACCACAGTAATAATAATAATCATCGCTGTGAACGTACAGACAAAGGTTGTGGAGTAAATTGAGGGTTTGCTCTCTGTGCGTTTTACACACTTCCTTGGCTTTCTGCGCGTGTCTCGGGTCTCGAAATGCCAGCCATTCACGAACGGGAAAGGCAGAGACTTACCATGCGGATGTAAGGGTTTTCGCCCAGGCATGTCTGGCACAGGATCGGGAAATCCTAAACAAAGTGCAAGAAAGAGTACATTAGCCAGACCATAACACAGCGACAAGCCCTGAATAGCCAAACAAACGCCAATCGCAGCTCTCCCCAGCTAGTCTCAAGACTTTCCTTTTGAGGCCACCCTCCCTCTCCTGCGACACTCCGCCTCTCATGATCCCAATCTCTGGCTCGGGCTACAAACCCTTCACCGTCCAGCGCTTCGGGATGTCCTCCCGGCGTGAAAGGCGTAGTGCAAATGCAATTGGGTTGTTGTTGAAGCTTACGGGAGGAGACGGGCGTCCCCACGGAAACACACACGAAAATAATAACTATTATTTATTGTAACAGATTCCCGGCTGGCCAAAACCTTGGCCAAGTTTCCTCACTCCACATACACACCTGATAATAAATAATCCCTCGAGAAGAAAAACTATCAATAAAAAAAATTGGTCATTTCAATCCCCGACTGCGAGGATGCTGCTGTGTGTCTGTGTGAACAGTCAATTCACTCACAGTATATTCTGTGAAGCGCTTTGAGACACAATCTAGAAGACGTGATAAGGTGCAATATCAAACACGTATTATACATTATTATATATTATTATATTACTAGAGTATGATTATATATGACTATATAGTATTATGTATTACTAGATAGTATTATTAGATATTATTATGTTATTATATATTACTATATTACTAGAGTATGATTGTATATGACTATATAGTATTGTTATGTATTATCAGATAGTATTATTAGATATTACTATAATATGTTATTATATATTACAAATGCCAGTAGCTTCCCAGAGACAGGACCAGAGGCTGGAGCTGCCTGGCTTCCCCCTGGGAGACGGTAACACACACAATCCCCCTCCTGTGACTCTCCCTGTGCGTCTTCCCGAGGCTCAGCAGCGGGAGCAGGGGCTGGGGGAGAGTCCAGGCCCCGAGTGTGTGGCGGCCTCGAGGCCCGGGAGGGGTGGGTGGGGGGGGGGGGGGGGGGGTGGCCTACACCGCCTCCCCAGCGCCCCTAGGCCTCTGCTGTCTGTCTCCCCACCCTCCCTCCCTCCCTCCCTCCCTCCCCACGGGGCTCTCCAGGCCTCTCCTCTCGGTCTCCCCGGGCCGCTCACCGCGTCCTCCCAGTTCTGCCTGTTGTAGGTGTTGGCCCCCAGCGAGGTGGCCATCTTCCCGGCTCCCACACTGCCCCGCGCTGCCCGTAAATGACGCCTGACTGCGGGGCGGAAGTGGCCCCCCCTCACTGGCCCACAGCGCTACTTGCCCCGCAGTCCGGGCGGAACCCCCTGAGTTGTAACTGGTGTTCCACATAACAAAGTTTCTTGGCCGCCTTGTGCATCCCCAACCTCACCCACCAGTCCCAGCAGAACTTAACAATCACTGAGGTTTGGGTCCGATGTGATTTGGCCCTGGTTTTTTTTTTGTTTCAGTAAAATGTTCATGGAAAAAAACAAGCAGCTGATTTGTTTGTTTGTTTGTTTGTCTGACCCCCAAACCATTTGTTTTCCTGTAAGCCAATCAATTGTTCTAAAACAACAACTTGCATTTATATATTGCCCTCCACATGGGGCGGAGAGGAAAGGTGACCATAGGAATAATTGAAGTGAAAGATCTTCAGGATCGACCTGAAAATGGGGAAGGACTGGGAGCAGGTTCTTGCTGTCACACGACGAGTGTCCACCAGGCAGCACCAGAGCTCCAACACCAAGGAGCCAGCTAACATCTCGGTGATTTATAATAACAAATTGCATTAATATAATGCCTTCGATGTCAGGAGGACATCACAAACTGCTGGGCGGTCAAGACTTTGCATTGTTGCATTTGAATTGAAACGTGGACCTGTTCTACACAGAGAGAAGACCTGTTCTACACATTCAGTGTCTATTCCAACACACAGGCTGTTCAAACTGAAACTTACAATATATAATAGGCCAGGGATCCTATCTGCTGCTCAAATAGATGCGTAAAGATGCTACACCATCGAAAATGATAAGTTTCTCCTGTTGTCCTGGCCAAAAAACCTCCGGACTAACTCGCCATCCACCTCTCTTATGGTTGTTTGCCATGTGAATATACTCAAGACAAAAATCAAAATACTACAGATGCTGGGAATCTGTTGAGTTCTGCTGAAGAGTCATGGACCCAAAACACTCACTCACTTTCCTTTCTCCATGGATGCTGCCTGACCTGCTGAGTTTCCCCAGCAATTTCTGTTTTTGTTTTTGCAGCCTGTAACACACTCGAACCCTACAAGTTGTTTCTCCTCATACTCCAGATATCTCAATTCAGCTCTGAATCGCGCCGTCCTTCTCTGTATCCTCTCTACACCACCATGTCCTGGTCTGTCCTGTAATAGTGACCAGAATTGGACAATGGCTCTGAATCCCAGCACAATGTGCTATTTGCAAATACCCCTCCACCCCACCACCCACCCCCACCCTGAGGGGCTGTCACACAGTAAAGAATCAGGAGCCTTCACAAGCCTGGGTTCAGTTACATTTATTGGTAATTTTGTTCAATTACACTAATTAAGAGCAATAGGTTTAATTACGCTGGAATATCACAAATATGTCACAACAGAAGCAGTGCAATAAGCCATCAAACTCCAAATTCTCATTGGAAATTGGGCTATTATAATAATAATCATTGCATTTGATATAGCGCCTTATGTCTTCGAGACGTCTCAAAGCGCTTCACATAATATACTGTAAAGTGTAGTGACTGTTTATTTAGTGGGCGAAAGGCAGCAGCCAATTGCGCACAGCAGTGTCCCCACAAACAGTCGTGGTCCTGCAAAGGTCCTTTAGTGTTGCCTCAGGTGTCCATCATTCCATAGAGAGAGAGAGAAAGCCCCAGCACTACAACCTCAACAAAAAACTTAAGTGGGCACTAGGAACTCATGTGTTTTTGTGTGGGGGGGGGGGGTGGGTGGGGGGGAATAGATTACACAAAATGGTTTTCAACAATATGAGGCCAGTCAGTTTTCTGCCTCACACACCAGACATGGAAACATCAATCACATCAGAGGCTGTGAAGACATCCCCGCTGCACCAAATCCCAGACTAGTCTGGATTGGACTAGAGATGCACAAGCTTCACAATTTCAGGATAAAATGGGAAGGAATGGGTGAGGGGCGAACAAACGAGCGGCTTCTCATTGACTCTTGCCGCATTCACCGAGATAAGAAGCAGCAGATTTACTGAGACTCGGGTCCTCACACCTTCTCAAACAGCTTAAGAAATATGTAGTTAAAAAGCACGTTTGGGCGGGTGGCTTGTCCCCATGTAAACCTCAGCCTCTGGCTGACTGCCAGTTGCTGCTGACCCCTCGGCCACTTCCCTCCCTCTCTCCCGTCCCTAAGCAGTAAAGCTTACAGGCTTGGTTTGAGTGGGAAATGGCTTAGCCTTCCAGTGAGATTTTTATTCTGAGCGGCTGTTATTAATACTGGGGGTCATTTCCACCACCGTGATCACAACCAGAGGATCCCAAACCAGGGCTTGTGCTCTGTTGGCATCACACAAGAGGCGGCTAACACCAGGGCCCACCACTCCACATGTTCAAAGGAATAGGAGTTAACGTGGGGAGGGGGGAAAAAGGAGAGTTTGCATGAGTTCTTCCTCCTCCAGTCCCTCATCCTTCCAACATGTTGTGTTCTGAGCAGCAGCCACAGGCGTTAGTGGAGCCAGTCTCTGGAGCTTGGGTGGTGTGGATGGTGGTGGCGGTGAGGGGGGGGGGGGGGGGGGGGGTGGGTGAGGGTAGGAGTGAGGTGGGGAGAGGGTGAAGTTAGCTACACGTGGCCAGATCCCACCCACACAGCCTGGGCCTCAGTTGGCCAGGGGACCCAGGTGCAGCTCCACGTGCTGGAACAGCCAGATGAGCTCGGGGCCCTGCTCGACCTCCTCGGGGCCCCGGATGGGAGCTGCCAGGTTGCGGTAATCATATCTCATCTTGAAGCTGACATGGACCTCGCCCGTCTCCCCCACTGGCGTCACCTTGATGAAGAAACCGATCTTGTTGGATTTCCTGAAGGCCACCACACTGCAGCGGGGAAACAGCAAAGTCAGCCTCACCTCAAAACACTCTCCATTTCCCCCTCCTCCCTCCCACTACCCCCCTCCCCCATTAGCTTCACTTATATAAAGCTTCTAATCTGTGTGTTTATGGGTTACATTTCTCACTCGGTTTGGATTTGGCCAGTGGCCCCAGCGTCAGTCTGTTCATCCCAGAATAAAGCCCTGAGGCTCAGGGAGGCTCACAGAGGCCCGGGTGCTTCGCCCTCCCCCCACATGGCAGACACTCACTCAGGATCGTCCTGGAAATCCTGGGGTTCGGCCAACTCATCGTACTCAGCCGCTGCGTCTTTCCCGGCGAGAATCAGCTCCTTAACGGGTAACTCCACCTGGGGACAGAGAGGGAGGGGGGGGTCAGCACAGGGGGGGGGAGGGGTGGCACAGAGAGAGGGAGGGAGGTTGAGCATGAGGGGAGGGTCACAGAAAGAGGGAGGGTCAACAGGGGCAGGAGGGGGGGAGGTCACAGAGAGAGAGTGGGGGGGGGGGCGCCACAAACGGGGGGGTCACAGAGAGGGGGGGTCGGGGGACCGCACGGGGGCTAACTGGGGGGAAGGGAGAGAGGGTCAGTGTTCAGAGATGTTATGCTAATGCCCCCCACCCCCAATACCTGTGCGGTGCTGTTGATGTTGTCGGGATCGTCCTCCTCACAGGGCAGCAGGGTCACATGGGTCAGGTTCTCCACAGGGTTGGTCAGCGTCAGGAGCACTTGGACCTCCTGTAACAGGAGAGTAGCCATCAACATCGACCCACCGCCCCACACACCCAGCCCCCACCCCTCCCTCCCCCTTCCCCTCCCCCTCCCCCCACAACAGGCTGCCCCGGCCGAGAAGCACTCTGATTCCCACTTGCCTTCATGTAGCGTAGATTGGGGATGGAGAGAATCCGCACCTCAGGGATATAGTTTCTGCAAAGAAAACCCATCGTGAGCGGGAGAAAGCGAGCGTGGAAACAGCTGAACACTTCAGGAAGCTGTTGAAGTGTTGAAGCTGAACACTTCAACACTTATCCAGGTGGCTCCTGGCCGTCAATACAGGCCCAGAAAGTTTCCTGCAGCCTTGCTCTGTGTGGGATTGCAGCCTCTCTGCCTCTCTCTCTCTCACTCCCGGAGGGAAGCTGGCAGGACGGGGATCAGCCCCTGAAGCCGGGAGTCTGTTGGAAGGAAATACCGTCCGCAGCGGCTCTCAAACCTGCTCGGAGATCGCGGGAGTCAGATCTGATCTCATCCTGCCCCAATCCCCACCATCAGTCCACTGCAGCATCAAGCAGAGTGTCTCAGGCCACAGAATACAGCCACTACACTTTACAAAATATTCCGTGAAGTGCTTGGAGAGGTCTCAATGACGTGATAAGGGGCAATATCAAGTACAAGGATATTATTATTATCTAATGCAATTTTACTGTATTTTCTTCACAAAATCAAGTATAACTATTCATCTCCCTCTCAAACACATAGGGCAGCCCTTAGGGCAGTGGGATCCCACACACTCATTCTGTGTGTGAAAAAGTTTGCTGATATTAAAGGTCTGTTGATGGAAAGAATTTTGTCTTTCAAGGCTGAGAAATTACCACCAACAAAAGATCATTCATGGCACAAAGATTCCTGCTTAAACCTGCCTGTCCTGCACTGCTTTGAAGGCTCAACTTCAATCTGACCACCTGGGATTGGTGGCCCACATATAGATCTCGAGTACAACAGCCGCCTTATTCCCACAACCAAACGGTGACCTTCTCTAAGAGCCTGTGTGAAGACTGACGCACAACTCAATGCTGTCTTCCCCAGATTAACTGCTTTCACTCTTTCAATTAGCAAAAGCTGAATCTGAAAAAACGGAAATTTAATAATAACACTTGCATTTGATATTGCCTCTCAAAGTGCTTCACGTGGTATAAAGTGAGTTGACTGTATATTTTGGGGGGCTGAAACATAGCAGAAGTGTGCGTAGCACAACAGTGTCCTACAAACAGTCGTGGATGGAGTGACCAAATTATTTTTATTTTGGTTTTGATACATGACACCCTCTCCTGCCCTGAGAGCGAGTGCAGTGTGTGTGTGGACAGTACTTACACCGCAACCAGCTGGATTTTGAACTTGATGGAGGTGGGGTTGAATTCAGGCTTGCTCAGGTTATGTTCGCACTTCTGTGAGGAGGGGAAACGAGAGAGGGGAGAAAGGAAACAAACTAAACCGTGTGGTTTACAAACGAGAGCTAAAGGTGCCATTTCCTGTGGTTTAGACTCTCCACACAGGAAATGAACACCATTTTGATCAAATTGAATCTCAACACTGACACGAATGCTGGCTCCTTTACCTTACATTGGGTAAATGTAGCCCCGGCATCAGGGATCCCATTGCAAGGGCTGTATAGTCACCTGTTGGGTTCTCCAGTCCAAATCCTCCTCAGTCAAACATTTTCTGGGCAATTCTGAGATGCAGAATTGGAAGAACATCTACAACCACAGATTCTCACTATGCTGGGAGCCCCTCCCCATCCCCTCCCCACCATAGTACATAAACCTCCCCCACACAATGCCCACAGACCTACCCTGCAACGCAGGGAGCGTTTGATCAGCAGGTGCTTGTGTTTGGGGTAGAGCTGAGACGTGCTGATAGGCTGGAAGTCTGGCTGCAGCAAACGTTGACGGAGAGTGGTCACTGTAGGGTGGATAACAAAGTGTGAGCTGTAGAGAGACCCTCCCCACCCACACACATCCCTCACACTCCACTCTCACACCCACATCTCCCTCCCTCAGAGCCACACACCCCTCCCTGTGTGTAAGTGTGCCCATGTCCTTACCCTCTGGGAGGCTGACAGGCCGAGTGTAATAATCCTCTGGCAGAGGCTCTACCTCCTCCACAGCCTGGGCCGGCTCGATCTTTATCTCCTTGTGATCCTCTCCTTCCTTCTGGCTATCAAAGGAAACAGCAACATGAGATGTCCTGGGAGGAAAACATCTGTATAGGACCTGATAACATCTCAAACCTCTTCACAATTACTATCTTGTAAAGTCACTGCTCTGGCAGGCAAACCTGGCAGCCAATGTACAAACAGAAAGGTCCCATATGATATGAAGGTCCAATTTACCTGAAAGATTGTTGTTGAGGCAGCAATTTGGAGAAACTCCTGTTTATTTTCCAAAAGCGTTGTTGGGACTTTAAGGAGCACATGAACAAGCAGGCGGGACCCGAGTTTAACACCTAGTTAGCCAGTCACTAGCTGGGAGACTGTAGAGAGGCTGCGATACGTACGTGAGTCCAGACAATGCGTTGATGGGGGTCCCGGAGCGCTGTCTCTGCAGCCTGGTGCCCAGCCCGTACTTGTCCTGCAATAACACGGAGCTAACTGTGAACGATGCACAACTTTACTCACCAGAAAGTTATCAAGCAACCTTCAATACATAACCGAACAGCTTCGCTTACAACACTGCCCTCATGGTAAACGGGAAGATTGGTGTTATATTTAGAAGCATAAGCACACCACGAAGGAAAGTGATCAATCTCCACGGTTCCCTGCAACACAGATGAAAGGTGCCCCCTTTCACGAGAGTTCTCTACACATATTGAACTCAGTTGTAAAGGTGTTATGGTGTGTCTCTCCCTCTCTCCCGCCCGACTGCTCCACCCAGCGGGTAAATAACCCACACTCAGCCCCCACGGCTTCTAGACTACAACTGTTGCTGGTACCAATACACTTGATGAAGGAACAGTGGGAAAAGTGTGATTCAGTAACTAACTCACCACCACGTGGATTGTGTGTGTCTGGTAGGCCGAGCAGCACCAGCAGCGTTGAGGGAAAAGAGCAGGTTAGCAGTCAGACACCGATTAGTGCACGGAGATTAAACAGGTCACTTCAGGCAAATTACAAGCACATAGTTACAGCACAGACACAAGCGCTTTCAACCAGCAAAGCTGTCCAGGTGGGAGGGAAGGGAATTAATCGACATAAGCCACAGAGTGTAATCCTACCCTCTCTTTAATTTCCTATAATATTTCTCCTTTTATTCAAGCACTTAATTCCCTTTTAAAGAGAGTTCATGCACTCAGTCTTATTAGCACAGGCTAATAAGCAATGTGCCGCAGAGAATGTCACATCCCAAACACCAATTGGCTAGAATGCCAGCGGATGGAAGGAGCTTTTGACTGAGGTGAAACACAGGCCTGTCTGTGTCTGTTATCAGCCGGTGGAATGCGATTGAAAATCACTCACGGAATAGGCGAGCGGCATGTAGTTCCTGCGTCTAACCAGCTTTTTCCGATCGCGTTCAATCTTCTCCCTCTGAGCCAGCTGGTGATAATACTCCAGCAGCTTGTTGATCTGTGGGAGGGGAAAAATGAGGAAACCTTCCGTTCAGAGAATGTAATTGTTTCAACAGAACTGGTTGTAATTCTAGAATCTTTACAGTGCATTGCGTCTGTGCTGTCTGTGCTTGATTCCTGGCCCCCTGGAGCTCTCTACTTTAAATCCCCTTTCTCTACAGTTAAAACTCTGTGCTAGTATTTATCTCCATGAGTTACTCAGTTCTAATACAGGACTCCAGCTAGTTCAATGCACGCTGTTTAAACCTGTAATTCTATTTTAAAATAAGTTATAGATCTGCATCAATCCAGGACCACATAGGCTAATAAGAAACAGACGGTGGTTTACTCTGATCTTTAACACTCACCCGCTGGGTATAAGGATTCTCTGGCTCCTGCCAACCTCCACTGGCTAGAAGAAAAGCAATTGATTATTGGAGCTCCACATGATTTATGGAAAGCAAGCATGAACATACAGAGAGAGAGAGAACCACTGTATAAAGAGAAACATAATATTGACAGGAGAAGGTTAGTCCACTTGTTATCGAGACAGACTGTACTCACCCACAGACTTATCGGCCATGCCAACATCTCGGGAGGTCCAGCGGCAGAAGCCACAGGCCAGATAATAAGCCTTCTTCATGGTGGTCTTTGCGGGGTCATCGGGAAGCGGGGCAGGGATGTTGGTGGCCCGTGTAGAGAGAGTGTGCATGCAGCTCGGGCAGTCAAAACAATTGGCACATCTACACAAGCCAAACAAACATGATCAAAGATGCAGAAGACACTTGTATTCAGTTCACATTGCACTCCCTCCCTCTCACTGTTGTAAAACAAAAGTAATTCATCCTTCTCCTTTGCAGATTTTTCAACACTCCTTCCTATCCAAATATTTCCCCCTATACAGAGTAGTTAGCACCTTGAGAAAAGATCCATTTAATTTACATAATACTGGTGCGATTTGACAATTATGGTTCTCAGGAACATTGAACCTGAGTAGATTCTGTCAGCACCAAACCAGAGGGTTAGTTGACATAAACTTCAGTAACTTGTGGGATTTCCATGGCAAGTAACTGATGCCAGGCTGATATAATGGAATTTGCAGTCTGAGAGACAACAAGCATGAACTACAGGAATATTTATAGCCTTGGGGATTATAGTCAAGGTAAACAAATCACCTGTTCTTCTTGAGCTTGGCTTCAGCAGAAGGCATGTTCTCCAGACAGCTGGGGCAGTAATGGGAGTCCACCTGGGCACATTAAGAACGGTGAAACATTAGCCACCGCTCAAAACCAACAAGGGTAAGAAGGGGTATCGAGGGAGAAAAAGAGAAGGCAGGAAAATGGGATTTACAAAAATGCGATGATCCATAAAATGGCAGAAATATCCTTCTCCTGTTGCTGGGTTCCTAACACAACTGGAGATGGTGATAGCATTTTTTTTGACAGCTCAGAAGGAAACCATTCAACCCATTACAGCAGTGTGTGTGTGTGTGTGTATGAAAGAGAGACTGAGACAGATCTCTGTTAAAATCACCCTCCCTCCCTTCATCCATCTTCTCACCCTCCCTATTGTTTCCCCTTATAACTTATCATTTTTAATGATTATTATAATCATTTTTTTTTATTAGAATGACTGCTCTAAGTCTCTAGTAAAAGCTAGTATGGATTGTGTTTCAAGCATTTCATTGTGTGTGTGAGAGAGAGACTGAGGCTATAAAGGCCAGATGAGAGGCTTTGCTGTTCATTCACCAGACTACCGTGCAACCTAACTTGTGGCCATGGAAACGGCTGATTGACAAGCCGCTCAGCCCGCCGATTGGTCAGGGCTTCGGCCTGACAGCCTACTGGACCAATCAGAGCACACATTAGGCGGGACTTCCGGCCACTAAATGTTGGGTGTCACTGTTTTGACAGCATTATAAAAATATTTCTAGATTGAAACAATAAAATATTTTTACCTCGTGAGAGACGCACTCGAGCGAGCGCAGCTCCAGGCAGTAGCGGCAGAAGTAGAGCTGTGAGAGCGGCAGCCGTAGCTTCTTGTCGCCGTGGACCAGATAAACGGCCCGCTCGAGCTGCAGTAGCGACGCCATCTTGGCCCAGTGACATCAGCGCGTCAACTGGCGCTGGTACCTCCCGGTGACGCCATGACGCTAAAGCCAGGCGACGTCACAGGGCTCCTTGACCAAAAAAAAGGCTGTGGGGGGGGGGGGAGGGCTTTGCTTAAAGTCAATAAACTATTTAATTCTTTAACAATAACAACCACAACAAAATGTCATGTACAGAGCGCCCATCACGTAGGGAGGACGATCCAAAGCATTGAACAGTCAGGGACCCGAGCAAGGGGCAGGCGTGGGAGAGAGTTAGGAGCGGAGGGAGAGAGTTGGGAGGGCAGCAGAAGGCACGATCATAGAGCAGGGTCTTGAGATTGGCCTTGAAGGAGGTAAGGGAGGGAGCGAGGTGAAGGGACCATGGGATGGAGTTCCAGTATGTGGGGACAGAGAGGCTGAAAGCCCAGCCACAGATGGTAGGGCGGGTCGGGCGGGGGATATGGAGCACACTGCTGTTCAGAGGGGGCGAGCAGGTTCATAGGGGGACAGCAGATTGGAGAGATAGGGAGCGCAAGGCCAAGAATGGCCTTAAAAGTGAGGATGAGGTTCTTGAATTCGATCTGCTGGGGAACATGGAGCCATTGGAGCTGGGAGAGGGTGGGAGTGATGTGGTCGCGGAGCCTGTTGCGGGAGAGGACACGAACTGCAGAGTTCTGGATGATCTACAGTTTGTGAAGGGAAGAGCCAATGAGGAGGGAGTTACCATAGTCAAGCCTTGAGGATGAGGGTTAACCTTGTTTAATCTGGTCATTTGTTTCCACATGGCTACAACAACAACAACCTGCAATTTGTTCCCATTTGGTCCCATCAACAACTCCTAATCCCCCCCTTCCCACCCCACCCCGTACCCAGCTCGGGTCTAACACTGTGACTGTCCAGTGCCTTGGGACGTCCTCCTGATGTGAAAGAGTAATTTTATTGTTGTTTGTACAGCACCCGTCACATGTGGAAGTTTGAATAAATAGAATATAATAATAATTCTTGCGTTTCACCCACAACTATACAGTAAATTCACTTTACAGTATATTCTGTGAAGTACTTTGAGACATCTACAAGACGTGGAAAGCGCTATATCAAATGCAAGGATTATTGTTATTTGATACAGCACCTTATCAAGACTTCTCAAACTGCTTTCACAGCTTATACTGTAAAGTGTAGTGACTGTATTCTGTGGGAGTTCTAATAAACTAGAATATCTTGTAGGTGACACGCAGCAGCCAATCAATTGCACGCAGCAGTTTCTCACAATTGCACCTCCAGACTTTAATTATTGTGTTTCTCCCCCAAATCTCCAAATTCCGCCATTGCATTTTGCCAACAACATCAACAACTTGCATTCATATAGCGCCCCTCACGTGGGGCAGGGTCTTGGAGCACTTATTAGTGGCGGAACCTGTTACCGAGTTGCAGGAAGGGAGGATTGGACTGTAAGATTGAAAAGGAAGATCTAAAATTCCAGGGCCTAAAAGACACAACGACCACCTACCTAACCAATCAAAGATCTCCATGGATTATTCTATACACCCTCCTTTCACATTATCACAAACTTCTATGTGAAACGTGATTTACTGTTAGATGGTTTACCTTTAATTGTAGGATGACAGGCCCTGCTCTGCAAAGCTGTGGCTATGACACGCATGAATCAGGAGACTGCCATTGATTAGTTGTTGTTCAGATTGCCATTAAAATTTCAGGAGTATACAGGAAGAACATTTATTATTAAATTGAAGCAATTCTTACCCGCCTCTAAATGTCAAACCCGTAAACCAATTTATTTGACAAATAAAGATTTGATTCCCCGCTTGAATTTTCTGACAAAAATCCTCCTCCATTGGCCCCTGGTTGGTCTGTGTGTAAATTGTCTATTCACCTTCTGTCTCCTGAGCCCAAGCCCATGTACCCTGGAGTCACCAGGCCTTGGATTCCCAGAGGAATTCCCTCAGGAAAGGAGCTTCTGTAGCTCAGTGGTTAGTTACAAGCGTGAGACCTGTGTTCAAATCCAGACAGATAAGATGAGAAACCTTGGGCAAGTTTCCTTTGGGACCCTGCTGTGTGCAATTGGCTGCCGCGTTTCACCCACAAATATATACTTTACAGTATATTCTGTGAAGTGCTTTGAAACGTTGATAAGATGTGAAAAGCGCTAGATCAAATGCAAGGATTATTAATATTATTATTATTATTATTATAGTCTGACCCTCTTCAAACCCATTTCGCAATCAGCCCCTCAGACGATTGATTCCAGGCAACGCTGCGAATCTTTCCAGTAACTCACGCTTCCCTTTTCCCTGAAAAACAATCTAAGACATGTTTCAGAGAATGGACCCCATTCTGTGAAAGGATATTTCAGGCGTCCTGCAAGTGAGCCCCTCAGTAACGTGTGTAAATCACCATAAGTCAAGTGAATTGTTAAATATCGGGTGATGAGCTGTGTGCGTGGCGGAGAGGGGTCCTTTGGTAAGTGGTTTGTCAAGCAGACAGGAGGAAACCTCAGCAGAGCACTGAGGATGAAGCAGTAACTAGATTAGCCTGAGAGCTGCCCAGAGACGACAACAACCATCGATCTGACTTCATAGGAAACATCAAGAGCAGACAACCGGATAAAAGGAATAATCCACTTAAAGGGCTAAGATTTGTTACTGTAGAATCAGAGGATGTTATACACACACACACAAAGTCTGCGCTGGTCTACATTAGCCAACTGGTCACATCACCCACTCGCTCGCTCCCCCAAACCCTGTCATATTCCTCCTCTTTCAGCCTCAATCTCATTCCGAATGAATTATTAAAATAATTGATATCTTCGGCTTCAACTGCAGTTTGTGGCAGAGATTCCCATGTTCCAACCACTCTCGAGACATGTTTATTCTTACCTCTCCTATAAATTGAATTGTGATTATCTTAAGTTGATACGCCTTCAATACTGACTGACTCTAAGCATTCCGAGACCCTACCCCAGTGAAAGGCCCTTTGTTTGTTTGTTCTCTTCTAACATTTATGGAGATTTTAAATGATAACAGAACGTTAATCAGCTGATTGAGTCATGGAATCTATGCTTAAGATTTAATCAGTGGTTTGTTTCTGGCATGGGATACTGTTATTAAAGTAACAGAGAGAGACACAGAGCCAGCCAAGCTTTGACTCAGGCACATAACAGGAAGAGTGTTTTATCTTTTATAATAATAATCCTTGCGTTTGATATAGCACCTTATACATCTTCAAGACGGAATATACTGTGAAGTGAATTGACTGTATATTTTATGGCCGAAACGCAACAGCCAATTGCACACAGCAGTGTCCCCACAAACAGTAGTGGATTGAGAGTCCAAATTCCAACATGTACATTCGAGGCTCCAAAGAAGTCTCTTCAAACAGATAAGAATCCAGCGACACTTTTGGAAAAGGGAAAGGAATTTCTTCCAGTGTCTGGGCCAATAATCTTCTAGAGAAACTGACCATTCACCTTGTGACAGTTTATGGGAGATGACTATACAATAAATATAGTTAAAAATATATTTTCTGGCACCGCCCTCTCGCACTGCTATCTGCTATCGCACTGCTATCTGGGTGCAGCTCAATACGCAAACACACTTTGTTCCATTTAGATGCTCAGCTGTTGTGATTATCTTTGTCTCTTTCTCTGTATGTGCGTGTGAATCTCTCTATATGTCTGTGAGTGTCTATATGACTGTATCCCTGTCTCCCCTGAGTGAGAGAGACAGTCATATAGACACTCACAAACCTGTGTCCTACGAATGTCTGTCTATGAGTATCTTTGTGTGAGTGTGTTTGTGTCCCTCCTCTGTATGTGTTTGTATAATAATCCCTCAAAATAGATAAAGCCAATAAATAAATTAGTCATTTTAATCCAGGACTGTGTGTGGGACGCTGCTGCGCGCAATTGGCTGCCGCGTTTCACCCACAAATATACAGTCATGTCACTTTACAGTGATAACTCTGTGAAGCTCTTTGAGACGTCTAGAAGATGTGAAAAGCGCCGTATCAAATGCAAGGGTTATTATTAATTATTATATGTCCTTATTCGTGGGAATAGTCTCTGAATGAGGCATTGTGTGCTTTGTCTTGAGTTCAGCAACAAACCGAGCATGAATTCTTAAACATATATACGGTAGTCGTCAGTGAATCTGATCACCCTCGTTTATGAAACCTTGCAGCATACAAACAAATGCACAATACACTATATTTAACAGCAAATACCTCTGAATGCTTTGGGAATTATTTCACAGTTTAGAGGTTGCAAGAAACACAAAACATTATTTAATACTGTCATTATAATGTCTGCCCATTAATGGCTAGATCTGTTGATTTCAGCAGTGATATTTGAATTTTACTTTTTTTTGTGGCATGGCTGCGCACAATTAGCTGCCGCTTTTCGCCCACAAAATATACAGATGATTCACTTTACAGTATATATCCTCTGAAGTACTCAAAGATGTGATAAGGCACTATATCAAACGCAAGGAATATTATTATTATTTAAGAGTATTTTCCCTGCGGAGATAGCAGGAGACTAAGATCAAAGTGAGCGAAAACAAAATTGTTCCAAATGTGTCGGAAAGAAAGTTTGAGTGGAAATGTGCATGAGAAACGTAATATTTACGCTGATTGCTGGAGGCTGCGTGTGGGTGTGTAAGAGCTCAGTCAGTCAGTCATTCAGTCAGTCACAAGATATTTCCTCTGAGCACAGCAGAACAATACATCCACACACCCAGCACCAACATCTCTGCCACACTTCAAAGCATTTAAATCATAGTTGAAGTGGACCCAGCCGCTGCACATGTGCTCTCTGTGTAAGTACACAACTTTCCAAACCTTTAACAGAACTTTTTTCTCTCTCTCTGATCTTTCTTCCTCTGTTCCACGGAGCTCCGTGACTCTCTCTCTCTCCTTGATCTCTCTCTCTCTCTCTCTCACTCTCTCCTCGAGTGCTTATCTCTCGTAACAAAAGCCTTTTTTTTCTGCCTCGTCTCGTCCTTAAGTTAGCGCAGCGATTCTGTCTCACCCACTCGATCAGAGAGACAGAGGCAAGTCGACTGCAAGGCGAGGCAAGCAATTATTCTCTACTAAACAATCCAACTCTGTCTCTCTCTTTATCCAAAGCACATCATCCACTGTGTTTGCAATGGATCATCAATTTCTTGAATGCCTGTTTGTTTAGTTTAGAAAACACACATTTTTGTCAGTCAAGTAAAATCTATACTTCCCAATTTTTTTTAGACTCCTGAGTTTCCAGGCAATGTTGATTTTCCAGTTAATTTCATCCTGCATTGCGCAGAGTTTTATAATGGTAATAATCCTTAACATGATTTAATGCCTTATTGTGACATCTTAAAGGCGCTTCACAGAACACACTGAGAAGTGAATTGACCGTGTATTTGTGGGTGAAACACGGCAGCCAATTGCTCACAGCAGTCACCCACAGACAGTCGTGAATTGAGTGACTACATGTTTTCTTGGAAGGATTATTACCACTGGAAAACAATTGACGAATCGGCTAATAACAGCAAGCAAAAACTAAGAAAATTACGTTTGTATAGCGCCTCTCACATCGAGAGGATGTCCCAAGGCGACTGACAACCGGGTTCCTACTTACTGCTCGCTAAACAGAGGAGTGTGGAGTGAGGAAACTTGAGCTAAGGGGTTTACTCGAATTATTTGATAAATCTTAAGAATTTTTACAGTTAATCTTCCATTTGCCAAAATTTTAATATTGTTTTAGAGAACCGAAGGATTCCAGGCACTGTTTATTTTGAGCCACTGCCTGGTTCATGTTTACTTGTTGTTGTTACTGTCCTGTGACAGGAAAGACTTCCCAGGGCAGAAAAGACTTCCCAGATTCACTTCAAACTATCATTGAGTTGTCTGTCTCTCTCTCTCTCTCTTTCTCTGTGATTTGGCTGGTGGAGTTTCAGTCTTATTTTCTGGCTGGTCCGTATGAAGTTGCGTCGACCCCACTACCACCTCTTCACATCCGTTCTCTAGGTTTTGACTTTTAAGAGAGGTTGACCAGGATCCAGTCATTATGTGTGTGTCTGTGTGTGGGAGGGTGTGTCGTGTATGTGGTATGCGTGTGTGGGTGGTGGGGGAGAATGGGTGCTGCTACTAATGGGTAATTCAGCAAATCCAATCCTGGAAAGATTATAAATAAATCATTAATTTCCTAGGCAGAGTGCAGCAGAGGTCACAAGTGATTGTAGTTAACATGAACCACAAGACTGATTGATTTGGCTGGTTTTGTCGGTTCTGGTGCTCAAAATAACTCAAAACATTGACTATTGACTTCAGTATCAACATACTTAGGACATTCCCTCCCTCCCTCCCTCACAGGAAACACTAGGTTTGGAATGAACTCAGGTGGAGGTGGTGGTAAGTCTTCAGGCTGAGAGGGGTTGTAATTTGCGAAGCTTTGGTTTGAGAACAGTTGGTGAATGGTCTTGTGCGTCTCTGTATTTACAGAGGCATCAGTGACGGTATTCCAACATGAACGGAGCCACGAACACCTCTGCAGCCACCCCCTCGATTCCCCCCCACGTGCTGGAGATCTGGGCCATCATCCTCATCATCCTGGGCACCGTGGTGGTGATGAGCACCTTCATTTTCGGCCCCACCGTGTCCGTGATCATCTACAGGGTCTGGAAATATCCCACCACAGTGGACCCTGATATGAGCGTCTCACACACACACTCGCTTATATCGCTCAAAGCCGTTGAGTAACTAAATGCCCCTGGTCATGTGTGACTCCTCCACCACTCGGCAACTCTGCATGAAAGGCTGAAAGGACAAGGCGGTCTCAGTGCTTGAACATGGATCAGTGTCAATGGAAGCTGTGCATCAAATCCTCCCTGGGGCCAGATGTGCCCTTCCAGCGACAGACTGAGCAAGAACGATAACACTCTTAACACAGAGACGCTCATCACAGAGAAACACAGCCATCAATCGATCGTGTTTCTCCAGTCTTTTTGGCCTTGCGCTGTTCACCCCGAGAGCAGGTATCTGAGGGGGAAACCAGAGCTTGGCCAGACAACTACAATAATTTACATTTACACAGCGACCCTCACGCAGGGTAGCCACCCCATGGGGCGGAAGCACAAAGCCGAGCCGGGTGGAGGGGGAGGGGACTGTAGGCAATGATAGAAAAGGAAGGTCTTTAAGCAAAACCTGAACTTGGGAAGGAGGAGGCAAGGTGGAGGGATAGAGGGAGAGCGTTCCAGAGTTTCGGGGGCGCAATGGCTGAAAGTTTGGTCACCAATAATGGAACGGAAGGCACCAGGAACAAGCAGGGGGCTGGAGCCAGCCAGACAGAAGCAGTGGGTAGTGAGTTGGGGAGCCAGCAGGTTAAAGGAATGCCAGGGCATGAAGGGATTGGAAACCAGTGTGAGGGTCTTGAAATCGATTGGTTTGTTTATAGGGAGCCAGTGGAACCTACCGTAAACCGGTCAGAAAGCAAGGGATGTGTGCAGAGCATTGCCAATGTGGACAACAGCACTGACAAACCATGGAGGGTCATACCTGGGTCCATCTTCACTTAAATTATTTATTCACATGAATGTTCAGCTGCTGGCTGACACACACACACATGCATACACACACACACAGACATGCACGCACAGACACATGCACACAGACACGCACACACAGACACATGCACGCGCACACAGAGACACATGCACGCGCACACACAGACACAGCAAGCTGGATGTCAAGCCAGATTTCTAGAGAAGGACTTTGTGCCCACTGCAGCGGGAATCTAAACAGAAATAAACTTGAGTTTTACGATGTTGGAAAATAGATGCGGAAAGAACACTCCATTAAAAAAAAAGAAGTTCAAACAGAAATTGTCGCTTGGTATTAAATTATTTTGTTCCGCTGTGGACTAAAAGCATTAGCTGTGACACAGTAAACATTTCCACTTATCATGTCAAGCTGGCTTAGTGTTTAGTGCTATGACCGAACTTGACTACGTTAACTCTCTGTTCACCACACTTCCCATCTTTTCCAACCACCAGTTGCATATTACTCCCACCCACACTCCACTTGCCCTCCACCCCTCTCAATTCTAACAAGGTTGCAAACCCCTCACTATCCAATCACCCACTTTGGATATCCTCCCGACAGGGGAGGTTCTGTTCAAATGTAATTTGAAGTTGTTGTTGTTGGTGTGTAATTGAAACTACACAGAGCAGGAAGGACTGAGTGACGACAGGAACGGGAGGAGGCCATTCAGCCTCTCAAGCCTGTTCTGCCATTCTATAAGATCATGGCCGATCTGTACCTCAACTCCAATTACAATCCCAGGATTGTGCTACTATTGATCTCAATCTAGGCTACAATTGAGCCTGATGCGAGCCAGGTTAGAGCAAGGATCTCCGCTCCCACTGGAACTTGGTCCTACCCTGTGTGGAGTGGGTGATTGAGCGGCATTCCAGCCACAGGAGACAACGGAAGAAAGGCCTCTCGTTTCTGCGACTCTCCGAATTCCGAAAGCGGCTGTTTTGGGGCTCATTTGTAACTTGGCGAAAGAAAACTCACACACCAAAGGCTGATCCTGATGTGAAGGGCTTGGCTCCCAGGCTGCCTGCACGTTAGGACATGTCTGTGCAGAGGCTCCACAGCTGGTGAGAGACACATAGCCTCAGAGGGTGAGTCAGATCAGTGGAGAATGGCAGTTTTAGGAAGCGGGATAATAAGAATCCTCTCATTTGTTATAGAGCCTGATTACGTCTTCTAGGCATCTCAATGCATTTCGTAAAATACACTGTAAAGTGGAGTGACTCTGTATTTTGTGGGTGAAAAACTGCGGCTGCTTAGGTACAGCAGTGTCCCATAAACAATCGTGGATTCCCAAAAAATTTAATTAATGTTTTTATTTTTGGAAAAGATGATTACTCTTGTTTGAAAAGAAAGCATGAGTTTTACACTTGGCAAAATCCCAATGGCTCTGTGCCCAGGCCATGATTGAATGTTGCAATAAAAGCCACAAATTAAGCATTTTGAGGCTCGCCATTTCCTAATGACTCCCAACATGACATAACATAATCTGGTGCAGTCTCACCTAAAGCTTCCAATTTCCTTAAATTATTCTCCAGACCCATGCCTCCAGGGAAGAGATGGTCAAGTTACAGCACAAATAAACTCCAGCATGCAGGAGTGTTAATAATAATCCTTATATTTGATATGGACCCTTAGATGCATCTCAGAACCTTTAATTAATATACTGTAAAGTAAATTGACTGTACATTTTGTGGATAAAAGATAAGGAAACTTGCCGATTGTTTTGCCTGGCCCGGGAATCAAACCCAGGTCCTCTTACTTGTCAGGCGAGTACACCGAGCTTACAGCACTTCACACAGAGAGACCAGGATGGGCGCCAGTGTGACATTCTCTTTACCGGCAGCCGAGTCTGGGGCTACCTCCAACTCCTCCTCCTCCTTCTCCCAGTATCTGCTCATAGTTAAAGTGTAACACTCGCTGTAATTACCTATTGGCCACAGATCGACACGCTCTCGTCTTTCAGTCTGGCCAGCAACGCTCAGGGCTGCTTTGACTGACCCAGCCACAAGCTAACTAGAAACCAGTTTCTCATTAATCCTCCACACTGTTTGCCATCATTGGGATGTCTGATGGCGTCCATCCTGCACATTCTATGTAAATATGTTGACTCTTTGATGGCTCTCCCAGACAGGGCCTTTGCTGTACACCTCGGAGCTTCTTTTGCATTAAATCTCTTGATGGTTCATCGCCATCATCATCCTGGAGCTCTGCCTGCATCAAACCTTGCGTGAGAATTATGTTTTGGGTTATTGTTGCATAGCTCCTGTTCATGGTCGGAAGAGATTTTGAGAGTTTTCTTACTGTAAAAGGGTTGCACTGACCTCGGGTGAATGGCTTTGTCTTGGTGTAATTGCATCGCACTTGTTTATTTTTAGCCAATTTATGGCTCAAAGTGGTAGTGAGGGGAGAACAGAGGGTCTAACCCAGGCTCCCGACCCCCACGTCAGACCCCAGCTCACAGACCTGGCCAGGCTGTGGGGAGCTGAACGGTGAGAGATGCTGTTATACCCAGTAGCTGATACTTGTCTGGGTGAATGATAAACATCCTCCGCACATTCAGAGATTGGAATTTCTGGCAGCCTGGCCAACAATCCTCTAGATAAATAGTTTGTTCACTTCATGTTTATATTAATAATATAACGATCCTTGCATTTGATAGAGCGCTGGATCATCCATCGAGACTTCTCAAAGCGCTTCACAGGATGTACTGCACTGTGCAGTGACTGTGTATTTTATGGGTAAATGCAGTAGCCGATTTGCACACAGATATGTCCCACAAACAATCGTGGAGTGAGTGACCAATTTCATATGGGGGGAGAAGGTTGGCCAGGACACCGGGAAAGAGGAACTCCAGTGAAATCTTTATCATCCATCTGGACAGGCACAGACTGGGAGTGAGGTTTAATGTCTCATCCGAAGGATGGGTGGGTCATTATTATGTGCAAATTGACTGCCATGTTTGTCTACAGCGGCTATTTGAGAGCGATTATTGTGAAGCACTGAGAGCGACGCTTAAAGGGCATTTCATTTCATTGAAAATATGGACTTCAGACAATGGTATCATAAAACACCACAGGTAGGAGCAGGAGAACAGTCAACAGGTATGACAGGATTGAGTCAGACAAATCTAATGATTGACAGAGTAAACCCCAACTTTGCACTTCTTGAGAAATGCATTTCCATGTCCAGGTATCATTAATAACTAAAGTGCAAGTTGTTCCATCAAATAGTCCCTTAGTGTGATGGTTAACTCACTCGCCTGCAAGTGAGAGTATTCGGATTCGATTCCCGTGCAGGGTGAAACTATATATAGGCAAGTTTCCTTACTTCACACATCTCTGTTTACCTGGGAGTCAGTAGGAACCTGGTTGTTAGTCCATTGGCAAATCACTTTCTGGAGGTAATAATCTCTCAAACAAAATTGTTCACTCAATCCACGGCTGTTTGTGGGACACCGCTGCCTGTGTGCAATTGGCTGCCTTCCTTCACCCACAATATACACAGTCAACTCACTTTGCAATATATGCCGTGAATCACTTTGAGATGTCTAAATGACATGATTAGGCTCTGTGTCAAATGCAAGGATTATTATTAACTACAAGTAAGGCTACATATAGTGTGGTTTAAAGGCAAAAATCCCACAGGCTCCTGTTGTCGTCTGGCTTGGAGGGAGGTTGGCTAAAATCCATCACAAGCTTGGTTGGGAACTGAACTTGAGAGTCCTGTCATTCTTCATAGGACAGATTTTGCAGCAATAATCCATCAGAATTGGCCCCAATTCTCCTTATGTGCTGGTAAAGCTATCAGCGTGTTTAATCTCAGAGTCCTTCCTCTTTCCCATGTACCCATGTACCCTTTTGGATTCCTCTTTTATGTTCTGTACTGTAGTTTAATTGACAAGGCATTCCATGTTGTAATAACCATCTATGGAAAGAAAGCTTCTAACCTCTCTCCACACCCACTCCCCTGACTATCCAGCCTCAGTCCTGACCCTGTACTCTCTTGTTACCAACAGTTTTTCGCTGATAATGGCCTGGCGTTTTCCCTTCCTAAACTGTCACACCCTGTAACAAACCATGGAACTGAAAGCATCTAAATAGCCTCACACAGAAACCAGAGCTGAGTGTCAACAGGGGCTAATTATTAATTCCCTTGAAGCGCATCAGGAGTTCCACATCCTCCAAGATGCCCATGTGATGTAGCAACAAACCATTGTCCAGCAATTCACAGCACCTCTGACTCCAACAGAAACCCATCCCTGGGAGACTGGCTCCTCCTCACATTCAGGGTGTTGTGGTTTTCCGTGAATCTCACACGGTGGAAATCTTTCGCTTGATTCACAATAGGCTGTGATCAATACAATCCCTTTAGCATCTGTAACAACCTAACATCGAGGCACTTTACAGGTCAAACAAACCCCCGGTCTGTACCTGCTCAAGGTCAGCACCTCAACCCAATTGGGAGAGTGAAGGGAGTTTCTTTATTTCTAGTGTCCCGGCTAAACCTGTCCCCAGATAAATGGAGTCATTCACCTCATATCTGTCACTGGGACTTTATTTCTGTGCAACATAGTTACTACACTTGTCTAAAACAGTCACAACAACAACAACTTCGATTTATATAGCGCCGTCTACGCGGACGGCGTCTCAGAGCGCTACACTTTACAGCAATTCTCTGAGAAATGCTTTGCGATCGTTTGGCATAGGAGGTGTTATGAAAACACCTGAACGATCAATAAATCAACTGTAATGTCTTGGCTGAACAATAGAGAGTGGGAGGCCTAGGAGCTGCAGAATGAAGTTAGACACACACAGCGTATACAGGCTCTGGCCAGTGTATCTGGTTTGATTAGTTCTTACCTGGGGGTCACTGTGCAGAAAGTTACGAGGAGAGAGAGAGAGAGAGGCAGTTAAATATTTCCACATTACAGCAGACTAGTGGTTACACTTTGTTTAACGCACTGATATCAGAGCGCACTCAGTTACAGCCTGACCAAAGCAAGCTGTCAAACCATTTGCCATCCATCATGTGTGCTGTTATTTTATAAACGAACAAATGGCCCCATCGCCCGGTCTACACACTGTGAACATGAAGCAGGGGAAGGGGAATGGAGGGGGGTGGGGGGAATGGGGGTTGGAGGGGGGGTGGGGGGAATGGTGCTAGGAAGGGAATGGAGATAGAGGGGGTTGGCATATCCTGAAATAGCAGGAGATGATGAAGTTGCCAGGCTGGTGGTGTGAGCGCTTCCCACCCCCAATGTTGGTCAGGATGACAATTGAGTCACGCCGAGCTTAACAACTGAGGACCTGCTAATCCAGCGCGGGATCAATCACACACCAGAAGCCATTTAATTCTCTTTTCTAGATTTATTTATTTGTTAATGAGGTTTATAAAAATCCTATTGTAAAGTACAAAAAAAATACCAGAACATAACAGTGAGATAAACAGCTAGCAGGGCACAGGGTGGGTGACAATAGGAAATATTTCTTTACAGAATAAAAATAACAAGTGTAACAGCCAGGTTATGTGCTGTTGAGGCAGGCCAGGATGATGGGGCTCCTGTACAAACTAGTTTAAAGCCGGGATTGACGGCTGCTCGGGTGGGGATTGTGGAAGGCTGAGGTGGGCTTCTTCATCGGAAGCCCCCGTGTGATGGTGTGAAACAATGAGTAAGTCTGGACACTGCGTGTAGGGTAACCAGGATAAGAAACAATGGTTTGGCGGAGAGCGCAAAGTTCAGCTCTGGCTGAAGCTGGGAGTCTGAATCTCAGACGTGAAGATCTAAAAGGAAATGAGTTGTGGCAGCTCTGACCTGCTGCCTCATGCTGAGAATCTAACACAAACCTGCCTGAGGTTTACTCTGAACTAGCACCAGATTGTCATGTCACATAGAGTGTGAAATGGAGACTGACGTCAGGCATGTGTGTGTGCGAGTGGGAGCGGATTTCAATGTGATTTTAAAAAAAATACACATTTCTTTCTTCAGCAGCTGTGACTGTCTCCTCAATGAATGGCCCAATAACTTCCTCCTCAATAAGCTGTTTGATGTAAATTTTGAATGTAAAGACGGGAAACGTCGCTGGATGGTAATGTCCAGACGAGACACTAATTTGGTGAATCCGTCCAGAACAGACTGCAGTCAGGCTCACATAGCTACAGGCAAGTGCTGTACAGTGACTGCCTCCCGATTCCTCTCTATGTCTGACTTATCCCTTCTTCCTATCATTCTATCGCATCTCCCCCCTCTTTTCTCCCTCGCCTTCTATTGCAATATCCCCCCCCCATCCCCCCCCCCACCCCACACACCCCCACCACCACTCCCTCCTCCTCGTCAGTCTATTGCTCACTATTTACTGTTTACCCTTGCTCTCGCTGCATCTGTCTCTCTCTTTCTCTGCTCTAAAGGAGACCAGGTTAAGAAATTATAGAACAGAGGGCCTGAGATAAACAGGTACAAAATGAATGGAAGGAAAGACTGTCAACAGAGGCTGGGGGAGAAGTAGATATATACAACAACTTACATTTATATAGAGCCCTTCACTTAGGTTGGCCTCTCGGGGCGCCTAGGCCTAGGTATGTGCAGGGCACTACTGTGCATATATTGCATGTGTCTATGCATGTACAGTTACTATCCTGTGAAGTGTTTTGGAAGCCATGCACCTCTGTTTCTCTCTCTGTTAATCTCTCCCACATTCACAAGGAGAGTTAAGAGGCTTCAAACAAAAGCAGAAAGAGTTTTGGAGATCAAAGGGGTTGAGGTTAGTAAGTAACTCAATGCCGCTTGTGTGAGTCTGGATAGCTGAGGTGACGCTGTGAGAGCTGAGAATGAATGTGATCTGAACCCTCGTCCTATGGAGCTGGAGAATGATGGAGGACAGAAACAGAGATGAAAGGTTTTTTACTGGCTGGTAAACATCCTCAAGAGGAGAAGCTGAAGAGATTGGACAGCGGCCAAGCCATCTCCTGTGTTACTCAGCTAATGAGATCCTGTACCACACATCCTGTCCTGTACACACTAACTAACCCCATGTTTCTGTGGCTGGTGTGGACAGGGGGGTCACGGAGTCAACAGGTAAGGAGCCAGGCTGATGGTATCTGGCACTAAATAACAGCTTATTGTCTGTTCTCAAACACCTTTTCTGAATGTTTTACCCTGATTGTGGCTGGCCCATGGTTTGGAACTCCATTCCACAATCCCTTCACCTTGCTCCCACCTACTCCCACCCCCACCAACCCCCGCCCCGATGCTTGGGTCCTGACCTCTGACTGTTGAGCACCTTGGGACATCCTCTCGACGTGAAAGGCACTCTACTAATGTAATTTTGTTCTTAAATAAAACATAAAATACTACAGATGCTGGAAATCTGAAACAAAAACAGAATTGATGGGAAAACTCAGCATCTTTGGAGAAAGGAAAGTGAGTCAACGTTTCGGGTCCACGATCCTTCATCAGAACTCAGTGGGCCCGAAACGTTGACTCACTTTCCTTTCTCCATGGATGCTGCCTGACCTGCTGAGTTTTCCCAGCAACGTCTGTGTTTGTAATTTTGTTCTTGTTGTTGTTGTTGTCGAGCTTGTGTCCGCACCCAGCACTCCCAGGACAGCAACAACACAACCCGCAACAGTGCAAAGCTCCCTCTACACAGAGCTGTTTGGTTTTACCCCTGGTGTGTTCTCACCAGAGAAGTTGTTGTTGATGTGCGACCATTGTTGTGGCCTCCATGATCTGAGGTGCAGTTTGCAAGTCAGGGAGAAACAATAACCATCCGAGAGCGAATCGCGCCTCCCACCAAAAAGCAGAGCAGCGACGCAGGGGACGAGAAAGTTACTACTACTCGAAGTAGTAGGAATGCTTGTGATGTGCTTTGGAGAGGTTTAGGGCTGAGAAGTGGCAATCTCTTTGCCCATTGAAGTCCAGCCAGAGATTAATTGGATGGAGGAGTTTTGAGGGGGAAGGATGAAAGGACCAGCCTGGCTCCTAGCACAAAGCCACATTCTTCATTTCATCTGAGGCAATAATGGATGAGGGTAAGGCAGTATTAAACCCTTTACAACCAGAGGCCAGATGAACAGCATCCATTATATATATAAGGACTTTGGAATCCTTCACAAGAGTGAACAAAGCAAGTCCAGACAAGAGCTGGATGGCGATTGGGGTGGGGTAGGGGGTGTGGATTGGTGGGGGTAACTGGAGTTTGTGCACATCCTGAGCTAACATGCCCACACACTGGGCTAACATGCCCTCCTGGTGCTGACCACTTTGCCCTGATAGCTGACAGGTTCTTGCCCAGGGCCGCTCACGTACACATCCAGGAGGTAAGTGGTGCCAGGCCGCAGCCCCTCCACCCTCTGTGTGGTGACTGAACCGCGAGAAGTCTGACAGCCGATCTTCTCGGCGCGGGGCCTGGAGCTCGGGTGCAGGCAGGAGTCTGGGGGCTTGCCTGGCCCGCCAGGGGGACGCACAACCCGCCTGTACACACAATACCTGCTGCCGGCGCTGTGAGGCGAGCTCAGCCAGGCCAGGGTCAGCTCTGAGCAGCCCCGCAGCCGAGAGAACACCCGGAGACGGGTGTCACGAGGGAGTGGAGGGAAGGGCAGCTTGTCGGGCCGGTCAGTGGCATGGAGCCTAAGTGAGGCCGAGGCTGCAGGTTGGGCCTGCAGTTGGATGAGGTAGTAGGCTCCAGGCTTCCCTCGGCTCAGGTAGAGATGCTCCGGGCCCCGGACCCACCGGGACACCAGGCTCTGCGCCCCTCCTCCGCCCTCCTGCCTCACCCACACATGAACCGACCCGCGGCACGGCCACACTGACAAAACCAGCCGCTGCCGGGGTCGCTGTGAGGAGCTGGGCCTGAAACGCAGGAGCCTCGATCCGCCGCTCTTCAGCTTCAACTCAGTCACCTTCCCGCGTTTCAACTCCTCCATTGACAGGCCCTCGGCTTTGGGCCTTGTCCTGGTGAATGTCCCACCATAAGCCGTGCTGGCCCCGGTCACTGGGTTGACCGCAAAGACGTCCAGGTAATATTGTGTGCCAGGCCGCAGCCGGGACACTGTCAGGGAGTTAGTACTACCCGTGCACAGATGCAATGCGTTCACCTCTCTCTCCTCACCGTTTCCGTCTCCTCCCCACTCTCCGCCCGTGGGCAGCCCACCAACCGCCAGCCCACGAGACGAGGGTTGCCAGGGAGGCAAGGTAGACAGTTGCCATGGGAACGGTTTCCTAGATGGCGAGATAGATGGTCCCCATGGCTCGGTTTGCCCAGAAGGTGAAGAGCGTGGTATCCTTGGAGATGGTTGCCAGGGAACCGGTTGCCAAGGGGACATGGAGGATGGTTTCCAAGGAGAAGAGGGTGGTTGCCAGACGTCTGGTTTCCACGGAGATGGAGACTGTCGCCAGGCATCCGGTTGAGAGGGGGATGAGGAGGATGTAATTTTGGGAGATGGTTGCCTGAGGGACAAGGAGGACAGTTGCCAGGGAGACAGCTCTACCACTCGCTGTCTTCCGGTTGCCCTGATGACGGGAGGCCTCAGGAACCCATGGGATTGGGTAGGCCAAGGCTCGGCAGTTACCCCCTCCCACCGCCATAGCTCTGTCTCTGCAGCACAGAGGCTCTTGTAGTTGTGCCTACGGTTGACCAGAGCACAGTACTGGGTCGCAATGTCCGGGCTGGGCTTCCACACCAGGGACAGGCTGGTGCGGCCCACGGTGGCCACCTCTAGGAGGGGGTCCCGGGGCAGGGCGGGGTAGGGCCTCTTGGGGCCAGTGCCGGCCCACACCCTGACCCCCGTGTCCCTCTCGGTGCAGAGCAGCTCCAGCGTGTAGCGGCCCGCGGACTTCCCCACCCTAGAGAATGTTTCCACATCGTTGCCGCGGTAGGAAAACAGCCGCGTCTCCTGGGGATGGAGTCCGTCTGATGACAACAACAACAACCACCACTGGCATTTACACAGCGCCTTTCATTCAGAACCTCACATTGAGGGGTAGACCCATCCATTGCCCTCCCCCCACCAAAGCACCCAACTACATATCTACTCACATACCCATCGACCCAACCACACATACCCAGAACCACTCACTTGTGTCAGGACAGTGCAGGCAAGACACAGGGCAAGGAGTGGGGAGAGAGGAAGCGAGGGGAGGGGACGCAACGGTTGGGGCATCATAGTAGGAAGCCTTGGCCACCGATGGCTGAATTTAAGGTAAGGGACATGTAGCAAATGTGCCGAGTGGGAGAGACGAACAGAGCAGTGGGGAGGGCAAGAGAGATATGAGTAGTCCAAGGTTATCCCTGGACACACACACACACACGCGAGCAAACACACACCCACTCGCCCTCCCAGAGCCGGGACCTGTAGGATTCTCACCGGACGCGTCCTGGCTTGGAACCTCCTCCGGCTCCCACAGTGTCAGGTTCCATTGCAGGGGAGCGTCGCACGGCACGACCCTTACCGTGACCGTCACTGGGCCGTCCCTCTCCTCGACCGCCAACACTAACCTGAGACCAAAATGGAACCTGATATTTTATCTTGTTCATCCCGCGTGTGTGTGTGCGAGAGAGAGAAATAATAATAATAATAATCACACATGCATTTGAGATAGCGCCTTACGACTTCATAATACTGTATTGACTTTATATTAATAGATAGAAAGATGAGAAAGGAGAGAGAAAAAGAGATGAACTTTTCATTCTCAGTCTCGGAGATGGATTTGAGCCCAGGTTCCATGAGAGAATGAGAGAGTTGGAGACGTACAGAGACCTCTTTGTAACAAGCTCAGACACCTGCCCTGTGAAGTCCTGGATCTCACACACATCTCAGACCGGCACCACCACAAGCCTGGCTCACAGCAGTGGCCAGCTTCTGCTTTGTTCCCATTGATCGAGGAAAGCTTCCATGTCACTGACTCACCAATACAGGAGGGTCGTGGCCTGTTTCATCACAGTCTCCTCAAATCCCCATTGTCCCATCTTCCCATTTGACAGCATTGAGGTCATTATTAAATCAGTCTTGTTGTCGGGCAGTTTTACTCTGCGGCATTAATCTCCACCACTGTGTAGGGGTCCGAGACCCTGCCTTATGAGAGCGCTATATAAATGCTATAAAAGTTGTTAGAAATAAACACTTCCTAGTGTATGGCCTCAAACTGAGCGGTGGGAGGAGCATAGGAACAGGAGAAAGGCATTCAGCCCGAATCTGTTCTGCCATTGTATTAGTTAGATAACAATATCCATTGCCTATGATATAGAGTCTTTTCATGTCATCAAGACGTCACAAAGCGCTGCACAGAATAATTGTATTTTGAGGGCGAAACGCGTCAACCAATTGTGCACAGCAGCATCCCACAGACAGAGTGACCTCTTTTTCTTTGGAGGAATTAATATCCCTAGAAAACGATCTGCCAATTGCCTAAACAACGGGTTCCTGCTTACTGCTTGGCAAACAAAGGTTTGTGGAGCAAGGAAACTTGCCCAAGGTTCCATCCCGTCGGGGAATTGAACCCAGGTCCTCTCGCTTGCAAGGCGAGTGGTCTAACCACTTAGTTACCGGCCTCCACGTGCGAGGAGGGGGATTTGACTTGGGTGAAGGAGGGGGATTTGAGCTCGTACCTTTTGTGGGTGTTCCTGAGGAGGAAGCCGGTGATTTCGGCACCGCCGGGGGTGATGGTAAGTTGCTGGGGGTCTGCGTGGCGTCCCGGGACCTGTGCCATTGAGGAGCCTGGAGCCGGGAGTCCGTGACACGGGCAGCACAGGGTGAGCAGCAGCAGGTAGGAAAGGCTCCTCTCACACACCACCGGCACCTTCACACACATCGCAAACACAGCCTTCAACACAGCCAAAAACACAGAGCTTAGTAATTAATATGCATAACAATAACAATCTTTGCATTTGGTACAGCGCCTTGTTGTGACGTCTCAAAGCGCTTCACTGAAAAGTGCAGTGACTGTGTATTTTGTGGGTGCGAAACGAGGCAACTAGTTTGCGCGCAGCACTGTCTGATAAACAGGCAGGGAGCGAGTGACTGATTTTATCTGTGGGATTGTTGGCCAGGACAGCGGGAGACAGAGAGAGAAAATCTCCCTTCTCGCTTTCAAATAGCACTGCGGGATCTTTAACATCTACCTGAGGTTTCACGTCTCATCATCAGGAGAGGATTTCACAATCGAACACATCAACATTTTCCATTTTCTTCTTATCCCTGATATATATATATATATATATATTATGTGTGTGTGTGTGTTGGCTTAACCGAAATAAGTGCAACAAACAACAGAATTGCATTTGTAGAGCGCCTTTCACGTCGGGAGGAAGTCCCAAGGAGTTGCAAAGCGCAGAACACTCGACTGTCTGACTTTTCGTCAAACACACTCACACAACAAGAGTCTGCGGATCCGCAACGCAGTCACTTCCCAAAGAAACAAAATCACAAATCAATTCCTAGCAGCTTGTGGTATAAAGCTCAGTACAATTCTCCCATGTCGCTCACCACCTTTACAACACTACAGTTGCACCTCAAACTTTGATGCTCATTTCACGTCAGATGAATGTCTCAAAATGCTTAACAACAATTTGCATCAATACTGAGCCTTGACCGTGGCAGAGCCTGACACCGCGGTGGCTGGAGGGAGGGAGATTACTATAGTCGTGGTCAACGGAGGAAGGAGGGGGGCAGAGCGGAGGGATAGGGGAACAGTGTTCCAGAGTTTCGGGGTGCAGTGGCTGAAAGCCCGGCCACCGATGGTGAAAAGGAGGGAGGGCACGGGAGACAAGCAGGAGGTTGGAAATAATCGAGCAGAGAAATAAAAGCGAAACACACCTCAAAGCGTGACACACACTGCGACAGCTCCTAGACTCTGACACTCCAGTTTACCAACAGCTCCCGGCACAGCCGCGGCGGTGAGTTCCACAACAGGAGACAGTGTGTCCAGCCGGCGGAGCGAGAGAGCGAGCCAGCGAAGACGTCGCTGTTAAGTGGGGTTGCAGGCTGGCTGTGCAGCCCCAGTTCCCGTCAACCTGATACTGAGAGGTTGAGAACCTGTACATTCCCTTCACTCACTCTCTCTCTCTCTCCCCCTCTCTCTCACACACACACCAGGCAGTAATTAAACACTGACTCTGCCCTGAGCTCTTTGGTGAGTCACTGAAACACACACACAGGGGCTGGCATCGTCTCTCACAGAGACTGAGCCGGGAAGAGGGGGAGAAACTCAATATGAGAGGCACCTGGGTTGCTTGCTTTCCCAATACATCTATTCTTCCCCCAACACGCCCTCCTTCCCCCCACAGTCAGACAGACAGTCACTGTCAGTCAGTCAGTCAGTCTGTCACTGCCTCCGAGAACATTTCATCCTCTCTGTCACTCTGCAATCAACCAGGACAGAGTGACTTTAGAAGGAAAATATCAGAATAATAATAATCCCTGCATTTGATGCAGCGACTTATCACTTCTTCGAGATATTTTAAAGCGCTTCCCAGAATGTAAAGCGTAGTGACTATATTTCATGGGCGAAGCTTACCTGGAGTTGACGGTGCTAGTGCAACCACAACACACACAGTCAATCCTTTGAAGCGCTGTGAGACATCTCACCTGTTAAAAAGGTGCAATATCAAATGTAAGAATTATTATTGATTGTGATTTCCATCCACTGACTGAGGCAGACTGACACCAGTAACATTTCCCTTCGGACCTGCTGCTGAAACCTCGGCTCACAAGGGAATATCAAGCGTTGGTCACTGACTGGAGCAGGCCAGTGCTCAACCCTCAACAGGTGAGCAGTTTACTGCGGGTAAAGAATAGGAGAACCATTGGCAGTGAGTGGCGTTTAAGTCATTTAACCCCCACCACCCCCTCCCAAATGGGTCTCGCAGCTGAGCCTTGAGGAAACAGGCTCCATGTAACACACTCGATAACTATAACCAGAAACACATGCCAGGGTGGGCTCCAGGGCAGATGGATGTGAAAGTGAATCTACCCCCCCACCCCACTCTGCAAGGGTCTCCAATCGGAACCAGTTGCCGCTAATTGAAGCCAAAGATTGTTGATGTTGGGTTTGATAGTTTAGACGTTTTATTTGATTTTTGCTCCCAGTTTTATTGGTTAGGAAAATCTCCAGTGATTGATTGGAAACAGAGGACTAAAGAGAGAGAGAGAGGATCGGGTGGGGGGAGAGAGGGGGACACAAATAAATAGTTCCTCAGCTCACATAATCATGTAACATGTTCAATCCTGCTGGCTGGCTGAGAGATCATTGACCACTGAAGCGTAAACATGGATCATTCATATACAATTATACAGTGTGCAATCATGGCTGCAAACAGGAGCCAATTTATACACAGCAAATTCCCGCAAACAGCCAAGAGGTGACTGACCTGTTTATTTCGAGAATTGTTGGCCAGTAAACTGGGAGCCACTCCACGCATGCACATCATAATATTATTATTATTAAACCATGAACTATTTAAACATAGGTTGAGTCCTGTAGCTCAGTGGTTAGAGCACTCGCTTTACAAGAGCCTATGTTACGAATCCAGGCAGTTCAGGGCAACAACTTGGGCAAGTTTTCTTACTCCACACGCTTAATAATAATTCTTCCAAAAAAACGACACTAATAAGATTGATCCTAACAGTCGTGGATTGATAGGATGTTATAATAACAGTCGTGGATTGTTTGTGGTGACACTGCTGTGCGCAATTGGCTGCCGCGTTTCACCGACAAATTTATAGTCAATTCACTTTACAGTGTAGTCTGTGAAGCGCTTTGAGAAGTCTAGAAGACATGAAAAGCACTATATCAAATGCAACGATTATCACTGTATTATTATTACAGAAGTCTGGTTTCAATCTGTTTCTCTGCCAGTGGGTGACCACAGGGGGGCGTCACGGAGTGGCCAGCCTGGGAACAGCTGGAGCAGATGTGTTAACAACTCCCATCTTTCAAACTCTTTTGCCCAGTTTCCGTAACTTATCAGCCTCGCTCGGTGCTCGCAGATCAAGTAGGGCAGGACGCATTAGCCATGCAAAGCACCATCTGATCAAGCATGTGGAGTCCTGTAGCTCAATAGTTAGAGCACTCGCCTCGCGAGTGAGAGGACCTGGGTTCGATTCCCAGACAGGGCGAAACCTTCGACAAGTTTCCTTACTCCACGCGCCTCTGTTTACCTAGTATTATGTAGGAACCTGGTTGTTCGTCGATTGACGGATCGCTTTCCTGGGAGATGTTTCAAAGAACTTCACAGGATATATACCGTAAAATGAATTGACTGTGTATTTTGCGGGCAAAACGTGGTAATCGTTGGCACACAGCAGCATTCCTCCCACAGACAGTTGAATGGAACAGATTGAAGTGGTTGAGTCTGTGACGCAGGACTGATTAATAGGTTAAGGATGATACTTGGCTACGAGACTAGATTATTTTCCTGGAAAATGATTGGCCAGGGTCATCCAGCCTTCCTGCCCTGGGCTTGCAGGATGAGCTGTCAACACAATAAATAGTCTGTAACATCAGCGAGCGAGGCAGGTAGAGTCATGGAGGACAGCTTGAGCCACTGGCTGTCGATTTTGTTCTTGATCACCGCGGAGCAAACAGCAGAGGCACAAGCACAGGTAAGTGCGCAGATATGGCTGTGACAGGCACAGGGTTTAACGTGTGTCTCACACGCTCAGAGCCAAAGAAAATATTAGCCCAAAGTTGGGCGCAGCACAGATTTCCGTTTAATTGACATTTGCAATTCACGGCTGGGGCTTGACTAGGGATGAGCACAAATGATTACTGAGATTATAGAATCATACAGCATAGAAGGAGGTCATTTGTTGCATTGTATCTGTGCCAGCCCTTTAAACTGCTGTCCAAATTAATAACAATACAGTACTAATAATAATACTTCTCGCATTTAATCCCACTGACCTGCTATTGAATCATAGATGGATGGACAAGTTCATCAGTATATATATATATAGATATATGTGTATATATATACACACACAATATATATAACCTATATAATACAACTCAGTGGTTAGAGCACTCGCCTCACAAGCAAGAAGACCTGGGTTCAATTCCTGGACAGGGCAAAACCGTAGTCAAACTAAGTACAGTATATATAAAAATAATAATCCTTGAATTTGATATTGCGCTTTTCACATCTTCTAGACGTCTCAAAGCTCTTCACAGAATACACTGTAAAGTGACAGATTGTATATTTGTGGGCAAAATATATTTCAAAGAGCCAGCATGGACATGATGAGCTGAATGACTTCTTTCCATTCCATGATTCTACAAATAATAAGAATAATCTTTGCATTTGATATAGCGCTTTTCAAGTCTTCTAGACGTCTCAAAGCGGTTCGCAGAATACTGTATACTGTAAAGTGAATTGACTGTATGCATGTGAGCGAAATGCGGCAGCCAATTGTACAGAGCAGTGTCCCACAAAGAGTCGTGGATTGAAATGACTAATTTTTATTATTGTTGTTTTGTTTTGGACAGATTGTTATTGTGCATATGGAGTAAGGACCTGCCTAGATTTATAATATAGGTCTCATGCTTGTAAAGCAAATGCTCTACCCACTGAGCTACAAGTCTCCACTTATGATCTCAGTACCTAATGTGCTCTTCACCACTAGACCCCGGCTTTGAATTGCAAATGTTAATCAAATACAAATCTGTTCTGCAGCCAATTTTAGGCTAATATTTCCTTACACCACACACACGCCTGTTTACCAGCAGTAACTAGGAACCTGGTTGTTAATCGATTGGTGGATTGCTTTTCCAGGGGTTAATAATTAAATCCCTTCAAAAAAATCATTAAGAAGAATCATACGGTCACTCGATCCAAGATTGTTTGTGGGACACTGTTGTGTACAATTGGCTGCCACACTTCGCCCACAAAATACAGTCACCTCACTTTACACGGCATTAACAGGCGGAAGCTAAACCAGTCTGAGGAGACAATTCAAATCAAAATTTGCATTTCAAATTTGGATGTTTTTGGAATGTTGCTCTGGCTCTTCTCCCCCACACCCACTCTCCCCATCTCCACACCCTCTCTCCCCATCTCCACATCATCTCTCCCCCACCCTCCACCACCCTCTCTCCATATGCTGAGGCTGATCGAGTGAGAGCGTGTGTGCTGTGCTCGTGTGTGTGTGTGAGCCAGCTGGATGCTTGCTGGGCACTGCTTTCCAAGGGACACAAGCCAACCCTGCCAAGTCCAAAGATTGAATTTATGAAATGATTAACTCGTGAGTCTCCGAGAATCAACAGACCACCAATGCTCACCAACCTGCTGACACTCACATACACTCTTACTCTCTCGCTCTCACACAGTCTTTCTCTCACACACACACACATAGACCTACTAGGTAATATTTCCTTCCAAAATAAAAATTTGGTCATTCAATCAACAACAACAACAACAAATTACATTTATAGAGCGCCTTTCACGTCGGGAGGACGTCCCAATCAATGACTGTTTGTGTGCAATTGGCTGCTGCCTTTCGCACCCCAAAAAATCAATTCACTTTACAATCTATTCTGTGAAGCGCTTTGTGACACCTCGACAACGCGATAAGACGCTGTATCAAATGCCAGGAATATAGTTGTGATTACAATTATTATTATTAAAGCTGAGAGCTGACGAATCTCACCATCTCTGACCTGCAGGTTTCTTACTGTAACTCCTCCAACGCTGATTCCATCTATAACTATGGAGCCACCACCATCAAAGGCCGTTACTATTCCTTCAGGGAGTTCATGGGCAAAATGTTACTGATTGTCAACGTGGCTTCTTACTGAGGGTTAACCAACCAGTATCTAGGTTTGTGCCTCTGACCTCAGATCCACGACACACACAATCTTCTCCAGCAATCACCCCAACCATCCATCCTCTCCTTCAGATGAGACGCTAAACCGAGCTTCCCCGCCTATTCCATGTTCAACTGGACCTTAAACCTCACCCCAGCACCCCACCCAACCACCCCCCGCCCCAGTGTCCCCCCACCATGGCCCTAGTCAAAAATTCCTCTCTCAGCCACTTCACGGTTGTAGGTACTCAAATTTGCTGCTACACCTTCCCACAAAGAACCCAGTCACTACACTACCCAATGAGGCACTGCAGGCGTTTGCAACATATTTTACAGATGTTTTGTTTGTTCCCCAGAATTGAATGCACTTAACATAGAACTGGAACCCTACAATTTCACCATCCTCGCCTTCCCCTCCAACCAGTTTGGGAAACAGGAGCCGGGCACCAACAAGGAGATCCTACTCAGCCTGAAGTGAGTGTGAGCAAGCACACCATGCTTACACTCATACACACACTCACACACACACACACACACAAATATACATTCCTCATACTGACAGTCTCTCTCGGAAGTGAGTGTGAGCAGCAGCAACAACAAAAAAGAACAATGAGAACAAATTAGACATACAGCATCAGGGGAATGGTCCATCAGGCCAGGCGGGGGGGACAAAACAGTCTTTATACACACGGACACCAACAGAATGCTCACATTCACACACTCACCTCTCTGCTCTCAGGTACGTACGCCCTGGAAATGGGTTTGAGCCAAACTTCCCGATGTTCCGGAGGGGAGATGTGAATGGCGTCACTGAACAACGGCATTATACATATCTCAAGGTCTGCTGGCTTCCCTCACGCTCACCGTCAAACTGCACACACGCAACAAACGCGCTTTAGTATTTTTTGCCCAGCCCACCCAGTGTAGTGTGTCTGCCGTCACCGTTGCTTAAGTGTCTCCAAACCCAATTGAGAATTCTATGCCTCCCACCTATACATGGAAATCCCAGAGAGAGAGATTGTTGGAATTGAATGTGCACTCTTCTCTTTCTCTTCCCCCTCCCTCTCTCTCTCTCCCCCTCTCTCTCTCCCCCTCTCTCTCTGGAGGGAACGAGCTCTGCTGACCTAATTCCAGAGAGTATTAAGCGCAGGTTGGCGAGATCGATGGATGCGTGTGAGGTCAGGGTAAAAGGGGATACGGGGCAAAGGCAGAGTAATTGGAGTTAAGAGGTTCCGATCAGCTGTAGAATGGCAGAACAGGCTCAGGGGGCTGAATGTACCTGCACCTGTTCCTATGTTCCTTGTCCGGTTTGAACCACCCGACCTACAAGTAACATGCAAATGCCACGCACACGCGACAGCTGACACGGTGGGCGCCGGGCGAGTGGCTCCGGGCGGGTGGATAACTTCTTGCCGTTTGGCCCACAGAAAGTTTGCCCTCCGGTGGGCGACAGTTTCGGGAACCCCTACGGCAAGCTGTTCTGGGCACCCATGAAGCTCTCGGACGTGAAGTGGAACTTTGAGAAGTTCCTGGTGAGCCCGGCGGGGCAGGTGCTGCAGCGTTGGGGAAGCCATGTTCCCGTGCCCACTGTCAGAGCCCACATCATCTGCCACATGGGATTCCTGTAAGGGAATCGTTCCAACCAAATCACCATCAACCCCTGAGCTCACAGACCCTCCCCACCTCCTCACTGTAACCCCAACACTGTCAGCTCTCCAGCAGCACTGCCCGGCCTGCGGGGAGCTGTCGTGATGGAGGGGGAGAGAGGGAGGGAGGGAGGGAGGGACGGGGGGGGGGTGAGGCAAGACGTGACAGTGAGGACCAGGCTGTAAAGCAGACCCTGTTGGGCCTGGTCTGAGGCCGGTCTGGGCCAGAGCAGTTCCTTCAGTGCATTCAGGCTGCTCTGCCACACACCAGACCGCACGTTCCTGCACCCCCCACACCACCCCCACTCCTCTCTCCATCCCCGCTCTCTCCTCCCACTCATTACCCCCACCCCTCCGACCTGCTCGCCTCCCCCGCCTGCTCTCAAGCTATTCTCGAGCTATTACCCCATCCCAACACTCCCCCCAACGCCGCCGCACCTCCCCTGAGACCTCCACGCACCGTTCCCAACTCCTCACTCCCTTCCATCCCACCCCCTCACTCCCCCCACCGCCACACTCCCCCCGCTGTCCCCCTCCCACCCCACTCTGTGAATCCGATCGCAAATAAATATTCACTCTTTGTGGCCAACTGTGTTTTTGTGGCTGTTTGGCAACCTGAGAGAGGTCACTTTGTGGGGGAAGGTGGGAAGGTTTCTTTATCTCCCCCTTCGTTCCCCCGCCACCCCCCCTCCACCTCAATTCACACACACACACACACACAAACACGAAGGTGATTTAATAAGGATTTTAATAATTTCACTATTGCTGCATTTTCAAAGTGGACAAACTAAGAATTACTCACGTTCCCGAGCCCAGGCAGCAGGGGGAAGGGAAGATGGAGCCGGGGTGTGGGATAGTGGAGGGGGAGTACAGGTTCAGGTGGGTGAGGCGTCAGTGATGGTGGGTGGTGGGTGGGGTGGGGTGGGGAGGGGCTATCAGATTCCAGCTGTTTTCCAACCACAGCAACACTTCATTTCCCGATTTCAAGTTGTGCCAAACTTTGGCAAAACCTTTTTCGTTTACCCCCAAAACTTCAGAAATTAATTCCAGAATGTTGCCAGTCTACGGACAGCCAGGCTGCACACACACACAGACACATGCGCACGCACACACACGCGCGCACGCAGACACACGCGCACGCACACAGAGACAGGCTACAGAGAGACACACACATTATATTACAGCCTATAATATAATCCTTGCATTTAGAAATAGCGCTTTTTACATCTTCTAGACGTCTCAAAGCGCTTCACAGAATACACTGTAAAGTGAATTGACTGTACATTTGTGGGCAAAACGCGGCAGCCAATTGCGCACAGCAGTAGTCCCCACAAACAGTCGTGGATTGAAATGACCAATTTTATTATTGTGTTTTTTTTTGAGGCAGGGATTATTATTAGGCGTGTAGAGCTAGGAAACTTGCCCAAGGTTTCACCCTGACCTGCCTGGGTTCAAACACAGGTGTCACGTTTGTACGACAATTGCTCTAACCACTGAGCTACAGGACTCCACAAGATACAGAGAAGGACACACAGAGCCAGGCTACACACACAGAGAGAGACACACACAGAGCCACAGGCCGGGCTGCTGCCTACAAGGAGGCTCCTCCAGCAGGTTGAGAACAGATGTGGGTGGATGTCAGGTTGTCACTGTGCTCAGTGCTGGGGCTTCCCCAGGCCGTGGGCAGGAGCCTCTGTAACAGGGAGAGAGCAGAGGGAAGGGGGTGGGTGGGGGTGGAGAGAGGGGAGATTAAACACTCGCACATAAAGGGAACTAACAACCCCCACCCTCACACACACAGTGCTCACCACCACGGTTACCGCTCGATAGTCCGAAGGTTCGTTAGTCCAAAGGTTCATTAATCTGAAGGTTCGTTAGTCCGAAGCTTCCCCTAAGCCTAACCCTGACCCTAACCCTAACCCTGACCCTAACCTTTGGATTAATGAACCTTCGGACTATCGCACCAAATGTTCGTATTAACAGACCTTATTTCATTGTCTGTTCGGAGTATTGAGCGGTAACCACGGTAACCGCCCCAGGTATAGGAAATTTGTGTGTTCGGACTATCGAACTTTCAGACGATCGAGCCGACCCCACCACCATCACCACCCACCAAAACACACAACGCCCACCCACACACTCATGACACACACATACATGATATCCCCACAGATAGACATGACATCCCCACAAACACTCACGCCTACACAGCTAAATGTGCTTCTCTCCAGCCCCTTCCCACCTCCAGTCAAGTATCAACACATGACGTAAGTAACACCTCCGCGCGATCTACCCTGAGACGAGGGTCGCAGCCTCTCCCCTACCCCCCACCCACCTCCCCGGTGCTGACCTGTCCGGTCCGGCCTGGCTCCCTCGGGCTGTGTGTTGGCCAGGATCCTGGGGGCCGTGGGGCAGAGAGGGTGCCAAGGTGGGTCCAACTGTCAGAGAGAGAGAGAGAGAGAGACAGAGAGAGTCAGCCACACAGAGGTATACAGTGTGTGCGCGTGTACGTGTTTGCGTCGCGTATACGTGTTTGTGTGTGCGTATGTGTCTCTGTGTGTATACGTGTCTGTGTGTGTGTGTGTATACAGGTGTCTTGTGTTGGTGTGTGTGTCTATATAAACCTCATGGTTAGCTGTGACTCACCCGTCGGTAGGGGTTGTGTCCGGGTCCCAGTGGCGAGGGCGGGTAGTGGATCTGCCAGTCATAGCCCCCGTGCAGGTGCGGGGGAGGGGGAGGGTAGGGGGCGATGGGGTAGGAGGGACAGAACGGGGCGGGGGCTCGGGCAGAGGGCTCAGAGGGACGTCTCTCTGCTGGTTCCTGTCAACGGGGAGATCAGAGTGAGGAGAGGAACAACCACCACAACAACAAACAATCACAACAACAACGACAAGAAGTAGATGGGGAGGGGAGGGGAGTGGAGGGGGTGGGAGAGGGGAGGAGGGGTGGGGAGGTACCTGTGTATTGAGGAGGCCGTTCTGACTCTTTAGTTGCTCCACCTGAAGCTTTAACATCTCCTTTTCCTCATTCATTCTCTCCCGGTCGCTCCTCTCCCTCTGGAAATCCTCCTGAAAGATCTTCACCTGAAAATGACACCAGGGAGAGGGTGAGGGGCTGCGGGGGGCCTGATAGGTGGGGGTGGAGGCTGTGGGGACCGTGCGGGAGGCTGTGGGGGATCTGTGGGGACAGTGCGGGGGGCTGTGGGGTGGGAGGGGGGGGGCGAGGGGGGGATGTGGGGAGGCTGTGGGGATATTAGGGAGGGGCTGTAGAGAGGGGGGTGGGGGCTGTGGGGACTGTTACCTGGTGTTTGAGGACCTCCAGCTGTGTGAGTAGCTCCTGTCTCCGGACCCCGACACCGGTCTCTCCAGCAACAAACACAGGAGCCGGAGCCGTCAACACCTCCTCCAGGGCCTGAGACACAAACACCCTCACTACACACACGTGGGTGAGCGCAGACACACACACAGCGACACACACACACAGAGCAACCCACACACACAGCAACCTGCACACACTCGCGCACTTACACACAGCGATCCACACACACACACATTTAGCAATCCTCACACGCACAGCGACCCGCGCACACACCCACAGCAACCTACAAACACAGTGACACACACACACACACTCAGCAACCCTCCCCACACACAGTGACACATACACAGCAACACATGAGCGACACACATACACACAGAGCGACCTGCACACAAACAGCAGCAAAGAGGTTGAGGTGTCAGCACCTTGTTGAGCCGCTGGATCTCCCTCTCCTGATATTCCCGCTGTTTGGTCAGAGACATCAGCTGGTCTTGGACACACTTGTTCTTCTGTTTCAGCTCCTTAACCTCAGCCTGAGAGAGAGAGAGAGAGATATTATGGGAGAGAGAAACCGTGTGGTAGAGAAACAACAACAACTTCAATTTATATAGCGCCCTCCACGCCGGACGGTGTCTCACAGCGCTTGAAAGTGAGCAAGACACACATACACACACATATACACACACACACACACAGGCAGATACAGAGAGAGAGCAATGGGTATGAGGTTAATTTTGGGGAGAAGTTTTTGTTGAATGGACATCTTGTTGGGCTAGGCGGGGGCTGGGAAATCAGGGTGGTGGGGGGGGGGTGGCGGGTGGGGGCGCGGTCGATGCGGTGGGCGGCTAAGGGGTGGAGGGGTTTAATACCTCTCCACTGTCAATCTGGGTCTTGGCCAACAGCATTTTCCTCTCAAAGTCTCGTTGCCTCACATCGCGATCAGACTCCTGACCGCTCAGCGATCGTTGGGACACAGCCAACCTCTGCCGTAGCTCCACGATCTGATCAGCCCAACAACAACATCATACAATGTCACCACAAGACCATCACCAATGAAATAATAATGGTAATAATATACAGATAAGACAGTACAACAGTGTGATGTATCAATAGCAGCAACAATAAGAATGTATAATACAATTAATGTAATAACCAGAATAATCCTGGCATTTGATACAGAGCTCTTGTCATATCAGGAGGACGTCTCAAAAAGCTTCAGAGGATGGACAGTATTGTGAAGTAGTGACAATCATAATAATATTAATTATCTTTGCATTCGATATAGCGCTTTCCACGTCTTCAAGACTGTGCCTCAAAGCAGAATATACTGTAAAATGAATTGACTGTATATTTGTGGGCGAAACGCGACAGCCAATTGTTGCACTAACAGTCGAGGATTGAAATGACCAAATTCATTTTGAGGGCGATTATTATCAGGCCTGTGGAGTAGGGAAACTCGCCCAACGTTTTAGGCAACGTCTTGTAACAAAAGTGTTCTAACCACTGAGCTTCAGGGACTGTGATTCTCTCTCACGACTGAGTGAGTGAGTGAGGCCAGGGCTCTAACCACTGAGCTACAGGACTCCACATTTTTGTGTTATTATCAATGTTCCGATTGGTGGTGGGGTGGGGTGGGGGGGGGGGGTGGAGGGGAGAGAGACGGTGTTACGGGGAGTGTTGCTTGCGTGTGTGAGGTTCCCCTGACCCTTGTTTTTTGGCTGTTTGCAGTCACTGGCTAGTCAGTGAGCGCTCGCCGCCCTCCAATGGAGACGATGGGAAGTACAGTGATTATTTTCTAACAATTTTCCACTGACCCAGCACCGAGCCGAGCTGGTCTGAGAGACTGACACTTAACTTGCCGAGTGTAGTGACTGGGTGTTTACGAAGATCGTTCGCTTAAAAATCTTCAGTCACTGCTCTTTACAGCACCTAAGAAGTGCTCGGAGACGTTGCAGTGACATAAAGCACTACATCTAATGATCTATTGTATTAATCAGAATTATAATAATAATAATATTAATTCTTGCGTTTGATATAGTGGCTTCTCACGTGTTCCAGACATCTCAAAGCACTTCATAGGATATACTATAAAGTGAATTGACTGTATATTTGTGGGCGAATATTTTGTAGATTTTATGCAGAGGGGTGGTGGGAGTGGTGGGTGGGTGTGGGGTTGTGGCGGTAGAGTAATGTGTGGGTGGTGAACTTTACCTTCTGCTCGTATTGCTGTTTCATACTACGGAACTGCTGGTCCCACTGCTTATTCACCTCCAACAGCTGGAACAACAACAACGACAAACAAATAACATTTAAATACTGTACGTCAAACTCCCAAACTCTCGCCGCTCGGTTTTGATCACTCGCCCGTCACACCTTCGAGTCTCAACTGAGTCTCGCAGCATCTCTCCAGAACAGTTTAAACTCCCCTTCTTCACCCCACTGCTCTCTGCGTCCCATTCCGCCGCCCCCCCCCACTCTCCCCCCCGCCCCTCCCTCCCCTTGGGCAACACCACAGCCCTCAGCCCCCGCTGGGCTGAGGTGTTGCCCAAGGCTGGGGCTAAGCTGTTGCTCTCGGCCTGACCTCCTTTCTCTGCTGCTCTAGGGCTCGGGTTTTCCTCTCCAGGATCTCCAGCACCTTCTTCCCCCCCACCTGCTCCGCATCCTCCTGGTTCTGGGTACAGAGAGAGAGAGAGAGTGACCACAACAACAACTTACGTAGCTCCCCTCACACAGGTTAGCAGCTCAGAGCACTTACAATGGCAGGTGCTGGAGTGACTGGGGGATGGGGGGGATGGAGGATGGGAAGATGAAGGGAGGGTGTGGGGGAGAGGGGAGGTTGAGATAAAATGTGACTCACCTGCTGGCCATCTGCTCCTCCTGATAGGACCACAGTCCCTCCCTGGCCTGTCAGCCCCCCATCCCCACTCGCTCGCCTCAGCTGCTCGTTCTCTAGCCTGACAGAACCAAGAGTAACGAACAGTTATTTACAGGGAGAGACTGACTGAGCGAGTGAGACACAGAGAGTGTAGGTGTGTGTGAGTGAGTATGTGTGTGTGAGGGGAGTGTGTGTGTATACGAGTGTGTGTGTATGAGCGCAGGGGGAGTGTGAGTGTATATGTGTATGAGTGTGCGCGCAGAGTGTATGTGCGTGTGAGTGCAGGGTGAGTGTGTATGTGTGAGTGTGAGCGTGGGGTGTGTGTGAGTGTGAGCGTGGGATGAGTGTGAGTACGTACTGGATCCTCTCCACCAGGCGGCTCTGGTGCTGGATGTCGTTCTCCAGTTTTCTGCGCAGATCCTCGTTTTCACTGCGGAGCTGCTCACACAGAGTCTACACAGCACCAGCAACAATAACAACATGGCTCGTAACCAGCGGGACTGACTGCCGGACAGTCACTGGGCGTCGTGTGGTCAGGACCGGGGGATGGGGGAAGGGATGGGAGATTGCGCGTAAAGGACAGGAGGAGCCTCGGAGGGAGCAAAGGAGTCAGGGTGGGCAGGGGTCAGAGTGCGAAGGAGTTGGGGACGGGGGAGTCGGTGAGAGGGGTTGGGGAGGAGAGAGGAGGGGGAGAGGAGGGGAGGGGAGTGGACGGGTCAGGGATAGAAAAGGGTCAGGGAAGGGAGAGGAGGGGAGCAGTCAAGAAGGGAGAGGAGGGGTCGGATACGGGAGAGGAGGGGAGGGAAACAGGTACCTGCAGGACAGAGGTCTTGCACTCGTTACGCTGGACCTTGGCCGCCAGTCGGGAGAAATCCACGGCCATACGGCTGAGATGAGCGAGGAGCTGGTTACTGTTCGTCTCCTCGGCAAATACACTGAGGGCACTGCCCAACCTGTGCAGGTGTCCAGACACATCCCCATCCTCACCAGCCAGCTACACAGCGGGTGGGGGGGGGGGGGGGGAGGAAGGGGAGGAAAGGTGGGATAGAGAGGTGGGAGTGAGAGAGACGTTGGGGAGAGGTTACAAGGCTCAGCCAATCACATATTATTTGCTGGTTGGGGTTTAGCCTCTCACTCACTTTAAGGCGATTCGGACAAAATCGCATTTCTCGAACTGCAGTGAGGTTTCTCCTCCCAAACTCCCTCTCGGCACCAAATCGCCACAAAACGAGAGGGTCCAGCCAAGCAGGTCAGGTGACTGTCGCCCCCCCACCCACCTCCCCCCAGTGACCTCGAGTGAGTGAGTGAGTGAGTGAACCCCACAGTCCTGTATCTCTGTGTGATGGAGTGTTGCTGCAATCCCAATCCCAGCCTACAGAGGGGGCAGGAGGAAGCCCAGCCTCCCACATTGCCCCATGACCATGCTAAGAAGCAAATTGACTCTCAACGGGGTGGTGGGGGGTGGGAGATCTTTCCAGAAGCCGCACTACATGACGATAACAGAAACTACACTTGATCTTAGCCACTGACCTCCCCCCACCTCCCTTCCCTCCCCCAGGAATTCTATCAGAATTCCTCACTGACTCTCTGTGGGGACTATCCCAAGGCCGTTTGCCACAGCTCCCAGCAGCGGCTCCTTCTGTCTCACTCCCTCACTGGATGGAGTTCTGTCTCTCTCTCTCTTCTAACCCCAGTAATCCATGCTCCCACCTCACCCCCTTCCCACTCCCTGGCCTTCTGACGTGAAAGACGCTATATACAAGTTTAATTTTGTTGTTGTTGTGTGTGTGGGGGGACGACGACCGGGGGACTGATTGCTGTCTCATAGGGACAGGGTGGGAAATCTCACCTCTTTCTCTCCCTCGTTCCTCTGTGTCTTCTCTTCCACGTTGACAATTTCAAATTCTGAGGACGTTTCCTGAGAAAGTAACAAACATCATGAAGGGCAGAGAAAAAACAGCAGCTCAGCCTGGGAACCCCCACCACACCTACCCACACCCCCATCCCTGCCCTGATCCCAACCCCCAGCTGAGGGCTCCACACCTCTGACCATCCACACCTTGAGACGTCCTCCCGACGTGACAGGGAGGCACGGTGCAAATGTCATGTGTTGTATCAATGTAAGTGTCACCAACAACAACTTGGATTGATACAGCACCCTCCCTCACTCCACGCTGGACGGCGTCTCAGAGCACTTCACAACAACGGATTCCGGGGCCCTAGCGGGGTGGGGGAGGTGGGGGGGAAATGTGACCAGAAGCACGATTGAAAAGAAAGGTTTTTCTTGTCCAGTAATGTGTAACAAATCCCTTTACAACTGCAGGGTTGATAACATTTAAGACTAATTTAAGACTAATGTTGATAACATTTAAGACAATTGGGTGAGTGGCAGGAGGTGTGTGAGGGGCAGCGGGGAAGGAGGGAGGGGTGGGGTGAAATGTAGCCCCTTGTACATACGCTGCTCGGTGGCTTCTGTTCGTTTTTTCCCGGCGTGTGGGTCCCATCTGCCAGAGATTCTGCCTGTGCTGGAACCTGGCGCTGATCTACAGAGCGATCCAGAGAGCCAGAGCGAGAGAGAAAGAGAGAGAGAGAGAGAGAGAGAGAGTCATAACTAGGAACAGCAGCAGTGTCCGGGCTCCACAACACAACCATTCCCAGCCACCCCTCACCCAGCACCAACCCACACCCAGCCCTGGCGCTCACCAACGTAACCTTGTCACTGACCTGGATGATCCGAGAGCAGAGCGGAGGCCGGGGGCCCGGTGGGTGTGTGGGGGGCCAGGGGAGGCTGGGGGCCCGGTGGGTGTGTGGGAGCTGGGGGTCTTGGTCAGTGAGGGGTCAGGGCAGGATCTCAGGTCCTCGCTGTCACGCACCAACTCCTCCACCTTCTGCCTCAGCCTCGAAGCCTCGGTCTGTGACTCCTCCAGCAGGTTCCCTGTGTGCAGGGGAGGAGAGGCTGAGATGATTTGGCTCGCTCCCCCACCCTCCCCTAGCCCCCACCATCCTCCTCTACCTTTCACCTGCCCCTCCCTCCAAAAAATAGGGTCAAAGCACATTCAGAAGACAGGTCCAGCAAATATTATTGGTGGGGGAGGTTTGCAGTGGAATAATCAACAACAACTTGTAGTTCTACAGTATAGCATCCCAGAGGCCTCGCCTAAAAGAGGAAGGGAGGGGGCATGGCCGATGGATAGAGGGAAAGTGTTCCACTGTCACGGGGTGTAATGACTGAAAACGAAGCCATCGATGGTGAAAGGGGGGGGGGATGGGGGGGGGGGGGGGGGGGGGGGGGGGGGGGGCATGAGAGGCACGGCAGTGGGTTGTGGGGTGTCAGCAACTCGGAGAGTTGCCAGCCAGGGAGTAAAGGGATTTCAAGACCCTCGTGAGGAATTTGAAATGAAGAGCAAGTGGTGGGGCCGAGGGATGGGGGATTGGGAGATGGGGAACGGGAGAGGCCTCTCTTCTCTCTAACCTGGTGGCTCAACCCCCCCCACCTCCTCACCCACCCACCCACCAAGTCCGAGAGACATGACGAAAAGCTAGGAGTGAGCTGGTACCTAGGCTTTTGAGACCCTTCATCCTCTCCTTCAGGACAACGTTCTCCTCCAGCAACTGCTGGTATGAGACCTTGTTCTGCTCCAGGCTGATCCAGCTTGCGGCTTCTCCCCCACCAGGGTCATAGATCCGAAATGGAGCTCGTCCCTCCATCGCTGCTCACCACTCCTCATGTGTAGCAGTCAAACCCTTCCCTCACTGCAACACACAGCAACATGAAGTAACCATCTGCTCAGCAACCCACCCCACCTCCCCACAGAAACGCTATCTCTTTACCCTTCATCTAATCTCCTCCCCTCCCCTATAATCAATTCCTGCAGATGTTAACAGTCAATATGCTGGATAGCTATTACCTATTACAGTAATACTTGTGGAGCCCTGTAGCTCAGTGGTTAGAGCACTTGTCTTACAAGCGCGAGACCTGTGTTCGAATCCAGGCAGGTCAGGGCGAAACCTTGGGCAAGTTTCCTTACTCCACACACACGCCTAATAATAATCTCTCCAAAAAGAATTGGTCATTTTCAATCCACAGCTGTTTGTGAGGACACTGGGTGTGCGCAATTGGCTGCCGCGTTTCGCCCACAAATATACAGGTAATTCACTTGACAGTATAATCTGGGAAGCGCTGCTTTGAGACGTCTAGATGACGTGAAAAGTGGTATATCAAACGCAAGGATAATTATATTATTATTAATAATCCTTGCATTCGTTGAGACACCTCAAAGCTCTTTGCAAATTGCAGTGTATAGTGCATTGACTGGGGGGAGATTCCAACCCATACAGTGTTACTATAGGTGACAACCACAACCCAACAGAACAATCTAACACAGTGGCCTAGGGTTGCGTCACCCTATATTGGGCAGTCCGGCTGTTTTTGAATGGGTGAGGTCATGTTGCAGGCTGTCCCTGCTCTTTCCCCGAGCCACGATCATTCCCCCTCCAAGTACCTGTTGCGAAACATTCATCACAATCATCAGCTAGTCAGCGCTCCTCCGAGCCGGGGGAGGGACACAGCATTGGGGTGAGAGTAGAGAGCTCCAGTGGGGTAGCGAGCACCAGCACAGGCACCTTGGGGGGCGCGGGGGGAGGGGGTGGGGGAGGAGATAGAGAGATAGAGAGAGCAGGGAATGGGATGAGAGTACAAGAATTCAAGAATTACAGAATTCAATTTCTGGTGGAAAAACAAGCGAGGCTGGTTTCTGATTGACGGCCCATGGCCCCTCCTACTCTCACAGCTGTTTACGTATTACGAGATACATTGTGTAATGGTCTGAATGTGAAGTCAGTAACACAGCCTGGACGTCAGTGGCTGCCTATACACAGATGGAAACTGAAGATGTTTCCCCCCACCACCCCCCGCAACTGAATTAATCATCGGACTGTCCCTTTAAGTCGGTCTCGTGTGGCGATGTTTCAGTTTGAGAAGTTTTGGTGTACAGTCACCTTGTGTGTACAGTTGCCCTGGTGTACAGGCACCTGAACCTTCGGAGGCCTCGGAGCGAGAGACACTTTTAAATTCCAAGGTGGAGCCCATTGCAGTGACCAACAAGAGCCCAATTTATCTTGTTACAGACACAAGGAACAGAGGGGTTAAGACAGAGTTGTATAGCAGAGAGAAAAGGCTTTGAGGAATTTTGTTGCCAAAGTGTTAACCAGACTTTCTTTTTCAGTTCCTGAGGGAATGAAGCTCCAGCCCGGGGTATATAATAACGTGTTGCGGAGTTTCCAGCTTTCACAATCACCATCTATCACATCGCCATCTGACCGGAGGATTTCCTGTTGCTATTGCGATCTGCTCGCTCTCAGTCAGATAGCAGCAAGTCTCCTTCAATCCATCACAACAGCATGCTCCATTTACCCGCAATGGTCGATCTCATCCCACAGAGCAAATCTCTTTGTTACATAGTGATATTAATAATAATCCTCGCATTTGATTGTAGTGCCTTATCATGTCTTCCGAGACGCCTTAAAGTGCTTCACTGAACATATATAAGTGAATTGACAGCAAATTTTGTTGGTGAAACACTGCAGCCAATTGCAGTGCCCCATAAACAGTCATGGATTGAAGTGACCAATTTAATATTATTAATTTTTGAAGGAATTTGTACTCCCGGAAAGCAATCCGCCAATCAACTAATAACTGGGTTCCTACTTAATTGTTAGGTAAATAGAGGTGTGTAGAGTAAGGAAACTTGCCCAACATTTTGCCCTGCCAGGAATTGAACCTAGATTCCAAACACTGAGCTACTCTTATTACTCAGAGAGCTTTACGATATGGAAGACACTACCTGAGATGGAAGCAGAATCGAGGGAGCGAAGAGCGAGGGAGCAGGACGAGTTGAATAGCTCTTGCAAGGACATGGCACAGGCAAGATGGGCCAAATGGCCTCCTTCCTTCTGTGGTGTAAGACTCTATACACTCACGTATTGAATACTGGGTTTTTCCCGATCAGTGACACATTAACACAAACAATAGGAAATTCTGGGATTTTATGAAAGGATTTTTTTTAAATAGACACTCATTGACTAACATAATGGCTGATATAAATGTTGTGTAAACCTCACCGCAAAAGGCTCTCGATGCCGAGTCCATAACAAAAGGAACAAAAGGCCATTGAAACTGCTGTGTAACAAGGGCAGGGATAAAATACAGAAAATCGGTTATATTAAAAGTGTTCAGCGAAAAGAGATTTGAGAACTCCACTGGGAGAGTCAATAACAGCAAAGCAGGTTAGTGATGGGGAAAGAGCACAGGAATAGGGTTGGGAGTGAGTGGGGGTGGGTTGGGGTGGGGGGGGGGAGGGGAGAAGAACCAACACAGACAAAATGAGTGAAAGTCTCCTTCTGTGCTTATAATCGCCCTACTTCACCCTGCCTGAGATCCACAACCTTGTCACACACCAGAGATAGAAGCTGAGAGATTGACAACTCAGCTACACACACTCACTCACTGACCTAATTAAGTAGATAAAAGAGAGAAGACAGGAGAAGCTAAGGCTTTTTCTGAATCTCCATCGGTCACAACAATAACTTGCGGGGAGAGGGGTGGTGGTTGGCGAAAAAAAAGCATCAGACAAAAAAAAGCCAGCAAATGGCTTCACTCTGAGGAGACATTTCTGAGCAAAACAAATCTACAATGTCATTATGAAAGGTCCATAACTCGCCCTCCTTCTCTCTCTTTCTCTCCTCCTTTCCTCTCTCTCCACTTTTCCTCTCTGTCCCTGCTTTCCATCCCCTCACCCACCCCAATATCCCCCACCCTGGCTTACCTGTCCCCATTTACCGCTCGGATAGCGGGATCAGGGGCTGAGTTGAGCTTCCTTGATCTGATCTGTGAACTGACTGCGAGTTGATTGGCAAACCCGGAAGTGAGTGAGTGAGTGAGGAATTCCCCCCCTAATCGGGCGGTCTGCGCATGCGTCACCGGCGGGGATTTCCCCGCAAATGGCAACATGTTGCCAATCAACGGGGATGTCAGCCAATCACAGGCCAGGACTGGCCGGGGGAGGGGGGCGGGGCTGATCAGCTGTGTTGGTTACATTGTGTTCGGATCAAGATCCTAATAGAATGAATTAATGGGTTTTGGGGGTGAAACAGAAAGTCATGCAGGGGAGTGAGTGAATGGGGGGGGGAAACAGAAAGCCATCACTCACAGTCAGTCCTGTGGCTCAATGGTTGGAGCCCTCGCCTGGCAAGCCAGTGACCCGGGCTTGATGCCCCAATCAGGAGCCCCTGTGGTTTGGTGGTTAGAGCACTTGTCTTGCAAGCTGCGGTGACTTGTATTCAAATCCAGCCAGGTCAGGGCGAAACCCTGGGCAAGTTTCCTTACTCCACGTGCCTAATAATAATCCGTCCCCAAAAAAACACCATAATAACATTGGTCATTTCAATCCACGACTGTTTGCGGAGACGCTGCTGTGCGCAATTGGCTGCCGTGATTCACCCACACATATACAGTCAATTCACTTTACAGTATATTCTGTGAAGCGCTTTGGGACGTCGATAAGACATAAAAAGCGCAATATCGAATGCAAGGATTATTATTATTTATCAGCTCAGGGCAAAACCTTGGGCAACAACAACAAAATTACACTTATACAGCACCTTTCAGTCAGGAGGACGTCCCAAGGCGCTGCTCAGTCATTGTTTCAGACCTGAGCTGGGGATGGGGAGGGTGAAGGTAAAGGGGCGGGGGGGAGGGGGGGCCACAGTTCCACCCACAGCACTTGGCAAATGTGAAGCACGCTGAGGCTTTTGACAATGACAGGTGGGAGCTTCTGTGTTTACAGTATGATACAGGAGTTGTGGTTTTGAATCCCCACTTCAGGGTGACTTTGAGTTCATAGTCAAGGTTGACACTCCAGCGCAGTGCTTGGACGAGAGGAAGAGAGAGCGCGGTGTTGTTTGAAGGCTCACCCTTTTGGATAAAACCCACATCCCATCCACCTGTTCACCGACTACGCAACTGGAAATGAGAAGGGAGTTTCTCCCGATGACCCGACCAACTATCCTCCCCTCACAAATTCATCTCATGGCTGTTTGCTGGGACCTGGCTGTTGTGTTTGTTCCAAAAATATGCAGTCACTACACCTGACAGAAAATGTGTTACACTTTTGACGTTTTGGTTGCTGGATCAGATCAGGATTCTGAGATAATGCTGAGCTGTGCAATGGCTTTCCTGGGATGATTATGCACAAATTGTCCCACAAAATAAAACAGACAAGATGGAAACTGAAATCAGCAGAGTTTCTAAATCAAACAGCTCGGGATGTTGCATAACAACAGGATGTTAAAAATGTGGAAAGTCCAGGGAGTAATTCAAGGCTGTGACAATAAGGATCTCAGCGTCACGTGAAGAACAGAAATATCTATCTGTCCCCGCCCAACTCTGCCCCAAATATTCAAAATAGATTCCTGTATCTCAGCAGCAGATTCCTGTATCTCAGAGGACCTAGGTTCGATTCCAGGGCAGGACAAAATCTTAGGCAAGTTTCCTTATTCCAGTCCCCTTATTTACCTAGCAGTAAGTAGGAACCTGGTTGTTGATCGGTCGGTGGATTGCTTTTCCAGGAGTAATAATGCCTTCAAAAAATGTGGTCACTCAATCCATGACTGTCTGTGGGGACCCTGCTTTGTGTAATTCGCTGCTGCATTTCACCCGCAAAATATATATTCAATTCACCTTACAGTATATTCTATGAAGCACTTTGAGGGGTCTTGGAGAAATAGAAACTATTGATATAGACGTGATCAAGCTAAAGACCTTTCTCTTCGACCGCGCCTTTGGTCATCTTTCTACCCCTGCCCCTGGCTCGGTCCTGGAATCCGCTCTGAGACGCCGTCCGGCATGGAGGCCGCTATATAAATCAAAATTGTTGTTGTTGATAAGGCGGTATACCAAATATGATTATGATTATTACTCAAATCTCAGAAGGAATCCTCAGTTGCTCAGTGTGTGCGGCTCCTGGGTGGGGCGTAGACAAGCGTTTCCATGGAATACAAAGGCATCAGAACATCAGGCTCAATTTTACGGTATTTCTTAGTTATGAAATCCTCGTGGGGTAATTGGGCTTGGGTGGGGGTGGGGCGATTCTCCCATACAGACCCCACACTGACACCACTCGATCCCCTTCCAGCATTCCCACAGGTTGCTTTCAACAGACTGTGACTCACAATCTCTGGAAAATGAACAGTAAGAATGAGAGGCTGAGATCACTGATCTCACTCTGTCTTTGTCTCTCTCTAACCGTTTTGATCCCTGCATTGCTAGTGACTGACTCCTTGCCCTGACCTTTAAATTCTTTCATGCCTGTGCCTCCCTCCCTTCCTCGCTCACTCCCTCGCACCCTTCCCCCAGCCTGCACAGACACCATTGTGTCATACCATTTAAGCCGCAGCTCAGTGCTATGTGCGGAGGACACAGATAGACACTGATACTGACACTCAGTTGAGGGTGAGATCAGATGTCAAAGGAGCTTTTTCACCTGAACCAACCCTGTGATCTGATGAAGACTCACCACACATCGCCCTCTACTGTCTCCTCTCCTGCAATAACACAATCAGTACCTCAACACACAAATGTAGGCTTCTCCCCTTCTTGTATAATCCAGCTCCGTGCTGGGATCCCCCAGTGTTGAACTTGAACAAGTCAGTCAATCAATCCCCTCTGTGTATAATCTGAGCCTACGTCATCTCAAAGCACTTCACAGGGCCTGGCTGTAAGCATAGTGACTGTGTATTTGTAGGCAAACCTGGCAGCTATGTGTATGCTCCAATTTTTCTGAGGGAGAGAAATTGCCTTCTCTGTTTTAATGTTGTGTTGATTAGGATCCGAACAGGCACAGACGGGAACCTGGTTTTAACATCTCATTCCAACGATCCGACCATGTGCGTGCTTTGCTTAAGAAAATATTCTCTGCGGTGTTTTCTCAAACAGGCGGCAGGTTTCTCTGAGCAAACACAGGATGTTTGTTGTGAGGGAGATGGGTCAGGGCATTGCAGACACCCAAGTACATTGGAAGATTTGTTAATGCTCGAGCAAATAGTTCAAGTCCAGATTATTTACAATTCTTGTGTAAATTGCAACGGTTTTCACTTTGCTTGTGTTGTTGTTTCTCGAGTGGGTGACATTACACAGTTGTGACTCGGTGGTCAGGCGGAGTGTGACACACACAGAAACCATCACCAGGCGAGAAGTCTCCTAACCCGCTCTCGCCCGACAGCACCAGATGTCTGGTTTGTGTTTTGTACGTAAGTATGGGTCCCGCCATCCTACAGGAGTGTCCCTGCTTTCCAAATGGCAGAGTTTAGGCACAGGTTAGCATCTCCATGTGTGGGGACGTCAGAGCCAAGAGACATTTAGTGACTGCGTGTGAGTCTCTCATAAGTGTGAGAGACTCACACTCAGAGACAAAGAGGGAGAGACAAGCGGCACACACAGTGCCAGAGAACCACGAGATAGAGCGCGGTGAGGGAGCAAGAGATAGAATGTGTGAGAGAGAGAGAATGGGAGACAAAGAAAGCGAGACAAACAGAGAGAAACAGAGACACGCACAACACAGACAGAAAAAGATGGACAGACAGACGGGGAGGGGATGTCTGTGGGGGATTTCCTGAGATAGGGTGAGTGGCTGGTAGCTTGTCTGCAGACTCCCCCTCCAGGTGGTTTTAGTTTTAAACTACGTCAATAAATTGCAATTAAAAAAAAAAATCTGTATCCTTTCTAAATAAGCTTCCTGGTTTTTTTTTGTGCTTACAAGATGTTTTTGCTGTGCGAATAAGATTTTTTCTCACACTTTGCCGAGAGTGCTTCGAAACGTCTCAACGTCGTGATCAGGCACTAGATCAAATGCAAGGATAATTGCTATTATTCTTATATATTCACACATGACAAAGGGCCAGTGGGAGCCAAGCCCCGATATAAACAATATGAAGTTCCCTGTTTAAAAAGCTGGAAAGCAGAAGAGAGACAGTGGCTTACCTGGGCTGTTGGTGAAAGCCCCTGTGACTGACAGACAGACTGACTTGACTTCTGCTTCAGTGGGAAATGCGGTGATCAGCGAAGCTGGGGAAATTCCTATTAGGTAAAGATCTCAATTTCTCTCTGTCTCTCTTTAAACCCACCTCAAATACAGCTTCTACCCATCCCCCTCCCACCCCACCCACCCCCACCCATAAACACCCACTTGTTGGCTGCAACACACCGTTTAGAAGCTACATTCCTCATCATCCCACCTGTGAAGTCAATACTGGATGTAGCATGGTCTCAGGAAATGGGGTGGGTGGTGGGTGAGGGGTTTGGAGGAGGAGATTAAATAGGCAAAAGAGTCATCTTCACCTCAATCTGGTGTGGGGTGTGTGTGTGTATGTGTTTGGGTGGAGGGAGGGGAAGAGTATCTGATCAAATAATTTTACCCATAAAATACAGTCACTCCCCCCGATGTGAAAGGTGTGTGAATTACACAAATGTCATTTTGTTGTTGCTGTTGACAGTGTATCCCGCGAAGCCTTTGGAACAACACGACAAAGCACTGTGTCGAATACAAGGATCTCATTATTATTGGAGTTTAGCTCATTTGACCGTGGGAAGGGTGAGGAGAGATGGAGAGCAGCGTAAAACTCCCATTCATCCCTCCCCCACCACCCCCCACCCCTCACCCCACCAGGCTCGGGAGGAGCAGTCAGCATTCCCAGTGATTTGGGCTGAGGCCTGAGCTCTGTTTCCCACCCTCCCCCCAACTGTATTGACGTGCGCTCGCTCTGGGGTTGATAGACCATGAGCTGAGAGATTTCCTCTTTTACTCTGACTGCACACACTCCATCTGCTGTCGCATTGACTCGTGAATAAGTCACAGCATTGGACCGCAAGTCTCTCCTTCCTCTTCTCCCTCCCCTCCTCCCCGAACCCACCCTGACACTCAGCACTGCCATCTCTCTCTCTACTTTTGACACCTTCCCCCTCGAGACTGGCGTGAAGGGCGCTATATAAATCCAAGTTGTTGTTACTGTTATTGTCCATCTCTCTGTATCCGTCCGTCCAAGACTAATTAATTCCTGAGGATCTCTGCCGAGGATGGGCTGGGCAGGGAACAGTGTCTGTTGTTAGGTGATTGGCGAATCGCTTTCCGGGGGTAAAAATCACATTAAAATAAATAATTGAATCACTTAATCCACAACTGTTTGTAGGACGCTGCTGGGTGCAATTGGCTGCTGGGTTTCGCCCACACAATGAATTCGCTTTGCAGTGTATTCTGTGAAACGCTTTTGAGACGCTGTGTCAAACACCAGGAGTATTATTGTTATGTGTCATTTTCGTCAAGCTGGTCTGTATCTGTGACGGGAACCAGCGATGAGCTTTTAGCTACAGAAGTGAAACCAGTGAAGTGAGAAGAGGAACCAGGGTGGGACATACAGGAAGCCCTCATCTCCACTGGCAGCGGACACAAAATGTCAGAGACAGAGAGAGAGAGAGAGAGAGAGAGAGAGAAAACAGAGAGACAGACAGAGGAGGGCAAACAGCAGGAATAACAGGGTTTCAGGGTTTATTGAGTTGTGTTGAGGTCCGTTAGCACAGAAACCACAGAGAGTGCACCCGCAAGGAAGAGAGAGAAAGAGAGTGAGCAGAGCAAGCAGTGAAAACACAGAAATTCCCAGGCACTGGCTCCACTGTCGGAAGAGGGAGGGAAAGGGAGATGGAAACGGAGACAGAGAGAGGTAGAGGGTAGGAAGAGAAAAAGTATGAGTGAGAGAGGGAGAGTCAGAGAGATGGAAAAGGAGACACGGAGAGAGAAGATGAGAGACGACAGAGAGAGGGTGTGGAGAAGATAGATAGAGAGAGAAACGGGTTGAGTGGGAGGCAGAACAGGGGGTAAAGTTCCGCTTTAGGAACTTTCAGGCACAGTTCTTGTCGCTGGATGTGGGCAGTCGTCGCTGTCAGGAAGTTGATGGGTGGTGGGGGTGGATACTAGATATTTCTCCCAGAATGAGCTGCGGTGGTGGTGGTTGGATGGAGAGGGAGACAATGGCTCCTTCCTTGTTTCCTCTCTGTGTGGAACCCAGAACAGGGCGAGGCACAGGTCAGTGGTCGAGGTGACCACAACTAGTTAACGTGGGCACAGTGACTGGGGCTGGTTAGCGCAGTGACACATTGGGGAACACTTTCAAACTTGGGGATCACGTTGACGGAGCTGGTGTGCGGATCCATCTAGTCTTCGCCTCCGCACAGCGTGAGCAGGACCTGGGAGTAGTCGCCCGAGCAGTCATCCTGGGAGACAAAAGGTTAAATAGTTAAAACTCCCTGAATCCCCACTCCAAAAGAATGTACAGCGACTGTGTCGGTCGCGACGAGACTCACCTCGATACAGGCGTGGAGCGAGATATCAAACATCTCCTTAAACTCCTTGCGGACGTTCAGCAAATCGATCTCACTTCGGGACACCATGATCCGGATCAGGGTCTTGTCATCCGTCCCAGCGCCCTAACAGCAAACAGGAATACCAGTCAGAAATCATAATAATCGATTATCAAGTGATATCAACGGCAAACTGAGGTTTTTGCTGGCTAAGACTCCAGGATAACCCAACACGCACTCTGGCCTCTCTCCACAAGCCTCGGCTCTCGCCAACCGGCACCTAATACTCTTCGGAAATAGGTAAATCAGATGTGTCCCTCCAGAGAGAGATAGTGCATCCCATTCCTACAATCTCTCTCTGGGATTTCCATGTGCAGGTGGGATGTCAGGAATTCTCAGCTTGGTCTGGAGACTCTTAGACAACGGTGACGGGTTTCCGTGTGTGTCAGACAACGGGCTGGCCCCCAAAAAATCCAATTAATAATAATCACAAGATTGGTGATTTCCTGAATCCGCTCATCTGTCCCCAAGGGACTGAGCGTATCACTAACATGCTGACACTGCCTCCCGCAGGCTGAGAAGTGAACTGAGCCTGATTCAACACAGGCTGAAACTTGCCTTCATTGACTTGTACAATCGATCAGCAAAGAACACTGGTTTATTCTTAATACAACGGACTAGAGAGAGAGAGAGAGAAAGAGGGAGGTCAGCGTGTTAATCCCCATGTTTGATCTCATTCCCAAGTGTAGTGACTGTGTATCTGTGGGAAATGTAAGGCTAGGACCGGAAGAGAGTAATTCTATTCTCTTTACCAAGTTAAGTGTCAGGGGATCATTAACAGGTAGAAGTGGTTACATGTCTTGTTGGCCCCTGTCACAGTGTGTCACCCCCTCCACCCCCACTTCCCCTCAACCCCCACTTCCCCTCAGCCCTGTCCCATGCCCCCCACTCTCCCCACTCCCCCCCTCGCTCGCCACTCCCCCTCGCTACGCCTTGACCCTGCCCCGTGCCCCTCTCCCCCCCCACCCATCCCCACCCCATGGACTGACCGATGGCGTACAGAGCGTTCCTCAGATCCCCAGAGATGTCATTCCTGATGGTTTGCTCAATGTCGCGGTTGGTCAGTTTAATGTAATCCTGAAACACTAAACATCGGAACCAGTCAGTTACTGAGATAGTCCCCCCCACCCCACACCCACCAGACACGGGCTACAACAATTCGACCGCCTCTACCTACACATACTTCACCGTCCCCCTCTCCACACACACATACACATACACACAGATGCACACACATCTGAAGGTTAACAACAACAAAATCACACTTGTATAGCGTCCCAAGGCATTGGCAGACTGAGACATATACACACACACAGACCATATACACAGACTCCGCCCCACCCCCCACCCCACACGCACACACCTCTCTTGAGGTGGGGGAAGCTCCTGGTGCACAGAACACTGATAAACTTTGATTCCATAGAACTGGAGTCATCATCACCAGCTCCAGACAGAATCTGAAATACAGAGAGAGACAGAAAGAGGGTGAGAATGAGGGACATAGGGACAGAGATGTCAGCTCAGTGTTAGCAGGTTGACTGCTCTCAGTATCATGTCAGTCCACCCAGAGGCTCCCCCACAACTCCACCCCCCCAACCCCCCCCACCCGGATCCTTATGTACCCGAAGCTCAACGTAGTTGCGGTTACCTTTGCATCCTCCATGGCTCGGTTCAGGTCAGCGTCCCCCTCCTCGCGGTTCCCCTGAGACACACAGATAGAGTGAGACATGGGGAATGAGGGGGTGGGGGGAGAAGAGGGGCAAGGAGGGGGAGCCGAGACCACAGCCGGCGGGGGTGGGGGTGCAGGGGAGGGGGGTCACGGGGGAAATCGCTGGAAGGCAGATGGTCACAGGGGTCACGGTGGGAGGGGGAGGGGGCGGGGAAGGGCGATACCTGCACCAGGGAGATCAGGAGCCGCTGGAAATGGCCGGACGTGTCGGACTCGAGGTCCTCCTCCAGGTTGCGGTGATAACCTGCGGTGAGAGAGCGAGATAGAAAGAGAGGTGAGAGGGATCGTGTCACACTACCACCCCTCGCTCTCGCTCGCTGGTCAAGTCTCCGGTCAAGTCCCGGCCACTCACCCGCTGTGTAGGCCTCTCTGAGCCGGTTCATCTCAGCGTTGGTTTTTGTGGTGAGGATTTCGATCAGCGCACGCTCGTCAGTGCCCACCCCCTGCACAATAACAACAACAACAACTTTCATTCGTATACAGTATAGTGTCCACCACTTACCCCAGGGCAGAATCCCGCAGAGCTTCAACCACACGTAAACACACACACACTCACTCACTAACGAACCCAACCCACCCACTCATCCAACCCCCAGCCTTGCATTGGAGTTGAGGTACACATCAGCCATGATCTAATAGAATGGCCTCCTCCTGTGCCTCCCTGATGCCCCCCCTCCCCCCCACTCTACCCGGTTCTCACCTCGATGGCTTTACGCAGTTGTTTGGCATCAAACTGCTCTGGTGACATCATCAGCGCCAGGATAACTCGCTGCACGTTTCCGCCCAACTCAGATTTCAGGTCGGCCATCAGGTCCTACAGCAGAGAGACATCCCATCAGCAACTTCTCCCCAAGTCCATCTCCCCTCCTCCACCCCCAGCTCAGCCCCCCGCAATCCCACCTCCCCTCCTCTCTCCACCCCCCCAGTCCAGCCCCCTCAAGCCGGACTTCCTCCAGCCCGCCCGCCCAGCACCCCCCAACCCCTCTCCAACCCAGCCCCCTCCCGTAACCCCCAGCCCACAGCCCCCAGCCAAGCTCCCACCCCCTCCACCCTCCACAGTCCCTTACCCGGCCGAGCTGGGACTTGAAATGCTGCCTGAGCTGCTGCCGCTGGGCGTTGCTCCTGTGGGTCACGATGTCGATGATCACATCCTCGTCTGTGCCTGAAACAGTAGCTTCGACCAGGTGAGGGTCCCAGGAATCAGAGTGACCAGAATGACCCCTTCTCCCTCCCTCCCTCCATCCCTCCCTCCCTCGCCATCCCTCCCTCCCTCACCGTCCCTCCCTCCCCGCCCCTCCCTCCCTCCCCGTCCGTCCCTCCCTCACCGTCCCTCCCTCCCTCACCGTCCCTCCCTCCCTCCCTCCCTGTGTCCCCCCCAACTTTCCCTCTGCCCATTCCCTCCCCTGTTCCCAACATCCACCGCATAGGATGCCTCAAGCAGCTCCCCCACCACCCGCATCGACCACCGCACCCCCACCCCACCATATGTTATCCCTATGCCCACTCACCCCCTCTCCCTCTCCCTCCCCATGCCCACCCACCACCCTCTCCCTGCCCACTCACCCCCCACCCACTCAATGCCCACTCACCGAACCCCTTCATTGCTTTGCGAAGAGCCTTGACGTCTACTTCAGGCTGGAAATCAGCAGCGTCTTTCACGGTCCCCCTCAGCTGCCGGGACACCGAGAGGAGAGGGGAGGGAGGGGAAACATCACTCAACATTAAACTGGCTTCCAATGTGTCAAACAGGGCGGCACATTCAGGACAGCAGGACACACACGCCCACGCACGCACATACACGCACACACACATGCGCACAGACACACCCGCGCACAGACACACCTATACATGCACACACACACCTACCTGCACTTGTGTGGAGGCGCTGAGTTCCCATGTCTGATAGGCAAATTGTGCTGCTTCTGGGAAGAACTCACCAGCAACACTGCAACATGGAGAGCATGTGTCAGCTACAGCCAGACACCCCCCCACCCCTCACACACACTGCCACCCCCTCCATACACACACACACACACGCACTGCCTCCCCCTCACACACACAGCCCCCTCCCGCTCATACACTACCCCACTCCCACGCACGCACACACTGCCCCGCCTCTCACACACACTATCTCCCTTCCATAAACACACAGCACCCTCCCACCCACACAACAACAACTTCAATTTATATAGCACCCTCCACGCCGGGCAGCGTCTCAGAGCGCTTCACAGTAGCGGATCCCAGTATCGAGCCAGGGGCAGGGGTAGAAAGGTGACCAAAGACGCGGTCGAAGAGCTGCCTTTAGCTGTGACCTGAAACTGGGAAGAGAGGGGGCGCGAGGCGAAGGGAGTGAGGAAGGGAGTTCTACACACACACACACACACACATGCCCTCTCCCACAAACACACGTGCACAGCTCCCCCCGACTCACTTGTCATCGCCCCCGCACAGCCTGAGTAGGGCTCTCTTGTAGACCCCCGAGGTGTCGTTCTGAAAGCAGAGGAGACCCAGTGGGTGAGATGTCGGCGCAGGGAGATAATCAGGAGAGCCAGTGGGTGGGTGGGTGTGATGTCAGGGCGGGGGGGATAATCAAGGCAGCACACAGAGGTGCTCACTCACCCGAATGGTCTGGTACAAGGACTCCTCGTACTTGTTGCGGAATTCCTCGCGGATATCCAGCATGTCCACTTCGCTGCGCGACACCATGATCCGGATCAACGTGTTGTCTCTGGTCCCCATTCCCTGTGGAGAGAGACACACACAACCACACAGACACACACACACACAGACACACACACAGACACACCCACATTGACACACCCATATATACACACACAGACCCATATACACACACACCCATATACACAGATACCCATTTATTATTTTTTATATATATATACTCATACATACACACAAGCACACACAGTGACAGACAGATAGACACACACACACATGGTCACAGAGAAAATGATCAGAGATTTGAACAAATCCCCAAATGAGCTGCTAAAGTGCAGCACAAGCTCTCGATCCCAAAGGGAGACCTCAGCGTACATGAGACTGACAGTGAATGTATTAAAGCACTAAACCCCTTAATATCTTTCACCCCCCCCCCACCCCCTCCCACCCACCCCCACGCACCTTCATCGCTTTGTATAATCTGGTGGCAAAATATTCTGGAGTGTTGCGTATACACCTCACTGCAGGGAGAGATGCAGACAGAGCGTAAATTGGAGCCCGGGGCGGGGTGAGGGCTGTGGGGAGAGGGGTGGGGGGGGGGGGGGGGGGGGTTGTGGTGGGGGGATCATACGTACCCACAGCCAACATCAGCTTCTCAAAGTCCCCGGACATCTCCCCTCTCAAGCTTTCTTCAATCTCATTCCCTGCGATTTGACTGTATTCATCAAACACTGAGACAGAGAGTAGATATGTCAGTGTCTCATACACACACACACACACACACACACACACAGAGTGACATACACACAATCACACATACTGTGGCAGACATACACTTTAACACACAAACACTGTGACAGACACACACATGCATACACACACACTCTATCACACACACTAGATACACACACTGATAGTCACACTGAGGTTCACGCAAACTGTGATGGACAGATACAAAGATATAAACTCTCATACACACATACGCTAACACACATACAGAGTGATAGACACACACACACACACACACACACACACATACACACACACACACAATCACAGACGCACAGTGACCCACACCCAGGTGCGTGGGGGGGGGTGGGGAGTGGGGGAGGGGGTGAGGTTGTACCGATCCGGAGGTGTTGTTTGCTGCGGTTGCCGAGGATGGTGATGAAGGTGCTCTCCTCCGTGCCCCACTGCTCCTCCCCCGCCTCGAACAGCAGCTACAGTCACAGCGAGAGTCAGCCCCCAAACCCAAACCCCCCAATCTCAAACAGCATCTACAATCACAGGAAGACATCAGTCCTTCCACTCTATCTCCCGCACACAAACACAGAGAGACCCCCATTCCCCCCAAACCCACGCGCACACTGAGCGAGGCCCCCTCTATAGAAACACACGGACACAAATAGAGAGTGAGCCGTCCCCCTCCTCCCATCCCATTCACAGAGAGAGCGCTCCCCCTCCCCCACACATAAGCGCGTGCACACACTGGCACCTTTGCATCTTCTGCCACCTGGTGCTCACTGACCACATCATCATCCTCACGGGTTCCCTGGGGAGAGGAGACAGGGTCAGGCCCGGGCGAACAGGACCTCCATCTTTCCCCCACCTAACCTCCCACTCCCTCCCCACCCTCCCACTCCCTCCCCACCCTCCCACTCCCTCCCCACCCTCCCCATCTTCCCACTCCCTCCGCATCTTCCCACTCCACCACCCCACTGCCTCCCACCTCCCACTCCCTCCCCCAGCCACCCTCCCACACTCACACTAACCCTCTAACCCCACCCCACCCGCCACTCGCTCCTCACCTGCAGCAGAACCACACACATCTTCTTGAAATGTTCCGAGGTTTCAGCCACAACATCAGCCTCCAAATCCGACTCATAAACTGTCAGCAAGAGGGAGACACAGAGAGACACAGAGTTACAGCATCTCAGCAGATGAGAACCTCTCAGAAAAGATTGACAGTGTTTATGGTGAAGTGCAGTGACTGTGTATTTGTGGTCAAACAACACAGCAGTCCTTCAGCACACAGCGAGGGGGTCAGACAGACAGGCAGGCGTGGTGTGATTGTCTGCCGATGGTCGGTCAGTCACCAGGAGATGTTGCTGGATCTTTCACTGCGGTGTACGAGCTACACGGCACATGCTATGCCACACACGCTATACGGCACATAGTACACGGCACACGCTACACGCCATGCTGCCGAGCGGGCCTCACCCTCGTTGTACGCGGTGACCAGCTGGTGTATCTGGCTGTTGGTCCTGGATGCCAGGATCTCAATCAGGCTCCGCTCATCCGTCCCGAACCCCTGCCACACAGTGAGAGAAAGAGAGAGTGAGAAGGAGGGGTCAGGCCGGGGTGGGTCAAGGGGGAGATGTCTGGAGGTCGGTGGGAGGTGGACAGGTTACCTCGATGGCGTCTCTCAGTTCTTTAGCATCGTACACGGGCGGTGACTTCATCAGCCCCACAATCAGCCGCTCAAACTTCCCAGTCAGCTCGTACTTCAGGTCATCAATCAGGTCCTGTCAGTGAGGGACACACCATCAGCCAGTGCCAGGCAGAGGGGAGAGCAACCCAGCTACAGCCTGGCACAGCCTGGCACAGTAAACCAGCCCTCGCCATCACCCGGCACAGTGAACCAGAGCCCAGAACAGCTAATCACACTCACCAATACTTGGTATGGCAAAAAAAGGCTTGCCAGCAATCCCCAGAGCTTGGCTCTGTCCAGCATCACCAACTAGATCTCAGCATGCTCCCACTACCCCAATGACCCCACCACACAGCCTACCCCTGCCCCCACCCCTCCAGGCTGTGCCCAGTAATAGTGAAGCAATCGAGTGATTGAGTGACTGTCAGTGATGGCTTACCCTCCCGAACAGTGTCTTGTAGGCAATGTAGATCTGCTGCCGTTGGTCACTGGATCTGGATGTCAACAGCTCTAAGATGGCCTCCTTATCACTGCCTGTCAAGAGGCAGACAACAAAAACAACAGCTTACAGCGCCCCTCACACAGGGTGGCACCCTAGAGCGCTAAAGCAATTAACTAATTCTTAACAGCGCTTAATAACCACAGTTTAGGACGTGCTTAAGGATTAGAACGGGGCTAATTTGGGGGATGTTGGTGGATATCCATGCTTACACCCGCCCAGTGCCATTCCTCACCGAATCCTTTCATTGCTTGATACAAACTCTCCGCATCCTGATTGGCGTCAAAATTCGGGAACGGTTTCATGGATCCTCTGTATCCAGATCTGGCTTCCTGTTAGAATTCATATACAATTATAAATAGAAAGCCATAGCCCTCTACTCTAAACCCATTCCCTGCTCTCTCTCTACCCATCGTAGAATCCTATAGCTGAATGATTAGAGCCCACAAATATACAGTCAATTCACTTTAACAGTATAATTAGTCCACACGCTTAATAATAATCCTTCAAAAAAAACACAATAATAAAATTGGTCATTTCAATCTATGACTATTTGTGGGGACACTGCTGTGCACAATTGGTTGCCACGTTTCACCCACAAATGTACAGTGAATTCACTTTACAGTATATTCTGTACACATGCACACGGTGTGGGAGGGTGGGGGGAGAAGGTTGTATCGTAACTGGGGTATTGCAGACGCCTAGAATACATGAAATGCGCTATATCAAATGCAGTTATATATTGTATGAAGTGCTTCGAGACGTATAGAAAATGTCAAAAGCACTATGTCAAACGCAAGGATTATTATTATTTTGGTGTCTGTGCTGATGCTCGTTCCCCCACTGGAGCTCTCTACTCTAACCCCCCATTCCCTGCATCCATTTATAGCGAGGTTCAAATTCCAGTATTCCCAAAAACATTCCATTGCTGTGTAAGGAGCTGGGAAAGATTGGGTTGGGAGGACAATCACAACTACAAGGTTACACACTGCAGCACAGACCAGACAGATTGGTGCAGTGGGTGGGTCTGAGACAGAGGAGAGAGAGAGAGTGAGGCAAGAGAGAAAGCTCTCCCCATTCCAACAGCACCTGTCAGATCGTCTTACTGACGTTCCTTACGGGAAGCTGTGTGTAATCCAGGTTCCACACCCCCCCACCCCCAACCACACTGATTCCCCACAGCTGCTGCCTGAGGCTATAAATAGCCCTCCCATCGGGCCCATTTTCCCTTATATAGAACAGCCGCCAGTGGTGAGGAGGGGAGGCTGGAGGGAGCACATAAACAGACAAACATAAATTGAACCCCTTTAAAAAACACACACACACTTTCTCTCACCAGGCGCACAAACACACATAGATGTACACACGCACACACTCACCAGGCACGCGCGCACACACACACACATGCGCACGGTGTGGGAGGGTGGGGGGAGAAGGTTGTATCATAACTGGGGTATTGCAGACATACACACACACACACACACACACACACACACACAATTACACACGAACCACCACCACAACAACAACAAGAAAATGATATTTGCATAGCGTTTCTCATGTTGGGAGGACATCCCAAGGCCTGGCCAGACAGTGTTTCTGACGGACGCACACAAACACATTAATTACAATGGGTTCCTCCCCACTATGAGTCACTTCCAGTAGCTGTGGATGATACTGTACACAGATGAGCTGGGTTAGGAACAGTATTAAATGAGCCATATTAGGTCGGATCAAAGGGATTTATGCACCTTGAAGCCTCAACACAGACCTGATCCAAACAGTCTGAAACTCGTCTGTGTGTTACGCTACAGAATAGGGCCGTAGGTGGGCAGGAGGGAAGGCATTGCTCACCCAAATGTAATTTGTTGTTGAGTGATACCTGGGGTCAATGAGTGGGTGGGGAAGGGGCTGCGGCAGGTGGTGCTAAAGTGAGAGGGGGGGCGGGGGGAAAACAAATTGCTGGCATTTCACAGGCATAGCTCTCTGAGTTGAAGCTCTCACACTCCCCGATTGCTTACCTTGCCTTTGGCTGACATCTTTCACCAGAATGGAGATGGGATTGTACTGAGAGCAGGAACAATCTGCCGGGAAAGTAAAATAAAGGGTTTGAATTATTTACGTGGCTGGATAAAGACCGTGAGTGACAAGGATCCAGGGTGGGTGGGGTGGGGGGGAGAATTAGATATTACTATATCATTTCCTATCCAATTTCCCCCCCCACCACCCTCCCAGTAAGGGCAAATTATACCACAAGTGTCTGTTGTATCTCAACCACAGATTGCCATCATTAACTGGAATCAGATTAGTGACTGACAAACCATATTAAACATTACACAGACAGCATGTTACTGGGGTTAGAGTAGAGAGCTCCTGTGGGGGAGCGAGCACCAGCACAGACACGATGGGGTGAGAGAGAGAGAGAGAGTGAACAGGGAATGGGGTTAGAGTAGAGAGCTCCAGTGGGAGAATGTCTTTAATACTGAAACATCCCTAAGCACTCCACAGAGAATCGCTGTCAATTGTTAGTGGCTGTGTGATTCTGCGTGACCTTGTGTGACTGTACACGAGAGACTGTGTGTGTGTGTGTGACTGTGTGTAAGCGTGTGTGTGACTGTGCATGCGTGAGTGATTGTGTGTGTGACTGCGTGTGCATGAGCGACTGTGAGTGCATGAGTGACTGTGTGTGTGTGACTGTGCGTGCGCGCTTGAGCGAGTGTGTGTGTGTGTGTGTCTGTGAGTACGCCCAATTTGCCCACAAAGATCAGAGTGAATTATTGATGAATCTGTGGGTTTGTTGGCCAGGGCACTGGGAGAGAGAGAGAGAGATAGAGAGAAAGAGAGACAGAAATTGAGAGAAAGCTCTTTCCCAATCACCAAGTAAGATCTTTCACATCCATCTCGACATGGAGACTAACTGACATCTCCTGTGCATTTCATTATAACCAGCGGCTAAACTGCAGGAGCCAGCAGGGCTGTTCCTGCGCCAATGCAGCACCAATGCAGACGGGGGGAGAGGGGGGGGCTGCAGGATAAAATGCGGCAATGATGATCGATCGATCGCATTATCTGCACTACTGCCAATTAGGTGATGGAGGGGGGAGTTGTGGGGTGGGGTGTTAAGACAAATCGCTGTGTGCTAATCAAAGTTCACAATCGTGAGGCGATACAGCTTGCTAACTAAATAATTAGACATCACCCACCTAGAACAGGTTCTCAAGGGAAGGGTAGGGACAGGGCTGAGGGAGAGAAGGATAAAGGTTCCCAGAAACTGCTCTAGGAACTTTAACCCACCCCCTCCCCCATTCCCCTCCCTTGCCCACATAACACACAACACTACATTTTACATTAGATCCTGTGAAACGCTTTGAGACGTCTCGACGACATGATAAGGCGTTATAACAATTGCAAGGATTATTATTAATATAACTATAGATATTAAGGACATCAGTGAGGAGGTAAAATATCAGGCAGCCTCTCGCCCCCCACCTCCCCCACCTTCCACCTCCCACAATCGCAAATACAGTTTATGTTTTAATTTTAAAAACTTTTCAAATCCCCCTCAAAATAGTTTTCTGGGGTTCATTGCAGTCAAAATTGAGAGGAAAACAAGAACGAGTTTATCAGGTTTTTTAAAAAAAAATTACATAAAAAAACATTTTTTTGCTGCCTTAATAATAGGCAGCGACTGATACATTCATTGAATTTGGATCAAATCAGTTTCCAATGTAGCTTCAAAACACCGCAAAAAAACACGCATATTGGTACAGTACATCAAAACTGAAACAGAGACACAGACACACACACACAGAGACAGCCAGACAGACGGGTGCACACACAGACACACAAACAACAGATACAGACAGAATGGGTTCATTAATTAATTTTAATGCGACTCTGATAGGTATTGAGCGGTGCTTGGGGTTGGGTTGGGAAAGGGGAGATGAACTAAGAAGCAACATTGAATGGGTTGCTGATGAAAATGAATCTAGGCAACAGATTTTTCTTCATAAATAAAATTCTCATTGATGCCAAAAATAAATGATGTCAGGGTGATACTCACAGTGGGGCTCAATCCCTGGTCTCTATCTCTGTGTCTGCTCTCAGCCTCTATCTCTCAGGCTCTCTTCCAGTTTCTATATCCCAGTCTCTGTCTCCCAGTCTCTTATCTCTATATCCCAGTCTCTCTGTCTCAGTCTCTTTATTCCAGTCTCTGTCTCTTGCTCTCAAGCTCAGTCCATATGTTGAGCTCAGTCTCTGTTCCTCTGTATCTCAGCTCGGTCTCTGCTCCTCACAGTGTCTGTCTCAGACCCTACCCCTGGTCCCTGTGCCTCCTCCTCTCTCCCTCAGTCTCTCCTCACTTTACCTCCCACAATCTCAGTAAATCAGCAGTCCTGTAGTCACGGGGACAGCCCCCTCCACATGACGTTATTGACCTCTGCAGAAAACTTTTGCTGTAAACTTTCTTTCAAATCTTTTCTTTCCCCCTGCTTTAACCTGACGCCCTTTCTCTCTCTAGACCCATTGAGAAAGTTGCTGCTTTTATCTGTGTGTGTGTGTGGCTCTCTGTCTGTCTGTCTGTCTGTCTGTGCATCTATCAATCCAAAAAATAGGTCAAGTGGGATGTGATTTGTGTGGTATGTGTGATGAGGATATTTCTCTCTCCCTCAATACTTGTGTTGATTTGAGATTATGGATGAGGAGTGCGAGCCCACGCACAAACAGAGACAGAAACACAGACATAGTCACATCCGCACAGATACACAGATAGACTCAGACACACAAGGTGGGGGAGCGGGGTGGGGTGGGGGGGTGTAATTTGGTCACTCTGATCCTCAGGAACTCCTCTCCGACTGATTCGCTTCTGGCCAGAACTTCCGCTGGTTACAGGGCTTTGGAAAAGCATTCCTTGTTGAGGGAATTCTCAGTTGGAAAGGAACAATTTCTCAATCAATGACTTGTACACACACACATACACATGTGCGCGCACACACACACAGGCTGCACTTGTTCTCTTCCTCCAGCTGTCTGTCTATCTGTCAGTCACTTACATCTGTTGCTGGCTCCAGACTTTGAGCGTCAGTCAACAGAGAGTCGGGGGGGGGGGGGGGGAAGGCAATGATAACAGTCAGGATCCTACCCTCACTGCCCCACCCCAACCCTCCCCTCCCACAAAAGGAGGGGAAAGGTGGGGGGGTGGGGGGAAATCATGCATTGTAATTGCCTCCAGACAGCAATCAGGATACGATCAGCCAAGACATCCCCCCACCGCATATCCCCCCCAAAAAAAAATTCAGAGGGAGATTGGAATCAGTGAGGGTGGGGGGGTGGGAGGGGGTCGCGAGTCCCTGAATAAACCCTCCGCTCTCGCTCGCCGAGCAACCTCACAAGAACAGGACATCATGATATTTGCGAGGCCAGAGCAGGCAGGCCAAACGTACATCCAGTTCACCTTCCACCGTCCTGACAGTCGCTCAACACGTCGCTTCACATTGGCCTTGGGGGTGGTGGGGGGCGGGGAAGAGTTGGGGGGCAGGGAGGAGCGGGGGTGAAGCCAAGGGGCAGAGGAGAAACAGGACGTGGGTGAGAGGAGAAAAATACTTTAGAGACGCAGGCAGAGACGTGGTTTGATTTGATGATCTTACCCGGTCGGTGGCTGAGCTGAAAGCTTTCTGTCAATTTACGGCGATCGACTGCAGCTCAGTGTTCCCGAGAGTAAAACTGGGATTTAATGTGGAGGCGGGTGGAATCTCTGAAATGGTGGTTCTGCCCCCTCCTCCTCGCCGTACTATTTATACAGTCTCAGCATTCCTCACCCACTGGCCAGAATCTCTCACTCTCGCTCTCTCTCTCTCTCTGTTTCTCTATGAGATCAGGCTCCTGTCTGCAAGTGTTCAGCCCAGACAGTCTCGCTATCTTGGAAATCAGCATCAGAACACTTCATTCCCCTCTATGGTGTCTGTGCTGGTGCTCACACCCCCCACTGGAGCTCTCTACTCTTAAATCCATTCCCCTGCTCTATTCCTGTCACTTTTAATTCCTCCTTTCAGGTTCATTTCCTTTCAAATGAGTGATATCGCGGACTCATCCAGTTTTCCTGGACGCAGTGACTTTGGCTGGGAGTGTGGGGCAGGTGGACAGGGAGACTGATAATAATAATAATAATCCATGCATTTGCTATAGCGCTTTTCACATCTTATCGACATCTCAAAGAGCTTCACAGAATTTGTTGTAAAGTGAATTGACTGTATATTTGTGGGCGAAACGTGGCAACCAATTGCGCACAGCTGTGTCCCTACCAACAGTCGTGGATTGAAAATGACCAATTTTTATTATTGTGTTTTTCTTTGGGGGGATCATTATTACGAGCGCGTGGAGTAAAATCCACGACTGTTTGTGGGGGGGACGCTGCTGCGCGCGATTGGCTGCCGTATTTCGCCCATATACATGCAGTCAATTCACTTTACGGTATATTCTGTGAAGCGCTTTGAGACACAAGTCTAGAAGACGTGAAAAGCGCAATATCAAATGCAAGGATTAGTATTGTTTTTATCTCACCGGTATCGTGGCCCATGAGAAGGTCACTCTCCTACACCAGGACAGTGTCTCTGGCTCCTGCTGCACACTCTGTGACCTCTGTGAGGCGACCGAGTTATAAAGGACTGTGATGTTTGTGGTGCAGAGAGAGAAAGCTATCGCCTGTTCCTGTGGTTCCTCTGCTGATTTTGTGCTGAATTCAGGCCATTTTGTTCTGTGTGCCAAACTCCTACACCCCACCAGGACTGGTCTCTAACTCGGTTTCTAACAGAGATTTCTTTCAGCCAACATTACAGGAGGCTTCTGTGCTGAACACAAACCCCAGGCCCCGCTCGCTGTGTGACTCTCTCCCCCACCCCCACCGCCTTGCCGGGAGAGAAAATAACAGGGCGAAGCGGGGAAAATATGAACTCAACTTCAGACTCTTTAATGACTTCAGTATATAAAAAAAGATCAGTTACTAGCTCACTCGCTTGACTGTTAAATACAGAGGAGCTCTCCCTGCAGCGTTAACGCAAAATTAATCACTTGTTGACACCCGTGGTAGCTAGTGTGTAACCCCCACCCCTTTAAGGAATGTGGGGAGGATGAGATGGGGGGAGGGGGTGGGGGAGGGCAAGGTGGGAAAAGGGAGTGGCGGGGAGGTGGAAGGGGACGGTGGGTTCCGGTCAGAGGCCAAACCGCGGGTGCTCAGCCTCAAATACATTCCATACTTTATTCTGACATAACACCGCAGTGACATTGAGTGGCAGTTCAGTTTCACACCGCACTCGCTCCAGCTTGAGGCAGAGACGATCCTCAGTGACCCCGGGCTAGGGAGCAGCGAGGATGGCGGACATACCCGTCCCTCAGATCAGGAACAAGGTGTGGCGGGCGGGTGTGGGGTGGCAAAGGGGTAACAAGGAGAAACCCTGGAGATTTCCCCACTTCTCCAAACCCAATGGCAATTGAACAGTGTGTCAGTCAGACAGTCACTGGGAGGGATTCAGAAACCATTCCTCTCTCTTTCTCTCTCTCTCCCACGACCTCAGCTCCGCGCCTGTCCATGCAGGAGGCCGAGGTTCAGTGTGTTGCGATGCCTCTCGCTGCCGCTAGCTCTCCCCCAGGACCCTGCGGATAGCCAGGCTGCGGCGGGCAACGTAGGTACGTGCCAGGCTGAGCGCTCGCTCCCTCAGCTCGGGGGGCACCGCGGTGGGGAAGCAGCGGCTCATGTTCAGTAATACCAGGCAGCACTCCAGCACATCAGGGAACCGGCAGCTCTGTAACACAAACACACAGTCACTACAGCCTCACACACCACAACATTACATCTGCGGGGGAGTCTCTCGCATCGGGAGCGGGGTCCCTGTAGCTCAGCGGTTAGAGCGCTCGCCTTACAAGCAAGAGAACAGGGTTCAATCCCAGGCAAGTCAGGTCAGGGCGAAACCTTGGGCAGGTTTCCTTACTCTATGCACACACATGCACCTGATAAAAATCCCTTCGAAAAGAAACAATAATAAATCGGTCATTTTCAATCCACGACTGCGGGGACGTTGCTCTGCGCAATTGGCTGCCGCGTTTTGCCCAAAGTCAATTACACAGTCAATTCACTTGATAGTATATTCTGTGAAGCGCTTTGAGACACAGTCTAGAAGACATGAAAAGCATTATATTAAATACTAGGATTATTATTATAATATACAATAATTCACAAACCTTCACTGTTGCTGACAGCTCTGCTCGCTGCTGGTTGACCTCGTTCAGTTGCTGCGTCAGCCTCGTCAGCGGAGCCTCAGCCCTGGGGACAAGAACAGTGAGTGTCTGGCTCCAGCCCCCCTCCCCCACCCCCCCAACACACAACCCCCTCCACACCCCATTCTAGGGGAGCCTTCCAGAGCGCTGGCAGAGCACGAAACAGAGCTGGGGAGGGTGGGGGGGGGCTGCAGGCAATGGTCAAAGAGGAAAGGGGCAAAGAGGGGGAATGTTCCAGAGTTTTGGGGTCAGAGAGGTTAGTGAGGTGCCAGAGTGGGAAGAGATTTGAAGACGCGAGTGTGAGGATCTAGAATTCGATCAGTTGTGCAGCCAAGCAAGGGCTGGGATGAGGAGTTTGGTGTGTGAGAGAGGGAGTCAGTGGAGCCTGGTGAGGGCTGTGGTGATGTGTGGGGTGGGGGTGGGGGCCTGAATGGGCCGAGTTAATAAATTGCTGCTGATGTTTAACCATTCGTACCTCGGTGTGGGCTCCTTGTCTCCATCGCACGGAGCCGAGGGTCCCAGCGAACTGGCTCCAGCCTGTGCCTCCCGCTCGCCCACCGCATCCACATCACCATTTATGGAGGGAGTTTCTACTCCCGCCTCCTCCTCCTCCTCCTTCTCCTCGGACTCTCCCGTTCCCGGTTCAGTCCTGACCGACTCCCTGTGTTGATGGATCAGTTTGCTCACGGCCTCCCGGATTTCCACGATCTGCTCCCCGAGTGCCTGCATCCGCGCCTGATCCTCGGAGAGGAGGCGGGAGCAGGCGGACAGCAGCCCGGGAACACCGCACAATGTGGCAGGAGAGTCCGGCGTTCCCCGGTCTAACTGGTCACCGTTGTGGTCTGACGGCGGTAAATCTCTATCCCCGGTGTCCGGGGATTCCTGGGCAGGTGGCGGTGGGAGGCTAGGGGCGGGGGAGGGACGGCTCGGCTCGGGACGGAGACCCCACCACAGCCGGTAAAGCTCCGCGTAACACCAGAACGCTTCCAGGCTCGGTAAAGCCTCCGCCCCCTCACACTCGCACCCATCCAGCCTGGATCTCAGCCCCGAGACAGACTCTGGACCTGGGGGAAGACAGGAGACAAGGGAGGAGTTCAGAGAGAGCGTGAGTGGAGGAAGAGAGCGAGAGACCGAGTAACAAAGAATTGATGTGAGCGAAATGCGGCAGTTAATTGCCAGTTGCCCACGCCACTGTTTGTGGGGACGCTGCTGTGCACAATTGGCTGCCGAGTTTCACCCACAAATATACAGTCAATTCAGTTTAATTCAGTATATTCTGTGAAGCGCTTTGAGAGGTCGATATCAAAATGTAGGGATTATTATTACAGGGAGCGACACTCCCACCCTCCGTCACTCCCACCCTCCGTCACTCACCCTCAGGCAGCAGCAGGTGATTGACTTCCTGCATCAGTGTGAAGTGTGCGGTGTCCACACAGCGGGTCACAGCGCTGAGCATGTGCGTGACGGTCCGTGAGCTATCCCCCATCAGCTCACTCAGCAGCACCCCACACACCTCCTGAGCTAACACCAGCAACAGCTGCGGGGAGAGAGAGAGAGAGAGAGAGAGAGAGAGAGAGAGAGAGACATAGCAGTCAACAACAAATTACATTGGAGGGTAGTGTAGAGCGAGAGGACACGGGTTCGATTCCAGGGCAGGGCAAAAACTTAAGCAAGATTCCTTACGCCACACACCCCCACACACCTCTGGCAGTCAGTCGGAACCTGGTTGTTTGTTGGTTAGTGGGTAGCTTTCCCAGTAATACTCCTGTCTCCTTTTCAAAAATAAAAGCTGGGAAGTGGAGCAGGCCACTGTCCGCAGAGCAGAGCGGAGCCAGCAACAGGTAATCAGCCTAATCACCACTGGCTCACTCCATGGTTGTTTATAATAATAATAATCGTTTCATTTGATATAGCGCTTTCCACTTCTTCTTGACTATGCCTCAAACCGCTTCACAGAATATACTGTAAAGTGAACTGACTGTATATTTGTGGGCGAAACGCGGCAGCCAATTATACACAGTAGCGTCCCCACAAACTTCATTGCTGTCATATTAAATAAAGTTCCATTGTATATATTTATGTGGAGGACGTTCTCCGTATATACAGAATGAGAGAGAGTAGAGTCACTACACATCACAGAGATGGATTCCCCGAGGAGCCTGGTGGGTGTTTTGTTACCTGTTTAGGGGGTGTGTTGGGGGTAGCTGGGGGACACTCGGCTGTGCTGAGCTGATTGCGGAGGGTCTCCAGGTTGTCCGTCTGGCTGATGTCCAGCCCGAACTCCCCCCGCCACACGCCCTGCACTGAGCGCAGGAAGCCCTGGCACGCTGGCGCCTCCCAGAGGTGGTAGCGAGGAGGGTTGGCGCTCTTCCACAGGAGCACATCGCGTTCCTCCAGCCTGCGGTACATCAGCTCGTGTGTGCACAGCAGCAACCTCTGCCCCTGAGAGAGGACAACAGCAACATCAACAACAACAACAGCTTACACAACACCGAGCCCGGAGACCAGACTGGAAGCATCTTCTAAGAGAAAGGTCTTCAAGACTGACTTGAAGATGGGGGAAGGAAAGGAGCAAGGCGGAGGGATTCAGAGGTGGTGGAGCAGAGGGCACGAGGGACTTGGAGGAGGCCAGAGCTAGTCAAACGGAGGTGATGGGCGGTGCAGTGGAGGGGAGCGGATGGAAGAGGAAGGAAGGTGCCGGGGTTAGAACCGTACATCTCAGTGTACCTCTGCTCGGCAGCACTCACGAACGGGAGGGGGTGGTAAAGGTCAGGGACCTGATGGCACTGACACTGACCAGTAAACTGTGCTGCGGCTGGAGGACCTCCTGAGCTGTGAGCCAGTCTCTCTGTGACACCAGGTCCTGTGCACAGCGCTGGGCGAGCGAGGCCGAGAGGTCCCCCTCCCCCGCCAGCCTCGCCACCTCCGCCGCTGTTCGGAGCGACGCCGTGTCTCCCTTCCTGGCCAGAACCTTGGCCGCGTCGTACGGGCACCGGGCCGTCAGGTAACTGTGGGCAAAGACACGTCAGTCACCGCAACATAATATTATAATAATCCTTGTAGTTGATATAGCGCTTTTCACATCTTCTGGACTGTGTCTCAAAGCGATTCCCAGAATACACTGTAATGTGAATTGACTGTATATTTGTGGGCGAAACACCGCAGCCAATTGCGCACAGCAGTGTCCCCACAAACAACAACAATAACACTTGTGTCTAACACAGAACTCATCGCATCTTTGAGATGCTTCGAAGCCGTTCAGGTCACAGTAAAGTGCGGCGACTGTGGGCGCAACGCGGCAGCCAACTGCATGTAGCAGCGTCCCCACAAACAGTCGTGGGTCGGTTGACCAAATCATTCTTATTAATCGCTTGATTTAGAAAGGTTTATTACCCCCCCAGAAAAGCCACCCGCTGATTTGACTAACAACCGGGTTCCTACTCACTGCTGGGTAAACAGAGAGGTCGCATGCACATGTGTGGGGTAAGCAAACTCACCATTATGGAACCGGGGTCCTGTCAGTTGCATATTGTATTACAAGGCAAGGGCTCTAACCACTGCACCCTATGTGTGTGTGTGTGGTGTGTGTGCGCGCGCGTGGAGTGTGTGGGCGTGTGCTTCATGGCTCGGTGACCACACTCACCACTTGGCAGCCACAGAGTAATGGCCGTCCTTCTCCAGGCTGGCGGCCCAGCTGCCCAGCAGCTCACTGATCACCGGGTCCGTGGGCGGCAGCCGGGCTTTGGCGATGGCGATGGCCTCCCTGTAACCGGGGGCAACAACCATCAAACAACAACTACACACCCGGCGGCTCTCAGGCAGGGGACGCTCCCCCAGCGCTCAGCAACGGCCGTGACACACCGCGAGCCTCGGGGGGGAGGAGACCGGAGAGGAAGGGGCGAAACGGAGGGATTGAAGGAGAGAGTGTTCAACAGTTTAGTGGCTGAATGTTCGGCCGACCGTGGTGGAACGGAGGTCATGAGGGACGTAATTGGAGGAGGCCGGAGTCACTCGAGCCGAGTGAAATGGGAGAGAGAGACTGAGCGAGACCAAGAAGGAGGGAGGGAGGGAGAGTGAAAGGGGGAGAGAGGCTGAGTGAGAGGGAGGGAGAGAGGCTGAGTGTTGCTCACCTGTAGAGCTGGTGGGAGGACAGCAGTTGGACGGCCTGGTGGACGCGCTGTAGGGAGAGCAGGTGTGTGGCCGCCAGAACATACTGTTCCTGGAAACACAACTGCTTCACATAGGCCTCCACCGTCTTCACCCACACAGCATAGCCCGCTGCGGGGAGAGAGAGTGTGTGTGTGAGAGACACAGACAGAAAGAGAGAGAGAGAGAGAGACAGAGTGTGTGTGAGAGCACATACACGTCAACTGTCCCTCACCCACACAGCATAGTCTGCTGCAGGAGACAGCTTAAGGGTAAGAGGATGTGAGAGTAAGTGTGTGAGACACAGAGAGTGTGAAATATAGTCTGCTGGCGAGAGAGAAAGTGAGATAGGGAGAGAGAGAGACGAGCGACACACTCACACACAGTGAGTGAGAGACAGATATCAAGTGAGAGACAGAGCGAGACAATCACACACATATAAACAAATAGTGAGAGTGTGAATGAGTAAATGAATGGACGAGAGAGGTAGTTAGTGAGTGAGACACAGAGACAGGGAAAGAGTGTGAGAGAGTGTTTAGCGGAATTATGTCCATACCCATGGGTGCCATGGCGAGCAGTGAGTCACTGAGCTCTCCTCGCTGGGCGGCTACCTGAAGGGCCCCCCCTATGTCTCCTTTCCACAGCAGCAGCTGGTGATGCAGCTCAGGGTGGCCCGAGTCCAGGTGGCTCTGGCCTATGGGGAGATCACAGTGAGTCAACTCCTGTCCCGTCCACCGCCATTCAGCTCCCCTCCAGCCAGCTCCACCCCACCACCCAGTGCCCCCTCACCTCCCCCCGCCTGGCTCCTCCAACTCCCTCAACATCCCCGCTTCCAGAGGAAAGGAATCTCCTCGTTCCATTTCCTTCCCAATTGCCACCCACCTCCCAACCTGGTGGAGCTCTCCCTGTGGCTGCTCTCGGAAGCTTTGTGTCTCTGAGTCCCTCAACCCCCCCCCACCACGTACTCTAATGAACTCCCCCCTCTACCACCCACCTCGCAACCAGCCCCGCTACCTCCACAGCTCTGCGCTGATCAACCCCCACCACCGCGGCATCACTCACCTTCCTCGGCAAACATACGGTAAAGTCCCGCCCGGTCCACAAACAGCCCCAACTGGATCTGCTCCCCCGCCCCAGGAAGGGGACCTTCTGTCCCTGCGGAAACACACATGTGATCGGCACACACACACCCACAACATAACCTCCCCGCCTCCTCCGTTCAGCGGGCTCTTGCCTGCTCCATGTACCCCGCCCAACCCACCCTACCATTGGCGGACAACCTTTCAGCCTCTCTGCTCCCATTCCAGTCTGGAACTCCATTCCAGTCCCTTTGGCTTCCTCCCTTGCCTCCTTCAAGGCCAGTCACAAGACCCTCCTCTTCAATTGTGTCTTCTGCTGCCCTCCCAACTCTCTCCCTCCCCCCTATCCTGCTCCTCCCCCTACCCTGCCTCTCCCCCTTGCTTGGGTCCCGACCTGACTGTTCAGCACCTTGGGACATCCCCCTGACATGAAAGGCGCTACTGTATGTAATTTTGTTGTCGTCGTTGTTGTCATCGTGGAGAGGTGTGGGGAGGGGTGGAACATTGTCCACAAGCCCGGAGACACTTTCCAACTCGGGATCTTTAATGTCCACCTGAATGGAGCTGAGCTGGAGCCTGGGTGTAAGGTCTCACTAGCCCCCAGGCTGGCGTCTGATAGTGTTTGTTGTTAGTGTTGGGAACATTGCTAACACACACACTTACCGTTGCTGTACAGGGCACTGGCCAGATTAACACAGTCCTGGTGAAGCTCTTCCTTAGGCCGATGGTCACTGGCCCCACTCAGGGGCAACACTGAGCCGCCTTTTCTCCTCTTCCCCACAGCTCCCCCTCCTGTGTGAGCAGAGGACAGTCAGTCAGTCAATCTGGCCAATCATTCTCTCCACCCACCTCCCCTAACATATGCCCTTTCGCTCTCCCTCCGCATCTCCCCCACTAACATTGGGAGTCCTGTAGCTCAGTGGTTAGAGCATTCGCCGTACAAGCATGAGACCTGGGTTTCAAATCCAGGCAGGTCAGGGCGAAATCTTGGGCAATCTCCACACACACATATGCGCGTCTAATAATAATCCTTAAAAAAAGTAATAAATTGGTCATTTAAATCCACGACTGTTTGTGGGGATGCTGCTGTGCGCAATTGGCTGCCGCGCTTCACCCACAAATATACAGTCAATTCACTTGACAGTGTATTCTGTGAAGTGCTTTGAGGCACAGTCTAGAAGATGTGAAAATGCTAAATCAAAATGCAAGGATTATTAACATTACCACTCTGCAACAGGCCCTCTCCCCCCACCGCCCACCCACATCAGAGTCGATGACTGACCCGGTTTCTCCTTCTTTCTCTCCTCTTTCTGACGCTCTCTCCTTGGGGGAGGGTCCTGGTTGGAGCTGATGCTCAGCAGGTGTGTTGCTGGGGGGCCAGGGGATGGACACTCCGACACATCTGTCAGGACAACAACAACATCAACAGTGACTAACTGCATCGATAAACAGTGCCTCTCCCTCCGGGAGGACGACGTCCCCAGATTTTATTGACGACAGAACAAGAATCTGATATAGGAGGCGTCACATTCCATAACAGCCTCTCACTCAGACGAAAAGGAGTTGGGGGGGGGGGGGGGGGAGAGAGGCCAAGTGGAGGGATTGAGGGAAACATTCCAGAGTTTCAGGGTGGGGGAGAGAGGAGTAGGTAGTGAGTGGTCGAACGTGCGACTGATGGTGAAAGATAAGGAAGGGGTTGAATCCCTGCACTCACCACGTGAGGAGGTCCCGTTCGCCACAGACGTTGGCTCGGTCGTGGTCTCTCTCTCTGGGGGAGGCTGCGCTCTCTCCCTCCAGTCCCTGTGGCTTCCGGTGTCCGGGATGTCCCGCTCCCTCTCACTCACAATCTTCCTGTTCCTTTTGGACCTGGGTTTGGGGAAGGTGGGCCTTTTCCTCTCCAGCTCCGAGATCTTCTTACCTGAGAATCAGCGAGAACAAGAGCAGACGGTCAGGGCCATTTCAGTCCCCAATAAACTCACATTGGCCGCGAGATTGGGGCCAGAGTAAAGCGACAATTACGATCTGTAATAATACAGAACCTTAGATACGTAGTATTAAAAACAATAATAAAATTGGTCATTTCAATCCACGACACCACTGTTTGTAGGGTGGGTGGGGGGTAGGGATGCGGGATGACAACGATGCTGTACGCAATTGGCTGCCACATTTCGCCCACAAAATATATACTGTCAATTCACTTCACAGTATGTTCCGTGAAGCGCTTTGAGACAGTCTAGAAGACGTGAAAAGCACCATACAAGAAGATAAGAATAAGGAGGAGTAGGCCATTCGGCCCATCCACTGTTCCCCGCCATTCAATAAGATCAAGGCTGATCTAACTCCACCTGCCCGCCTTATCTCCATATCCCTTAATCCCTCTGTCCATAAGAAATCTATTCAATATCAGTCTTGAATATGTTCAAGAACTGAGTATCCACAGCCTTTTGGGCTGGAGAATTCTGTAAATATCAAATACAAGGATTATTATTAACTGCTGTATTATTATTATCTGATTTGACTCAATCATCCGCAAGGTCTGGGCTGCGTTGGAGGCTCAAAAGCCCATCGATCACCTCCCACCCATCCACCTCTCACTCCCCCCCCCACTTCACCACCCGCAGCCTGTCACCTTTGGGGGGTCGGATGTGCTCCTGTTGTGATACCCCCCACTGCTGCACTGTGAAGTCGTCGCCTCCCGTCCACACCACGTCCGGCTCCACTGGGGACCACTGGACACTGAGTAGTCGCCCGACGTGGCCTCGATAGTTACACACTGGCTCCTCACTCAGCACGTCCCACACCTGGAATACAGCGTCCGTCACACACACACAACCTCTCCCAATCACACACCACCCCCCCCAACACACACATCTCCCACACACACAACTTCTTCCCACATACTCACGCCATCCCCCACACACCCGACACACATACAACCTCTCTCCACACACACACCCCTCTCACACACTCACACAACCAACCAACTTTCCCCACACACCTCCCCCACACAACCACACAATGAACCCCCCCGATACACACATACACCCACTCCCCCAACCTCACACACAAACACAATCAACCTCTCCCCACATACACACTAGCCAACACACACAACCCCACTGGACCTCTCTACTCCAACCCCATTCCCTGCTCTCTCTCTGTCCCCATGGTGTCTGTGATGGGCACTAACCTGAGCTGTGCCATCGTAACAGACAGACACCAGTCGGCCGTCATGGTGTGGGCTCCAGGCCAGGTTGGTGATCTTTGCCGTGTGGCCGCTCAGGGTACGGTACGGCTCAGTCAGAGTAACCGGGGCATCCGGCGGGTTCTCTGCCAGACGGTAAAAGCTACATGAGTATACGGCAATCACCAACACACAGCGCACATCTGAGATTATACCTCATGTGAAGGCAATGTTTCATAATAATAACCAGAATCCTTTCATTTTCTTCTAGACGTCTTAAAGCGCTTCACAGGATATGCTGTAAAGTGAATTGACTGTATATTTGTGGGCAGAAGGGACAGCCAATTGCAACCAGTAGCGTCCCCACAAAGAGTCGTGGAATTGAAGTGATCAAATTATTGTTTGTTTTGCACGGAATTATCACCCCCAGAAAAGCGAACAGCCAATCGGCTACCAACCGGGTTCCTACTTACTGCTGGGTAAACTGAGGCGTATGGAGTATGCAACTTGCCCCCAAATTTTGTTCTATTGAACCCAAATCTTTTGCTTGTAAAGCGAGTGCTCTAACTACTGAACAACCTACACATGGAAATCCCAGAGACAGATTGTTGGAATGGAATTCTCTCTCTCTCTCTCGCTCCTTGCTGGGACACATCCTGCTTACTTAATTCCGGAAAATATGAGGCGCATATTTGGTTAGTAAGAGCCAAGGCTGGGGGGAAACTGCTGGGAGTCTAACCAGCTAAAATCCTATAGTGTGCCATTGAAATCACTTCACTTTACAGTACATTCTGTGAAGTGCTTTTGAGACGTCCAGAAGATGTGAAAAGCGCTATAACAAATGCAAGGATTATTACTATTATTATTATTATATTGCTGTATGGCAAACTTTCCCTCTGTTTGTCCAGCTCCACCCACCCTACCCATTGGAGCTTTGCCCCGTGTGTTTGCTCGTACTGTGTTGTTGACGAACAGCAAATTACCCAGGATGGTTTTCAGGTCGTGTATGTAGATGATGGCGTTGTTGGAGGCCGAGGCGATGAGGAAGGCCAGGTCCTGGCGGGAGCCGTGTGGATGATGCCAGCGCACGGCGTTGATCAGTTTGTGGTGCTGCTGAACGGTGCACAGTAACCGCAGGCTCGGGGCCTGGAGAATCTCCACCGATCTGTCGACACAACACAACACACACAGTCAATCCACTGCTTTCTCCCTCCCCCTCTCTCTCCGTTTCCCTCCCTGCCTCATAAGGGCTTGAACACACTACACTTAGTCCTCGCATAATGTCGCAGTTGCGTTCGCGAAACAAGTGCGACTTTAAGCGAAACGACGTGAAGCGAAACCGCATGAGAATGCCAGACGTTTAGCGTCTATGTATGTACGCTGACGCTACCCAAAGTAATTTGTTTCCACCCACTGGCGAACGACGTAATAACGAACGTCGTAACATTAAGTGAATATATGTTCCCCCATGTATCAACGATGTAATAGTGAAACAATGTTGACCGAAGCAACGTTAAGCTAGATCTACCCGTACAAGTCTAAGTGCTTTTGTTCCCCACCTCCCTACCCACCACCATCTCCCCCTCCTCCCTGAGCCAAGCCCAGTGTCTCTCACCCGTCCTCGTTGCCCACTGCCATCACTTTGCCGTCCGGTTTCCAGCTGACCTCACTGTGACTCGGGAGCTTATGCTGAGGATAAACCAGCAAAACTGACGTCAACCGGCTCGAGGGGCTGAGTGGTCCCCCTCCAACCCCTAGAGTTTGGTAGTTGGGGGATAAATTCGGGGGACGAGAGCGCGCGCGCGAGAGAGAGAGAGAGAGACACACACACATACACCGTCAAGCAAACACCCATCCACAGCCACATATATATACACATCCTCCTACCACAAACAGTCACTAACACACACACAGGCACCAACACACAAACGTACACACCCCACATCACCCAAACTACACCGACATAAATACCCACCCACATAATACATACATCTCTCTCCCCCAAACACACACTCCCACCCCCAGCTGAAGGAGAGTGTGACTGATACGAGAGGAATGTGAGCGATATGACGGAGCGAGGACCTACCTTGATGCCATTGGTTTCCCTAATCAGTTGGTTGATGTCGTGGGCGTCGGAGCCGAGTTTCCCAGGAACGTGCTGCAGGATGGTGCCCTCCCCCGCACAGCTGTACAGCGAGGGAGAGGCCGGCTCCACACCGCCTCCTACAGAGCAAACCAGTCAGTTACAGGCTCGGTCCCGTCTCCCCACCACCCCCCACCCACCCAGGGTGACCCACATGGCGAACACATGTTAACAAGACTCTGAGCCAGTCTTGGAGACTCACCAGAGGCCACAGGGTGCAGAGGAGGACCCCAGACCAGTGCGTAAACCGTCTTCCTGTGGTAGGAGCTAGAGATCTGCGGAGGCCTGGCCAAGAGAGAGAAAACTCGTCAGAGAACCCCGGCAAACAACAAGTATAACTCCTCCCCCTTTTGAAAGGATTACAGTCACTACACACAATGGCAAACTTGAGGTGATGATAATAATAATTAATTTGATGTAGCGCTTTTCACATCTTCTAGATGTCTCAAAGCACTTCACAGAATTTACTGTAAAGTGAATTGACTGTATATTTGTGGGCGAAACGCGGCAGCTAATTGCACATTGCAATTTTTTTTGGAGGGATTATTACCAACGGAAAGCGATCTGCCAATCGATTTAACAACTGGGTTCGCACTTACCTTCAGGTAAACATGTGTGTGTGTGTATATGGGAGTAAGAAAACTTAGCCAACATTTTGCCCGGCCCAGAAATCGAACCCAGGTCCTCTCGCCGGCGAGGAGAGGTGAGCTCTCTAACCGTAGCATATTCACTTACTTATTGGAGTAAACGTCATAAATGCCCACTTTGCCATCTTCAGTGCCGAACGCCAGGCAGCCCTCCCTGATTGGATGCCAACAAAGCTGCCAACACAATACACACAGCACCAATTACACCCAGAGTCATGCCAGCTCAGGGGACTGAAACAGGAGAGAGCCTGAGAGCTTTCATAACATCCAACCTCCATTACTCCCAACTCCCTGCTGGCTGCCCTTCCCATCTCCCTCCCTCCCTGATTGTTCAGAATTCTGCAGCTTGTTTCATCTCCCACACTTCCTCTTCCTCGAGGCCATCACCCACATCCTCACCCGGCTTCGCTCATGGACTCCCCATCGCTCAAGACTCACGATCTTCGCTCATCTTCCCATCACCACCACAAGCTTGCCCTCCGCTCCCCAACTCAGTTGCCAAACCCTTGATTGATGGAGCACTGACCGAGGTGACTTTGGACTTGATGCCCTGCCAGAGGGTCTTGACCTCGTAGTTGTTCTTCAGGGATACGGTGTTCCAGACCCGGATCATCCCGTCCCCTACGCCCACAGCCAGGCAGCCGGTGCTGACCGGGGAGAAAGCCAGACAATACGCAAATCCCCCCAGGGTGGGCTGGGTCCACAGGCAGTCGAGGGTCTCCAGGTCCCAGCATTTCACCTTGACAGGAGAAGCAATGTCAGCTCCCATGTATTTTGTCGGCGAAACGTGGCAGCCAATCACGCACATCAGCGTCCCACAAACAGCCGCGGAGCGAGGGGGAATTAAATGCTTATTATTTATTTGGATAGGATTACGTGCAGACCCACAACAACAACAATTTTACACTTGTATGGCGCTTTTCACATCAGGAGGACATCCCAAGGCGCTGGACAGTCACTGTGTCAGACCCGAGCTCAAACAACTTGAGCGAGCGTGAGAGAGAGGAGAGAAAGAGTAAAAGGAGAGGAAGGGTTTGTATGTTGATGCCGTGGCTAGGAGCTGACTGACCTCACGGTCCATGGAGGTGGAGAACAGCAGGTCCTGACCGGAGGCCAGGCGGGCGGAGCTCAGGTTGAAGACGATGCGACTGTGGTTCTGAGCCTCTGAGGTCGGCCCCAGCAACGTCCACCTCTGCTTCCCCGGCTTGGTCAGATCCCACAGCAGCAGCTCCCCACTGTAACCGAGTGAGAGCGGGATTGAGAGCAGTGGAGAGGAGGAGAGTGAGAGAGACAGAGAGGTCATACTTTAACCATAATAACAATCCCTGCGTTTGATATAGCGCTTTTCACTTCTCTATAGACTGTGTCGCAAAGGGCTTCGCAGAATATACTGTAATGTGAATTGACTGTATATACATTTTGGGGCGAAATGCGGCAGCCAATTGCGCGCAGCAGTATCCCCACAAATAGCCATAGATTGAAAATCTTTGAGGGATTATTATTAGGTGTGTGTGTGTAAGAAAACTTGCCCAAAGTTTTGCCCTGATCTGCCTGGAATTGAACCCAGGTCTCTCGATTGTAAGGCGAGTGCTGTAACTGTTAAGCTACAGTGCTCCCATAGAGGGAGATACCACACACACATACGGACACAGACACACCACGAACGACTACACATGCACACACCCAAGCAGAAAGCCTGTGTATTACAGACTGAATAACTAGGCTGTGACTGGCGAGCGCTCTCTCACCCGAAGCTGCTGGACACGAGTTGTGTGGGGCGGCCCGGCGGCCAGTGTACAGCCACCCAGATCCTCTCCTTCACACCAGCCTCACTGGCCCCCCGGCGCTTCACGCATGGCAGCTTCAGCGTCATCACCGCTGAGAGAGAGAGAGCGTGTTTATTGTTGTCGTCGAGAGAGAGACACACACACACACACAGCATGAGCGCACAAGAGACACACACGGGAGAAAGTGTGAGTGCACAAGAATGCATGTGTGTGTGAGAAAGATTGAGAGTGTGTGTGAGAGACATTGAAGACAGAGTGTGTGATAAGAGTGTGAGAGATTGTTTGTGCGTGAGTGAGTGTGTGATTGCGAGTGTGTCAGATTGTGAGTGCGTGAGATTGTGAGTGCGTGAGTGTGAGATTGTGAGCGTATAAGAGTGTGAAAGTATGAGTGCATGAGATTGTGAGCGTGTGAGGGAGAGAGCAATGCTAGACTAACCAGTGACCAGTCAGTGAGAGTTACCTTTGCTTTTGGTGAAGCTCCACACACGAACAGTCTGGTCCCGGCTGCCAGAGGCGAGGAGGCTGCCCCCCTCGCCGGGCTCCCCGGTCGGCTCCTCGTCCTCCCCTTCCGGGCCACGACAAGGACAGAGTTAGCGTTCAGCACTCAGACAATCCGGGAATCGCAGGAGCTTCCCAACACACACAACTGTGCCCTAGTAACAGGCCAGCAGCCACACAACACACCAGGCTCACTGTGCTCCTATATCGTCAGACCTCCCCAATCCCACCCCCACTACACCCAGCCCAGCCGCTGTTCTTCCCCCACCCTGTGACACACTTTTCCCCCAATTAAAATATAAATATATATATAAAAATTGGAGTTGAGGTACAGATCAGCCATGGTCTAATAGAATAAGCGGAACAGGCTGGAGGGGCTGAATGGCCTCCTCCTACAACCCCCCACCCCCGCTCCACCCTTCCCCAAACCTGGCCAACAAATCGGTCCCAAATCAATATGGAACACTCATCGAATGACTGTTTGTGGAATGCCGCTGGGTGTAAATAGGCTGTTGCGTTACGCCCACAAAACAGAAAGTCTTGATGACCTGATAGTGCAAGGATTGTTATTATTATTATTATTACCTGGGACATCCTCCCCTCGGCCCTGTACAGCTCCCTCCCCAGGCTCAGGACACCAGCTGATGGTGTGGATCTCTCCGTCGTGACCTCGGAGTCTACGGATCACCTCCCCCTTCCTGTTTATATCCATCACGATGATCATCCCATCCTTGTAGCTGTGTGTAGGGAGAGAGCGAGAAAGAGGGAGGGATAGAGATGAGAGCAGGCTAAATGCCACCTTTACGCCAGCCAAACAAACACACTGCTCCCACCAACCGACCAATAACACGTTCTGCGTTATCCCCATCAATACTTTTGACAACCTGAGCAACAGACACTAACGTACAAGGCGTCTTGAAAAAAAGGGGCTAAGGCCATCGCTCCAGTTTCTTCTCAATCATCTCATTTTTCTTTTTATTTACCCCGCTCGACTCACCCACATTTCCGTTATGTATTTAATACCCTAAACTCACTCCCTTGCCTCAGTGTCTGGTTCTTGACACTGTAGTGATAATAATGATAATCCTTGCATTTGATATATCACTTTTCACGTCGTCTAAATGTCTCAAAGAGCTTCACAGAATATACTATAAAGTCAATGGAATGTATATTTTTGTGGGCGAAATGCAGCAGCCAATTGCGCACAGCAGCGTCCCCACAAACAGTCGTGAATTGTAATGACCAATTTATTACAGGTTTTTTTTAATGGACAGGTTATTATTAGGCATGTGGAGTAAGGAAACTTGCCCAAGGTTTCACCTTGACCCTCCTGGATTTGAAATACTGGTCTCACGCTCGTAAGGCGAGCGCTCCAACCACTGAGCTACAGGACTCCACTGTAACACACACTCTGAGAAGCCACTGCGGTGGGTGTAGGGCTCTGTATAAATACAAGTTGTTGTAAGCAACAGGCTCGGAGCGAGAAGTAACTTCAGGACAGAGACTGGGAAGTATTTATTTGCACAGCAGGGTGGGGGAGTGGGTTTGGAGAGAGGCTGTCACTTACCCAACGGCCACATGCTCAGCGCAGTGAGGAGAGCAGGTCAGGCAGAAGGCGTGCCGGGTCTCAGGGAGAAAGTGCCTCACGTCATTCCTGCTGTACCACCAGCAAATTACTACCCCCTTCTCATCAGCTGACACCACCAACTCCTTGTCCAGCGGGGACCAGTGTAGGGCTGTGATGATGGCCTGGGGAGAGGCGAAAGTCACACACACACATTGCACACACACACACACACACACACTCACACAAGTTCCGTTTACACAGCGCCTCTCAAGTCAGGAGGACGTCCCTAGGCGCTGGACGGTCAGGGATTTGGACCTGAGCTCAGGGTTGGGATCAGGAGTGGGGTGGAGAGATGCGGTAGAGGGCAGGCGTAGGCGCAGTCAAAGATGAGATGTGTCTTGAGGGAGGCACTGGAGGGAGTGAGGAGGAGTGGGACTCTGTGACGGGAGTTCCAAGCAGCTGGGGAAATCGAGCCTGCTGAGCGGGCAGATTGACATGGGGTTAGAGTCACAGAGTTCGGGAACAAGGCCGTAAAGGGCTTTGGACAGAGATTTTCAACTCTACCTTCTGGGGGTTGATATGATCACACACAATACACACACACAGAGCACTGCAAGGTCTGACTGACCTGGTGGGCTGTGTGCTCTTTGAGCACAGACCGAGCCTCTGTGTCCCAGACTTTGACGGTCCCATCGTCTGAGCTGCTGGCACAGGTGGTCTCCAGGCCTGGGTGGGGGCAGAAGGTGAAGCCAGAGACTCTCTCTGTGTGTCCTGAGAGCTCGCCTGAGAGAGAGAGAAAGAGAAAGGAGAGGAGAGGAAAGTAAACATTCAGCTCAGCAACAAAATTACACTTGTTACACGTCTGGAGGACGGTATCACAAGGCACTGGAAACTGCGTACACTTCACATCCGTTCCTCTTCCCTCTCCCCATTATAAACAAAAAAAACACGTTTCAAGCACACCGCACAAAGTCGAGACACAGTGAAGCTCCCTCTACTCCGTCCGTCCACATTCTCGTTTGTGGGGACGCTGCTGTGCGCAACTGGCTGCTGCATTATGCCCATAAATATACAGTCCATTCACTGTGGAGCGCTTTGAGACACAGTCTGGAAGACGTGAAAAGCGCTATATCAAATGTAAGGGTTATCTAATTATTATTATTCCATCCCAATCTATCTCTGGGATTTCCATATGTGGGTGTGATGCGAGGAATTCTCAGTTGGGTTTCGGTTCCCGCAACACGCGCGGCTGTTTGTGGGACATTGCTGTGCACAATCGGACTGCGCATTTCGCTCACGGAATATACAGTTACTACACTTCAAAATAGATCCTGCGAATATGTTTTGAGACATCTTAATCAGGCATTGTATTCAAATGTAAAGGATTATCATCATTAAGCCTGGTGATGGATTTCTGCATATTCTATCTCTATTGGCTTTCTCTCCCTCTCTGTTACCCCCTCATTCTCTCTCTATTACCCCTCTCTTTCTGTCTTTATTGCCCCTCACTCTCTTCCTATTGCCTCTCTCACACACTCGCTCTATCTAGTGCCCTTCATACACACTTTCTCCCTCTCTTTCTCTACACACACACACACACTCACTGGACTTGCCCCTGGTCAGGGTTAGAGACAGACAGAGAGAGACACACAGTGAGATCTAGCGTGTGTTATGTATGTGTGTGTGAGGCCTCGGTCTGTAGTTACCTGCGATGCGGGCTCCGGGGTGACTAATGTCCAGGAGGAAGACACTGTTCTTGGCCCCGAAGCCCAGGCTGGCGGCCCCGGGGCTGGAGTCACTGCTCCGGGAACAATACCAGTTGGGGGAAGAGGGCAGCAGTCTCATGGCGGCCCGCGGGCCGCGTTGGCAGTTCTTTGGCTCCTTACTCTCTCTCTCTCTGATGCCGGTCTCACTCACTCACTCACTGCCTGCCTGAGAGCGGCCAGGAATTCAAACACGTTGTGTAGCCCCTCCCCACCCCTCAAAAATAGCCCAAATACTGCTAATCAGCGTCAGGATCGGAGCTTTTGTTGGGAGAAAATGTCTGTAAAGACGGAAATTAACAGTAATATTAATAAGAAGAAGCTCTTGTTTGTAGAAAAAACACTCCCCTCAACAATCTCAACCCGGCAACACGTGGGGGCAGTCTCAGTGTGGGCGGAGAACTGTATTGGCCCACCCCTCACCTACTGCCCCCCCCCCCCTCCCATCTCTCTCCCCGGCTCTTCACTCACTCACTCACATTGCCCTCTGTCTCGATAGTTGTCCCCACTTCGCTCTCTCTATTTGCCCCTCTCTTACCCCTATTGCCCCCCCTCCCCCCTCTCACTATCAGTCTGTGTGTGTGTGTGTGTACATATGTGTGTGAGGGGGCGGGGCCTAAAGTGTATCAATTTTCTCGCGACATTTGCTGCCCACGTGACCCCTCCCCCCCATTCACAAACTGGGAGCCTGGCTGGTGGTTGGACGGCAGCAATGGCAGGTCAGTCTGTGTGTGTCTCTGTCTCCCTTCCTGCCTCCCCCCCCGCAACCCACACAGCCCCCCCCCCCCCCCCCCCCCCCCCACCCACACAGCCCCCCCCCCCCCCCCACACACACAGCCCCCCACCCCCTCAACAACATCACCACCCACCAATGTGGAACTCGCTACCACAAGGAGTTGTTGAGGATAACAGCAGAGATGGATTTCAAGGGGGAGCTGGATAGGATCATGTGGGAGGGAGGGAGGGATGAAGGTTGTGTTTGTTGGCTTACCTAGTTGAGGAAGGTCAAGGAGGAGAGCATATGCTGCGTATTACAGAGCAGTCAGTTGGCACAGAGCAGTCAGTTGGGCCGAATGGCCTGCTCCCTGTGCTGTACATGTCTAACGTATTCTAACAAAATGACATGTGTACAGCGAGCGCCTTTCACGTCGGGAGGAAGACCCCAAAGGCGCTGAACAGTCAGGGGTCAGCACCTGAGAATGGCCAGGGTTTGGGGGATGTCAGTGGGAAGAGTTGGGGTGAGGGAGGGCAGAGAGGTGGAGGGGTGGGGGGGTGCGCGGCTGAAGGCTCGGTCGAAAAGGGGGGTCTTGAGACAGGACTTGAAACAGGAGGCAAGGGAGGGAGCAAGGCAAAGTTCCCCCTCACCTCTCTCTCTGATCCGCTGCGCGTAATTGGCTGCCAGCCGCGTTTCGCCTAAGAATATATACAGTCAATTGACAGCGTATCCTGTGATGCGCTTTGGGATGTCGTACCATCGTGAAAGGTGCTATATAAGTGTAATTTTGTTGTTGCTGTTGTATCAAATGCAAGGATTATTAGTATTATTATCTTTCCTTGTTACAGGTCTCGCTGCCACTGGCTGCCGGCTTCTGACTGAGCTCCACACCAGGTGAGAGAGGCAATAGTCAGCTTCAGTCTTTACACTCTCACTGCTTAGATTCCCCCTTGAATCCTAAATTCTAAATCAAATTGATTAGCCCATAAAATACACACAGTCACTGCACGTTATATCTTGTGAAGCGCTTTGGCACTTTCTCCTGACAGAGGCTCCTGATGGAATTGAGGCTGTATCTGTCTCTCTCCCGCAGGTTCCTGACAGCATGCAGCGTTCTCCCTCTCTCGAGCTTCCACACGGGATCCATACTGCAGAGAAAGAACTGGGAACGGAAAAACCGTATTGTTTACCCACCTCAGCTCCCCGATGATCCACGCAGACCTGTGGTAAGCTCCAGTTCATTCATTTTTCATATACAGTGTATATTAGATATTTCTCTCTCAACAACAACAAATTACATTTATATAGCGCCTTTTATGTTGGGAGGAAGTCCCAAGGAGTTGGGCGGTGAAGGGTTTGTGCCTGAGGGTAGAGTTACAGAGGGTTGGGGCAAAACTGCTGAAAGCGATGACGGGAGCAGTCAAGTTGGGCAGGTAATCAGAGTTAGGTGAGAAGATCAGCCATGATCTTATTGAATGGCGGAGCAGGCTCGAAGGGCCGAATGGCCTACTCCTGCAACTAATTCTTAGTTAAGTTGGTAACAGTGTAGAAGAGCACAGATGGAGGGCCAGACTGGGGGGCTTTGAAGGTGAGGATGAGGATCCAGGATCTCTGGGTGATGTTTTTTTTTCATATGTCATTGTCTACTTTGTCCCCTGCTTGGTGGTTTCTGATCGTGTGTGAAGCTCTCTGTGTGATAGTGTGAGCGGTGGTGCTGTGTGCTGACGGCTGATGTACACTCAAGGTCTCTGTTGTTAACAGGAGGTCCATCACTGTAGGAGGCAGATCAAGTACAGTAAGGACAAAATGTGGTACCTGGCCACGATGGTAAGTCCAGCCAGTCACTGGCACTCTGTGTCTTCAGCTTCACATAGTAATGTTGATAATAATAATAATCCTTGCATTTGATTATAGTTCATTATCACATCTTCGAGACGTCTCAAAGGGCTTCATAGAATGTACTGCATAATTAATTGACTGTATATAGTGTCGGCAAAACACTCAAGGATTGAGTGACCACATTTTTTCCGAGGTATTATTACCCACCCCCCCAGGAAAGCGGGTTCCTTCTGACAGAGGCATGTGGAGTAAAGAAAACTTACCTAAGATTTCACTCTGGATGGAGAATCGAAAACGGGTCCTCTTGCCTTCGAGGCGAGTGCTCTAATCACTACGCTACAGGTCTCCGCAATGGTTTGGTGTGGGGAGGTGGGCAGGGAGGGATTAGAGTAGAGAGCTCCAATGGGGGAGTGAGCACCACCAACAACACAGATACTTCTGTGATTGTGTTTCAGATCCGGGGGATGACCATCGATCGGGCTCTGGCCCAGATGGAATTTCACGACAAAAAAGGAGCCAAAGTTATAAAAGAGGTGAGGAAATGCCCAGCTAGTGTCACCTCGTGATATCCTGGTGATCTACCTGTCTAATGGCTAACTGTCTTTATGTAAATTCTTTCCTGTTTGGTTTGTATTCACTCCAGGTTCTCTTGGAGGCTCAGGAGATGGCAGTGAGGAATCACAACTTGGAGTACAAGTCAAATCTGTATGTAGGTAAATATTGCCCCCCCACCCCCCTCTGCACAGATGTCAATCGCTTTGGCTCTCACACCCTGGCTCTGTGCCACCATCAAACCATTGGTCTGAGATATAGGATCATAATGATAATCCTTACGATTGATATGGTGCTGTATCGCATTGTTTGAGATGTCTCATAAAGCGTTTCACAAAATATACTGTCAAGCGCTCTGGGATGGTATGCAGCATGAGGGTTGCTATACAAACGCAAGTTGTTGCTGTTTAAACTCTGAGATGCCATTCGGCGTGGAGATAAATCGAAGTTGTTGTTGAATTGACTGTATGTTTATGCGTGAAACTCTCAAATGATATTAGTATTATTATAATTCTCCTGTAGCTCAGTGGTTAGGGGAGGGGGCACACACTCCTCAAAACCCTCCAATCGGATTTCTGTGCCTCCCACAGCACGGAAACTGCCCTGGTCAAGGTCACAAACGACATCCTGACCATCTGTGCCCAGGCTCCCTCTGCCTGCTCGTCCTCCTCGACCTATCTGCTGCCTTCGATACCGTGGACCACGCTAACCTCCTCCACCGCCTCTCCTCCCTCCTCAACCTGCAAGGCTCTGTCCTCGAATGGTTCCGTTTCTATCTCTCCCACCATCTTCACTACATCTCCTCCAACGGCTTCTCCTCCAGCCTCCACACAGTCATGTGTGGCGTTCCCCAGGGCTCTGTCCTTGGCCCCCTGCTCTTCACCCTCTACACTCTCCCCCTGGGCGACATCATCCGCAGACATGGGGTAAATTTCCATATGTATGCGGATGACACCCAACTCTACCTATCCATGTCAACCCTCAATTCCAGGAGCACTGACGTTCTGACTGCATGCCTGTCCGACATTGAGTCCAGAACAAGGGCAAATTTCCTGCAACTCAATGTCAACAAGACGGAAGCCCTCCTGATTGGCTCACGTCAGCGCCTCTGCACCTCAGGCACTGACAACATCAGTGTTCAAGGCTGCTCTCTCCCACTCTCAAAGCCAATCAGGAATCTGGGCATCTTGGTCGGCCCCGAACTATCCTTCCTCCCCCACATCTGCTCCACGACCGGCATAAACCTTCCATCACCACCGTAATATTGCCAGACTCCGCCACTACCTCACCCCCCATGCCGCCGAAACTCTCATCCACGCCTTTATCACTTCCAGGCTCGAATACAGGAACTCTCTCCTCGTCTGCCTCCCCAGTTCCTCCCTTCACAGGCTGCAGATTATTCAGAAATCTGCAGCTCGTGTACTCTCCCACACCAGGCTTCACGACCACATCATTCCCACCCTCGCCAGTCTCCACTGGCTCCCCGTCATCCATAGGATTAAATTCAAGATCCTTGTTCTCACTTTCAAGGCCTTTCACAGCCTTGTCCCCGCCTATCTCTCTGACCTACTGTCTCCCTATCAGCCTGCCCGCACCCTCCGTTCAGCAGCCTCAGCCCTGCTCCGCATCCACCGCCCTAACTGCCCAACCATTGGCAGCCGGGCTTTCAGCCGCTCTGCTCCCACACTGTGGAATACCATCCCGCAGCCCCTGCGCCTCGCTTCCTCCCTTCAAGGCCGGTATCAAGACCTTCCTCTTCGATCGAGCCTTTGGCTGCCCCACTAACTCATCCCACTCTCCTTCCCCTTCCCCCTACCCCGACTCTACCCCCGCCTCCCCCCCATCGCTCAGGTCCCAACCTAGCTGTTCAGTACTTTGGGACGTCCTCCCGACGTCAAAGGCGCTATACAAGTGCAATTTTTATGTTGTTGTTAGAGCACTCTCCTTACAAGATCTGTGTTTGAATCCAGGCAGATCAGGCTGAAACTTTGGGCAAGTTTTCTTATTCCACACACACGCCTGATAATAATCCCTCCAAAATAAATGCACAATAATAAAAATTGGTCATTTCAATCCACGGCTTTTTGTGGGGAAGCTGCTGCGCGCAATTGGCTGTCGCGTTTCGCCCACAAATGTACAGTCAATTCACTTTACAGTATATTCTGTGAAGCGCTTTGAGACGTCTAGAAGACGTGAAAAAGCGCTAAATCAAATGCAAGGATTATTATGAAAGCCTATGATTAAATCTGAAGGGTTGCTTCCCATGTGCCTTGAGTTGACACTTGTCTCTCTCTCTCTGACCCACAGCCAGGTCTTTCTCTGGGAAGGGTCAGTACCTGAAGAGGATCCGCTATCATGGTCGAGGGATGTGTGGGGTGATGGACAAGGTTTACTGCCATTACTTTGTGCAGTTGGTGGAGGGCCTTCCCCCTCCTGAGGTCCAGAGAACTGGCTTCGACCTGGCCAGAGAGTACGTGGAGGGACTCCGTAAGCGCACCATCATTCACGCTTTGTAACCAGGGCCACTGCCGTGCTCCACCTCCCCTCATGGGCATGGCATCCCCCCTCCCTCGCTCACGGCCCCATTCCCTGGCGATTGTAGCCCCAGCACTGGTTGTGCAGATGGAGTTATCGCTCGTGTGGAACCTCAGTGTTTGTAATAAAATTTTCTCTGTCAGCAATGTGTGTTGTGGGCTTTCGTGACTTGTGATTCAGCGCCTTAGGACATCCTCCTGATCTGAAAGGTGCTACACAAGTGTCAATTTGTTGTTGTTGTTGTTCCTCCGAATCAGTCCTTATGGACATCAGTTCCCCTGGCTTGGCTGGATTCAGCAGGAGGCCATTCAGTCCACCCGCCCACCCAGCCTGTTCCACCAGTAGATGAGATCACAGGTTTTATAAGCCCCTCCAACCCACGACTTCCTGACTGTCTCCATCTCCCTATTACACGTCACGGTTCATGTGTACAGGACAGTTCAGGTGCAATCGGTAAGGAGAGAGGATTCCCATCAGTCAATCCAGCAGTTACATCACCATTTAATTCCCTACTCACAAGGTCACAATGCTGTGGTTCCCAACTCCCAATGTCATTTGCACCCGCTGCTGTTTCTCCTTTCAGCACCCACCCCACACTGCTACACCCCCATGCTCCCCCTCCCCACACTCCCCACCCCCCCCCCCCACCCCACAACAACACACGCACCCCATCCCCATGGTCTTCCACCAAACTGCCGCATCCACACTCACTCAAACCTTACATACACACCTGCTGCACCCCATGCTCTGATAACCTTACCCCCCACCTGTCCCATGCTTTGCCCCATCCATATACATTCTATAGCCACCCCACTCTTCCTCACAAACTCTGTTCTATCCCCCCACCCACCCAACCACACACAGCTTTATATTCATTAAAAACAAAACTAATTCACATTATCTCTACTGCTACATTATCTTCTGCCCGGCTGGGCTCGGCTGAGGTTAGTATCGTGCTCTGTCCCTCACTCCACACACCCCCCCCCTCCCCCACACCCCCCACCCCCCACTCCAGCGGTTACAGCATTTGTAAGACGGACTGTTTCTGTCTGAACGTGCCGATCAAGGACAGGACCCCCCTCTTGACGCCGGAGCCGTTGTACTTGGAGTTTGGGTACTCGGGGGGGCAGGGAGAAGCCAGGTTCTCGCCCCCGGGGGGCAGTTGTGACTTCAGGCAGCCAGGCAGGGGCCGGACTGGCTTGGGTTTGGCTGGAGCAGCTAAGGAGACCAGACACTTCTGGTATTGGAGCTGTGGACACAAAACCAGGTGGTTAGGAACACAGGATCAGGAGGAGTCCATGCAGCCCCTCGAGCCTTTCCACCATTCTATTAAGAGCATGACTGATCTGTGCCTCAACTTCATCTAACTTGAAACCCTGAACTCACAAAGGTCTATCCATCTCAGCCTCAATCTCTCCCTGGGATTTCCATGTGCTGGTGGGTTGCATGGAATTCTCAATTGGGTTTGGAGACTTCTAACCGATGGTGATGGGTTTCCGTGGGTGTCAGACACCTGGGTGACTCGTGCAGTTCCTCAGGGTTAGGGTTAACCTCCTAATCCCTCTTCCCCTGCCCCAGCACCATGTTGGAATGTCAGCAATGGGCACTGTCAGGGGCTGAGACACAGCTGGAGGTGAGAGTGAGAGCGATGGAGCCTCACTGAAAGAATATCTCAGGTGCAGTCATACATTAACAAGTCTTTCCCCAGTGCCCCTGAGCTGCCATCGCCCCCTCCCCACCCCACAGAATCAAACACCAACCCCCCTTCTCCCTTCAAACCTCACGCCCCGTCCTCCAATCAAACCCATCCTCGCTACCCCTCTCCCGTGGCCCCCAATCTCCAGCCACTCACCATACAGGCCGCCTGCACAGCCTCAGACACAAAGCCAGCGTCCGGCTCGCACCAGAAGACGTGGCACTGGAAATGCTGGTACCCGGTGTCCGCTATCAGGGCCAGGGCGTGGGGGTCTTTCCCCACTCCCAGGAAGGTCAAGTACCGGACACGGCATTCCCACCAGGGCTCAGCCCCACTCTCCTGCCCCTAGGGGACAAACAGGGAATGTCAACCTCATACAACATTCTTGCCAACACGCCGCAACGGAGACTGCATCACAACAACGAGATTTGTTATATTTACGCGGCGAGTTTCACGTCGGGCGGACATGCTAAGGTGCTGGATAATAAGGGATTTAGATCCGAGTTGGAGGTTGGAATCAGGAGAGGTGGAGGGCAGGAGTGTGGGGTTAGGAGGGTGACTGAAGGGGCGATCGAAGAGGCGAAGGAAGAGGCGAGGCGAAAGGACTTGAGTTTCAGAGGGTGGTAGGTAGAGAGGCTGGAGGGCCGACCACTGAAGGTGGGGTGGGGGGCTGGGATGTGGGGAAAATATATCTGTAATAATAATAATCCTTGCATTTGAAACTTCGCCTTATCACAGGATATACTATGAAGTGGATTGACTGTGCATTTCCTGGGCGAAACGTGGCAGTCAAATGCGCATAACAATGTTGCGGACATACAGTTGTGGATTGAGTGACCGATTCTACCTTCAGTGTCCGATCAGCACACAACGGTTTAAATCATTAATGCAGGTTGCTCAGTGAGTCAATGACGAGTAATGAGTGGCATTTCAGCGTAATCCATTCAATAAAGTATTGCTTGGTGGTATGACTTTGTTGAGGGATGAAGAGTGTTTGCTTAATTATTTATTTAGTTATTGATTGATTTGGACTAACACTGATGCTCGTTTGAGGTCCATTTCCTGAACAAATGTGCAATGAATCAGGGTTTAGGTTTATTGTTTGTGTTAATTATCATAATGGCATTGTTATGAAAGGTCCCAGACTTTCCTTAGGAACATAGGAACAGAAGGAGGCCACTCAAGCCCCATGAGCCTGTTCTGCCATTCTATTAGATCATGGCTAATCAGTACCTCCACCAAACCCCAGCCTTCATTGTGGTGGCTATGAATGACTGGGCTCACCTCCCCCTTACACACAGTCAGTGTGGTGTCAGTCACATTCATCACAACAGGCTCCCAGTCTTGTCTCTCCACCGTGTCCAGCAAACTACTTATCACATCATTGACCAGCTCCATTCCTGGGGAAGGCACACAGCAGAATGCAGCAAACTTTAACAACACACATACACATACAATAAAAACAATCACACAGGCAGCAAAACATCAGGATAGAGGGTTTCACTCACCCCTGGGTTTGGAGACTGGGACATGTCCCACGTACAAGGTGTGGAATTTCTGCACGGACTGTCTGATAGCCTCCAGAACATCAACTGCAAAAGAAGAGCAAGTGAGTGGTCCTGACATCACTTCCGTCAGCCTCACGCAAGGAAGGTCCCGTCACTCAGACGACAAAAACAAATAACATTTACACAGCCCTTTTCACGCCAGGAGGTCGGTTCCAAAGCGCTGGACAATTAGGGATTTGGACCCAAGCTGGGGTTGGGATCAGGAGGTGTGGAGGGCAGGGAGGGTTGGAGTGAGTAGGAGGAATAAAAGAAGGTTAGAGGCCCCCAGGATAGCTGCGCAAACTGAACCCCAAATCATGTTGTGTCTTGAGGAGAGATGGGAAGTGTGGGCTGGCCCAGGGGTTGATGCTGTGGACAGTGTCTGTGGAGAGGGAATATCTGTTGGGATGCCTGAGATTCCCAGTTTGATTTGGAGACTCTTAAATGTGGTGATGCGTTTCTGCCAGTGTCAAACACCCGGCTTTGTGGGAAAAAAAAATCCCTCCCATCAATCATACCTTGTAAGTCCTCGGGAGAAATGTCTTCCTGGGTTCCGGGGCTCCTGGGCAACAAGGTCATCACTGCTCGCTCCGCCATGATCTGCAGGCAGTGTAACAGTGTCAGACTCGCAGTCTAACAAACAGCAACCTGCATTTACACAACGCTCCTCAGGGAGGGTAGGTCCCCAGAGTGCTTGACAGTGGCGGAGCACGATACGGAGCCGGTGGGAGGGATGGTCGAGCTGACCGTAAGCATGGTCAAATCGGGTGCTCTTCAGGGACAACCTGAAGATGGTGAAAGGAGAGGGGGAAAGGTGGAGGGATAGAGGAAGCGCGTTCCAGAATTTCGGGGCATAGAGGCTGAAAGCGTGGCCACCAATGGTGGAGTAGAGGGTATGGGTAACAGAATCAGAGTCTCATTGCAACAGTGTCAGACTCACAGACGTTTCCAATGGACGGACTTGCCTTGGAGCACATCTGGTGCAGGGCGGTGGCGATGGCCTTTGCTGGGGTGTCGCAGTGGAAGACGTGGCACTTGAGCATGCACGTGTCCTTATCGCTCGCTACGTAGGCAAAGTCTCTGAGCAAGAGGAGAAGAAAGATTCAAGAATAATATTCACAAGTAAATGCTTCCACATGCGACATTGGTTCAATGACTCTGGGAGACATTTCTGTGGCATTTATCATTCCAACCCCACACTCATCCACTCCCTTCACTCACTACACTATCCCCTCTCACCCCAATTCACCCCCTCACCCCCTCATCCCCAGACCCATCGACCCACCCAACTATACACCCACCCACCCATCCATTCAATTTATCTAATAGTCCTCGCATTTGATATAACACTATTATGTCTTTGAAACATCTCAAAGTGCTTCAGAGAATATTCTGTAAAGTGAATTGACTATATTTTGCAGGCGAAACGTGGCAGTCAATTGCACACAGCAGTGTCCCACAAGCTGTCATAAGCTGAGTGACCATTTTATTATTTTGTTAAAAAAGGGATTATTATACCCCAAAAAATAATCCGCCAATCGACTAACAACTGGGTTCCTACTAACTGCTGGGTAAACAGAAGAGTGTGGAATAAGGAAACTTGCCCAATGTTTCGCCCCACAATGGGAATCACACACAGACCATTTTGCTTGTGAGGCGAGTGCTCTAACCACCGAACTACAGGGCTCAACAGTGATCACAGAACCAGGTGAAGAGTAAGACAACAGATAGATCTGATTATGACAGAGCTGGAGATTGCTCTATAGTGTAAGAAGTAAAGCGGAACACTCTACCTGTCTCTGTCTCCACGAGAGCAAGAAGGAAATGAATCCATTAATGAAGCAAAAATGTAGCAAAAAAGATTTGGCACATTGAGTAGTTAGCATGCTAACACATCAATAACAAACAGGAACCAAACAAGCATGGTTCACACAAATATCTGTTACATTGGAAATGTGCTCTGTGAATTAGGGATGAAATGTTCTGACAATCTGGCTATGGTTAAGGTGGTGTCCCACTTACTGGAAATCAAATAATGCTGGTGCTCGCTTTCCCACTGCAGCTCTCTACTCTGACCCCCATTCCTTGTTCTTTTCCCTCCAACAGGATCCAATATTCCCCCCATCCCATACTCAACCAGTTTTCTTTTCAATGCTAAAACAAAGCACAAATTACTACAGATGCTGGGAATCTGAAACAAAAACAGAAGTTGCTTTTTGTTTCTTTTCAATGTTGTTGTGGGCTTGCCTTGGGCAGTGAGTGTTTGTGACGAGGGTGGGAGGGGGGGAATCTGTATGTCTGTGAAGATGTCTGCTGTTCTGCCACCTCGTGTAATAAGCACGGGTAAGAGACGACGGGCGGGAGATCTGGCCTCGATCGGGTCTAACCCAGCTATAACCGAGAGAGGACGGGGAGTGGAGGCTGGAGGCGATGTTACTGACCGGCCATTGTTACAGCCCACACCCCACACGCGGATGTTGATGATGGGCTGGGAGTGCAGGAGGCTGTGATCCACGGGGTCCAGGAGACTCAACGTGTCCTTCCTCAGGACCATCACCATTTCCTGTCCCTGAAACGAGCACATGTTCAGCCGTTACAGTGCGGGAATTGTTCTCTCCCGCTCTTGGGAACTCTCTCCTTTGTCTCTCTCTCTCTCTGGAATTCCCTCATCTCAATCCTCCTCTCCCTGTCTTCAATACATGATTGGAAAGGAGATTTCTTTGATCATATCTTCAGTCAACTCCCCCCCTCCCTCATTTACATGAAGCAACTTGAGCCCCTCACCCCTGTTATGTCTGTATTTTTAAGCGCTCTGAGACTCTGTCTGATGTGGAGAGCACTATATAAATCCAAGTTGTTGTTGCTGTTGTTATGTCCATGAAGGCCTTTGAGATGTTTCTCCTCTCTGTGTGTGACGTGCTGTGTAACGCCCTCCCCACCACCCATTCTTCCTCCCCACCTCGGCACGGAGCAGGAACACAGGACAAACCTGGTGTAACACATAACGAGGCGCGCATCACTTCCAATCGGCTGTACTTTATCAAGCGCTTTGAGGTGTTTATTTCGGGTGAAGGTCCAGAGTAAACCAGGGTTTCTTACGAGGGTGTCTTTGCTACGTACCTCTCCCCAGGCGGCGCCAGTGTCCCTGCTGGAGTATTTACTGTAAGACAGCTGTTGTATACAGTTGTTCACTGCGATGCTGCTCTTCCCGGGAGTCAAGTCCTCCTCAGGTATCTCCACCCAACCCAGAGAGCGCACAGCAAAGCACTACGGGAGGAGGGCAGGCTATATCATAGACACACTTACATACATACACATAGTCACACACACACATGTACACAGGTAGTGAATAATACACTCACACTGACAGTAATACACACAGAGAAGCAGAGATATACACACAAATAGTCACACGCACAGATAGTAATATACACACAGATATTAATGCACACAACCAGATACACATACACAGATAATCACATACAGATATATACACATACACAGTCACACCTATACATATATACACACCCAGATAGTCACACCCACCTACATACACACACTCATACAGATATTAATACCCACATAGCCACACACACACATAGATATACATATACTGTCCACATTCACTCACACATACAGATAGTCCCACACACACTCAGTTATTTATGCACACTATATAAGCAAACAGCTAGACACACTCACACACACACTCTCAATGCACACACTCACACGCACACATACTCTCACACAGACTCTCATGCCCACACTCATGCACACTCTCACTCACACACACACGGCACCTTGGAGTCGGGGTCATTGCTGATGCGCAGGCTGCCGTGTTGCCAGGGTAATTGCTCTCTGTAAGACATTGGTACAATTAGCTCAAGAATAACACAATAGCCCCAATGCTGCACTAAATGACATTGTAAGCCAAAGCTGTCTCGCAGAGTAAGGCTGGGTGCAATTTCTGGCCCGAGGAGTGCTAATTGGAGCCCAGTGCCAGCCAGGCTCCAGTACTGCGTAGGTTAAAGATACTTACCCTGAAGCGATTTGGGCTGATTTAATATTAGTCTTGTAATATTTCACAGATTTGTTGAAGTCACCTTCAGCACTTTGTGTCAGATCAAATTTAAATGAAGGGCAAAGATATCCCTTGACAAAAAAAATAATAAAATTGGTCATTTCAATCCACGGCTGTTTGTGGGGATGCTGACGTGCGCAATTGGCTGCCGTGTTTTGCCCACAAATATACAGTCAATTTACTTTGCAGTATAATTTGTCAAGCACTTTGAGATGTCTAGAAGACGTGAAAAGAGCTACACCAAATGGAAGGATTATTATTATTAAGAACCTTGTTACTGGAGTTGAACTGCTCTGAATTCGCTCAACATGGGCCTCTCAGAGCTGCTCCACCATGGGCCTCTCAGAGCTCCTCCACCATGGGCCTCTCAGAGCTGCTCCACCATGGGCCTCTCAGAGCTGCTCCACCATGGGCCTCTCACAGCTCCTCCACCATGGGCCTCTCTGTGCTGCTCCACCATGGGCCTCTCAGAGCTGCTCCACCATGGGTCACTCAGAGTGGCTCCACAAGGGGCCCCACTTCACCAGTTGCTGCTGACGATGGTTTATTTGTAAGCAGGTGAAGCTCACATTCTTACCTGAGGTCTATCGATGTAGAAGGTGGCATTGAGCTCCTGTGTTTCCCTTCTGTGCAGACATTGCTGTCCGCGGCAACTCCAGCCTAGGACACAAATGCAGAGAGTTACTCTGTTCTACTCAGTCAGCAGCTGAGATCCTAGAATAATATTAATAACAGTAATAATCATTTGATACTGCGACTTTAATGTTGACTAAATGCGGGGTGGGAAAGAGATTTTTTTTAGGAGTACGTGTGAATGACTATATCTGTGTGTCTGTGAGGAACGAGGCAAAGAGATTCGGAGAGAGACATGGAGGCCAGTGGTGTAGTGACTGATGGATAGGGGGAGAGATGTAATGTGTTGGGGTGAGGTATAGCTTCTGTAGGTTGGTGAGGGCAGTGCTGGAGAAGGTGAGCCTTGAGCTGAGGTGTGTTTGTGTATGTTTGTGTGGAGGGGGTGAGGTTTCAGCGGTAGATGGATTGCAGAACTATTACCTTAGAGTCCAGGGATGGAGACATTGCACACACCATTTTATCTGAGCCCTGGGTGTCCTCTGGGGAGCCCCCTGGGTGCTGCCATTGGGTGGTCCCGGTTGGCACGTGCCAGTAATACGTCCCACTCGTGTCTCTGATGGTCCGCCAGCCGGGGGGGAGGTGGGGGTCTGTTTCTAGGGCCTGGTCATTCCACAGGTTGTCTGATAAACAAACCAGCAACTGTTAATGGCAATGGGTCAGGAGGTGGTTAATGACATGAACAGAGCATGTTTGACGTGATTAGACTCTTAGCCCTGACACCATTTGCCTTGCCAGTGTTAGACGGGACAGGATTTCACACTTTCCGCGAAAACAATCTGAATTGGGAGGAATTTCAGATCTCAAGTGTGGGAACCATTGACTGGACATAACAGCAATTTATCTACGACCCTAAGAACCTAAGAATTCAATACCAAGGTCCATACAGTTCACCTTCCACCATCTAGACAGTCGCTTGCATATGTCATCTCCCAAACTATAATATTGTATCCTACCATATTAATTCCCCCATACCCTACCCCCCTCACCCCTCCACCTTTATTGAACTAACTTGCTTTTGAAAGAACCGACAGTTTTCTGCTTCCACTGTTTTTCTCCCAAGGGAGTCTTGTTCCACACATTTACTGCTCGTTCACTGAAATAGTGTTTCCGCAGATTTTGTTTTGAATTTACCCCCTTCCCCCCTTCAATCGCAGGCCGTGTCCTGCACAGAGGCAGCAAATCAATGCATATGTAGCCTGAAGCAGCAGTGCATTTTCACATTGGGACAGTAATGCATTTACACACCAAGGCAGCCACGCTAATCCAGAGACGCAAATACACATCAAGGCCTCAAGGGAGCTCTTGAGGTTTTTCCAGTATGAGCATTGCTAGAGAGCACAGATTGCTAAGTAACAGCGTGAGTTCAAAGCAGCAACTTCCAGTTAATTCCCTCACGCTGTTAGACTGATAACAATTGTTATGAATGGGACTGAGCAAGCTAGTCCCCACACACAGCCTGAGGCAGCACATGAGCTGGTTTATTCAAGGAAGCGAGAACATAAGCATGTCGCTCACACATACACACACACAGGGATTACACAGTGAACAAATACCAGGAGCTATAGCTCTCTCTCTCTCTCTCTTGTTCTCACACACTATCTGTGTCTCAGCTCACAGCCTGTGAGGATTGAGACAACGTCACTGGAATTAACCTTTGTCCTCGGCGCTTTGTCTCTTTCTCTGCTTTCACATTTAATACAATTACAGGAGGAGGTCACTCAGTCTGTGCTGGCGCTCGGTCCCGCACTGGAGCTCTCTACTCTAATCCCATTCCCTTGCTCTCACTATTTTACCTAGCGGCAAAAACCTTTCAGCGTTAGTCCCCGGCTCTGCAGCAGATTGCTGTTGTTGGAAGCTTATCAACAGGAAATCCCCATTAAACACTGTCCCCGACCCCTCTCAAGCTTACAGATAAAATATCTCCCTCCCTCCATCCCTCTCTCTCCATCTTCAAAATAAGCATTATTATCCATCTTTTCGACTGCTCATTTAGATCTTTCCTCCCCCTCATGCTTTTCATGCCCATCTGTTAAACTGCTCTGATACATCCTCCCATCATAAAAGGAGCTGTCCACATATAAATCATTGTTGCTACATTAATACCTCTGGCACACACTTGAGTGTAATTGTGTATATAGATCGAGATATAATCTCCCAACTCGCACCCCCCACACTGTGCCACTCACTGACAGATATTTTTGTCCCTCTCTCCCTCTCTCTCTCTGACTGCTCTCACATCTCCGAGACAATCAAAAGAATTCCCGTCAAAACAAACATGAGTGATTGCCAGAGAGAGAGAGAGAGAGAGACACACACACACACAGCCAGACTTGCCATGATAGTCACTGTATCCTGCTGCAGTCTGGCTGGAGTAATTAACACACAGACTCGCAGTAAGATAGATAAACAACAACAGCATATCACGTTGTGAATGCGATGTGCGATGCGCCTGTACTCTGTGCTGCATTAGTGTCTAGTGCAACCAGCGATGCTCCCGCGCAAAAATGATCACATTCTGCCTCGGTCACATAGCTGTGTCTCCTAAGTGGCTGAGCGCGGTGTCAGTGAGCTGGGCAGAGAGCGAGACAGACAAGCCAAGGTTTACAGCCAAGTGATTAACAACCCTCTCACCATCGTAGTTGACAATAATAATCGCCAACATGTAGTCTTTCCCCAGCATGGCCTGTCCCAGAGCAGCTCCGTGCTGTTGCCATAGGATGTAGGACGTCTCTCTCTCTCTCTCTCTCTCTCTTTCTCCGCAGCCAGTCCTGAGAGCTACGACCTGCACACAGCCCTCCCGCACAGCGCTCGCTCTCAAAGTCACTCTGTCCAATGGCCTCCTCACTGCACATCAGCTGGTACCCAGCAACAGCTGCCCTCCGCATCCCTTCAACATCCGTCCCCATGGCAACGGCCAGCTTACCATCTTATTATGGCTCGCGTTATTTTTGGCTCTGAGAAAACTGAGAGAGAAAGAAAGGGGGAGAGAGCAATAAGAGAGAAAGAGTGTGTGTGTAACAAAGAGAGAGCAAGAGACAGAAATAATAATACTATAAATAATCCTTGCATTTGATGCAGCGCCTGCTTACCACGTCTTCGAGATGTCTCAAAGCGCTTCACCGAATATATTGATAAATTGTGAATTGACTGTCTACTTTGTGGAGAAAGAGTGAATGCGGAACAAAGGGAGAGAGAGAGAGAGTGAGACAGAGAGAAAGCAAAATAGAGTGACAGAAAGAAAAAGCGAAGGGTGGGGAGGAGATGGTGGGTTGAGGGGGAGAAATAAATATATTATTCTGTTTAAGAAATAACTGATTAACACTAAACAATGCCTTTTGTAACATCAATCAATGAAATCTCTGTAATGCCTTCATTTCAATCTGATAATTGGAAGATCAGCATTAATTTATTAACCATTAATGTTGCTTCAACAGAAACAATATCTCTGCAAGTCTGCAGTGGGTCTTATACCAGGAGAGAGCAGGGAATGGGGATTCGTGGGGGAGTGAGCACCAACAGTGACACCATGGGGAGAGAGAGAGAGAGGGAGAGAGAGTGGTGAATGGGATTAGATCCTGTGGTGCTATCCAGAAAGAGAAGGGAGTTTCTCCCTCTTCCGATGTCCGGGCCAACAATCCCCCAAATCAAATTGGTTACTCACACTACCACTGTTTGTGAATTGTTGCTGGGTGCTGTAAACTTGATGCTGTGTTTTTCCCACAGTACACACACAGGGTCACTGCGTATTCTACGCACTTTAGCGCTTTGAAACAAAATATCTCAATGACGTGATAAGGGGTTATTATATCAAACGCCAGGGTTACATTGTTGTTATTGTGATGTACAACGTTCTCTGGAGGGAAGTGTTCAGTGACCAAACAGTTTATTCAGCCGCTTTCAGTTCTCTTCACTCTCAATAACTTGGCTCTGGTTGCCCTGGGAGCCAGCTCTATCCATAGAATCCCGATCGATCCTTGGATAAAATTAGCCGAGAGGACAAAATGTTTATGATATTTATTACAGCGTTCTCCAGGAATCCAAACCTGCACACAAACAATTTTATGTAACCCTTCTCTCTATCCAATTACCCTCTAACCCCTCATCCCCACCACCCACCTCCCTCCTCCCCACATCTTCCTCCCCTTCTCTCTTGAAGTTTCTAGGTTTGATCACGTCCCACTCCTGTTCATGGACTCACTCATGAAGAACAGAAAAGAAAATGCACGTAATTATCACTTCATTAGTTTTCTAAAAAAAAAGAGTGACAATTATAACGGGCCAGATGTTCTGGTGGCCACGTGTTCGTAAATATTGAGCGTCAAAATCAACCGAGTGGGTATAGAGGTCGCAGTAACTTCCCATCACAGTCATTTCCTGTGTCCTCAGGCAGGTTCCCAGCTTTTCCTCTTATCGTCTGCATGCCCTAGTGCACGCCCTAGATTTGCCCGCCATCGTCTGGCTGTGGGGGGGGGTGGGGGGGGGGGTAGTCTCAAGGACGCTAACCTGCAGGTTACCAGGAAGAGTGATAGCGGCCGGGACACTGGTTAGGAGGACAGTTGAGCTGTAATTCTGGGAGAGTGAGATTGGGTGGCCGAACGATCTTCTTCACCCCCAAAACCTCTCGTGTGATCTTGTGACGGTGGGAAGGTCAGCAGCTATACCTTTGCTGTGGCTCCAGACAGAAGCGATCAATAGAAACCTGGCTCGAGACAGGACCAGCCACTGCTCACAGACAATACTCTATATTTACTGGGCACCTTTGTATATCAGTGAGAATCCACAGTCAGCCCGACTCCAACCCCAAACCATCAATTCCTCACAAGGATCTCAGCGTTTAGCGGTTTCCATCCCAGACTCTAAACCCAGACTCTACACCAATCACTCTACCAAAACTTGCATGTATACAACGTCCCTCACGCAGTATCCCCGAGCGCTTGACAGTGCGGGAACACGACGCTGAGCAATGGAGAGTGGGAGGCACGGTCAAAGAGGAAGGTCTTCAGATGCGACCTGAAGATGGGGAAGGAAGAAGCACGGCGGAGGAAGAGAGGGAAAGTGTTCCAGAGTTTCACTTTCACTGGTATATTCTGGAAGCGCTTTGAGATGATTTAACAGCGTGAATAATAATAATAATAATTCTTGCATTTGATATAATGCTTTTCAAGTCTTCTAGACGTCTCAAAGGTCTTTCACAGAATATACTGTAAAGGGAATGACTGTATATTTGTGTGAGAAACGCGGCAGCCAATTGTGCACAGCAGCATCCCCACAAACAGTCGTAGATTGAAATGACCAATTTATTAGAATAAGGCTCTGTATCAAATGCAAGTACTGTATTATTATTATTATCCTGGTTGCTCGCCTCTGGACTGGGGTGCTCATTTTGTGAGCAGAGCCAATCCCAAGGACTGTATTTACACTCGCACAAGAGCAGAGGGAATGAAACATCAGCTAAAGTAAATGCGAGATCTCGCACTCAGCAAGATCACTGCAGGCCGTGGCCAGGATTCTGAATATCGGTGAAACAACAAGTAAAAGATCCATCTTCAAAGAGAATCTGTCGGGTTTTGGTCGCCGTCTGATGTTAGTACTGTACTGTACTTACAGTGTGTTCTTTCGCTGGGTTTAATTTACTGTAGTGCTGCCTATGGCAAAGATCAATTGGACTTTGGCCAATAGAACCATCAGGGGAGTGAGTGCACGAGGCTGAATTCCTGACACTCACATATGGTCTCGGTAACAGAGGGAGCTGATCCGAGCTGAGTGGAAGTGCGGACTCTATCATTTCTCTGCAATGCTGGGCAGATTCCAGAGCACACACAGCACTCTTGATAGCACTCTTCTGATTGCTTTCTGATTCCCCAATCCACCGCCCGGAGCCTCCGCTCGACTGGCTCTGGACTCTTCTTTGTCCCTTGCAGGAGGTCATGCTTTCAGCCACTATGCCCTACTGTGGAACACTCTCACGCAATCCTTCCGCCTTGGCCCCACCCCTCTCTCCCCTTTTTCCCACCTGAAAAGCTTTCTTTTCGAGCATGCTTGCAGTTACCTCCACCCCCCCTCCCACCCCCACAACCTCACCCCGTCACGGTTAAGCGCTCTGAGATGCTACCCTGTGCGGAGGGTGCTATATGAGTTCAAGTCTTTGTTGCGATAGAAATATCATTCTGTTGTTGTTAATCCTAATCCCTGACTGTCCAGCCTCTTGGGACATCCACCCAACCAGGAAGGCGCGGAGGGGGAAATGCAATTTGTTGTTATGGCCGTATATACAATAAAACTGCTGTGCGCAATCGGGTGCCGCGTTTCTCCCACAACACATGCAGTCAATTCACTTTACAGTACACTCTGTGAAAACACAGTCTAGACTAGAGGACCTGAAATGGGTGTTAGCAAATGCAAAGATTATTATTATTCTATATGTATCCTCCTGGTCTATTTACCTACATATACTCCAGGTTATTCCCTTTGTATTTAGAGAAATGACCTGTGGATTTAAATACGTTTGCTGTTGTTGTTGTTGTTGATTTAAAGAGATTCAGAGCACAGGAGAGTGAGAGCGCCCTCTGGCGGGGAGGCCTCACTGCGCGTGCGCCGGTGGCTAAGATGGCGGACGACAAGGTCGGTGGGAGTGAGAGACAGAGAGGGAGAGGCCCTGGGGGAGAGAGACAGAGAGGGAGAGGCCCTGGGGGAGAGAGACAGAGAGGGAGAGGCCCTGGGGGAGAGAGACAGAGAGGGAGAGGCCCTGGGGGAGAGAGACAGAGAGGGAGAGGCCCTGGGGGGGAGAGACAGAGAGGGAGAGGCCCTGGGGGAGAGAGACAGAGAGGGAGAGGCCCTGGGGGAGAGAGACAGAGAGGGAGAGGCCCTGGGGGAGAGAGACAGAGAGGGAGAGGCCCTGGGGGAGAGAGACAGAGAGGGAGAGGCCCTGGGGGGGAGAGACAGAGAGGGAGAGGCCCTGGGGAGGAGAGACAGAGAGGGAGAGGCCCTGGGGGAGAGAGACAGAGAGGGACAGAGCGTGAGAGGTCCCGGGGGAGGCACAGAGAGAGACAGAGAGGGAGAGGCCGTAGGTGAGAGACACAGAGAGTGGGAGAGGCCCTGTGGAGAGAGTCAGAGAGAGACAGAGTGGGAGAGGCCCTGTGGAGAGAGTCAGAGAGAGACAGAGTGGGAGAGGCCCTGGGGGGAGAGTCAGAGAGAGACAGAGTGGGAGAGGCCCTGGGGGGAGAGTCAGAGAGAGACAGAGTGGGAGAGGCCCTGGGGGGAGAGGGAGAGGGTCTGCATGGTAATTGTGTGACTGACTGCTGTACTATGAGGATCACTGATATGAGCGCCTCGGGACGCCCTCTTGCCCTATCAGTGTAATGTCGTTGTTGTGGTTGTTGTATATTTACTGTATGTTTACTTGTTCAGGACTCGCTGGACAAACTGAAAGACTTGGCTCAGCTGAAAGGCCAACTGGAGGACATCCAGCGGCGGGTGGAGGAAGAGGTACAGGCTGGATTGCCTTCTGTGAGTCACAATATAAACCCGACACATTACCTTCAGTACTGTACAGTACTGTACCGTACACTGTGGTGGTGAGCGCTCGACACAGGGCGGGTCAGGTCAGGGCCAAGCGTGAAAAGCGGGTTATGAAATGCAAGGATTATTATTATTATTGTACCCTGTGATGCGCTTTGAGACTCTCAAAGACATGATAAGGCGCTGTGACAAATGCAAGGATGATGTTGGTGATGATGAGCGCATTGTTTAAACGGCAGTGAGTGTGTGTGTGCGTGAGAGTGACTGTGAATGACTGAAGTGAGTGACTGTGTGAGTGGTACTCGGTGTGCGTGTGTGTGTAGTCGACCTGTTGACTTCCCTGTGGTTCCCCAGGGAGGTTCGGTCCTTGCTTCTCCGTTCCTGAAGGGATTCCTGGCGGGTTACGTAGTGGCCAAGCTCCGGTCCTCGGCTGTTCTGGGCGTGGCCATCGGCGCCTGCACAGGCATCTACGCCGCCCAGAACCTCAACATCCCCAACGTCGAGAAGACGGTGAGGGATTACTTGGAATCCATGAAGAAGAGGCCAAACTGACAGCTGGGGTCGACCGGTGGAGGCAAGGGATGGGGAGGGGTCAGGGATGGGGAGGGAGGGTGGGTGGGGAGGGAGGGAGGTGGGAGGGAGAGGTGCAATCGCAAAATCGTTCTTGCCCCTCTTGGACAATCAACAGAAAGTCGGTCGCTCTCTCGCTCTGCACTTGATGACTGTCCTGCTGGTATGGCTTTCGGAAGCTATCAATGAGCTAGGCTGAGAGATCAGCCTCCAAAACCAATTTGCTTAGTCTGTCTGTCTCTCTCTTTCTCTCTCTCTCTCTCTCTCTCTCTCGCTCATTCTCTTTCTCTCCCTTTACCCCACTCTCTCGTTTTTTTTTCGCTGCCTTAAATTTCACAGACCAACCCAACCCGCACAGAGCCTCTCCCGTTTTAATCTGTGCATCGGACGGACTGAGTTTACGGCTGTATATATAAACGGTGATATTTAGAACTGAACGGAACCGAACAGAACTTGTGAACATGAATGGACTGACTGAGCTGGGGAGTCCACTGGGCCCCCCCCAACCTGGCCAGGGCCGAGCACGGAGCCGGGTCCGATGGGGTTTCCTGATGCTGTTGTCTGTGCTGGTGTACGGCTCTCACGCGCCCCTCATCAGCTGGTGTAAGATCAACGGGCAGATTCCTTTCAGTTCGTCTTCAGTCGTGGTTCTGATCGAGCTGGCCAAACTCCTGGTCTCCGTCGCACTGTGGGCAGCCCGGGGCCGCGGCGGGGTGGCTGGCGTTAGGCTCTCCGCCCGCGCAGTATGTCCGCTGGCCCTCCCTGCTCTCCTCTATGCCCTCAACAATAACCTAGTGGTTCACATGCAACGTCACATGGATCCCAGCACCTTCCAGGTGCTCAGTAATCTGAAGATCGCCAGCACGGCTGTGCTCTACACCGTTCTCTTCCGCAAGCGCCTCTCTCTCCTCAAGTGGCTGGCGCTGCTGCTGCTCATGGCCGCCGGCATTTGCCAAACCTACAGCGGCTTCAGCAGCCGGCAGGAGCCCGGCACGGAAACCCGCCTGTACATCACCGGGCAGGGATTGGCCATGATGCTGGTGTACTGCACCGTGTCCGGCCTATCCGCCGTCTACACCGAACACGTCCTGAAATCCCAGCAGCTTCCGCTCAACCTGCAGAACCTCTACCTGTACCTGTTCGGTTCACTGATCAACCTGGGGATTCACCTGACCAGCTCTCCAAGCGGGGGCTTCTTTAAGGGTTACTCGGGCTGGGTGGTGCTGATAATCGGCAGCCAGGCCCTCAACGGCTTGCTCATGTCCGTGGTCATGAAGTACGACACCAACATCACCCGCCTCTTCGTCATCTCCTGCTCCATGTTGGTCAACACCACTCTCTCCATCTGCTTCTTCTCGTTACAGCTCACACCACACTTCCTGGCGGCTGTGCTGCTGGTATCTCTGGCCATTCATCTGTACTATCGGGTTAAATGACGAAGTGAGGGGAGGAGTGTAGAGTGGCTCAAACCAACAGTGACATGTCCTGGCTCATTGCGGATATGAAAACAAGGTGGATGTCAGGTCTCAAGTGCTGTGTCTCTCATTCACTCTCTGACTATCTCTGTGTGTCTGTCTCTCTCTTTTGGTCCATGTACTGACCCGGATCGGATCTCTCCACCTCGCGCTGCCTGAGTAAAACCACTGCCCCGATTGCAGTGTGTGGTCAGTCTGATGCTGCGCTAGATCTCGCCTTCCGAGTCAGGCGGTTGTGGGTTCAAGCCGCATGTGAGGATTTGGATTTGCAGAGTCTAATGCAGCGCTGGGTGGGAAGTGTTGCGTTGTCAGAGACGCCGTCCTTCGGATGGGTCTTTGCCTGTTCAGGCAGACATTATAAAGTTCCCGCGACGCTATTGGTAAAGAGATGTGAGTTTCTCTCTCTCTTCATGTATCCTGGCCAACAACCCCACACACGCACCCCCCCCCCCGCCACCCCCAAAATTTATCTTTTAATCCACGGCTGTTTGTGTATGCAATTGGCTGTGCGCAATAGCGGCCGCGTTTCGTCCACAAAGTGTTGTCAGTCCACTTGACAATATATCCTGTGAAGGGCGTTCAGGCGTCTCAACGATGTGACAAGCCTGAGGCTCTGTATGAAACACAAAGATTATCATTATTATCGATTATGCTTGCATCGAAAAGCTTTGCCAAATTTACTGCCATGTCTGATGGATGAGGGGACGTGCCATTATTCAGCGTGTGGTGTTTTACTGTTGTTTACGTAGACTAGCAGCCGGGTTGGCTCTCTGGGTGACAATTATCTGCCTTAACCTGACAGGGAGAAACTTGCAGGCGTTTGATTTTCCCGGTCACACCGGCTGCACGCAGGCTGGAATTTCTCATCTGTATCACTGCTAGGATCTTATTCGGTCGGTTGGCTGACCACTTAATAATAACTGGCTTGTGACTCGATCACTGCACTTTTAGATGTACAAAACCTCGCTTGGAAAGCGTCTGAATGTCAGCCTCACCCAGGTATGGGTTACAAATTTATTTTTTACAAAGAAGATACAGTGTGTGGTTTACGTTCTCTGTCGCAGTGACGTGTGGCAGTGTTTTCATGGCGTGTTTACAGTATTTGCAGTTGGAGCTGCTTCGGGTTTACACTCTGTTCTCTGTGACCCGTTGACGTTTCTACGCAGCACACACCATTTGGTTGCCGTTCTAATGTAAGCAATACATCCAAACTGCTGAATGAAGGCTGTGAGGGGTTGGTGGGGCAGGGGGGAGAGAAGAAGGAAGGAGCGATGGGGCCCTGGAGACTGCCTCGCAAGCTATACCCCCTCCTCTCCTCCCATGATGGTGAGTTGCAGCGATCCCCTGCGATGGGGCTGACGCCTCTGTCAGTATCATGAGGTGTTGTCCTGTGTACTACACTGGTGTTCCGTGTGTTACTTTGCACAGCTGAGGTCTATGCATTTCTGTTGTATCCCAGTATAGGAAGCTCCCCTCTGATCCTCAACAGCTGACAGTACCATTACCCACACTTGTCTTCCTACTGACATCCTAGGTTCTTGTTATGATTTGGGGTTGACGGGGGGGACGTGGACGGGTGTTACAGGGACACTGTGTAGGACCCTCATGCCATCCTCACTGCCACCCCCCCCCCCCGCACACACACACACACACCCTCCCCCCACCAGATCCAATAACCGCAAACCAATTGCAAGTGCAACGTGCAGTTGCTATAGCTGTTCAGACTCCATGCCTGATGTTTTTGGCCGGGTTAGGGAAGGGAGGCAGGGCTATTTGTGGGGACACTGCTGTGCGCTATTGGCTGCTGCATTTCGCCCCCAAAAAAATATACAATGCAAAATTATATTTGTACAGTGCCTTTCACGTCGGAAAGGACATCCCAAGGGTCTATTTACACTCAATTCACTTTACAGTATATTCTGTGAAGTGCTTTGAGATGTCTCGAAAGATGTGACGGGGGCTGTATCAAATGCAAGGATGATGATTATTATGTGTTCCATAAGAAAAGCTCGCTGTATCCTGCTTAAATCCACTTAAAATTCTTTATAGACTGAAGCAATTGGTAGATTTTTGCCTCTCGTTTTCCAATGGAACGTTTGTGATTCCAAACTGAAAACGAGATTATTTGAATACTGTAAGTATTTTGTTTTGTTTTTAAATGCAACACATTTCAGTTTACTTATCAATATGTACTTTAAGCCTCCTCTTGCTCTCCTCTCCTACGCTCACCGTCCCCATTCGTACGTCAACGATGGCCACTTGGGCGAGGACCCCCCTTCCCCCCTTCCCCACTCACCCACACAAACAAAGACTCCCTCCCACAAACACACACTCCATACCCCTCACCCACCCACACACACCCAAGTTTGTGACAGTGTCAGTGCGACAGGTGAGGAAATCCATGGAGATGTGAGGATATTTTGCATGGTTTAGTTTAGTTGTCAATATGTGCTGCGAGTCCTTTCTGTTCTGGCAATGAGGTTGCGTAGTTTTCTCTCTCCAATAGCTGACGTATATTTATTTGCTTTATCAATGCAATCCTGATGAGCTGGGCTTTCTTCAGCTCATAGCTGATTCCCTTTCCCCCAACCCCCACCCACCTTCCATACGATACTGACCGTGTAGGCTGTTTTAGTCTATCTGAAGGTTTATGTTATTTGATTGAGTGCTGTAGTTGATGGAACATCGACTTTACCAAAATAATAAGCAGCTGGAACCAAACCCTCAGCTCGCTCGCTGACTGTTGTTTATCAACCGGATAATCATGAAATATAATTTGCCAAAGGTGGGACCATTTTCCTCCCCTCGCTGTGACCAGTAGCGTGGCTGCTATCTCAGTCCCAGTCTCGCTCTTATTCCAGTGTTTGCCGTCGGGCTCCTCGCCATATTCTCTCCCTGAGGGGAAACGGCATGAGCTGTGTTTGATATTTTTATTGTATTTCAATATTTCTAATGATACGAGGTTCTGAAATTTGTTCTTTTCTCTTGTCAAACAAACTGGCACATTGTACGGATGGGTCTCCTACGATCAGCTCAAGTGATATAAAGATATTTATAATCCTTTTCAGACTCCCAATGAGTGAAGTCATTTCTGTGGTGTAAGCAAATGCGTTGAACTCATACACACACACTGAACCTGTTAGTGTCAATTGGTTAAGACACTGTGACAGAGTTCAGTAAACCATTGAACTCTTTTTCCCCCACAACAAGTCATGTTGATAAACTGGTCTGACCGTTTCTCCTTCCTCTTCATCTGGTGTTGAAAGAACAACTGGATATTGTAACTCAGACATTGCCATAACTTTATTATAATGCACACATCTATACAGTATATACTGTATAGAGATATATATGGTATATATATATATAATACCAGAGCACAGGTCCACAGCAACTCAGACTGCCCAGCCTGGAGACTATTTATTAGGTACCATAGAGCAATTGACAGTCTCAAAAACTAGAGAGACATATACATGTGGAGGGAGCAAGTGCAATGATGGGCTCTGGGGGTTGAGATAAGAATGAGAGGCGCTCCACAGTGTAACCAAACTAGTCCTCGCCCAAGTGGCCATCGTTGACGTACGAGTGGGGATGGTGAGCGTTGGTGGGTATTTAGCCAATGGGAAGAGTTGATTGTTTGCCTCGTGGGTGGGTTACGTTGGCGAGGGCTCTCGCTGTTTGGCTGCTGCTGGTGGACAGCCCGCCTGCTGCTCCCTCTGCTTCACCTCTGCTGGGAATCAAAACCCACAATCGGGTGAGCGACTTGGAGCGAGATTTAACCCACAGCCCTGTACGCGTCCTGTTACCTTAAAATAACATAGTGCCACACAACTACAACAAAATTACACTTGTAGAGCGCCTTTCACGGAGGACTTCCCAAGGTGCTGGACAGTCATTGCTTCAGCAACTAGACCTGGAGAACACCCCTTGAATGTGACGACATCAGCGTGTTGAAACCAGCGCTACCTGGATTTTCCTGAGTTTACGATCTTTTGCTGGCCACCGGCGCTGTAGCATTCTGATCGATGTCTCGCGCGCCACCCTCCAACTCTTACCGTCTTTCAGCCGCCTGTTCTCCAGCTCCAATTGCTGTGTTTTGGCAGCGAGGTACAGGGTATCTTGTACTGACTCCGCCAGCAGCTCACGGTAACGTTGGTCTCGTTGTTCCCACTGCCTCTCAGAAGCCTCGCGGAAAGTGTGGAGCATCTATTGGGACGAGACGGGAGAGAATGCGTCAGGAGGCTGCTGCTCGCCCGGCCAGCAAACAAACCCCAAGCATTTTCCTGCATTCTGGAATTCCATCCCACGGTCCCTTTGCTCTCTCACTCCCTCACCTCCTTTAAGGCCAATCTCAACACCCTCCTCTTCGACCATGCCTTCTGCTGCCTTCCCAATTGTCTCCCTCCCCTTGCAATTCTCTACCTCCCCTCTCAACTTTCTCCCTCCTCATCTAACTGTCCCTCCCCTGCACCCTACCCTGCGCTTCTCTGTCTTGCTCGGATCCAGACCCGACTGTTCAGCGCCCTTGGGACGTCCTTCCGACGTGAAAGGAGCTCTATAAATGTAATTTTGTTGTAGTTGTTTTCTCACAACAAGTTGTGCTGACGCAGCGCCTTTCACGTCAGGAGGACGTCCCTGTGACACGGATTTACGTTTGACATTTTCTGTTCCGTTAGGGATTGTTTGGGGCTGAGATTCCCTCATTAATGCTCCTGAAGAAGGGGAGAAAATGAACAAGGGAAGGGGAGCCAAACTGGGACAGACTGACCTCCAGACTTCGGCACCTCTGCCTCTCCAGCTCCAACCTACATTGCTGGTATAGAGACCGCATGTCCTTCTCAGCCTGGGCCTTCTCCCTGCGCAGGGTCACCAGGTACAGGACCAGTAGCTCCTGCTCCCTCTGCAGGCCTGTGCCCTCCTGGGACTTGCCCGCAGCCTCGCTCCCTCCTGCCTGACAGAAACACAACCTTGTCGACAAAACCACCATAATCCTCGCATTTCATGTCTTGCCTGTATCGTGTCGATGTACTGTATTTCACAGGCAATTGCTGTCAAGTGAAGTGCTTTCAGACGTCACAAAGACTTGTTAGGAAGCTGTATCAAATGCAAGGATTATTATTATTAGTTGTGGCCAAACTCCTGTCTCTTCTCCAAGAGCATCGCGGGATTATTAACACCCACAAAGGAGTGGTCGGGATTCTAACCGAGAAATAGATTAACAAGTGTGAACCAAAGGGACGTATTTTGCACGCATTAACAGAGATCTCTCTCTTCTCTCTCTGTATCAGTTTTACCTTTTCTGCTCCCTGTTCGATCATTCTGGACAACTCTCTCTCGATCAGGGCCATGTTTTCCTCCTCTAACCACTTCCTCTTCTCCAACGCCGTTGCGTACAGACGGTCGATTTCAGACTCAGCCGACGAGCTGTCCTTTGGGGAGCAAAGCAAGAGCTTCCACTTGTGCACCACAGAACCTTCAACACTGCAGTATTTCAACCCACCAACAGCCACAAGGCCAATCGCCAAACAATCACCAGGATTGCTGTCTTGGAAAACGGGAGAAACTAATAAAGCAGTTTCGATTAGGTGCAGATATAATTTCCTCTGCTGGGTGGTGGGAATCCAGAACAAGGGGATACCCTCTTAAAATCAGAGCTCAGCTTTATCAGAGTGAGATCAGGCAGAACCTTCACACACACAGGGTTGTGGAAATCTGGAACTCTTTTCTCCTTTCCCCAAAAGGCTGCGAATGATGATCTCTATTGACAAGGTAGAGAGATGTTTGTTCGGTCAAGGTAGCAAGCGGCAATGGGGCAAAGGCCAGGTAATAGGAGTTGAAGTACAGATCAGCCATGATCCTATAGATTAGCAGAACAGGCTCGAGAGACTGAATGGCCTCCGTCTGTTCCTAATAAATGGGCAACGGGTCAGATATAAATGGAGAATTGCAGGACAGAGAAAGAGTTTACAACCCGAAGGCCCTCACCTTGTTACTGGCTCCGGTCGCACTAGTCAGTTGTTCCTGTTGGTGTCTGAGCTCCTTCAGGCTGTTCTGGCTCTGCCCCAGCCTCGCCTGCAGCTGTTGGATGTTCCTGATGATGACTTGTAGCTCCTTCTCGTCCCCATGCTCGGCTTTCGCGGCAAAACCCGGACACAATATTGGAATGACTTTTGTCATTTATTTGAGAAAATATTTCCCCTTTTACGACAAGTTACATTGGCACAGCACCTTTCACGTCGGGAGGACATCCCAAGGCGCTGGACAGTCGGTTTAGCTCAACCTGAGCTGAGGATTCAGAGAGGGGTGGAAGGGAGGGTAGGGGAAGAGTTCCAGAGGGTGTGGGCAGAAAGGCTGAAGGCTTGACTGCTGATAGTGGAGTGTACAAGGCAGGGGATGTGCAGCAGGTCAGTGTCTGCGGAGCTGGGGGGAGTCGACAGCCTTAGTGAAGTTTCAATAGGCCACAGAGGCAAGGAGGAGCGAGAGATTGGTTTGATGCAGGGAGTGGGGAGGAGGTTAGCGGGGTTGGAATGGTCTGCATTATTGACTCTGGTGCTGCTCCCAATCACTTTCAAACGGAGTCTCGGGGGGCAGCGCTGACTCACCTTTCAGATACGCCTCAACCTCACTCTTAAGATGCTCTTTAATCTCTCGGATCTGCTGTTGTGTCCGTGTGCACTCCTCAGCCAACTGCACTCGCTGCTGCTCACTGCCCAGGGGTGTCAGCTTCAAGGCCAACTCCAGTAATCCCTGCCCATAAAAACATCTCAGCTGTGGGGAGTGTGGGTGGGGGGGAGAGGGGGGGAAGCGAGATTGGTTTGTGGAGGGAATGAGAGAAGGGTGTGGGGAGCAAGAGGGGTGCCGTGAGGGGAGCAGGGCTGTGAGGAGTGAGGGGCGTGAAGAGCCGAGGGAGTGAATGAACAGGCTGTAGGCACAGAGTGGAGTGCAGTCTGGGATAAAGCTGGATATATGCAGTAGGACTGATGGACTTGTTAACCAAACCAGAAGAACCCACCTTAGCAACAAGGTGCTGCTTTCTCTCTGCCTGGCAATGTCGGGATTGACATCTCTTCTTCTCCCACTCTTGTTTCTTCACCACCTATCCAGGGGAATAAGATGCATGATAGGCTCATCCAAATCTCTGACTGCGTCCCAAGGCGCGGAGGCTTGAAAGTGGTGCTCCTGTAACTCAGTAGTTAGAGTACTTGCCTTACAAGCGGGTTCAATTTCAGGCAGGTCAGGGCAGGGAGAAACCTTGGGCAAGTTTCCTTACTCTACACACACACACGCCTGATAATAATCCCTCCAAAAAAATCCAATACTAATTTGGTCGCTCAATCCACGACTGTTGGTGGGGACGCTGCTGTGTGCAATATAGCGCGGAGGGCGCTATATAAATCCAAGTTGTTGTTGTATATCAAATTCAAGGATGATTATTATTTTATTATGATCATTATTACAATAGAGGGCGGGGAGGTCCGGGGAAGTGGGGAAGCTGAAGAGTTACTCGCCTGCAGTTCCTGGACGAGCTGTGCCAAATTTGCCGCCTCCTGCCGTGGCACGTCCTTGCCGGAGCTGAGCCGTTCCCGGACCTGGCGGATGTGGAGTCGGAGCCGCTCGGTCAGCTGTGGTGGGTCCCAGAGGTCCCGCTCGACCCGGTTAGTGAGGAGAGCGGCGCTCCGAGCCAGACCCAGAGCCCAGGCAGCCTCGCCCGGCCAGGACTCTGTCAGCAACACACAGGTGCAAGCCGGTCAACTTCAGATACACCTCAGCCTCCAGAGGACACAGGGTGAGGAGAGGAGACTCTTATACAATAACAAAAACACGTGGCACTCACACAGTGCCTTTCACGTCGGGAGGACGCCCCGAGGTCCTGGACAGTCAGGGATTTATATCCGAGCTGAGGGTTGAGATCAGGAGCGGGTGGGGGGCAGAGAGGGAGGGTGGTGTTAGAGGAGGTGACCAAAGGCGTGGTCGAAGAGGAGGGTCTTGGAGAAGGGGAGGGAGGGAACACAGAGAGTTATCATGATGTGTTACAAATGCACTGTTAAAACAAAGTTGCTTAGAGTAGAATCCGTAATACCTGGACTGCAGTAGGTGTTCACGAGTGGTTGGCTGGTGAATCAGGGTGTAAGAACTTACTTGTGTTTCAGTCTGTAACAGAGACCTACCTGGCAGGTGCAGACAGGATATCAGCACAGAGCACCTGTTCCCTTGCAGAGCCTGGCTCAGCAGCACATCTGTGCAGCCGAGCCCTGGCTCTACGTGAATTTTCGTCCCATTCACAGCGCACTCCAGCGGAGATGGACTGCGCACAGAGAGAGAAAGAGAGACTGATGGAAACATTTAATAACAACAACAAAATTACATTTATAGAGCGCCTTTCACATCGGGAGGACGTCCCAATAATCCTTGATAATAATAATCCTTGAATTTAATATAGCGCTTTTCACGTCTTCTAGAATGTATCTCAAAGCACTTCACAGAATATACTTGTATATACTGTATACTTGTAGGCGGAACACGGCAGCCAATTGAGGACAACAGTGTCCCCACAAACAGTCGTGGATTGAAATGACCAATTTTATTTTTGTGTTTTTGTTTTGGAGGATTATTAGGCGTGTGGAGTAGGGAAAGTTGCCCAAGGTTTTACCCTGACCTGCCTGGATTCGAACACAGGTCTCTCTCTCTCCCTTCTCTCGAAAGGTACTGAAAGTCTTCACAGAATTCATAGCAGCCGTTTGTAACATTAGCAAATGCTTACGTTCAACCTGGAGTTGTTAGGTTAGCCAGGTATTTAAGAGCCGCGTTTGAAAAGGAACCGTTGCTGGGAGAAGACGCTTACCTATTCCTAGAGCTCGGCCCAGCCCCGCCTGGCAGGAGGTAGACCTGGACAGCGGAGCGACGCACACCAATATTGGTCTCTCGCTGCTCGAGGGTGACTGTGAACAGTGAACCGCACCTGGAACCACCACAACAACTTACACTTCAAGGTGATTGGCAGAGTGGGGGAGAGAGAAAATTCCAAAGCTTTGGTTGCGTTGTGGCTGAAACCACAGGAGAGAAAGGGAGAGTGAGAGAGAGAGAGAGAGAGAGAAAAGGAGGGCATTTACAGCTCTCAAGGTTCCAGCATTGTGTCGCTGTGGCTTATAATGGTCGGATAGGAACACTGCTCCTTAACCCCCACCTGTCAGTGAGGGTTCCTGCCAGCCTCTCAGCCTCTCTGCCCTGTCGGTACAAGTTCCACGCCTCCTCAGAACTGCCCACCACAAACTCACTCAGCTCCTCCACAACTCTGAAACCAAACGAAGGGGAGAAAAAACCTTGTGAGATCCCACCTTATCCCCAACACTTATCCCCCCCTCCCCCCCCCCCCCACCACCGTGTCCTCAGCTCGGATCTGAAGCAGTGACTGTCCAGTGCCCTGGGATGTCCTCCTGACATGAAAGGCGCTATACAAATGTAATTTTGTTGTTAACACACCCCACTACCCAGTCTCCCCACACCCCCCCACCGAGAGAGAGGGTAAAATGCTGTACTCACAGACCCAGCACTGGGTGTGGGACACATTGCATCGCTCTGTCGTGTGGGTTCAGCAGATCCAGAGAGGAACCGTCTGTGTGAAGCTGTGATGGCAGAAAACAGTGCAGCAAACACAGAGACAATTGTTTAACCCAGTCAACAATCCAGCACCGACACTCACCAGAACAAAGGGCAGTATCTCCTTCAAATCAGAGCTGGGCTATTTGGAGGAGTGAAATGAGACTTTTTTTTTCCCCACACGCACAAAAGCTAGCGTACATCTGGAACTCTCTATTCCTGTTCCTATCTTCCTTCAACTTTGGGCAGAAACATGATGATAATGATGACATAATAATAATCCTTGCATTTTCACGTTGTTGTTGTTCTAGACTGTATCTCAAAGTGCTTCACAGAATATACAGTACAGTACTGTAAAGTGAATTGACTGTATATTTGTGGGTGAAACGCAGCAGCCAATTGCGCCCAGCAGCGTCCCCACAAACAGACGTGGATTGAAATGACCAATTTTATTATTGTGGTTTTTTTTGGAAGGATTATTATTAGGCGTGTGGGTGGGGAGTAAAGAAACTTGCCCAAGGTTTCGCCCTGACCTGCCTGGATACAAACAAAAGAGGGAAGGACCAGCACACTCCATATGACCAGTGTCAAATAACAGAAACAGTCCTACGCTTTATCTCCCAATCTCTTCATCATTTATTTACTGATTTCCCCAGCTGAATTTGCTGACCCAATCCTCCCGGAATCACCTGCCTCACTGTCCATTGTCCATCTCCACCTGCTCCCCCTGAACCTCACCGGTCAATCTTCTGACCTCTTGATGCGCAAGACTTACCTGAATGTGTGACACCGTGACGAGCGATTTCTGTTCTTCTTCGTTTAGATCCAGATCTTCGAATAAATCCTTCAACAACTGGGGGGGATGGTGGGGATAAAAAAGCCCAGGGTGCATTTACTTTTACTTCCAGTTAACAAATCGACTGTTACTCTAGTAAAGGTCAGCACTTCCGACCGTGAAAGACGCTGTCTGTATAAATGTAATCCTCAACCCCTGTGTGGGACACTGCAGTGCACAATTGACTGTTGTGTTTCACCCACAAAATACACAGTCACTTTGCATTATATTCTGTGAAGCGCTTTGAGACATCTCTGAAATGCAACGATTATCATTCCTATTATTATGTGTCACTAATGACATGATCAGTGGGAATGTGACTGGTTATGCAGTTCCCTCACAGGAGAAAGCCTTACCTTGTGCATGATCCCTGTCTGATGATCATCTCCCAGCAGCAACCTGGCTTTACTGTCTGTCTGAGTCCCTGACACAACCAGAGATATGTTGTAGCCCATCCTTGCTTTACATATCAGGGGCCTCACCAACTCCAAGTATACTCTGTCCTGAAACACAGCCCTCGTTACTGGTCTTTTACACTGGGGACCAATTCGCAAGATTAACAAAAAGGTTGACTTGAAAACCAAAGTGAAATGTCTTACCTGTTCACTGTCCGGGTCGAAGACAGCATCGAATGTGAAGCTGTGGCTCTGTAGAGATGCAAAACAATACAGAGACACAGTGGGTTGGGTTAACTTCTGTATCTGAGGCTGGCTCTGGGATACTACCCTATTGTGTGGTGCGTTATATATAAATGCCAAGTTGTTGTGGCTCTAAAGTTGGCTATTCTTCCTTCATAAATATGCACCGATTATAGAAACAACGGCAACTAAATACATTTGAATACTTGGATGTCTGCTTTTTGACAGCTTGATATTGTTATTGACAGCTTGATATATTTGCAAGATTCTTTCTTTCTCTTTCTGTCTCCCAGTGAAGACTGAAATGTTAACCCATGTCTATTGTCAGTGTTTTGATCCGATCATTAACCTCCGAGTGTCAACTGTTACCCACCTTCTCTCCGCTGCTGTCCCCATCGGCGACTGACAGACTTTTGGAATCTCTCACCACAATGAAGGCTGGGTGTCCATCTCCTTTGTCTGTGAAGTCAGAGAGCGTCAGCTGTTGATCCAGTGATAGGCAGTTTCCCCAGTACAGTATTTCCCCAACAAGACGAATCCCATTGGCTTTAAACCGGAGCAATCCTTGATGAGGTTGTGAGCTGAGGTCAGTATTGGTGGGTCAGGGACAGATAAAAAATCCCAAGGCGCTATGCAAAAAGGAAACGGAATTTCTCTCACCCTGTACCTTGGCCGACAATCCCTCCAAATAAAATTGGTCATTCACTTCAAGGGACACTGCGCAAATGGCTGCAACGTTTCGCCCACAACACTGAAGGTCAAATACACTTTACAGTGCATCATGTGAAGCGCTTTGAGGTGTCTTGATGACATGATAAGGTGCCGTATCAAATGCAAGGTTTATTATTATTAATATTATTGGGTACAGAGGGAGCTGGACAAATTCAGTCTGTTGGTTGTTCTCCCTTAAGTGAGCACTAGAGGATGCTGTGGTCTAAGCTTTCTGCGATCTGCAGTTTGGGGGACATATGCCTCCCAAGCAGGTCACGCACCCCTCTAAGCTTCAATCCCTTTCCCCATAGGATAGTTTTACAGGTACCCCCGATTTACGATGTTTTTATTTACACGGTTTCGATCTAACGAACATAATTTTCGACACCTTTTTAACCGATATACAATATTTTACCAAGAAAAAAATTTGGCGCAGTTTTTTGCGCATGCACAGTACATAGTGTATTGCGTGGGACAGAATGGGAAACTGCTTTTCGATTTACGATGTTTCAATTTGCGTGATATTTTTCAGGAACGCAACCCTGTTGTGAATCGGGGGATACCTATACAGGTTTTGTGTATACGGGTTTTGCGTGTACTGTATTTGCAAATTTCCTCATATGTAAATTGTGAAAGTGAGGGAATTGCCAAAACGTGGCACTGTCGATGGAGAGTTTTCTGACCTAAGACCTGCTGGAGACCAACAGCCACCTGCACTGGCACCTCCTCCATAACCTGAAACACAAAACACACAGGTAGAGTCATATTGCCTCGTCCCAGAGAGAGCAAAGGGCAGCAGGATTCAGCCCACCACTGTCAGCCCCTGGGAAAATCAGGCTCACAGCCATTACCTTCCACGCCCAACACACACACACATACCTGACTTGCAGCAGCCAAAAACTCCTACTAGAGAAGATTCAGAGGAAAGTCAATCAGCTCATTCACAGGGTTAGAGGGATGAGCTGTAACTAGGAATGACTAGTTAAGCCATGGTGGATCTTAAGCCTCGCAAAGAGACAACTCGAGAGAGAGAAAGATAACCTCGATGAGGTTTGTAAGCAAGTGAATGGGTTTGAAAAGCTAAAACCGGAACAATACTTTCAGCTAAGTTATGAGAACAGGACAATTGCATTATTTTTCATTCCAGGGCTGCTGAGCACCCAGTGGGATGGTATTTATTGAGCTGGGCAATTTTTAAGGCAATCCTCACCTGTCTGTGCGCTTTCCCTCCTTGTCCCGTCCTGTTTGTGTTTATAGGTGAGCAGTGGCCGGTAACGCCGGCACTCAGATCAGGGATCCTCTCAAAGGTGCTTCAATAATTAAAGGATGGCAGCTCCTCATCAGCTAATCTCTTGTCAATTTTTTATCAGGCGAACGGCGTTGTTTTACAATACAAGGAATTAACCGTGAATTATTAATATCCAGTTTCACTTTTATTCAAGGCTCCCGCTTTCTCTCCATCGCTCAAAAGCACTCAACTCTATCTTCCCTCTACTGCCGAGTTCTATTTAAAAGCCACATATAGACACACACTCAGACACTACCTGATCGATAGGTCCTATATACAAGTTGTTCTTGTAGTATAATAATCCTTTTGAACACGTTTGAACACAGCATTTCCCTGTCTGTGACGCACTTTGAGACATTGCCTCGTAATTATCCCTCGGAACCCCCCCCCCAAACAATAAATTGGTTATTTAAATCCACAAATGTTTGTGGGGACGCTGCTGTGCGCAATTGGCTGCTGCGTTTCGCCCACAATACAGTCAATTAATTTTACAGTATATTCTGTGAAGCTTTGAGACACAGTCTGGAAGACGTGAAAAGCCCTATCAAATGCAAGGATTATTATTATTTTATTATTATCAGGATTTTTACCGTAGTACTGTATTATTATTGTTGCTTGTCCCACCAGACTTGTCCCTGAAGCTGTCATTCCCCGCTCAGCCTGTGGGTGGCGGTGCGGAGCCGAGGCGCTGCAGTACTGGACGGTGGCCACGGGGAGGCGCTGCAACACCTCATTGATAGCTGGTGCCTCTCGGCTTCAAGGCCGGGCACAGCCAGCGAGTGGAGGCCGAGGCTCAGAGCTCCCCGGGCCAGGACCGGTTATGCTGCGAGAAAGCAGAGGTCGTTACCAAGCGCACGGCATAGAGGCGTTCAAATGCCGCAGGAGGGAGCAGGAGAAGGGTGAGTGGCTCACAACTCCAGCCCCAGGCCTTAGTCTGTCACTAGGCCCCAACTCCAGGGTGGGGGGTGTCTGTCCTCAGGGGGTGGGGGGGGGGGGTGTCTGTCCCCAGGGAGGGGGGCAAGGGTGGGGTGGGGGGGGACCACAAACTATAATAATAATAATCCTGGCGTTTGACCCAGCGTCTTATCCCGTCGTGGGGACGTCTCAAAGCGCTTCACAGGGACACACTGTAAAGTGTGGTGACTGTGTGTGTTTTATGGGGGGAACGAATCGCGGCAGCCGAATAATTGCGCCCAGCGACGTCCTCACAAACAAACAGCCAACGGTGGGTTGAAGTGACCCAATTATAATGATTGTTTTTGGAGGGATTATTACCCCCCGGAAAGCCACCCGCCAGTATCCCGCGAAGCTCTTTGAGACGTGACGAGGCGCTACGTCAAACGCAAAGGTTAATGTTATTACTTATCATTGATTATCAGGTTTGCCATGTATAGTCTCACCCTCAACCCTCGTGAGCCAGAGCCCGAATCGCCCTCGCTCGTTTTTGAGTCGAAGTTTGCTGACGTCAGTCCCGCCCTTTTGTTTCAAAATTGCAGCTCTCAGGAAGGCACGCAAGGAGAAACAGCTGGTTAGCAAGAGGCTGCCCAGGGGCGTGTGGGAGGATGGAGGTGGAATGGAGACCGCAGAAAACACGCTGACCCGAGAGGAGGTCAGACACCATTGCCAGAAGCTGTCTGTGCTGTAATCCATCCTCCCTCGCCCGTCTCGTTTCTGAATCCCCCGCGAATAACATCCTCTTGTCTCTTGAATCGCTTCAGGTTTTGCAGCTACACCAGAGGATCCAGTTGGGGACCGAAGACAGACTGGTGGCTTTGCGGCGCCTGCGCCGGGCCCTCCAGCAGAAGGAGGTACAGCAGATGTTTACCAGGTATTCCCGACGTTCTGGGCTCCTAGGTTCTCGGTCGGGTTGTCTACCAGAGAAAGGCAGATCGATGTGTAACCTTTGGCAAGTTTCCTCACTCCACACGCCTCTGTTAACCCCAGCGGTAAGCAGCAGGGATCCCGGCTGTTCGTCGATTGGTGAATTGTTTTCTGGTGGGTAAAAAATCCCTCAAGGAAAATACTAATTTGGTCATTCAATCCACAGCTGTTTGTGGGACCTCATTGTGCACAATTGGCTGCCGTGTTTCGCTCACAAAACACTTCACAATATATCCTGTGAAGTGCTTTGAGATGTGTGTCAGCGTTGTGATGAGGTGCTGTATCAGATGCCAGGATTGTTATTGTGATTAAGGCTGACAGATGGGTCTGCGCTAAAACATTTGTGCTGGTATGAAACCGATTTGCGAATGAACTGGTAACCAGCGCCTGGGGGAGATCACCAGCTTAATGTTCTGTTCCTCTGCAGGCTGGAGAGCAGTTTGCGTGTCCTGGTGGGTCTGTTCACCAGTAACCTTGCCTCGGTACAGCTAGAGGCCGCAGGGTGTTTGCTGGAGCTCTCTCACTCAGACGACCCCAGCATCTCTCTGCTCTGTTTGCCTGCAACTCCTTATCTCTTGACTTACCTGTCGGGCCGGAGCGTGAGATTCACGGTAAGGATTTTGCCCAGGAGCCGGCGATGTTTGCCAACCACGAGTGCGCTCTGAGCTGCCTGCAATTCTCTTCTGATATAAACCTGAGCTTGTGTTACGCTGTTGCAGGAGCTGTGTTTGTACATACTGGGGAACCTGGCAGCAGAGAATGCAGCGGTCAGGAAACAGCTCATGGCACAGGGTGTGATTCACGCACTCGCTACCTGCCTACAGGTGAGACATGCCCCCACACACAGCATTGTGAACACGCAGCCCTGAATATATGGTCATTGTCACAGCACAGACAGGGACCATTGAGTCTGGACTTGTGTTATTGCAAACAATAATAATTAATTTTTTTAATTCGTCATTTCAATCCACGACTGTTTGTGGGGACTCTGCTGTGTGCAATTGGCTGCTGCGTTTTGCCCACAAATATACAGTCAATTCACTTTACAGTATATTCTGTGAAGCGCTTTGAGATGTCGATAAAATGTGAAAAGCGCTATATCAAATCAAGGATTATTATTATTCTCTTTGTGTTCCAACTGTGTGGTGTTGCAACAGTTTTCACCTTGTCATTACCCTCTGCAGTTCAGTGCCTTCGCCTGTTACTAAGCCAACATCTGTTTTTTCACCCAATACGGTTGATGTGTGAGCCTCCACATTGATTGCTGACTGGATGGGGGATAGCCAGTGCTATGTGCCTGTTCTAAGTTGACGTTAAGACTGTAAACCTGTGGGTTTTACTTATTCTCGTGATGTTAACAACCTTGTCTGCGTTACAGTCGCCTGAGGGAGCCGTGGTGGAGGCTGCAGCGTATTCACTCTCACAGCTCCTGCAGGGCAAGGAGTCAGCCCACAGCATCGTACCGTAAGTGGCTTACAAGTCTCGTAACCCGGGGTGTGGGGGGGTGAGGGCGCAGAACAAACTCACCGGCCACAAGACTCCAGAGTGAGTTCATCCATCCCAATCACATTGTTTAGAGACAATAGGACTTTGTTTCACTAACAAAAAACACAGTCACTCCACTTTACAGTGTATTCTTTGAAGCGTTTTGAGACGTCTCAATTACCTGACAAGGCGCTTATTATTCACAATGTGATATGTCAGCCCTCGCTATAGCCTCAGGCCAGCTGTCTGTTGTAGGCTGTGTCAGAGAACCTGTGGTGTGTGAGGGGACAGAGAGAGAGTGAGCGAGTGTGTTCAATGGACTGAAAGGTCTTGTCCTGTTTTACCCTGCTATGATGGAAACGTAGGAACAGAAGGAGTCGATTCAGCCCCTTGAGCCTGTGCTGGCATTCTATACAATCATGGCTGATGTGTAACTCAACTGTAATATTCAAGAGGAATAAGGTTTTTTCTGCCACTCCACAGCGCAGATCTGGTGGCTAAGGTGATTCCTCTGCTACTCCGGCTGTTGGTTGCGGACTCGCAGTGTGGGGTGTGGGCAGCTGTGGAGAGTGCCTGGTGTCTGCACTACATCATCAGCAGGTAAAAGTCTGTCCTGTGTGTGTCATTCTCCATCAGATTATGTCCACCAACATGCACTCCAGCCAGGAGCACTGAACAAGCCATTGTCTCTTCCCTCTCTGCAGTGGTGCGATCAGTGATCAGTCACTGGTCTCTCAGGACATTGTGAGTCGAGCTGTCACACTCCTGGTCGCTCTGGGCAAACCTGGGTCAGCGACACCTCCAGACGCTGGACATTTGGTAAGTATGGGAGCGGAGACGTGTCATCGCCTCTCGTGGGCTATGTTGCCAGTCACCACAGATTTTGGACAAGGAAATTCTTATTGTCTTAAGGTACTTCATAGACAGATAGGCCTCAGTGTGATTAGTGAGAGGTGGGTGAGGGGAGTAGTTAGGAATTGAGGTGTGAGTTTAATGGGAAAAGACACTCGAGAAACTGTTCCTGGGATGTACAGTGTTATTATTTTGCCTACAAAATATAGTCAATCCACTTTACACTATATCCTGCGAAATGCTTTGGGATGTCTCAACGATGTGCTTAAGGTGCGATATTGAATCCAAGGATGATGATTGTTACTATAATTTATTATTGTTTACACCTGTGCTACTCTGTGCTAATGTCATTTGATGCCGAATAAAGAGCTCATTGAAACGCTGAGGGCAAAATAACATGTATAAGCCTCGCTCGTCCCTCCCACCAGCTGATCATTCCTGTGGTGCGCTGCTTGGGAAATCTCATCGCTGGTGAGGAGACATCTCAGTGTAAAGCTCAGATCCAGTGCAGTGAGCTGCTGCTAGCCCTCAGCTTTTTCATCACGAGTTTCTTACACACGCAGCCCTTTGTGGCACGAGAGTGCCTCTGGCTCTTCAACAATCTCACAGGTGAGAGGTTTAAGTGCTTTCGGACGCAACCCTGCTTGACTGGCGCTATTTGATGCAAGCTGTTGTGAGCATTTCATTTCACTGAAGGAAATGCACCCCATTGATGAATCATATTCACCTCTTTCCCTCCCTCCCTCCCACTGCCTCTCTCCCTCCCTTCCTGCAGCTGGTGACGCTCTGTTCTGCTCAGCTGTGCTCGGTCTCAATCTGGTCCCAGTGTTTCTCCGCCTGATCCCATTCTCAGGAGGAATAAACACTCAGGTAAGCGGGTGCCTGGCTGTGCTCGGTGTCAGCAGAGATGGAATACGGTTAGATCGGTGCACACCGTGTTACAGTGATAGTGTTCGCTTCCCTTGTTTGAAATATCTGCCCTGGACACTGATGAAGGTGCCCAGATCACTGGTCAAACACTGTAATTCTAGTCACTAATATCGCAGCAAGGCCTCGCCCTGATAAATGTGCAACGTGTTGCCTTGTGGAGTTCCTGCAGCTCAGTGGTTGGAGCACTTGCCTTACAAGCGTGAGACCTGTGTTCGAATCCAGGCAGATCAGGATGAAACCTTGGATAAGTTTCCTTACTCCACATACACGCCTAATAATAATCCCTCCGAAAAACATAAACACAATAATTTTTTTAAATTGCTCATTTCAATCCACGACTGTTTGTGGGGACGCAGCTGTGCGCAATTGACAGCCGCGTTTCGCTCACAAATTGCCTTTACAGTATTTTGCTGTGAAACGCTTTGAGACGTTGATGAGATGTGAAAAGCGCTGTATCAAATGCGAGGATCATTATTGTTTATTATGTGCCGACAGGCAATGCTGGTGCTGGGCAATGTGGCAGAGCTGGGCCCAGAGCCCTGCCAGCGACTGCACCAGGCGGAGGTCACCCCTGCGCTGTGCTGCGCTCTCCGGATGGCTGATGTGGAAGTGGTGCGTTTGGCGTTGGAACTGCTGAACGTGATCTTCTTACACTGCCCAGAGGTGAGTCTCTCACACACACACACAAACCAACTGCTTGCTTTGCTCATGGTAGACTTTTATTTTTCTTTGAAATGCAATCCACGACTCGCACATTTCACCCGCACAAAATGTAGTCAATTTACTTTACAGTATATTCTGTGAAGCGCTTTGAGAGGTCTTGAAGACATGATAAGACGCTACGTCAAATGCAAGGATTATTATTCACAGAATGTGCGGAGGGTTATACAGAGCTCTGCTTGATGGGCCTCACACACCCCCCTCCCCCCCCGCCCTACTCACCTCCCTCTGTCTAATGCTCCCATTCGTGACTCTAACGTTGCTCCTCACAGGCCTGTGTAGAGTTTGTGAAACAAGATGGGGTCCAGGCCGTGGAGGCCATTCAGTACAACGCAAACGAGGAGATTCGAGTCCGTGCCCACTTCCTGATGGACAAATACTTCACACAACAGGGCGAGGTAAGTAACACGGAGACAGCCTCGGCTGTGTCGCTTTGAAATTATTCGCTTAGAAAAGACTCTTTGCCTTGAGTCTCCTCCATTATATCTTTTAATTGGGGTGAAATGTTAAGAACATCAAGGAACAGCTTCATTAATTTCCTCCCTGGGCCTGTTGCTTGAGTGTCCACATGTCTCACACACACAGTATAGCCAAGTGAAAAAGCTGACCGCTCTAGGCCGAACAGATGGGAAGAAGCCATAAGCCCATCTGAAATGAGCTGACTTTGGCCACCGTTAACAGTCTCATTTGGCCTCTAGTGTGTTTGATCGCAGCTGTCTGCATTACCCTGTGTTGATCAGTTTATTTCCTTTCTGTCTTCAGGGCTCATAGTTTGAAGTCTGGGAATCTTCCGCATTTTGCCAATGGGACAGTTCGGACACACTTGGGGCATTACAAGAGTTCCGAGCCACACTTTAAGCAGCTGTGCTTTACTGACCATGAAGTGATAATAGATGGGACACAGAATCACTCCACTGGAGGGGGGGGGGCCAGGTACCCTAAGTGTCAAATGGAGGTGCTATCAGCAGCACTTGAGAGGATATTGCAATCTTGTGGACGAACAGATCTGCAATTTATTAAGCATCTTGTTGCTGAATTAAAATAGTGTTGTATTCACTGACAACAGATTATGTGCAACCCATGATGAGCAAAGGAATAAGAAATATTAGTCTTATTAAAAATATACACTAATATAATTAAGTTTTTTTTAAACTTGTTTGTAATTAAATTACTTGAAATGAACAAATGTGTGTGCTCTCTTGCTACCACAATTACTGCAAAGTTTCAGAAGATCTGGTGAACAAAGGCATAGTGAACGAGATGGTTCTTGAAGGAGGCAAGGGATGGGATGAGGTGGAGGGACTGAGGGTAGGAGTTTCAGAGAGTGGGAGCAGAATGGCTGAAGGACTGCCCACCAATGGTGGGGTGTGGGAGCGATGGTGGTGGATATGCAGCAAGCTGGAGTCTGCTGTGCAAAGTGAGTGGGCAAGTTTGTAGTGGGTTAGATGGTTGCAGAGGTAGAGAGGAGTGAGGACATGAAGGGCTGTTAAGGATCTTGAACTGTATCCTCTGTGTGATGGGAAGCCAGTGGAGATGGGTGAGGACAGGGGTGATAGGGTTGCGGAGTCTGATGTGGGAGAGGACACAGGCTGCTGAATTCTGGATGATCTGCAGCCGGTGGAGGGAGTTTGGACTAGCAACAATGGGGCACATAAATATTGAATTCACTTACAGTGTGCTTTATTAACAGTTTGACTTTCGGACCAATGATATTTGAAACAAGACCAAAGTGTGTTTTAAATATGTTTATTATAATTACATTTTCATTTGAATTTACTGAAGACCTTCCACCTCAATGTCCAGGCTTTATTTTAAAGGCTTGATGTTAACAAGAGTTTCCAAGGCCTTTGCCACTTGCTCGGAGCTTAAATTATCCAGTGGTATGCTTCGCTCTCTCCCAAAGTCTAAACAGGAGAAGAAAAAACAAAAACCAGGTACAATCTTTCAGTCCCCTTCCAGCACACAACAACAACAACATTGATTTATATAGTGCCCTCCATGCCAGACGGCGTCTCAGAGCGCTTCACAATAGCGGATCACGGGACTGAGCCAGGGGCAGGGGCAGAAAGGTGACCAAAGGCGCGGTTGAAGAGAAAGGTCTTCAGCTGTGACCTATAACTGGGAAGAGAAAGGGTGAGGCGAGGGAGTGAGGGAGGGAGTTCCAGAGCCTTGGGGCATAGTGGCTGAAGGCACGGCCACCGAGGGTGGAGCGGAGGATTCAGGGGACATGGAGTAGGCCAGACCCAGTGGAGCGAAGGCAGCGGGTGCTGTTTGGGGAGAGAGGAGGTCAGAGACGTAGGAGGGTGCAGAGGAGTGGAGGGACTTGAAAACAACACTAACAACACATACAACACTAAAGTCAGAAAAATATTGCATAACTGGTGTGTAATAATCTTTTTCTAATGTAGGATTATCCCACAGCAGCCTATAAATCGGTCAAATAATATCCTACTGTGCTACAGTTGACATCTCTTACCATATCGAGCCCACAGTCTAGGTTGTACTTCTGCGCACTCCCGGATTAGTATGGGGATTTCTGGATTTGCCTTCTTCAGCGTCACATAGTGCTGTTCAACGAATTCCCTTTGGGAAGAAACATTGTTGAAAATTACACGAGTACTGAGCGTTGAGCTATTTCTAACCTTAAAAGGCCAGAAACAATGCGATTATTAACACAGCACGTTAATATCCACTGATATGTTGGGCAAGTGGTTGGGTATGATAAAAATAATCCTAATAATAATCCTTGCATTTGACATAGCGACTTGTTGATACATCTCCAAGCACTTCCCAAAATACATTGTAAAGTGGGATTGACTGTGTATATTTTGTGCGCAAAACGCGGAAGCCAATTGTGCACAGCAGCGATCCCACAAATAGCCATGGACTGAGTGACCAGGACGTTTTTATTTTGTATTTTGGGGGAACAGCATGGTATATATATCAAAACACAAAATACTACAGATGCTGGGAATCTGAAACAAAAACAGGAGTTGCTGGGGAAACTCAGCAGGTCAGGCAGCATCCATGGAGAAAGGAAGAGGAGTCAATGTTTCAGGTCTACAACCGTTGGTCAGAACTGGGGCTTGTTTGGAGGGAGAGGTTTCTTAAGGACGTTAAAGGGGGAGAGGCAGGACATGGAAGACAAAGGAGAGAAAGAAGACAAAGGAAAAGGAAAAAAAAGAGTGTGTTAACTGATGGGTTGAATATGTGTTAACGACTTCATGGGGAGAAACAGAAGGGGGTGGGTTTAAACGAAACTGGGGAGAAGAGGTGTTTAGTGGTGATAGAACAAAACACCAGAGGCAGGGGGTGTCTGGGGTTATAATTTATATCGTCTGCCGCAATATTAATTAATTAGCCTGCAGTGGGCAGTACCACCCTCATTACCACATTACTGTACCCGCTCCAGGTTCACACCCTCCGCCTTCCTCCTCCGGTCACTCTCTCCAGGGGTTGTTTGAACCCCAGACTTAACGTACACTTCACCCCCATTCTCACCCTCTTGTCCTAACTCCCCCCCCCCCTCCTCGCTGGGTCCTGTCCAGAGGCTGAAGCCCCTTCACAGGGTGTCCAGCAGACTGACCTCAGGGCCTCTCCCCCTGACCCCAGACCGGGCGAGAGAGAGGGGGGGGGGGGGTGTCAGTGTCTTCCTCCTTCGGGCCCCGGCCTCACCCACCTGGCCCCCTGGCTGGGCAACGATCTCTGGCACAGGTGCAGCCTGACCTCCCGGAGGCTCCCGCTCAACCGCGACCCGATGCCTCTGACCACGGCGGCCGCCATGTTGTTTCCCGAGCCTAAAGGGGCCGCGCTGCGCTACACCCGTCGACCAATAGAAAGCGTCGGTAAAAGGTGAGGGCGGTGGTTTGGACCCGCAGCTGTTACTTTGATTGGTCACTCACGAGCTTCGCCCAATCGAATCAATGCGATGGGTGATTGGCATGTCTGACAACCAATGACAGCGAGGCGTGTGGGCGGGGTCTAGCGCAGTCTGGAGTAGTCGGTGGATGTGCGGCGGTTGTTGACAGACGGCGGGAGCGAGGCCTAGGGCGGCCAGGAGAAGCCTGGGACTTTATTTACACTTTATATCAGATACTCGAGGCCGGGGCTCGAGAACAAAGGAGCGAAAATGCCGGAAAGGGACAGTAAGTATCTCCCCAAGAGACGCCCCTTCCCCTCCCATACCAGCCACCCACAGGCCCACACAACGAGGCCTCAGGCTCTGCCTAGCTCTTTCTTTCTTTCTTTCTATCTATCTATCTATCTATCTATCTATCTATCTATCTATCTATCTATCTATCTATCTATCTATCTATCTATCTATCTATCTATCTATCTATCTATCTATCTATCTATCTATCTATCTATCTATCTATCTATCTATCTATCTATCTATCTATCTATCTATCTATCTATCTATCTATCTATCTATCTATCTATCTATCTATCTATCTATCTATCTATCTATCTATCTATCTATCTATCTATCTATCTATCTATCTATCTATCTATCTATCTGTTTCGTGGCTGTTTTGCCCACCAAACACACAGTTACTACACTTTCCAGTGTATCCTGTGAAGCGCTTTGAGACGTCTCAATGACGTGATCCAGCGCTGGGTCAAAAGCAAGGGTTATTGTTAATCGTCCCCGGGACCCCGGCCTGCGTAAATGTAAGTCGCTGTTGTTGTTGTTACGGTGGTGGTTTGCGGGGGACATTGCTGTGTATTGTTATAACTGGGTTTCTCCCGCCTCGTCTCTCCACAGATGAACCGTTTTCCAACCCGCTGGCTCCGGACTCGCACGAGGTGGAAGATCCTCGGTCGTTGAACCAGTGAGTATTAATATAATACTAATATATATATAATATTATACGTCTCAGCAAGACGTCTGAAACAAGAGAATCATTTGGGTCTGGACATGTCACCTCAGAATGTTCTCAGAATGCAGCCTGTTCCATTCACTTTGATATGAAAGCCAAGCCAAGTGACTGCACTAGCCTAGATGGCTGCTGCTAGCTAGTTCAGCACTCGGGCGCTGTCACTCTGCGGTTGTTTTAGCTTCTTCGGTGGTTGCCTTTTTTGGTTCAATTACATTTTTTTCACTGATTCTCACTCTCTCTCCTCTTACGCAAAGGTCCAAACTGACCAATGAGGATTTCCGAAAGTTGTTGATGACCCCGAGGTCGACGCCATCATCCGCTCCACCTTCAAAAACACGACAACATGAGTGAGTGCGGGGAAGGGCAAAGCTGGGTGGAGGGGGTGGGTGCTTGGATATAGGATCAAATACAATAAGCATTAAAATGAACCTCAACTATATCTGCTTAAAGCATTGAATCATGCCTTGTTTTACGTGACGTGCCCCTCAGTCGTAGCATTTTCTCTGTGCGTCCATCTAACCCAGTGTCTTGTTTGCAGGATGCCACGGGAATACAATGAGGAGGATGATCCCGCTGCCCGCAGGAGGAAAAAGAAAAGGTACCAAATCCTCCAGTGATCAGTAACTGAACCCACGAAATGCAGTCTGTGCCATACACAGATCAGTCTGCGACATACAGTAATCTAACAATGCATTTACGTTCATTTAAGCTAAGGAAGGAACAAGATCGTAGCCAACGTCTTAACGAGAAGTGTGACTGAGTAGATGTGGGTATGTGGTGGTATCAGTGAGGACATCTCCTCTCACACGGTGTCTCTTGGCTTTCAGTTACTATGCAAAGCTGCGGCAGCAGGAGCTGGAGCGAGAGCGGGAGTTGGCGGAGAAATACCGGGACCGAGCACGGGAGAGAAGGGATGGCGTCAACAAAGATTACGAGGAGACTGAACTTATTAGCACAACAGCAAACTACAGAGCAGTGGGACCGACAGCAGAAGCGTGAGTGGATGAGTGGGCATTAGGGGATGTTATTTTGTTGTTATTGGTTCCACTCTCACTTTGTATATAGAGTGGGGTTGTTGGTGGTGGGGGAGAGAGGTGGAATTATGATTTGCCTAAACCGAGTTGGCTATGTTAATCAACTGCTTGGAAACCTCAGAAACGTTTGTCCTCAGTGATTTTCTTTTTGACGCAGAGATAAATCCGCAGCTGAGAAACGGCGACAGCTGATCCAGGAGTCCAAGTTCTTGGGTGGTGATATGGAGCACACTCACTTGGTGAAAGGCTTGGATTTCGCTCTGTTACAAAAGGTTAGGAACAGCTTATACTCTTAAAAGCGGCTTAAGATCTGATCGGCTGAGACCTGAAGAATTTCAGGCTCCGGTCTCAAAAATGGCAGCTGACATTTCAGAATCCTTCTGCCTCCTAACTTTTTCAATTCACGTCCGTCCCACAACTCTAGGTCCGTGCGGAAATCACCAGCAAAGAGAGAGAGGAAGAGGATCTGATCGAGAAAGTGCAGAAGGAAGTCAAGTACGTGATCAGTGTGTGAGGGTGGGTGGACGGGTGGTCTGGGAGGGTGGTGCGAATTTGCACAATGTCCCAATTTAAGACAGAGAGCTCTTCAATACCATGGTGCCTATTCTGGCTACCTGAGGTATAGATGTGATCAGACTCCAGAGAAACTGAGGGTTTTAAAAATCCAGCGCCTCCTGACGTGAAAGACTGTGGCTGCTGAGTTTCTCCTAACCAAAACACACAGTTCAATTCACTTTACAGGTACTCTGTGTAGCGCTTTGAGACGTCGCAAATACATGATAAGGCACTATCAAGCACAAGGTTTATTATCGTAAATGTTGTTCAGGTGGCCTGGAATCTGGGAACAGGCTGGCTGAGAAATGATGAAGCTGCAGAAATATTTAATGCGAATATTAACTTTTGAAAACTTTTTTTGGTTTCTCTCTCTTCCTCCCACCACCACCACCACCACCCAGAAAAGATGAAGATCCTGAAAATAAGATCGAATTTAAAACGCGTTTAGGTAAGAAAGCCAGAGCCATAGAGTCTTGAAGACGTGGCAAGGCACTATATCAAATACTACATCAATCAAATCAAGGATTATTATTATTATCAATTGAGCCAAACCTTGTTGTACCTCTAACCTACAAACGTGGCCCTAGAAGGCACTGTTGATGTGCCAGCAATGTTTGATGTAGTGACTGTTTTTCCTTGTTTAATCAGCAGGGGTTTCTGGATAAACTCACAAAGCCATGGCGGAGTTTAGGATGTCCTCCCAACGTGAAATGCTCTGTACTAATGTAATTTGTTATTGTTGTGGATGTGGGTCACAGTGAGCTGTTTCTCAGGTTATTTCTGCTCCCTGACTCTGCAGGCCGCAATGTGTACCGTATCCTGTTCAGGATCAAATCTCACGAACGCAACGAGCTGTTCCTCCCCGGGCGTATGGCCTACGTGGTGGATCTGGACGATGAGTACGCAGACACTGACGTGCCAACCACCCTGATTAGGAGCAAAGCCGACTGTCCCACCATGGAGGTACGCACACACACAGCGACACAGTCACATAGCACTCAGTAACGCCAACACACAGGCTCAATTGGCTCTCGCTTGTCGCCCACAAAATATGCAGTCAACCACTTTACCCCTCTATCCTGTGAAGCGCTTTGAGACGTCTCACTGGTGTGACAAGGCGCTGTATCAGATTCAAGTACATTATTATTACCAATTCATGACTGAAACTCATGTGCTGTTGAAGTACTCCTATTGACCACATGGTGATGCTGTAGATTTGTGGTTGTGGTGATGGTGGGCCCTAGAAGGCACTGTTGTGTTTTGTATAGTGACTTTTTTCCTAGTTTAAACATGACCGCCCCCGAGTCCTGCCGTGACATTGTGTGACTTGTGCTGTGTCCTCACAGGCGCAGACCACCCTGACCACAAACGACATCGTGATCAACAAACTGACCCAGATCCTGTCCTACCTGCGACAGGGAACTCGTAACAAGAAGCTGAAGAAGAAGGATAAAGGTGATAAAGGAGGGGGTGTCACTGAGTGTGTGTGTGTTTGGGACAGTCACAGAGTAGCCTCTATCAGTAAAGATACTGATAGATCAGCAAGTGCTAACATCAGGAAACAACCCTCGATTGTTTCATACTATTTCACACAATCAAGACATCTTTGATAGAGCTGCGTTACTTGCGTGTCACATTCTCTGTGTGTCGTCTGCTGTCTTAGTGGCTGAGGAATTATGGTGAACTTTCGTTCCAGCAAAAGCAAGGACATTAGGGTGGTCCGTATTTCTGTGGTGACATTCGCCTCTGCTCTCTTTCTCAGGTAAACTGGGAGCCGATGAGAAGAGGCCTCCAGAGGCTGATATAAGGTACAGTATTCGTGTCAAAAGAAAGCTTCCGACAAAACAATGTGATGAGCAATTGCTTAGGGTGAAATCCTCTCCGGAAGAGGCTCAGTAACCTGGGACCTAAGTTACTGTGAAAATAACCTCTTGATGTCAGGTATCTGTCATGAGCACACACACACACAGCCTCTCTGTTCTGTGGTGTTGAATCACTCAGAGGCGCTACCCCGCAAGGATGGCGCTATATTAATTGAAGTTGTAGTTCACTGTCTGTCATTTGAAAGTAACTGATGATCCTAACCTCCAGCTTGGGTGCAAATCCTTGCCTTGGGATGTCCTCCTGATGTGAAAGGCGCTGTACAAATACCATTTTTGTTCTTGTTTTTGGTGGTGAGACACTGTACGAAATCAGACTTGTTTATTCTATTCCGGGCTTGGCCCCAATTTTAATTCTTGGCGTCACTTTGTACAGCATCTTTGACGACATTGGGGATTACGTGCCCACCACAGCCAAGGTGGTCCGAGAGAAGGAGCGGGAGAAATACCGGGAGAAGGAACGGGAGAGAGAGCGCGAACGGGAGAGAGAGCGAGAGAGGGAGAGAGAGCGGGAGAGGGAGAGAGACGAGGAGAAAAAATCCAGACATAACTATTTTGAGAAGCCACGGGTGGACGATGAGGTATGTAGATAATGATGACTCAGGGTGAGACCAACAGGAACGCTTGGGGACTTTCCAGTGACTCAATGTCAGTGGTTGGGAAACACTGAGCTGTGGGTAGACAACCCTTATGGAAGTCCAGAGAATTCGTTAACAAGAGAAGAGGCATCAGGGGGAAATCGTTCTGTCTTAATGTTAAATATTTGAAGACATTTTAGATTTACATTTACATGTATTTATTATTTATTAATTTACATTTACATTTTGCCTACAAATATACAGTCAATTCACTTTCCAGTATATTCTGTGAAATGCTTTGAGACATCTAGAAGATGTATAAAGTGTATACCAAATACAAGGATTATTTTTATTATCCCATCGTTAAAAAGTTTTAAACGTAAGAAAGCTCCCGTGTTCTTTTGGGTGGGGGGGATGTTGGGGAGGTAGAAGTGGGGGATTTTGCTGTAATGTGTCCTTGAATACTGTGGTTTCTGCTCTCATCAGAGATTGATCTGTATTTGCTCTGTCCATGCTTCACACCATAACCTGTGTTTTTTTTCTGTTTTTAATAGCCGCTGGATTTAGAGAGCGGTAAGTACATTCACTGAATCAGTGCTTTCTGTTAACTCTCTCTCGCGATGTTTGCTCGTTGGAATTGTTCTTTACACAAAGGGGAAAGGGTGATTGAGGCTAAAAGACGGGAACTTATCTCAGAAACAGTGAGTGGAAGGCTGGAAGGTGGGGAATTCTGAAATTAGTTGAAATGGGCTGAAGGAGCTTTCTTCCTCTGATCGATCAGTTTGTGCCTCTTGATGAGATGTTGGGTCAGTGATTTAAACCACACAGCATGGTTTGAGACACGCCTGATACACAGCCACTTCTTCATTACTGCCCAAGTTTTGCATGTTGAGTGGTGCTGTTATTTGGTGCGTGTGATGCCCAATTAGCATAATTTGCTGATGTGCTTGTCTTTATTCAGGTCCCGGAACAGCCAAAGATCTGATCAAATCCATCAACGAGAAGTTTGCAGGGACGGCAGGGTGGCAGGGAGCAGAGTCATATCCTTCCTATGATACAACGGCCATGTGTCCTCACTCACCAGCCCGTACACTGCCACACTCCACTCCTCCTTCCCCCAGCTCGGCGTCAGACGCCGCGACTTGTCAAGCGCTAAGACCCTATCCTGATTGAAGAGCGCTATATGCAAGTTGTTCCCCCTACTTTCAGCCACTAAGCTACACATTTCCCCAAACCCACGATACTCCTGTTTCTTTTCTCTTTGCCTTCGAAAATCCCTTTTAGAAACATATTGCTTTTAGTCAACATCCGAAACTAATCCCTATTCCCTGCTCGGTGGCTTGTAGATGATTCCAGACGTTTGTCCTGTGGAGGGGAATAAATATGTTTGCTGTACGAGTGTAAGTTGATGCTTTTGGTATATTGATGTGCTAAATTTGCTGGGAGCAAGTCACCTTAACTCGTATCTTAAGGTTAAGAGACCGGATGACAAGAAGCGCCTGGGAGATTTCTTTGGGACATCGGATAGTTACGCAGAGTGCTACCCTGCCACGTAGGTATTGGGGCCGCTACCAGACAGGAGTGGGACTGATTGACCAGCCTGTTTAAGGCCAGTGCTGGCATTCGCTCCTTGCCCCTGGTGTGACCCAGGCTCTCCTTCCTTGTGTTCGCAGGCTGGACGACATGGCAGTGGACAGTGACGAGGAGGTGGACTACAGTAAAATGGATCAGGTATCATTCACAGAACTTCTCCGTCTGACAAGTGGGATGTGCCTTTTAGCTGCTCGAGTTTCTCTGCAAACGAATCCCCCTCAGTGTATTCTGCTGTAGTGAGATAATGCGATTTAAAAATAAAATAAAATGAGCGGGCCAGCCCTGTGGGAGGGATGGTGAGAATATTGCTGTGGTTTGTGGCTGGAAACTCCTTGTCTTTACTGTGCTGCAGGGCAATAAGAAAGGGCCACTAGGACGCTGGGACTTTGACACACAGGAGGAATACAGCGAATACATGAACAACAAGGAGGCATTGCCCAAGTGAGTCCTCACCCCTCACCCACCCCACGGACCCGTGCCCCTCACCCCACCAGACCCGACCTCTCGAGACCCCGTCCTGACCATATTGGCCTCTGCCCGCCCCGCAGCCCACGAGAGATCAATGTCGAGTGTTTTTTGAGTTGACCCGTGGATTATTCTTCTCTCTCCAGAGCCGCTTTCCAGTATGGTATCAAGATGTCCGAGGGGCGTAAGACCCGGAGGTTTAAGGAAACGAACGAGAAAGCGGAACTGGATCGACAATGGAAGAAAATCAGCGCGGTGCGTATCATCCCTATAACACATAGGGATATAACATCCCTCTATCATCCCTGTAACTCATTGGTTAGAGCCCCTGCCTTACAAGCGTAAGACCTGTATTCAAATCCAGGCAGATCAGGGCGAAACTTTGGGCAAGTTTCCTTACTTCACACACATGCCTAATACTAATCACTCCCAAAAAATAATAATAAAAATTGGTCATTTCAATTCACGACTCTTTGTGGGGACGCTGCTGTGTGCAATTGACTGCTGCGTTTCGCCCATAAATATACAGTCAATTCACTTTACAGTATATTCTGTGAATCGATAAGATGTGAAAAGCACTATCAAATGCAAGGATTGTTAACACTGACCCTCACAATCCAGGCCACTGACTGTCCCCATTAACAGCATTCATTGCAACCCTCTGATTGCAGACTGTAGAATTTACACCAATATCTGGACTCTCTTACTTTGCAATATGGTCAACAGGCCCACATAATAGGTCATGGTCTCATCTCTTGGGGAGAAAATCAGACCCTATTATGGTCAAATCGTTTGGTCAAACAGCATTCAATGCAAGACATTTGCACCTGGATTTAAGTGTTGGTTTATCTCTTGTGGTTTCAATCCATTTACACCCTTGCATTCAGTCATAGATTATACACTCACACACAAATACATATGAAAATGTGACAGACAGATTTGATTGTTATCCGTCATGTGATGTTCTCCTGTTGTTTCCCTACAGATCATTGAAAAGAGAAAGAAGATGGAGGCTGAAGGGTGAGTGAAGAGAATCTTCCTAAATGTTTTTTCTCCTCTTGTTGAATTTTCTGCTGTCCTGAGTGTGTTTGAGATTTTCGATCAACGGGTAGAGTGCATGACTGCCTCCTGTCCCACATTGTCTGTCTGCGGGTTAGAATTATCAGTGGGAGAAGATTTAGCTAAACTCCATTATAGTATTGTGTGAATTATGTCTTAATGGGCAGCACCCACATGCCTGGGCAGTGACCCGAGCAATACAATGGCAGTGACTTTGGAAGGGCAGCTTATGCAATGAGGTGCTTGTGCTATGACCCTCTACCAATCTGTCCGCTCCCTCCACTCAATGGACTCTGGCCTGCTCCACGTTCCCCAACACATCCACCCCACCATTGGTGGGCGAGCCTCAGCCACTCTGCCCCCAACCTCTGGAATTCCATCCCATAGTCCCTCAGTCTCGACCCCTCCCTGGCCTCCTTCAAGTCCCGCTTCAAGAACCTCCTCTTCAACTGTGCTATCGGTCACCTCCCCCCTTTCCCCGCGGAAGTGAAAGGTACTATACAAAATGTAATTTTGTTGTTGTAATCAGTATAGTAACGGGGCTGGGTGCTTTGTGATGGATTAATGGCTCTGTGATACAGTGTAATATAAATGCAACAATGTCTTTGTTTGACAGTGTGGAGGTAAAGAGGCCCAAGTACTGAGAGCCGCTCCGTGTTTTCCACCTGGTGTGTCACGTTCCTGCATCCAGTGCCTCATCCACGTCATGTCCAGTAACACCATCGCTGACATCTCTCCCGCTCCTTAACGTGAAAAGCTCGGAGAGTTTCATTCCAGCCTTTCTGAGGATTCGATTCGTCTAAACGGGGAGTAAACAAACCCATGTGGTTACCGGGAGCCACGGATCGACTGAGTATCTGTGTAGTTTGAAGCAAATACGTATTTTAAATATACCGTAAATTGATTTTCTGTGTAGAATTAACCCTTTTTTTGCCATTTGTGTTCTCTTTGTATTATTCTGTAAATGCAGTAAACACGAAATCGCTAGTTAAATGGGTCTTACGTGTTTTTATCGCTGTATAAACTTGACTCGAGTTTTCAATGCCCCTTCTCTTTCCATTTTATTATCTCCCCTTCACAGAATACAACAATGTCCCAAGGTTGGGACCAGAGCAGGGAGGGAGGGGTCGTAGTTGGGGGAAGCAAGTAGGAAAATTGACTGTATATACCTTTAAACTCCTACTGAATATTTATCAATCCAAGTCTGGATTTGATATGAAATATTCAGCAGCTCGTTGTTACAGCTGGGGAGATACATACAGAACAATCATTGATAACAGAACCACAAACAGTTTGTGCACCAATAAAATACTGTTCATTATTTTACTGACAAACACAAGCACAGTTGACAACAGCTGTACAGTGGTGGGGCTGCCTGACCAGCCTCGCTATTAAAAGTAGAACTGAGGAAAGTCATCCTCTGAGACATCCACACCTTCATTTGTAATGATCACAGAGTATTTATCCCAAGTCTTGGAATCCCTTCCCCCACCACCCTTTCCCCTTCCCCCCCCCCCCCACCCCGCCCCACCACTCACTCCCTCTCCCTTGGGTTCGAGTTGCCGAGAACCCACCCAATAAAGCATGATTCACAGGAAAGCTTAACATCTGGGATTAGTTTATGGACCAAACAGTCTGGATGAGGAGGGAGGAGGAGCAGCCGATAGCTGGCTGTAAGATAACGTGACATTTAACAGGGTTCTGTGTCAGGCTCTGGCTGTGAGCTGAACTCATTATCTCAGCTCTGAGCCTTCAATGATTGAGTCACATCTTTTTATTACTCAATAATTATGTCTGGGAAAACTCAGATGGTTCTTTGAGAAACGTATTTGCATGTGCAGTATAGTCATCTATTCCCAGAATCTCTGCCTGATTTACCTGGAAGAGAATAATAATGTGTTTGATACAGCGTCTTATCTCTTCGAGGCTCCTCAAAAAGCCTTGCTCAGGATATACTGTAAAGCAAATAGATTTTTTTTTAGTGGTTGAAATGATCTGTCCTGATCCATCAAAGCTGATATCTCTCTCACGCCTGAACCTCTTGGCTTGCTGCTTTGTTGGGAGTTTACTTGCTCAATCCTATTGCTTGGGGCAGCATCCTATTGTTACAGCGCCTTGGGACGTCCTCCTGACATGAAAGGCGCTATACAAATACAATTTGTTGTTGTTATTGCGAACCTTGTACAACTCGATAATGTTCTCTCTCGTGAGTCATCTCCTTTCATGGCTGAAAAGCTTTAGCTGATAATAGTAACTTCCTCAGAGCTCATCCATCACCGGGATCAGCCTTGTTGCTCTCCCGTGAGCTCTCTCCGGGCTCTGAGAAGTCCCTTGTGTTGAAAACAGAATGATAGTGTATGCAGTATTCCATTCAGCTGATAAGATTATTATTCATGCGTTTCAGACCATTTTCTGGGATCTGAGTTCAATTAATTTGGCAATGCAGCACGGCATTCAATTAGCAATGCAGAGAGAGTCGGATGGGGGGGGAAGAGCATTGTGAAATGCCTCATCCCCTCCTCATCTCTCCTCTCTCTCTCTCCCCCCCCACCCACACCCCCCACACCCCACCCACCAGGAGTAGTAGTGCAGTTGTAGTTTATTGTTAATGCTGATGATTTCTCGCTCTTGCGAACAGAGAACACAAGGCTAATTAAAAGAATATTTGGAAACCTTTTCACAGCACGATTCAAACCAGGAGCGCCTTAGCCAGACCTCCAGGGTTCAAATAACATGTGTAACATGAGCCTTCAGCCTCTCCTCTCCCAAGGAGGCCTCAAAGGTTGGATGGAGTCCACTTTTGAATGAGGTCCAGCAGAATTGCCAAGCTTATTACACCTCAGTGAGTTCCAATCAGCTGAGATAATATCTTCACATACTGTACGTTGGTTGTTATTCGTGTGCACCCTCAATCAGTTGTCTCCAACTTATAAAATCCTTCCATTTTGATATAACGCTTTTCACGTCTTCTGGACATCTCAAAGCGCTTCACTGAATATACTGTAAATGAACTGACTGTACAGTATAATTTGTGGGCGAAACATGACAGCCAGTTGAGCGCAGCCGCGTCCCCACAAACAGTTGTGGATTGAAATTATTAATTTTAGTATCGTATTTTTTCTTGGAGGGATTATTATTAGGCATATGTGTGGGTGTGGAGTCAGGAAACTTGCCCAAGGTTTTGCCCTGATCTGCCTGGATTCGAACACAGTTTTCACGCTTGTAAGGCGAGTGCTCTAATCACTGAGCTGCAGGACTCCCACACAAACGCAAGTCGTTCTTGTTCCATGTGACCTCTGACCTCCTGACACGTGGCCCTGAAAAAGAGCAAACAGACAAATCTCAAGACAAGAGTACAAATCCCATCCTTCTATATCGCACAGGCTCAGATGCTTGCATATTACGGCTGTAATTCATTGTTGATGCTGATAAGAAAATAGACTGATTAATTCAGGTAGAGATTAATGATCCTGTGTCGTGAACACCCATTGTAGGAGGATTATTGTCCTGGAGTAACCGCTCTTGTTTCTATCATGCCGTGGGACCCTCAGCATTTGGCCCGCAAAATGCACAGACACTACACTTTACAGTATATCTTCTGTAACGCATAGAGATTAAGGATTATTATTATTCACCTAAACAGACCAAAACACAACCACTACACCAGCCGCGTTCCAAGATGTTTCGATGTCATAAGCGAAGGTGTTAAATGCGAAGGATATTAGCTCCTGTAGCTCAGTGGTTAGACCACTCGCCCTACAAGCGTGAGACCTATGTTTGAATCCAAGCAGATCAGGGCGAAACCTTGGGCAAGTTTTCTTATTTCAAACACACGCTTAATAATAATCCCTAGAAAAAAACACACTATAATAAAAGTTGGTCATTTCAATCCACGACTATTTGTGGGGACACGGCTGTGCGCAATTGGCTACCACGTTTTGCCTACAACTATACAGTCAATTCACTTTACAATATATTCTGTGAAGTGCTTTGAGACGTCAATAAGATTTGAAAAATGCTATATCAAATACAAGGATTGTATTGTATATTTCACTTGATCTGGACTCAGTATCTGAGGGGAGTTTGACTGTTTGTTTGCTTTCTCTGTTTGACAGCTTTCTTCAGCAGCCTGTGGAATGGATCTGAATTGGCACAGTATAGAAAGCTGGTCTGTGCTGCAGAGAGAGAGACTGTTGCCTGCATATGTATTTGTTTTGGCTTTCAGGCCCCGGTCTGTGGGTATAAGTGCAGACTGACTGCGAGAATGTCCAGTTAAAGCAAGGGTGAGATTAGATTACACTGCGTTTGTCTGAGTAAAGTCTCTCTCTCCCTTTCTGTAGCTTGTGCTGTTCTAGATTAAAGGTTTCCAACACAATTGTTTGGGGGTCAGCTGGGCGTTGTCTGACACGTGTGGAAACCCGACACACTGTGTTTAAAGAGTCTCCAAACCAAACTGAGGATAGATACTATGCATCCCAACTAGACATGGAAATTGCAGAGATAGATTCTCTCTCCCTAGAGCGATGCGCTCTGTTTACATAATTCCAGAAAGTATTAGTTGCTTCAGCAATTCCAACGTTTAACATACAAATATGTAAAATAAAATCTGCACTGAGGCTGCCTCCAATAGTTCAGTGAGTTTGTCGATTGAGCAACAGAGCCTCAGAGAGGCCTGAGTTTAATTCTGGCTTGCACTCAGGCTGATCTCAATTAAGAGCGGCACTTCCAGTGATCTCCGTGATCCTAGCTGTGGGAGAGAACATCAACCAAGTTTCCTGAGCCAGACACGTATTAAAGAAGGATGGATTTCTGATTATTGTACAATAATCTAATAATTTTTTCATTGGATGGAGTGCTTTATTACGGTGTTGTGACGTCTCACAATACTGCACAGAATATAAAGTGGCTGGACTGTATATTTTGTGGGCAAAACACGCCAGTCAATTACACATAGCGGTGTCCCAGAAAACATCATGGAGTTGAATCATCTAATCACATCGAAAATGCCCATGGAAAGGAACCCAGGTCAGAGAAGGAAATATGGGATTAAAAGCATTCAGGAGATAATCATGAGGTGGGGTGTGGGGAGGAGTTGGGCGGGGTGGGTAAAGGAATATTAAAAAAATCCACATATTAAATCATTCATGGATAATTTCTCCTCCGAAACATACGAAGGCTTCAGTAATCTTTAACAGAAGCAGTGTTGAAGCAGAGTGCCTGGTTTGGGTTATTATATTAAAAGTCACCACCCCTTGCTGTGCTGCTAAAGAGTGCTCTCTCTGTATTCCAGATGTCAATCACTGCACACATACAGTCAGAGCCAGAGTCTTGGCCATCTCTCTCTGCTGGGAAAGTGACTTGAATAGGCGCCGTCTGTTAGAAGGGACTGAGAGGCTGTTCACTAAATGAATCCAGATTTGTGAACCTTGTGTATGTCGATGAACCAAATCTGGAGACACATTGGGTTATGGTGTTTCCAAAGGTGCAAACGTCATGTTTTTTTTTAAATTCTCCTGTTCGCAACTCGTACTGAATTGTTTGCTTGTTCAGGTTTGATTTGTTTTGCTTTCTGGGGGTAATAACAACCACAACAATAATCCCTCGCGGAAAAATAAGTGGTCACTCACTCCACGACTGTTTGTGTGCAATTAGCTGCCACGTTTTTCCCACAGATAGACAGTAAATCAACTTTGTAACATATTCTATGAAGCGTTTGAGATGCTTCAATCATCTGATTCGGTACTATATTAAATACACAGATTATTATTGGTAGTAGTATTATTATTTGGAAGCCGTTTCAAGAGCTATGGAAAACCGCCTTTGACGTTACAAGTAGATTGAAGGATTTTCCACAAACTGGCACAGTTTTAAAACTAGGTGGAATTTGCGCCTTGGGTCATCAAAGCATGTATATTCGTGTCAAATATCCCAAGCATTCTCAGATTGCACAATGAGATCAAAACCCAAACCCTGAAAGCTTATTAGTCAGTGTGAATTCCCAACCTCAAAAGGACAAAGGTGTGAATTTATGGTCGCTCCTTAAACAGCAGAACCAGAGACAGACTGTCTCCAAGTTTTGGATTGTCTCTTTCACACGTAGACATCAAAGGGAAGGGAAGTCACTTTCAATTTTGTTAACCCTCATCAAACAGAATAGCAAAAGGAACAGGCTCCCTAGGGAGAAGGTGCAAGCAAAAAGTCTTGATCCCTTTTCAAGAACAAATTAGATACATTTCTGTATGGAAATGATAATAATAAAATAGTATATATTGTAATTGGGTACATGGCATGTGCAAGGATAGTGGAAGGCAAACTGGATGAACCTTGGTCTTCTTTCGTCCAGCATTGTTCCTATAAGGTTGAAAATTGCAGGGCTGAAAACCCCCAAATTTAGGGAGAGTGTGGAGAGGGAGCTTTACTCTGTACAAGAACAACATTAAACTTGTATAGCGTCTTCCATGTCAGGAGGATGTCCCAAGGCGCAGGACATTCACTGCTTCACTGTACAGTATGAATTGGGCAGTTTAATGAGAGATTATTGGCCACAACAGCTAATAATTTTACCTGCCACTGGCTCCTGATACCAACCAACCCACAGCAAACATCAATAACTGTTACAAAAATTTCAGATTTTGATACTCCATGATAATGTTACAAATATTCTTCCACCCACTGTATACTTTTGTTACCTCCTCAACTGAAATCTACAACAGGTTTATTCACCTGTTAAACTATATAATCTTTTGACCTTAGTTTAGCATGTTACATATTGGAAGTTTTTAATGAAATACATGTAATACTCTCATAGATACTTTAGGAATCAATCTCAATCACAGATTCTTCCCAATAAAATTATTGCTTTGAAATGATCTGACAGTGTTAGGTTGAAACCATTGGAAATGATGACAGGTATTCTGTTTCTAATAATAATCCTTGCATTTGACATAGCACCTTATCACGTCTTCCGTGTTTCGTGTTTCGCCCCAAAAATATAGTCACTAAGCTTTATAGTTTCACTTCCTGCGACATGCTCTGAGACGTCTCAGGAGACATAAACAAGGTGCTATTATCAAATGTAAAGATTATTATTGTGAACATTGAGGTGGAAAGAGTGGAGTCCTGTAGGTAGCTCAGTAGTTAGAGGACTCGCCTTGCAAGCAAGAGACCTGGGTTTGATTCCCGGCAGGTCAGGGCGAAACCTCGGGCAATTTTCCTTACTACACACACACACACACATACGCCTGATAATAATCCTGCACAAAACCAATGATAATGTGGTTATTTCAATCCTTGACCATTTGTGGGACGCTGCTGTGCGCAATTGGCTGCCGCATTTCGCCCGCAAATATACAGTCGCTTCATTTTACAGTATATTCTGTGAAGCGCTTTGAGACACAGTCCAGAAGACGCGGAGAGCTCTGCATCAAATGGAAAGGTTTTTACGACTGTAATTATGACTGTTATGCTTCTCAGTCCTGGCTGGACAAGGTGATGGGATGATGTAGGAAAGCGATGGACAGGACTGAGGGTCCAGTGATCACAGGGACCAGCCCACAGCAACGTGACGCTGGCAGGATAATCTGCGCCTGCGTGGGGAAGGACTTAGAGGAGAAGCTGAGAGAGAAGCACAGATAGAGAAGGGGGAGACAGAGATAGAGAAGGGGGGACAGAGATAGAGAAGGGGGAGAGAGATAGAGAAGGGGGGGACAGAGATAGAGAAGGGGGAGAGAGATAGAGAAGGGGGGACAGAGATATAGAAGGGGGAGAGAGATTCAAAGAGAGAGAGAGAGAGAAGTGGGCACAAGAGAGGGAGAGGCAGAAAGAGAGAGACTAGGTCTTGGTATAGGGAGAAAGAGGGGAGAGAAAGAAAGGCTCAGGCAGACAGACGGAAAGAGAGAGAGAGAGAGCAAGGCTTAGAGAGAGGGACTGGGGTCTTGAGATAGAGAGAAGGAGCGAGGCAGAGAGGAGCGAGAGAGTGGGGAAGAGAACATAAGAGAGAGAGAGAGAGAGAACTGGATCTGAGATACGAGAGAGGCTGAGAGGAAAGGGGGAGGGGGGGTGTGAGAGACAGAGTGTGACAGTCTGAATTACAGAAATTGACATCCACTATCTGCCCAGTGGCAGCTTCTCTCCGGGGATTACAGCGGACTTTACTTCTGTCTGTCCTGTGTTTAAGGTAAGAATTAGCTGAGCAGTTTTGGGAGCTGGGCTGTGTGTGCGTTGGGCTGTGTGTGTGTGTTGGGAGCTGGGCTGTGTGTGTGTGTGTGTTGGGAGCTGGGCTGTGTGTGTTGGGAGCTGGGCTGTGTGTGTGTGTGTGTTGGGAGCTGGGCTGTGTGTGTGTGTTGGGAGCTGGGCTGTGTGTGTGTGTGTTGGGAGCTGGGCTGTGTGTGTGTGTGTTGGGAGCTGGGCTGTGTGTGTTGGGAGCTGGGCTGTGTGTGTGTTGGGAGCTGGGCTGTGTGTGTGTGTTGGGAGCTGGGCTGTGTGTGTGTTGGGAGCTGGGCTGTGTGTGTGTGTTGGGAGCTGGGCTGTGTGTGTGTTGGGAGCTGGGCTGTGTGTGTGTTGGGAGCTGGGCTGTGTGTTGGGAGCTGGGCTGTGTGTGTGTTGGGAGCTGGGCTGTGTGTGTTGGGAGCTGAGCTGTGTGTGTGTGTGTTGGGAGCTGGGCTGTGTGTGTGTGTGTGTTGGGAGCTGGGCTGTGTGTGTGTGTGTTGGGAGCTGGGCTGTGTGTGTGTTGGGAGCTGAGCTGTGTGTGTGTGTTGGGAGCTGGGCTGTGTGTGTGTTGGGAGCTGGGCTGTGTGTGTGTTGGGAGCTGGGCTGTGTGTGTGTGTTGGGAGCTGGGCTGTGTGTGTGTTGGGAGCTGGGCTGTGTGTGTGTGTTGGGAGCTGGGCTGTGTGTGTGTGTTGGGAGCTGGGCTGTGTGTGTGTTGGGAGCTGGGCTGTGTGTGTGTGTGTGTTGGGAGCTGGGCTGTGTGTGTGTTGGGAGCTGGGCTGTGTGTGTGTGTTGGGAGCTGGGCTGTGTGTGTGTTGGGAGCTGGGCTGTGTGTGTTGGGAGCTGGGCTGTGTGTTGTGTTGGCTGGTGGGGGTGCAGCAGATCATTGTATTTAATATGATTTTAAAACCAAACCCGGGGAGATCTTTTTAACCGGCTGATGACCCACAGCTCCCCAAGGTCGGGCCTCATTGCTCAACTTGTCTTTCATCCCGAGCCCTGGCTCCTTCCTCACAGATTGGTGGGGGGTGGGGGTGGGGGTAACGTTGAGGCTCCTCATCCCTGGGGAGGTGGGGGAAGGGTTCACACTCTTTGGGGTTTGGAGAAAACTTTTCATCCAAGTGTCATGTCAACTTTGGGTTGAAAATTTGGATTTCCTCACGTTTTATGCATAGTTTACATATTATTATGAATTTCATAATAATTTGATCACTTCAATCCAGGACTATTTGTGGTTCGTACACTGCTGTGAGCAATCGCCCACAAACTATATGGTCAATTCACTTTCCGGTATATTCTGTCAAATGCTTTTGAGACATCTCGAAGACGCTGTATCACTCGAAAGTATTATTATAGCTTGGATAGGACTGGGGCTCAACTAGAGAGAGACATTGTGAGTTACACAAAGTTTCTAAAGTTACTGATGGTGTAAGCTCCAAAATGGGACGTGTGGCACTAAGCATTAGGTGTGTCTGGTCAGTTGTCTCTCTAGATATCTCCCCAAATTTTTCCTAAATAGCAAAACAATTATCGTAAACATGTAATTAAAACTCTTATCAACAAAAACAAAATTCAGTCAATCCACTTTACAGTACAATTTGAGAAGCGCTCTGAGACGCCTCAACCTTGTGATGTATTAATTGCAAGGATTATTATTATAATTATTCCAGCATCCTAAAATGACTGCAGATGTGGAGATCTGGCTAGTTTACATTGGTTATTAGAGTTGGGTGACTGGAGTTTTCGCTGGGTTTGAGGGAACTTCCTAATAACAATGATCAACTAAACAAGGAATGTTTTTTTGGGGAAAGGAAGGGCTAATATCTTCTATTGCTTTGCAAGGAACTGTAGGTACTGTTACTGTTAATTACCCAATGAAATAACTGAAGTTGCATGGAATCCTTTGCCCTGAATGTTCTTTATTGCCATCTGCTGGGTTTAACTATTTTTAACTATTTTTTGTCTTTATTGCCCCCTTCCCCCACCAAAAAAGTTCATTTGCGTTGATCTGGAACATGACGTGTGCAAGCTACTGCCAGGATGGTGGAAGGCAAACTGGATGGAGGCATCTAGCATTCCTTATGTGTTTTGGATTTGATGTGTGAAGAGAGATGAGAAGGGACATTCATTAATGCATGGTTGTAAGGAGGGGGGTAGGTTGCTGGATGTTGCTAACACACCGTGTTGCAATGCTGCGATGAGGGCCTCGGTTGACTTCACAAACACAAGCTGCTTTGCGTAGATTGAGAGAATGTTGCTACTGTTGCTGAGAGGTGGATTGTGGAGGTCTGAGATACGCAGCAACTGCTCCATTGAATGGGGAAAGATGACCGACCGACTCAGCTTTGAGCAGCGGCAGTTCCGCTAATGGCTGTCTGGGTAGGTTTATCACAGTGTTGCGTTACAGAGACAGCGAGGTTACTGGCTCTCACCCACACCTGTGCTGATCCTAATTAATTTATTATTCAAGCGTTTCACCCACAAAAGCCACAAAATATTCTGTGAGGCTCTTGTGAGATGTCTCGGAAGATGTGATGAGGCACTGTTTCAAATGCAATAGTCATTATTATTATGAATTGGGTCAGTGCTCAGGTTTGCATTTGGTTACCATGAGTGTGTATGTGTATGAGTACATGTGAAATCAGCCAGGATTCTTATTTCTGATCACTTTCCCAGGCTTACTCCCTGGAAATGCAAAACGCTACACTTACTGTATGTTGAGTCTCAAATCGCTGTATCCTTCCAAATATTATTTTCTAAAAGGGAATCTATCCTAATATGTCTATGAGTGAATCGGTCAATGTTTTCCTCTCACGGACAGGCTGCTCCCATGGTATCAGTGCAGAATATCTGCTGTATCGGTGCGGGGTATGTTGGGGGTCCGACCTGCAGCGTCATTGCACAGATGTGCAAAGACGTCACCGTGACTGTGGTGGATGTGAACCATGATCGGATTAAAGCCTGGAATTCCAACCAGCTCCCCATCTTCGAGGTGAGGCTAAATTTCACCCACAGAATATAAATTCCACCCCTCCATCCAACACGCACACACAAAATACACAGTCAATTCACTTTTCAAATGCCAGGATTATTTATCTATTATTAAGTTCACCACTCTGCTAAATTGTCTCCCACTGTGTGGAATTTGAGAGAGAGATTGAAAGAAAAGACTGAAATTTGGGGATTTGTTTCCTATAAAATAAACCGTAACCATTTTTAGCGAGGTAACAATTTTCCTTATGTCCAAAGATTTGAACAAAGGTAAGTTTATAATGTGTTGTAAGAGTACAGTATTGTACTTATGGGAGAGACATCTTAGCCTCTTGTCATGTGGAATCAGTTGTCAAACTCCCTTTGGGGGTGAAATGATGTGGCACATCCCCAGGACGTATTTAAGAATCATTCCGTCCTCCCCCAAGTTTCATGGTAGGCACCCCACCATCCCTGCCCTCCATCCTTCCTGATCCCAACTCCCAGCTCGGATCCAAATGCGTGACTGTCCAGTGCCTTGGGACATCTTCCTGGCGTGAAAGACGCCGTGTGAATATAATTTATTGTTGTTGAAGATTCCTTAGGCTCTGGTTGAAATAACACAAATCCCTGTGGTTCCAAGGCTAAGTCTCTTGAGGTGTTAGTCTGTCCCTGTCTCACTGCACAACCTGTTCAGCACTGCCCATTGCCTGCTGAATGGTCTCTGTTTACAGACACCATCGTGGCTTTGTGGCCTTAGAGTTGTGGCACGATTAATTGCTCGTCATTCACGTGGTTGGTGGGGGGAGGGCAGTAGAGAGTGATAGGTACAAACTATCCGATGAACAAAGCACTCACTGTGCGATTGCAGGACAGTGTGGTGAATAGGACTCATTCATTGCATTGGAGTTGCAGCCATGAGCTGCAACTCCAATGCATTCAGCGATGGAGGTAAATAAGTGTTCTGTGTGAGCACCTTAAGTCAGATCCTTACTCAAATCCAACCAACTGTCAATGGTGATTGATGAATAGCGGGACAGAATTAGATGAGGGAGGTTTAATGTTGTGCATGGGAATGGGGTGGATTTCTGATTCAATAATGGTCAGTTAGTTGTTTTATTCCATGTAAAATTTGGATCTAACGTGAAGTTTGTCACAACAGCCTGGCCTGCAGGAGGTGGTGGAGTCTTGCCGTGGGATCAACCTTTTCTTCTCCACAGACATCGACGCCGCCATCAAAGAGGCTGATCTGGTGTTTATATCGGTAAGAAAGGGAGCGATTCTCTCCCTGTACGTACCTCTGTAATACTGTTTCCTGCTCACTGAATTAATTCTCTTTGCTCTAGTCCTGGAGTAGTCCCACAATAGAGCACTTAAGTGCTCTTGAGACACCACCCAGTGTGGGGGGTGCTATATAAATGTAAGTTGTCATCATCGAACAATATAGTCAAACCCGTTCAAGCAACCATCGCCTGTTAACTACTAACTTGGAATAATCCGCACAGTCACATTTACATACCAGAAATCCCTTACTTATGGGCCACCCTAGTATGAAGGCAACTTAGAGAGATTGAAGCCAGTTTTGACTGCATTTGAAGGTTGGGGGTCTGAATTTAGATGAGATGAATATTCAGATAGCCAATGTGAATGATCTGAGTGTGTTAAGAGTGGTACCCCCTGTCTGTGCGACAGGTGAACACTCCCACCAAGACCTTTGGGATTGGGAAAGGCCGCGCTGCTGACTTGAAGTATATCGAGGCCTGTGCCAGGAGGATCGCTGAGGTGGGCAATGGCTGTAAGATCGTGGTGGAGAAGAGCACGGTGCCGGTCAGGGCTGCAGAGAGCATCCGCAGGATATTCAACGCCAACACCAAGTCCAGCCTCAATCTCCAGGTAAGACAGTAACACTGGCTGCCGGTTCATAATAATAATCATCATCATCATACTTCCATTTGGTGTAGAATTGATTATCGCGTCATTTCAGACTTCTCACTCCTGAAAAGAGCTTCACAGAGTATGTTGTAAAGTGGGTGATTGACTTGTTTATTTTATGGGTGAAACGTGGCAGTCAATTGTGCACAGCGGTGCACCACAAATAGTTGTAGATTTAGTGACCACGTTTTATTTTGGAAGGATTACTACTCCCCCACCAAATCAACTAACAATTGGGTTCCTACTTACTGAGGCACGTGAAGTAAGGAAACCTACCTACGGTTTCACCCCGCTCGGGATATCAAACTCCTGCCCACTCGCTTGGAAGGCGAGTTCTCTTAACAGGACTTGGTGTTCTTTGATACTTTATGAAGATACTTTATATCATTATGTTTTACGTTGGGAGTGTAAGACAGGGCTCTGGATGTCAGAGACTCATTTATTTGTGGATGTGCTTGAGAATTGAGCAGCACGGTGATGGGGTTCCCTGTATTGGCTGTTTTACAGGTACTATCCAACCCCGAGTTCTTGGCTGAAGGAACAGCCATCGCTGATCTGAAAAATCCAGACCGGGTCCTGATCGGTGGGGACGAGACACCTGAGGGACAGAAGGCTGTGCAGGCTCTACGGAGTATCTATGAACGCTGGGTCCCCAACAACAAGATCATCACAACCAATACCTGGTCATCTGAACTCTCCAAACTGGTACAGCATTCTCTCTTTACTCTGGGGGGTGATGTATGTGGTGGGGGGGGGGTGGTGGCACATCGTCTTCATCACTGCAGTGAGTGGTACAAGGCTAAAGCACACTACACACTTATCTATTAGAGTTGCATTGAAACTGATGCCGGGTTTTAATCAGTATTTTAACTATTGAATTATATTAATATTAATCAAAATACAGTACTAATTCCTGCATTTGATATAGCAACGTATCACGTTGTTAGGAAGTCTGAAAGTGCTTGCTTCACAGAATGTACTATAAAGTGGTTTGACTAATTTGTGGGTTAAACTCTTCAACCAATTGCGCACAGGGCTGTCCCACCAACAGTCATGGATTGAGATACCACATTTGTTTTTGAGGGAATATTACCTTCAGCATTTAATCCACCTATCGAGTAACAACCAGGTTCCTACTTACTGCTGGGTACACAGAGGCGCATGCGTGTGGAGTAAGGAAAGTTGCCTAAAGTTTTGCCCCTAAATTTCACCTTTGCTTCCCGCACTGAACATGCCTACAATTTGCTCCCAATTCCTTGGCCAAACTAACACGTCTAAAGAATAGCGTTAATTCTATCTCACAACCTGGATCCTCAGTTCGTTCAACACCAACAACAAAATTACATTTATAGAACGCCTTTCACGTCAGGATGACGTAATATATACAAGGATATATATAACCTTGTAACCACTTGTGATATGTTTTACCATACCCGAAAGTGATATCCATTATTGGTCATTATAATCAGCATGGGCCAAAGAGAGCAAGTGAATTAGATCTCAACCTGTGAGGTGTGGGCCTGTGGTCACTCTCTGGTATATCGGGGCGGCTGATGTTTGATGGTTTGTGTGGTGTTTTCCAGGCCGCCAACGCTTTCCTCGCCCAGCGCATCAGCAGCATCAACTCCATCAGTGCCCTATGCGAGGCCACTGGGGCCGATGTAGAGGAGGTAGCCCATGCCATCGGCACGGACCAGAGGATTGGCAGCAAGTTCCTCAAAGCCAGCGTTGGTAACAGCACCGTTCCTTTCTTCAATACTTTCCTTTCTTCATTCTTAAGATCTTATTATCTCGGGACACAGTATATGGCATTGTTTGGAGATGTGACTCCTCTCTTGGCTCATGAACCTGACGTGTTTTGTGTTTTAACTTCCCAGGGTTTGGAGGCAGCTGCTTTCAGAAAGATGTCCTAAACCTGGTGTATCTCTGTGAGGCTCTCAACTTACCAGAAGTGGCTGGATACTGGCAACAGGTACGACATATTCGTGGTAGAGACCTCTGAACAGCCAAGGATAAGCAAAGTTGGACCCAAGTTTCCTTTTGAAACCTGTGTATAATCATCTAAAGGGTCTCGTCCAAGGGAAAGACAGTTTCGCTCATGCCCTCTGTGGAACCATTGGTGGGTGTGCTTTTAGCAACTACACCTCAAACTCTGGAACTCTCTCCCTCTATCCCTCCTCCTTGCCCCATCCTTACACATCTTCATGTCGTGCCCGAAGACCTTCCTCTTTGAATGTGCCTATGATCACTCCCCCCGCACCCCCCACCCTCCCCTGCGGCTTAGCCTCGAGCTCCACCACTGTCAAGCGCCCTGGGGCGCTACCCTGTGTGAAATGGAGCTCTATAAATGGCAGTTGTTCTATCTGATGGGTATTCTCATGACCCGCTGGATGTGAAGGTGTGTCCTCTACTGATGTTGCTTGTTTCTCAGGTAATTGAAATCAATGACTACCAGAGAAGGAGGTTTGCCGCTCGGATAATTGGCTGCCTTTTCAACACGGTCACAGACAAGAAGATTGCCTTGTTGGGTTTTGCCTTCAAAAAGGACACTGGGGACACAAGGTATGATTCTCTCCTCATCCAACTGAGGTCACCCTACCTATAATAATACCTATTAGACTTAGTCTATGCAAGTGTAATTTTGTTGTTGTTGTTCATTCCTTCTATGTGAATGCGGCAGATTTCGCATCTCGTTTAACCCTTTCTGGTTTCCGTTGCAGGGAGTCTTCTAGTATCTACATTTCCAAGTACCTCCTGGACGAAGGAGCCAGGCTGCACATCTTTGACCCGAAGGTTAAGAAAGAGCAAATCGTTCAGGATCTGACCCACCCCAGTGTTTGTGAGGATGATCCCGAGCGAGGTACATGTTCAGTGCATGGAATATTTTGAGTATGAAGGGAAAGGGCAGTCTTTCTCCTCCAGGTATTTGTGTGGAGAACTCAGAAGAGGAACTTGGACTGATGGTTCAAATTGGATAACTTCATGCAAGTGTGTGCAGTGATGGGAGAGAGCTTTTTGTATTAGCAAATTTCATGAGACGATAGGATAGGTGTTTGGAGATTGGTGGGTTATGGTAAAATTGAGTGAAGAATCTGAGTAGTGCAGTCGGTTTTTAGTTTAATTTTTGCTCATCTTCATTCAGCCTTAGTTTATTCGGCAGTAAGAGGTTTCAAAAACTCAACTGCCATTTTTTTTTTGTTCATGTAGTTTCCCGTCTGGTCACAGTATCCTTGGATCCATACGAAGCGTGTGAGAACGCCCACGCGATCGTTATCTGCACAGAGTGGGATATGTTCAAGGTAAAAACTGGTCCTTCACAACACTGCCGATGTCTGGTTGAGGCGCTTGACGTGTGTTTTTTTTCCTCTCCTCGCAAAAGTGGTTTATGCTATTTATTGTTGGTTCTATGTTCTTGCCACCTCCCGCTTCTTGTGACATTCCTCGCTTCATGCCCTTGTGTTGCCGACTCACTCATCAGTCTGGATAGTCTTCTCTCATTAGTGTCATCAAAATCAATGTATAGTAAACTATTGATACCCCCTCCCTTGCCTCCTTCAAAGCCCATCTCAAGATGTTCCTGTCCATCTGTGCCTTTGGTCACCCTCCTACCCCCACACTGCATGTACTCCGCCCCTACCTATACTAACCCCCAGATCAGGTGCAAAACCTTGATTATCCAGTGCCTTGTATGTCCTCCTGACCTGAAAGGTGCTGTGTAAATGTCATTTGTTATTGAATACTTGGTGCTTGTCTGGCAACAATCCATATGTGAAACCAAGAAAGTTATTTCCCTGACCACTTCATACATTACAATACATTGTGTTCTTCCTGCACCTTGGTTACTGAGTGAGTGAATGCTAAGGAACACCCTGTTGAGTGCGGATGCTTGGCTTGTCGTCTAGCGTCTTTTTTAAGATCACGTTGTTTTCCAGGAGCTTGACTACGAGCGGATCTATAAAGGGATGCTGAAGCCAGCCTTCATCTTCGATGGCAGACGTATCTTGGACAGTCTTCACCAAAAGCTTCAACATCTGGGTTTCCAGGTGAGAAAAACGGGGGAATGGTGGGAAGACATTTGGCTTGAGGAGCCTGATCTTGGGACTGTTTACAGCGTCTTGGGAAGTCCTCTCAACGTGAAAGGCATGATACAAATCTTATTTGTTGCTTTTGTTAAGACTGTTTCTGCCTTTTCTTGAAATGCCTTTAATATAGAACCTGGGAGAAGGCCCTGTTTATATTCTTCCAATTCACTCTCTGCTTTCACCTCCCTCCCTCCCCCCCTCCCTCCCTCCCCCCCTCCCTCCCTCCCTCCCTCCCCCCCCTCCCTCCCTCCCTCCCTCCCTCCCTCCCATTAACAGGTGGAGACCATAGGAAAGAAAGTGACTGAGCGAATACCTTTCACAGCCAACAAAGACATCTCCAGGATCGACCTTCAAGCTCCTCCGGCAAAGAAGCTAAAGATTTAATGGACCAACTGGGTTTACGGTGTCTTTAAGCTGCATATTTTATACACTTCGGTATTAGTTTTTATATGTAGGTATAACGGCAACACTAAGACAGTATTTTAGGCAACTGTTAGAAGATTGTGATGGTTAGAACGTATATGTGGAATGGGATTTTCACAAGTTCCCATCAGTTGGTTGTATCGCAGGAGAGATTAATGTGTTTCATTGATAACTTGAGATATCAGAGGAGAGTGGGCTGGGCAAGAAAGAGGAGCAATGCAAACCATTTTGCACATGGACCAAAGGGTTAGGACCTCACCTGTAATTCACCCTGTCCACATGATTTGCACAACACATATGACTGAGGGCACTGTGCCCAAGGTATTGATATCTAACCTTGTTTTTTCATGAAATCCACAAATCGTGAGCTTTGAACAATCAGTGTATTAATTGCTGGGTTCTATTGTGGGCTTAAAGACTTGGCTCGTCCCAGCGGTACATGGAGAGGAAATGGATCATGGAGAGGAAATGGATCATCTCTCTTTCTGTCTAATCCTCACTGTTCTGTAAGTTGACTCAAAGAGAGATGATGGTTGCCAAGTAAGGTAGAGTTCTCTAAAAGCAGTGAACCTGCAGGTTTTTAACCTCAGATAATTGACTATTATTATTTACCTTCATTAATACTGTGAATGAAATGCACAGTGTTGACATTCCACATTCATATAATGTCTTGCTCTTGTTGAGCAAGATTTTTTTTAAAAAAACCGTGTGTAAGCGTGACATCTGTCTCAGTGAGATTTCACTCGACTTATTTGATACATCTTTTTCCTAATAAAAATGTTTTTTCTAAATGTGATTTTTGCACATAGGAGTTTGGGCTGGGAATCCTCTCGCTCGGGAACAAAGGCGTTCTGTTTGTCACAACATTCTGTAGTCTTATCGCTTTGTTTAGTCTGTCTTAAAACTTTTAACAAATGGACTTGTGTGAACAAAGAATGATTTTAAGACTCCCAACTTTATTTTCTCTATGTTGAATAATACAGTCTGGTGCAAAATGCATTTACAGAGCAAATAATCAGTGGAACATATTTGTGGGTAAGATCTCGGGGTGAATATATTCTGTGAGTTGTTCTGGTTTGTTCACAAAGACTACTTTCTTAGCGGTAGTTTCATCCAGCCTAAAGGAATGGAGTTCCCAAAGTTAATACCCAGTTGAACTTGTGAGTATGTTCCCGAGACACTAAAGCCTTTCCCGAACCCGAAAGAGGTTCTGTCATCCAAGACTTTGGAAGTAACAGATTTCCTGTGGGTCGGAGTGGCATATCGCCAGTCACCAGAAGGAATTCCAATCTGTGGAGCTCAGGATTCCTTATTGGGGAATCTCGTTTAAGCATTGCTGCAATATAGACCCCAGCGTAATCACAAAGAAAGGAAACTTACCAACCGCGTATGATTATCCAGCAGCCAGTGAAGAGAACCGGAGGGTTGACGATTAGCCAGACTCCCAGTCGCTCGGGGTAGTAATTGGAGAGCAGCCAAATTAGATTCTTAACAAACTGATAGTCCATGGTGTTCATGGAGAAGTCTTTCATGTCAAACAATATGCAGAAATTGTCACATGTGTCATTGTTGCATTTCTTGGCCGCAGACTCCTGTGGAGGTGGATTTTATTAATTGGAACCTGTTGGTTATTGACTTTATATCTTGCTTGTGTTTGATCCTAATTATTGCAGCACTGAGGTTTAGTTTGAATCAAGGTCCATTATTACATGTAAAGTATTATTACAAGTAAAGTAACTTGATTCTGTTAAAGATATGTTAAAATACACTATAGCTCTTTTTACACCCCCTCTACCCAAACTAAAAGCAGTCCGTGCTCTGTTGAATGTTAAACTCACCAGCAAAAATACAATGAATCTTGTTAGGTTCTGAAGGTTACGCTCTTTTGGGTTATGCATCTTGGCTCTTACCATTATGATGGGCCTGAAGGGAAAAAGGGCCATTTTAGATTGGAATTTGTATTTCCTCCTCACCTCAAAGCTACCTCCTGGAGTGGTTAGTGCTGTTTTCAGTGATGCAGAAACTCCCTCCAATGCAAAGATTATGATGACTTTACAATGAGTGGTGAATGAGTTCAGGGAGGCAGATTTTGTCAGCAAATTAAAGTGTGAATTGCCCATGTATTTGGTGAAGAAAGTGCTCAAGCAGTTAGTATGAGAGTGAAAGTGTAGGGTTTATCTTTGACATTGGGCCAGTCAGATGAACAGTAATGTTTTTCTTTGGTTCTGAACATTCCTGAAGTGCTATATAATACCTACCTGCTCATTAAGTCTCTTTCCTCAAGAAGCATAGCTTTACCAGATTTCATTTCAGTTTTAATTTCAGGGCTGTCAGCAGTAATAAAGTCAACTCCAAACTCTTTCCTCCACTTAAGGTAACTGAGGATCGCAGTCAGAGCCTTATCCACTGTGCCAAACGCTCTCAGAAACCTTGCGAGCCCCTTGTCATTCAAATCCTGCAAGACACAAAATAATGTCAATTCTTGTCCACACTGCGCCCTTTGCCTTTGAACCATAAATGTATCGGATTTATCCACAGATTTCGCTTAACAAGAAAGCTATGTTAAATGAGGCAGATTACAATCAACAGTTAGAAAAATGCAATTTCGTATGTTTGTATGTTATTTTGAGGAGTTGAGGGTTTATGGTGAGACTGAAGTTGAGAATTGATTAAGGTTATGAGGTTTTTTTGTTCTAATCGCACAGAATGTATCCCAAATTTTTGTGCCTCGAGATTTACAGAACTAATCCTACCTCTGGCAAAGTTCTGCAGGCAATCTGTAAAAACAGACAAATAAATCACAAGTGTTGAAAACCGAAATTTCACATTTCAAAATTCTATTTAAATTGCAGATTGAGTGCTAGGAATCCTTAACATCAGCAGATAATACAGTATATACAAAATACTACAGATGCTGAATCTGAAACAAAAACAAAAGTTGCTGGGGAAACTCAGCAGGTCAAACAGCATCCATGGAGAAAGGAGAAGGAGTCAACGTTTCTGGCCTACAACCCTCGTGTAGACCTGAAACGTTGACTCATTTTCCTTTCTCCATGGATGCTGTTTGACCTGCTGAGTTTCCCCAGCAACTTTTGTTTTTAATACAGTATATAGTTTGACACAAGACTTTTGCATGTGATTGCCAGGGTGGTTGAAGGCAAACTGGATGGACCTTGGTATTTTGTATATTGGTAGTAATTCTTATATAATTGTAGTGTGGGTGTGTTCTGAAGAAACGCAATGCCCAAGGAAATGAGGTAGTATATATACCAGGCATTTGAACATGTGGGCAAAGAGCAAGGAAGTAGGATTAGTTTATATCATTTCCATTAGGGGAGAGAGCACTGACGCAGACATGAATAAGGTAAGAGTAGGGATTTGGGGTTAGGGTAGTGATCTCTAGTGGAGAGAGTGAGCAACAACACTGGTTAATGGGTTTAATGATAATGCTTTCATTTGATATAATGGATTTTATGTAAGTTTGATATATCATTGAGACAGTGCTTCCTGCTTCAGGGAATATATTGTAAAATGAATTGACTATCTTGAAGATGAAAGGCTGTAATTCTATACTGTGCTGTAATTCTATGTTTCTCTCTGGCCCAAACCTTTGTGACTGGTCATTTCTCAAAAGATCCCTACCTTTGTCTTTTTCTCCAGAAGTAATTTATTTGCTTGTGAGTCCAAACCAATAGAATTTGAGTTGTCACCGATGCTTTCTTTCTTCCTGATAAAATAAGTAATGTTAAATAGTAATAATGAAATTATAAAACATAATTAAAATAGCACCTGGGTGGATATAGAATGAGGAGCAGAATTGTATCCCACAAATACCAACCGTCTACATGTCTACAAAGTCCTGTTACTCCCTTTTTTTTAACGGAACGCACTGACCAACACTGAAACATGGAAGAATGATGATCATGGTATTTAGAACCACTTAATTGTATTCAGTACAAGTGATTAACTGTATTTAGATAACCAGAGGATCAGTGTGTGAGTAAGCGCCATTATATTCATGGAAAATGATGATCCCTCACCGTGTTCAGTGTAGAAGGGATGGAGTAATGAGGCAAAATGTTTAATGTTTCCTCTCTGTAAACTCGTATTGCGCTCTTTTACAGGGTGTAACAGGATTTAGCTGACACCCTGTAGAATAACTTAATCTGCTCTTATCTCAGTTTCCATCTAGTTTCCCACACCTTTTTAAAAACTATTGTTCCTCTTAAAATAGTGTAATGAAATGAAGTGTTCTCGATCGCCACTTCTGGGAAAGAATGAACTATGTAATGGGAACCAGGTGCATGGGAACAGACAGATGGATGTACTGGAGTCTGTAGTTTAAATCTGTCCCCAAACCTTTAATGGGGAGGCTATTCCCAAACATGCAAATACATTGCTATTACAGAACTGTTTAGTGCTATGACACATTCACATTTTGGTTTCGCTGTTAATCTGGTTACATACAATGCTGTGTAGAATACTCATTTATTACCCTGTAGCCTCCAGTTTCTGGCATTTGGAATAGTTGAAGTTAGTTGAATTCATAGTTGCATCTGTTGCCCGAGGAGAATTGATGGCTACAAACTTTCACAGAACTTGGGTGCCCAGCTAGAGCATTGTGGCATCAGGCACGCTTCACAATGGGACAATGTCACCAACACAACAGCCATTGCAACCTCCCTTCCTTTCGATATCATCTACACCAGGGCATTAACAAAGCCACTCACTGACGGTGTAGCCGCCACATTATCGCTGTCAATCCATGCACACATCTCACTGGCACTGCAATAACACACCTCTCACCGTCAGTGCAATAATAATAATGGGTCATTTCAATCCACAACTGTTTGTCGGACACTACTGCATGCAATTGGCTGATGTGTTTCGCCCACATATAATAATCCTTGCATTTGATATAGCGCTTTTCACGTCTTCTAGACATATATTCTGTAAAGTGCTTTACAGAATACTGTTTTTAAATATAAAGTTTTTTTGGGAGTGATTATTATTCAGTGTGTGGAGTAAGGAAACTTGCCCAAGGTTTTGCCCTGACCTGAATTCTGAATTCAAACACGGAGCCCTGGGAGCTCATACCATTGAGCTACAGGGCTCCATATATACGGTCAATTCATTTGACAGTATATCGGTGAAGCGCCTTGAGATGTCTCGAAGACGTGAAAAGTACTATATCAAATGCAAGGATTATTATTGTCATTAAATACTGTGCACAGCAGCTCGCTGCCACCACCTGATTCCCAAGTACAGTACCTTGTTTGCCCGCAGTCAAAACGTATGCCTGGGATGCACATCTATTCTCACTGAGCAGCTGAAACTACTGTATTTTTGATTTTTAAATGAAAATAAATTTGATAATGATTATTATTTGTATTACACTCTTACATTTCTTGTCAGTCTCGCCTACCAACCAAAGTCTATCGTTAGTATCTGTATTTATTTGCTACCAGTTAAAACGCCCCGGCAGTTTCACATCAAAGACAAACGGACGATGACGATGATTATTATCGTTAATTGTGATTAACAGTCTCAACATCAATCAATAAATCACAGCGGTGATTGGCAGATGGGCGGGGTCGGTGGTCAGATGATCGACGGGCGCTGTGGCCAATGAGTGGCCGGGAAAGCGGGCTGAGTGGGAGGAGGGGGGTAGAGTTCCGGTTCCGGTTCCCTCCTGTCGTGTCCTGTCAGTCGGTGTCTGCCTTCCTGCCGGTCATTGTGTCGGTGTCATGGCGGCTGTTGGGAGCGCGGGCCTGGAGGCGGCCATTCAAACACAAGCCGAGCTGGTCCGCAAACTGAAGGCGGACAAGGCCGACCAGGACAAGGTCAGTGGCCGCTCTAACTCCCTGTCTGACACACGTACATACAATCACATGCTGACACACACACACAGATACACAAGCACACACATACATACAATCACATGTTCACACATACATACACACATGCACATACATGCACACACACTTACACATGTACACACACATGCTCACACATACTTACACACACACATACACATGCACACACACATGCACATGCACACACACATGCACACACACTAATAATCCTTGCATTTGATGTAGCGTTTTCTACATCTTATCAACGTCGCAAAGCGCTTCACAGAATATACTGTAAAGTGAATTGACTGTATATATTTGTGGGCGAATCGCGGCAGCCAATTGCGCACAGCAGTGTCCCACACACAGTCGTGGATTGAAATGACCAATTTTATTATTGTGTTTTTTTGGAGGGATTATTATTAGGCGTGTGGAGTAAGGAAACTTGCCCAAGGTTTCGCCCTGACCTGCCTGGATTCGAACACAGGTCTCCCCAGCTTGGTTTCCCCAGCTTGCAAGATAAGTGCTCTAACCACTGAGCCACAGGAGCTCACTAACACACACATAATAATAATCCTTAAATTTATAGAGATACACATGCACACACACTTACATACAGATACACATGCACAAATACACGCACATACATAGACACAAACATATAGATCCATACATATACACATACACGAACACACAAACACACTCCCCGACAGGTCTCATTTCAACCCACGACTGTTTGTGGGGACGCTGCTGTGTGCAATTGGCTGCTGCATTCGCCCACAAATCTACAGTCGATTCTCTTTACAACAACAACAAATTACATTTATAGAGCGCCTTTCACGTCGGGAGGACGTCCCAAGGCGCTGCACAGGAGGCGTGTGACACCATGTTCTGTGAAGCGTTTTGAGACGTCTGGAAGACATCAGATTAAAATGCAAGGATTATTTATTTTATGAGAGTACTGAACCAGCTAATCAATCATCTCGCCCTCTTATTTTTGCTGTGTTGAGTTGGTGGCAATGCGGCTGGATGATGCAACCCTGAATTAAATTGCTTCAGGATCCAGCACATAGGATTATTGTGGGAATTTGGGGATCAATCCTTTGCTAGTTTCCCCCACAAAAGGTTCACGTTTTGATTAAATTAAGGCTTTTATTTGTGAAATCAAAAGTTTCATTTGTTCCCGGCTCAATCAGCAAGCCTCAACTGTCAAAACTGTTTGTTTGTGGGCTGATGTGATTTATATAATTGTGAAGAGAACCTGAATATATAAAGCTCAATGTTTTGCTGTTCACTGATATTCATAGTTGATAGGTATTGGTATGAATTGGTATTGGTGATTCAGATATAGAGGTTAATTCCAATTGTTACTCCTTTCCACCATGTTTTGCTGCCACACTGCACCACTGGCATAGTGGTAATTGCTGACCAGTTTTCTCCTATTCCTTCATGTCGGTCCATCTCGGAAACTCCTCGCTCACTGCACACGTTTTGCTTTCAACATGATGAACGCTTGACGGTGGAACGGCCTGGACCTGTGGGAATAAAAATTACTGCTCTGTTGGGACAATGGGTGAAATTTAATGGAATTTCATTGCCAATACTGTTGCTTGGGACACTTGTGATTAAACTGTACTCCATATGCTGTTGACTGTGTGCTTTGGCACATTGAACTGATATAAAATCTCACAATGAACACATTTCAAACTGTCGCTGTGAAATTCTGGCCTGGATTCATGTGCCGACGGGTTGGATCCTACAACACCACTGTGCGTGCGATGTGCTATCGGCCCAATGAGCAGGTGGGTAACCTCTTGTGGATTAAAAATGTTGTGTGTTTCAAAGTAAAAATTCATTGATATATGTCCACTTCTGATGGTTATCATTATCTGGGAGATTGAATGGCACTGACTTAGCAGAGCTCTGCCTCGTATTCTCCCAATATTGATTGTTACCGTGAAAAGAGTGTGTGTATTTCTATGTTTGGTTATTTTGGTTTTGTGTGGTTACCATACAGGATAAAAGATCTTGTGTAGAGAACCTTGAGCAAAGGATTTCTAAAAATCATCCTTTCGCTGTTTCTGCAACACATGGGCAATTTTTTCTGTGAAGCGCTAAAGTGGCCAATCCAAGGTCATTTTTTTCTGTGAAGCGCTTTGAAATGTCTAGAAGATGTGAAAAATGCTATATCAAATGCAAGGATTGTTATTATTATTATTCATTTTTTAATCTCACTTTACAAGCAGCTGTGAAGTGATGGAACAGGAGGGTACCCATTCAGTACATATTGTCTGTTCTGCCATTTCACTGAATGACGAAAGCTGCTTTCATTCCATCCCTCTGATTTACCCTTACTTCCTGAGTATCTCAGTTTTTGAAACATCCCAATTAATTCAGCATCCAGAATTTCTTTTTAGGCATTTCTACTTAGTGGAAAGTTGACAAAGTGTCGGGATGTTTTATTGCATCTTTTCCCGAGGTGAAGGTGTGTGTTTTCATTCCATTTAGATCACAGAGGAAGTGAGGAAGTTGTTAGAACTGAAGGCGCAGCTCGGATCAAATGATGGAAAGCCCCAGTTTGTTCTCAAAACTCCAAAGGTAAAGGAGACAGTTGGGTAGTTAATTTTAATAAACATTAGTTCAACGACAACTTAAAGGTCTGAATCCCTCTACACAGTCATATCATTTGAAGTTGTTTTTTCAAAAAAGCATTGTTTAAATGCCACAAAGCTTCTGGATTGTTGTCAAAACCAAAGTAACTTTTACAATAACTAATTCCCACAGGGAAGCTCTGTTCTACTCATGACTCTGCTCCCACAACACGTATTTGATTTTTAACGCCCACTGAAAATGTCCAACCCGGCTACTCATTTGCAAAAAAAACTGCCCCTAGAAAAGTTCAATAAGACTTATCTTTTTTTTTAATTATGTAATTCAATCTCTCATATCGCTCAAGTCAATTTCTTTATCAGAAAGTGAACTAATTCTCTCATGAATTGCTGACATGATGTGCCTCTGCCTTCTCCCCAAAACTTACATTTAAATAGGGAACCAGGGATTATAACCCGAAGCAAATGGCCATCCGTGAGAGGGCCTTCAACATCATCACTAACTGCTTCAAACGCCACGGAGCTGAGACCATCGACACGCCAGTGTTTGAGCTGAAGGTAAAGTGCTGGGTGAAGCTTTGCAACGTGGAACTGTTTGTGCTTTGTTTGGTATCGAAACGTCCTGAAACCTTATTATTGAAAACATGCAGGAATTTCTTCCTGTGTCCTGGTGCGGAGGTCTGCAAATTAATAGCTCATTCACCTCCTGCCAGTGGCTATGACCTTGTTGGTGCAAATTGGGGGCAATGTTTTCTGTCTGAAAAAACAATCAGTACAGTACACTTAACAGGAATTGTGTGTGAAATGCTTTGAGATGTTTTGGTGTGATCAGGTAGTACAAAACTGTTTGTTTTTTCTTTATGTAACTTTGTTCCTGCATTTAGAGGGTTTCCATGGGTTCTCTCAGCCTATCAATGCCCTGCAGAGCTGTTTGCACAGACACTTACTTCAGTGTTGACTGGCAGAAATGTATGGGTGCAAGATTGTGCTCCATCTCTTCTGCACCGGCATCACATTTAGAAAGTTGGAGATTTATTTGTTGACTGCAGTTGTCTCATTGTGCTTTGTTGCATCTCTGTGTTTGTACTTCAGGAAACGCTGACTGGAAAATATGGGGAAGACTCGAAGCTTATCTATGACTTGAAGGACCAGGGTGGTGAGCTGTTGTCACTGCGATATGATCTAACTGTATCCTTGATGGAAATTCCCTAAACGTAAGGCAGTGAAAGAAGGGAAATCATCTAAAAAGCAATCTTAATAAAGAGTTCAATAAAGTGTAGTCAAAAACAAATATTGGCATGACCTCCAAGTTATCATCTGTGTGACAGATGTGAAACTAAACTATCAATCAACTACTGTTTGCAGGAACTCCCTTTGCTGCACCTTATTTTATTAATGGCAGCAACGTTCCTCATTTTCCTTAAAGGAGCAGTACACCCTACATGTTGTGTAGCGTTTGACATCTATAGAATTGCAATGTCTGATTCTGGAATAAAGTCCTCTGAATACTGCTGACCTTACACAGTGACGGGTTAAAAGTTGCTGTTTTGTTTGCTTTAGGACATCATAAAATGTTGCAGCCCAGACACAGACGATTCCGCCCACCGAAGTCTGTGCTGGTTGCTTCTCTACTTGAGCCAGAGAGTTCAGTCCTCTGCTCCTGTTGCGGCCTCATATTCCTCTTTTGCAAGCATCTATCTTATCCGTTTCCCTTGTTTAAAAAAATTCTAGTCTCCGCTTCAGCAATAATTTTTGCCAGAGAATTTAAGCTACTCGATGTGATTGGGATTTGAACTTGTTTGTGCGTGGCCAGTGGAGCCTTTAATACAGCCACTGTATTACTGAGGGGTTTTACCTCTGGTGTTTAAATAAAACTTTTGAGTCCCTCAAGTATTGCTATGATATTGCTCCCCTTGTAACACTGCTAATAGCAGGCTTTGCAAAGAATAAAATTGAGACCTGTGTTTTTATTGTTGAATTTATCCTTAACCATTACTTCTCAGGTTCCCTTTGCCCGTTACTTATCTATGAACAAAATCACCAATATTAAGAGATATCACATAGCTAAAGTGTATCGAAGGGACAACCCAGCCATGACCCGGGGGCGCTACAGAGAGTTCTACCAGTGTGTGAGTATTTACTGCTCTGATGTTAAAATGTGGATGAATGACTAGGGCAGGTTATATGATTTATACAAATTAGATTTGTGTTGAATTTCAAGGTATAATAAATGGCTATTAATTGCCGATCTTATAACAATCTCACTCCAAATCGAGTGGCGGTGGTTTTTGTCGTTTCTGTGTTGCAATAAAAAAATGCAAAATAAACAGTAATAACAGGAATTCTCCATCCTCAGGACTTTGACATCGCGGGCCAGTACGACCCAATGATCCCTGACGCCGAGTGCCTGAAAATCGTTCACGAGATCCTAAGTGACCTGAAGTTGGGTGATTTTACTATTAAGGTAAGGGAGTGACATTTTTATGATGTGTGATTAATTGGTTTTGCCCCGGATGTGTGATTATAATCTGTGAGTTCCAGTTTAGTAAAGTGAGGGAAGACACTGACCCCTTTACACTGTGTTGGAAACACTAATATTGCACTGATTAATTCAATTATACAGCTACAACAACAAAACCTACTTATCAGTGAAGAGAACTGTTAAGTTTCTTGCTGCTTAACTAATTAGGTTAGCCATCTTACTAGGGCTTTAGCTTGCTGGTTTAACAGTAACTGACTGGTAAGCATCCCTCAATGATTGCTTCCCTTCTCTGAACTCTTGACAGGCTGATAAACAGCTGGTTTATCATTAGCAACTCAAAAAGTCTTAGTCTCTGCGGGTCCACGATATAGCCCAACACAAAGGATTGATTGATTCTTATCTTTCATCGCAGTTTCCTTATTCCACACCCTAATAATAATCTGTCCAAAAAAACACAATAATAAAAATTGGTCATTTCAATCCACAGCTGTTTGTGGAGATGCTGCTGTGCGCAATTGGCTGCCATGTTTTGTCCTGAAATATACAGTCTTTACAGTATATCCTGTGAAGTGCTTTGAGACGTTGATAAGATGTGAAAAGTGCTATATTAAATGCAAGGATTATTATTATCTGTCAACGTAGATTTTTTGGAAGTAAGGCATTCAGCCCTCAGTAGCCAAAAGATTAGAACGCCCTCACTGTACATTATCTTTCAAAGCTTTGAAGAGTAAACTGCTTGTCTACTGTACGCAGGTGAACGATCGGCGCATTTTGGACGGGATGTTTGAAATCTGCGGTGTCCCTGATGACAAATTCCGCACTATCTGTTCTTCTGTGGATAAACTGGACAAGGTGGGGAGTCTGTATTTGCACCTCACTGGCTGTGATCTTTATGAGTTGTTTTTTTCTCAGGCTTCAAATTTATCACACAATTGATCACCCGAGATTTAGCTTCTCTGCATGTTGGTTCGTGTTACTTTTCCTCTTAAATGCTCTTGATTCTTCCCCGGACAACAATTCAATAAATAATTCACCTGCTGATATTAGTTAATATAAATCTTAATCTCTGCGGGTCTGATGTTCAATCAGTGTATAGTCAGAGGAGAGTTTCATGTGGATACGGTTTCTCCCACAGCTGCCATGGGAAGATGTGAAGAAAGAGATGGTTGGGGAGAAGGGCCTGGCTGTAGAGTCTGCTGACAAGATCGGAGAGTATGTGCAGCTCAGTGGTATGTATCTCCTCCATATAGACCTCCTCCTCCACACTGGCTTTTTAGGCTTGTAGAGCCCGGTCAGATTTATTCAGTCAAAGTAGAGGCTTTGTGAGGTCTGTGGATGGGGTACAATTTCACCCAATTGGCTCATCTCAATTCCCTGTTCTTGTCCCTTGTTGCTTTTGAATTTATCCAGCAAAAAAATCTCTCCAGCGCTGCCCGCCCTCCCATGTCTATGTTATTTAATATTTGAAAGTGAGCACAATTGAAAACATCTGACATAATAATAATACTTCTATTTAATTTAGAGCCTTATCTCGTTGTTGGGACATACTAAAGCGCTTCACAGAATGTACTGAAAAGCATCTTGACTGTACTTTGTGAGCGAATATCCCAACGTCAGTCTGTTCATGAATGTGGCTTTAAAACATCTTTAAAACACATTTCATTCTATTCCATAATATTCTGTGTTTGGAGATTCATTCGCTGCCTCTTTCAGGTGGGATCGAGTTGATTGAGAAACTGTTGAACAATATCAGCCTTTGCCAGAGTAAAGTGATGGTGGAGGGACTGAACGATCTGAAACTCCTGTTCCAATACCTCACTCTTTTCGGAGTCGGGGAGCAGGTAAGCACAACTTGACCAGCGTGTTTTTTGCATCAGCCTCACCACTTGTGTTGCTTTCAGTACAGTACAGTGGTTCCAGTCACCTGGATCTCAACTGTGGAATGCAGTTTACCATGTTTTCACTTGTGCTTTGCTTGAAAATGATGTTCCACCTTCGATTACCTAAAAAAAGCAATAATAGTCATTTTCTATCCACAACTGTTTGTGGGACACTGCTGTGCGCAATGGCTGCCGCATTTCACCCACAAATATACAGTCAATTCACATTACAGTATATTCTGTGAAGCGCTTTGAGACGTCTAGAGGACGTGAAAAGCGCTATATCAAATGCAAGGATTATTATCAATCACAGCAAACGTTTATTTTGAAACGTGCCTCTGTGTTTTCCTCTGGTCAGGTTGTGTTTGACCTGAGCCTGGCACGAGGGCTGGATTACTACACAGGTGTGATTTACGAAGCGGTGCTGGGGCCGAGTCAAGGGGCAGCACCGACACAGCAGAACGAGCAGGTGGAGTGCTGCGGAGTGGGAAGCGTGGCTGCCGGCGGCCGTTACGACAACCTGGTGGGAATGTTCGACTCCAAGAGTCGGAAGGTGCCGTGTGTGGGAGTCAGCATTGGGATGGAGAGAATATTCTCCATAATGGAGCAGCAGATTGAGGTATAGTGGGAGTTCTGTAGCTCAGTAGTTAGAGCACTCGCCTTACAAGCCTGAGACCTGTATTTTGAATCCAGCCAGGTCAGGGCGAAAGCTTGTGCAATTTTTCTTACCCCACACACACACACACGTAATAATAATCTGTCCAAAAAAAACTATAATAAATTGGTCATTTTCAATCCATGGGGGTTTCTGGGGGAACTGCGCAATTGGCTGACCTGTTTTGCCCACAAATGTACAGTCAATTCACTTTACAATTTCAGTTTCTCCGCTCCCACCCTATGGAATGCCATCCCTCAATCCCTCTGTTTCGTTTCTTCCCTTTCCTCTTTCAAGGCCGGTTTGAAGACTTTCCTCTTCGATCGTGCCTTTTGTTCCATCCCGAACTCTTTTACCTCCCCTTCGTGTTTCACCCCTTCCCAAACACTCCCCTCTCAGCTCGGGTCACACGCCTCCTGTGCAGCGCCTTTGGACGTCCTCCCGACGTGAAAGGCGCTCTATAAATGTAATTTGTTGTTGTTGTTGTTATTCTATGAAGTGCTTTGAGACGTCTAGAAGACGTAAAAAGCCGTATGTCAAATGCAAGGATTATTGTTATAGTATATCTGGTCAGAAGTCTCAATGATATGCCAAGACGCTATGCAAAATGCAGTAGATATTATTAAACCATATATTCCACTCCCAGGCTCATTTAGAAAACGTAAGACAATTTTAAAAGATACTGTATTTAAAAATCTTGTTAACCTGTGAGGTTTTGTTCCTCATATGAACTGACTTCTGTGAATTCAATCAATGCATTTTAGCTTTTAGTTTCTCTGAAGCAAATTAAAGGTGTGGCCTGTCCCTTTTACTCACTACTTACTTTCAGAAATTCAAACCCTTTTGAGAGAAGTAAATTACAGGGCAGATTAGCATCTCTGTTGTTTACATTTCAACCCAGATCTCCAATTAACTAGAGTGTGTGATCAAATGCTATCTTATTTACAACAGTATTGGGGAATCAGGTGACAAGTAAATTACTTGGCACAAGCCATAAATAATAAAATTGACCTTGCTGGAGACTTTTATTGGAGGTTTGAAGTCTGCCGGTTCAGGTGGCTGTTCAGGATCCCATTCAAAATTAGAAGGGAGTTTCTCTTTCCTGCCTAAAATCCCCAAATACAAATCTTCACTCACTTGATGCCTGATTAGTGGTCACTGTCACGAGCAGCTGGCTCCTGCTTTTCGTCTGCAAAATACAGTCAAATCCACTTTAATCATTTGATGATGAAATAAGGTGCTATATCACATGCATTTAATAATAAATAATAAATATTTAATAATAAATTAATGTCTTGATCACCTCGAACTGCTCTTTCTCTCTTTTCTCCCCTCATGCTTGAGTGTTACCACTTCAGTTGTGTGCTGTTAATCTTTTTTGTTAAGTGTTATGGCTCAAATTGCTGCCCTTTTCTATCAGGCGACTGAACATAAAATCCGCACGACCGAGGTCCAGGTGCTTGTTGCTGCTGCACAGAAGAAACTGCTGGAGGAGAGAATGAAGCTGGTGGCAGAACTCTGGAGTTCTGGTATCAAGGTGGGGTATATTGTACAGTAGATAGCACTGCCAATATAACAAGCAAGGCAGGTTATTTCAAATAGGGACGACAATTTAATGTGCTTTAATATTTGTTCCTTTCCTATGGAAGCTCAATATGAGCCAGGGCAGGGCTCTTTGCAACTCTTAGTTCACTTAACAGGGACTTTTATAGTCAGCTCTTTGTTATAGGATAGCACAGAAGTGACCAATCTGCAACACTCTCCATTTCCTCTTAATATCAACAGTTTATATTTATACAGCACCCCTCGCCCAGGGTAGAGTCCCAGAGCACTTCACTGTGGCGGAGCACAACACCCGAGCCAGGGAGTGGGGGGGGAAGAGAGGTGACTGTAAGCACTTCCCAAGAGAAGGTCTTCAGGAGTAACCCAAAGGTGGGGAAGGAGGGAACAATGCGGAGGTTTTGTTTTTATCTAAATTGCTGCCCTACTTGTGCTGGCACAGGCAGAGATTGTGTACAAGAAGAACCCAAAGCTCCTGAACCAGTTGCAGTACTGTGAGGAGATGGGTATCCCACTGGTGGCTATTCTCGGAGAGCAGGAACTCAAGGATGGCGTGGTCAAACTGCGAGATGTGGTTACGAGAGAGGAGGTATTTCCTGAGTTTCAATCTTAACGTAGATTCTTTGTGCAGCTACATAACAGGAAGGTCGGGAGGAACGATGTCTTGTGTTAAAACTATGTCTCTATTAAATAATATATATATGTAATTATAGTTTGTTGTAGAAAAATTCTGATTTAGTTTCTGCACATTTAATTCTAAATCTAAATTGACCTGTGAGTGGCTTTTGAACCCAATTTTGAGTGATTTTTTCCATATAGATTTTGACACAAATTGTGAGTCCAGTTACAATGGAACCCAATTAAAAGTTGCCTCGTTATCACTGCTTTAGTTGCAGAAAATGCCTGGTGAAACAAAGCTGTTTCAGGAAACAGCTATGCTTTTTTGCACTACAACAACATATGACATTTATACAGTGCCTTTCATTTTGGGAGGATATCAGGGATTTGGACCTGAGCTGGTTGGGATCAGCCAGGGTGGAGGGCAGGGAGGTTGGGGGTGGGGTAAGGGGGATAACTGAAGGTCCAGTCGAAGAGGAAGGTCTTGAGATGGGCCTCGAAAGAGACAATATGGGGGTGGGGAGGGGCTAGGCGAAGGACTGTGTGATGGAGTACCAGAGGGTCTGGGAGGAGAGTCTAGCGGCAAAATGTCCTGGAAATGTTGGTGGTCATTTTGCTTTTGTGCCCTGTTTATGTTCTATTGTTATGAGTTTGACTCCAAATGGGATTCTACTGTTTTTCATATTTTCTTCCTGAGTTAACGTTTATTTTCTTACCTTTGCCCAGGTTGATGTCCTCAGAGTAAACCTTGCAGAACAAATCAAGAAACGAACAAGCCAGCCTTAATGTACAACCGGCTTTCCATCACGCAGCTCTGTAATTTATTGGACTCTCTTGCAGTCAACCAATGAGCTCTCTTAAAGGCCACCGTTGTTCCCAGCACTTATTTACAACTACGACCAATCCTTGTTAATAATCACCCAAAGTACACCTCAATGTGGAACTGAAAGTATTCTGGGTTTGTTTTTTATTCAGGTGTGTCTGTGTAATCCTTGTCTAGATTTTACAAAGGCTGTTGCTACTGTATTTGGAAATTTAACTGAAGGAATAAAAGTGTGATAACACTGTTTGTAGTGTCAATGTTTGACATTATTATTATCTTGGTTACAAGAAACAATACGGAACGAGCACTTAGGCTAGCGGTTGGGGTGACCTTTTGATGAAAGTTGAGGTTGCTGAGAAATAGGTTCACGACACAGAACCGCGTTAAAACAAGTTTGGCATCTGCAGAGCAATGAAGTAGACACATCAAGAAATTGTCCAATTTATTAGCTACACCTGTGGCTACTGATTGTCAGGCCAAGGACTCCACTGCTGCAAGTAGTCAAAGTGCAATGGCGGGTGGGGGGAATGAGCAATTTGTGGTGGGGGAAGGGATGTGACTTAAAAGTTCCAACGATTTCTTCCATAATAGATAAATGATTCAGGAATGGGCAAGTCTGAAAACGATTTTAATTTCTGAGGTTGAGAAAGAGCTAGTTTCTATTTAATAGGTGGGCTTGTTAATTACAAGAAAATTTGATTGGGGTCAATGAAGATTAATCAGCTGTTACTTCATCTGCTAATTTGGAAAGGGGGTGCAAATCAACAAAATTACATTTGTATAGTGCGCCTTTCATGTCAGAAGGATGTCCCAAGGCAATAATTCATTTCAAAATCTTGAAAGTGGAATGTAAGAGTTCTTTACCAAGCTTCCCCAACAAAACAGCGCATTGATTGGCAATATTGCTGCAGATGGATTAGTGAAGGAACTAAAGATAAACATTCTCTTAACTACATAACTGAAAGAGCAGCAAAATTGATCAATGTAGCATCAATTGTCCTCCCAACTTGAGGAGTTGTACCCTTTGCAACTGAGTGGAGGAATCCATCACGGTTTTAATCTGGGGAACCCCTGGTAGTCATAGAATTTTACGGCACAAAAGGAGGCCATTCGGCCCATCTAATCTGTGCCGGCTCTTTGAAAAGAGCAACTCAAACCCACTGTCCCGCTCTCTCCCCATAACCTAACAAACCTGTTCTCCCTATAGATCTAATTCTCTTTTAAAAGCTGTTATATGAATCAGCCTCCACCGATTCGACCGGGAGTCACTTACTCACTCCTGGCCTCCATCGGGAGTAAGAAAGAAAAACTTATCCTTAGCTCATTCACTAATCCACCTGCAACAATGTTGCCAATCAAAGCCCTGTTTTGCTGGGGAAGGTTGGTAAAGAACTCTTGCCTTCCACTTTCAAGATTTTGGGATGAATCTAGTGCCTTGGGACGTCCTTCCAACATGAAACTAATGTGTTCATTTGAATTGCAATCAATATAAGGTGCAGGAAATTAGTGGGGAAAGGGTGTTCTTATCTCACATGCAATGTGTTTTATCGACTAGAAAGGGGGATGGGGAAACACCACAATTGAAAGAGTGAGAAGGTTGCATTTCAGACTTTATTCTCAAACTTTGCATCCTTCACACGCTGTGCATCCTTTGCAACTTTGCATCCTTCACACGCTGTGCTCTTTCGAAGCAGAATCTCTCCCATCATCTGACCTCCAATCACCAACCCAGGGTATGTGTCTTATTCTTATCTATGGTTGGGAGGGAACAACACTTTGGGGACAGCCATTAGGACTCAGTCAGCCAATGATCGGTTGCAGTCTGGAGGGGTATAAAAGGATGGGTGAGAGGGGCGAGTTCTGTCAGTGTAGAGAGAGAGACCAAGTTGAAGTGGAATCTGACGATGAACTCAACCCCAATCCAGCAGGTATCTGGGTGGGTGGGTGGGTTTTAATTGCTCTTTGCAAGAAGTTGAGATTCTAAATTCTTCCCCAAAACTAGTGAGTTTCTCTAATTAATAATCACTAGATATTTAACATCTGACTTATTTTCTGTTGTTTCTAGTCTCACCCCACCCCCCCACCCCCACCACACCCTAAATCATTGAAACCTGTTGAAATCTTTTCATCTTAACGGGTGAGCAATCTTTTAAACCAGACACCATGCTAAACTCGGAAGGTTTTTTTTGTGTGTGCATTTAATTTTTAGGCAGTTTTGAGCATTTGTTTAACGCAGGTTTGTACATTCTAACACAACTTTTTCTCTGGGGGCATCAAATAGTTGTCGGTGGCTTTTATTTTCAGTGGTGTTCTACTTGGCGTTGTCGTGAGGCGAGTTTAAGGGATTTATTCGGTTGATACGATTATGGTGGCAGAAAGTAACTTTGTCCCTTTAATAGCTGGGATGTTGCTTTCTCCACGAATCTAGATAGCCACACATTCCTCTTGTGCAATTGTTTGTAACTTTGCATCCATCATTTTAGTTTTAAAATTAAGTTAAAGAGATTCTTCCCCACCGTCATAACTATATTCAATCTTCTGGATAAGAGCAGGAATATTTCACCCCCCCCCCAAAAAAAAGTATTACATTAACTCAGGTTTCTGGTTTGAGTTCTGATGTAGAACAACATTTAACTTGCCATGGCTCCTGAAATCTCTACAGTAATAGTAGTCCTTGAGTAATACATATTGGAATGTGCTTCTGGATTGAAGATTGGGTTCACTGACTTGTTTTGCTCACATGCACAGATTATGGAGGGCTCTTTACTCAACACTAAGAATAAAGTAGCTTTCAGAGCGTGGGTGAAGGCGACTGGCATTAGCCTTGTGCAAGTGAACGGCCAAAGAAAGTATGGGGGACCTCCTCCAGGTGAGTGATGTCTGTAACCACGTCATATGTGAGAGGACCCGGGTTGGATTCATTGCTTTTCGAGTGTTAATAATCCCTCAAAAATTTTTTGTCACTCAATCCACGATTATTTGCAGCAAAGTGCTGCGCATAATTGGCTGCTGTGGTTCGCCCACAAAGTACACAGTCACTCCACTTTACAGTATGTTCTGTGTAGAGCCTTAAGACGTCTCAACGATGTAGTAAGGCCGCTGTATCAAATGCAATGATTATTATTGATAATATCATTACTTGTTGCCCAGGCTGGACTGGCCCACCCCCTCCATCTGGCTCTGAGGTCTTCATCGGTAGATTGCCGCAAGATCTCTATGAGGATAAACTAATTCCGCTGTTTCAGTCGGTCGGGCAGCTGTACGAGTTCCGGCTGATGATGACGTTCAGCGGTGAGAATCGTAGCTTTGCGTACGCCAGGTACGCCAGTCGCTGGCACGCCCAATGTGCCATCAACATGTTCAACCGCTACCAAATTCAGGATGGCTGCTCCATCCTGGTATGCAGGAGCACGGAGAAAAACGAGCTGTACGTGGGGGGAATCCCGAAAGGAAAGCAGAGGGTAGAGGTGGTATCAGTGCTGAGGGAGTTGACCAGTGGAGTGACCGATGTCACCCTCTACCCCAGCCCTGGAACTAGCAGGACCATATTTGCTGTGGTCAAATATGAAGATCACCGGTCAGCGGCCATGGCCAAGAAAAGCCTGGTACAAAGTAAGTGTTGGGTTTGGACTTCTGTATCTGTTGTTTAATGAAAAGGGGAAACCTTGCTTGACTAGGAACGTAGAAATGGGAGTAGACTATTCAGCCCCTCAAGTCTGTTCGGCTATTCTATTCAATCATAGCTGCCCTGTACCTCAACTCCCATTTACCCGCCTTTGCTCCATATCCCTTGATACCCGTATCTTGACAAAATCGATCCACCTCAATATTGAAAATTTGAATTGATCCAGCGTCCAGAGCCTTTTGCGGGCGGTGCAGGTTTTCTGATTCCCACTATCTCGTATTTCAGATGTAGTTTATAATGGCGCTGAGTGATGTGGATCCATTGCAAGCTATCAGTATATTTTGATGATGGGAGTGGGCTGCACTGTTTAGGGGAGGAGAGCAGAGCAATACTGTCTCCTATATCCCAAATATGATATTGTTGCCACCTTTACCGAGGCTTTTCAATTGTGTGCACTACATCACAGTTAGGAAAGTGGGTGGTTTGTAGCTGTGAATTCCTTTACCTTCAGTTCATGCCAGTTGTTGACTCCCATTTTGGTTTCTTTCCAGGTTGCATTGAGCTGTGGGGTCATGCAATTGAAGTCGACTGGATGAAACCAGACAGTAAACGCAGAGACAGCAAGATGATTCAAGCTGAAACCCAGCTGCCACTTCCATCGTTGCCACAGCCAGCATCGAGCCTGGCGGTCTTGGCACCAGCGCTGGACTCGAAGTTTCCTTTGCCCAATATTGACCTGGTGTCTTCCGATTACGGTCCTGTAAATCCAAAAGACAACGTGATGGGGGGCGGATCTTGCCTCTGGGATGGCGTGAGCTCGCCAGGCTTGAGGGGAGGTGACACTGTTCAATTCTTGAACGAATATTGTTTAAAAAAACGTTTGGGGTCTCCTATTTACAGCATCCATCTCCTGAGGTCCAGCTATTATGGTCACTGCTACCTGTTTAAAGTTCTTATTCCAGGACTTCCAGCCTATTTCAATGGGACAGTGAATGTAATGCCCTATGATCTGGCTGTCAATGGAGACTTGCCCAAGCAAAAGGCTGCACAAGAGGTGCTGCAGCATTTAGGTGAGTTGTAATAATAATAATCCTTGCATTTGGTACAGCTCCTTATCCCACCTCATCTTTGAGACTTCTCAAAGTGCCTCATAGAATATACTGTAAAGTGAATCGACTGTGTTTTGTGGGGCAGAAAGCGGCAGCCAATTCTGCACAGCAATTTCCAGCAAACAATTGTGGATTGAGTGACCAACTTATTCTTATTTTTAATTGAGTTGATTTAATTGTGTCACTTTTTTTCCTGCATTCATTCTGATTTACTATATACTGATGTGTTGGTTGCCTCTTGCTTTTGTTCGAAACCTTTCAGGTTTCAAGTCAAAATTCCTGTGAATAAAAGCTTAGCGTTTTGCATTGCCTTCCTGACTCTGGTAACTGGATGTTTCTTCCTCCCTCTTATCGTATCAATTAAGCAACTTTCTTTGAACCTCAAATCTCTCAAACTCAAGCTATGTATAGCAATTTAAAACTCACTCAAGTTTTATGACACTTAAATGACAACTTGATGCATCTTTCAGTCTCCTCCTCTTCAGCCTTGCTTATCTTGGGATATGGGCTTTGATATAGGCGGAGCTTAATCTTAATTCTGAAGATAGAATCCATATTTTCATTGTCTTGTGTTTCTCTCTATCCATAGGTCGTTCTGTGAATATCGATGGCTTTCGCCTTTCAAGTAATTTGATTAAAGAGAAGCTGTTCTGAAGACCAAGTGAATTTTGTGACCCACACTTGCCTCTTATCGTTTGCAACCATACCTTTAATTTTCCTCTCTATTGCAATGAGCCTATTTGACCAGCAAACCCCTTCGTTATTGGTGAAGTATTTTCATGGGGTGAAATATTTTTTTATAAACTTCCATCTTGTGTTAATTGTAGAAGTTAAAACATGAAACTGGCTGTAGATTTTTAGTAGTAGAAGAGGAAGTAAACTACTGTAGATTTTCACTATTATAATAATAAATAGTAATCCTTGCATTTGATATTGCACTTTTCACATCTTCTAGCCTCAAAATGCTTCAAAGAATATACTGTTAAGTGAATTGACTGAATATGTGGGTGATACACGGCAGCCAGTTGTCCACAGCAGTGTCCGAGAAACAATCGTGGATTGAAATGAAAACATTTAAATTACTTTTTTGAGAGATTATTATCAGGCATGTAGAGGAAGGAAACTTGCCCAAGACTTTGCCCTGGTCGGGAATATAGAAATGACCCTAACTGGACTCAGTCCATTATTTTGCTCTGACTTGATCCTGTTGATGAATAAACAGTATATGCTTTTAACAATATGCAGATGCAGAGGGAAAGTTGAAGTGTGATATCATTGAAGATTACTTTTTTTGTTACTTTCTACAAGCATGTTCCATATCTCTGTTGATGATTGCCCCAGTGACTACATTCATCCTAAAATTTGTTGTGTTGTGAGGGATTATGCTTGTACATTTATTCCAGCAATGTTTTAGCTTTTGTTTGCCAAAACACATGAATGACTACACCAGGAAGTATTAGGTGTATTTATACAAAAATACAATATTACATTTGTATAATGCCTTTTATGTTGGGAGGTCTTTCACTCAACACTGTTACAGTGACAGACCATTAGCAATAAGACTAAGCATCTGTGTGTTTTAAGATATGCAGATGATTTGTCTCTACACCTCATATTCTACATTGGCGATTGCCCAAGTTGTCTGATTGGATAGAGGAGAGGTAGAACGGCAAGTAGCTTTCTGTTTATAATAAGTTAATTCATGGCAATTTTATTGATGAAACACCCAAGACTTTTTTTATTTAAAAAAAACTTAGTGTGTCACGCTGCATAATTCTATGTAACTTGTGTTTGAAAATTTGTGTTCACAGAATTTGGAAGAAAACAGTTGCTATTTAGTGATGTTGAATTCTTTGTATTTAGATTTTTTTGTGGGGGGAAGATTTGTATTGGAAGGTTAGTATTTCCAATATTATTGTTAGAGGAAAGAATGTTTGATTTAAAGAAAAATGTTTATTAAAATGAAGCACCAATTCATAGTTCTGGTCTCTTATTGTGTCCACCTTTCAGCCCATTTTCTTGCTATTTGAATATGACAGGGCAATACCAATAGAGAACTGAACCACAAACACAGGAATATACAGCACCTGCAAAACTAAAATATGGTATGAAATCATATTCACTTTTAGTGATTAACTTAAGTAAATTTGCCCTTTGATTCTCTTACCTCCCCGCTCACACACCACACAGCTTTCACTGGGCTCCTTGGGAACAGGAGGAGGCCATTTAGCTCCTTGACCCTGTTCTGCGATTCTATGATCCATACCTCAACTCCAATTATCCGCCTTCACCTAATTATCCCTTGATTCACTGACCTAACGAGCATAAGAAGCAGGAGCATTCCATTTGGCCCCTCGAGTCTGTCCTGCCATTTAATAAGATCATGGCTGATCTTTTAATCTAATTCCTTTTACCCACCCTATTCTCATATCCTTTAATCCCTCTATCCTTTAGAAATCATATCAATCTTGAATATGTGGAGCTCCTGTGGCTGTGGTTAGAGTACTTGTCTTGCAAGCTGGGGAGACCTGTGTTTGAATCCAGGCAGGTCAGGGCGAAATCTTGGGCAAGTTTCCTTACTCCACACGCCTAATAATCCTCCAAAACAAAAACACAAAAATAAAATTGGTCATTTCAATCCACAACTGCTTGTGGGACACTGCTGTGCGCAATTGGCTGCTGTGATTTGCCCACAAATATACAGTCAATTCCCTTTACAGTATATTCTGTGAAGTGCTTTGGGACATCGATGAGATGTGAAAAGCACTATATCAAATGCAAGGTTTATATGTTCAAACACTGAGCATCCACAACCTTCTGGGGGTAGTGAATTTCATGAATTGTATTCACCCCAGTCTTAACATCTACCTGACCAGACCTCAGGACCTCAGGCTTTACCTCACTCACAGGTGAAACACACTGGTCACTCCGCTTTAGGGTATGCTGCGAAGCGCTTTGAGACGTCTCAAAGTGATCAGATGCAATATTCAAGTGTGACGATTATTAATCA